>CM061070.1:71458764-72683803 GCA_030762895.1 Sophora flavescens | reverse complement strand
ATCTGGGAATAGATTTTTAAAACTTGTAACAAACATGGGAAAACTTTATTCCGATGTCAACATTCCGGAAATACTTTTTTAAAACTTATACCAAATGCTACCTAAAAAAAATATATACCACTTTAGCTCCCTTTTCAATAATGTACAAGAATGCACATCTTTTTCCATCTCTTTGAGAAGTCGGCTTCTCAAATGCCGACTTCTCAACTAGGTTTTTTTTTTCTTTCTTTTTTTATTATTTAAAATTAATTAGTTAAAATTTTATTTTAATTAAATTTTTTTAATTGACTTAATTATTTTATTTTATTTTTTTCAAAATTAGAGTGCAAAAGTATCATAATAAGGAAAGACATCCCAACTAAGTTGACACCTCAGATCCTATCCATCATTTGCAGCACCCTAAAATTTTTATTAATAAGGGAAAAAAGAATACAAAAAGTGCACGGCGGACTAGGCCAAAACCCATACTAAGAAATATTAAGAGATCACATACAAAGGAAGATGAAATCTATTTTGATAAAAATCCTCTGAAATAAAATTTGGTGGAAAGTCCCACAAAAAATAACTCTGAGAAGAAAGGTCATAAGAGGCTAGTTTATCGGCAGAAGAGTTCCCTTATCTATATATGTGAGAAATGTAGAATTGTATTTGCTTGATCATGCTAAGACAGTTTCTCCACCTATTCATTAATCTCCAAGGGACGAGGTTTGAATTTCTGAAGCCACTTCTATTGCTTTCATAGTAGCCATTAGCTCTGCTTGAAAAGAGATTGATACACCATAGAAATCGGAAAAACAACCCAAGAAAGCACCACTTGAGTCTCGAAAGATGGCACCACCAGAGGCTAAGCCTGGATTACCTCTAGAAGCACCATCAGAGTTGCATTTAATCCACCTAGTTGAGGGCTTATACCAGATAACTTGAATGGTCCTAGGTGCCTTTGGAGGATTCCCTGATAAAGAGAAAAGCTTGAGTAATGCAAATTCATCTATTGATCCTGAAAAGTGGTCATTGGACAAACTTCCAGACAAATGAACAGCTGCCATCACCATAGAAAAAGCTCTGCCAAAGTGGACTGCTGTATTCTTGAATCTCAGCTGGTTTCTTAAGAACCAAATGATCCAGATAATGCGAGTAATAGCATATAGAATAACAACCTTAAGCTGGGGGCTCCAGTGTCTGTTTAGCACAGATAACACTGATGAGATTGAAGAATGATCAACACTGAACTGCACCAATTGACTAAGCCAAATCCAAAGCCTCGAAGCAAATTGACAATCAAAGAAAAGGTGGTTTGAAGATTCAGCTGCTGCGTAACATAATCTGCAGATTGAAACTGTTATGTAGCCCTTATGCATAAGTTTGTCATCAGTTGGCATCTTATCATGTAACAATCTCCACAGTTGGAAGGACTTTGATGGAGGGACTGAGTTATGCCATATTGTTTTCCCCCAAGAAACCTTATTTCCTTTAGGGTCAATGTTGTCATATGCATCCTTGAAGGTCATATTTCCTTTCTCAGAATGCTTCCAGAACAGAATATCTTCATAGCTCTCTCTAGGTAACTGGACTAGACTAATTTCAGCAGCCAAATCCGGATACAAAGAGGCAAAGGAACGAGGAATATGCCATGGTCCATTGGAAATAAAATCAGCCACATAGGCATTCAATTTAGAAAAAATTGAGCAAGGCAGATCAACAGTTTAATTGAGTTAATTATTATGTTTTTGATTATCAATAAATGCTTTTAATTGTATCATTAATTTTATTAATCTCCTAATTAACATAATAATTAAAATTAAGTTTATTATTATGTTAATTAGGAGATTAATAAAATTAATGATACAATTAAAAGCATTTATTGATAATCAAAAACATTAATTAAAAACTGATTACAACATCAATACAAAAAATTAATCTCCTAGGTGGTGTCTAGTCCCCCAACGTGTTCGCCGTCTATTACGGGGCGGAAGTTGTCGGTGTTACTGGCATCGACTCCGTTGTTCCTCGTCACCGGCGGTTGGCTCGTCTTGCTGTACAATCCATTGAAATTTATATTTGATGCTGGCAGCAGCGTGTCATAAATTTGTTCGCCGGTATATGTCATTGAAGAACTAGTATACTCATTCTGGTTGGGGAATGACGAAACACCAAACGTGTACATGCTCTGCATGTAAGCAGCCGCCGACCGCGGTGTACCAATGTCCACACCAAACAGATTGTTAATAAAATCTCCTTCACCGGAGGTGAAGGAGTGTCGACAACTGTCCGACTATTCAGGAGCCTCTTTCTGCGTGGGAGTGTAAGCATATGAATGACGTGGAACTTCGTGGTCTTCAAATTGCATTCTGTTGGCAACAGGGGGCTTGGTTGTGGTGGTGTGTTTTGCCTTGCATGCCATTTTGTAGGCATTTGGTGGACTGCGCCTGATGTTTAACCAACATCCGGGTCACGTCCACTCCGTTGATAGGTAAGGTCTTGAATTTTGCCTAAACCTCGTCATTTACTCCTCCGTTTGAGACACGCGACCTGGATAGGTTGCCTCGTTAAGCCGTGATTTCTGCGATCCCTCCAAAGCGGGAGATACCCTGCATGCTTTTGCTGCCAATTTGTCGTATGGTTACCTCTTGTAACACCCCATTGGGCATTACTTTGTAACGCGTGCGGAAATGAATCAAAAATTAATTTGTTGGTTGCTTTCAAAAAATTAATTTACTTTAGGTCAGAAAACTCAGGTGTAAAAATTTTCTTCCTGAATACTTCAGCAAAGTGGCACACACATCACAAAAGTAAAATAACATTATACTTGACGATACACATAAACTGGGTTTCTTCATAAATCAGGCCACCACAACATATAAGTTTTCTTGAAATCATTTCCATACTGAAAAATTTACAAACCATACCAAGGATTTCAGAATCCCCTAAACCAATTTTCTCAAAATTAAACAACACAAGGAAAAATCCTAAGCTGGTCACTCTATAAAACATCGACTGGAAGAACTCTGTAGTTCTCACCACTATTACCAACCTCTGCAAAGATCGGGATTAGTATCCCCAATTGAAGTTAAGACTTCCTCTGCACCATCTACTACCAGTACCAAGGTACAACGACAAAAACGAGTAAAACGTGATATATTGTAAGGGTGAGACACCAATATATGGATATAAGTACGATAACTACATGCGTGACATGCAAAACAGCATATCGGCATATAAAGTCATACATCATAAACTTCTCAAAAATAACAAGTAATTTACCAATGGGTTTCATACCCACACAGTCATTGTCCTTCATAGAAAGATTCATGACACTTAACAGTTCAACATCTAATCTTTATGCCTAATCTTCGGAGATCCCAAAGTCGTGTGCTCTTGAATGGCACATTGTCAACAAAAGAACAATGGTCAACATCAAAATGACACATTGTCCAAACTCTTGATACAATGGTCAACATCATAATGGCACATTTTCCGAACTCCCGGCACAATGGTCAACAAAATAAATGGCACATCGCCCAAAACTCCCGGCACGATGGTCAACAAAGAAAATGGCACATCTCCCGTTAAGGCACAATGATAAACTTTAAATGGCACACTGTCCATTAGGGCACAATGGTCAACATGAAACATGAACATCACCATGATACCATGACTAACAAAATGAATATCATCAAGATATCATGACTAACAAATACGTCGAGACATGAATGTCATTAAGATATCATGATTAACAAATACGTCGTTAAGTAAAACTCGTTTACAGAAAAAAAATCCTTTCTGTTGTAACTCTTATATAAAACGTCAAATTATATTGAAATCCATTTTCTTTTGGAAACTCCCTTTTCCTGCAATAACATCAATCTTCGTAAACTCATTTCTACTAGAAATTCCATTATAAAATTATCAAATTACTAAGAAACTCATTTTCTTCCGAAAATCTTTTTCGAAAATTTTACTTTTCAAGAAGAGAGTCACATGAGACTAAATCTTGGTTTAAAATAAAGACTACCACTTTAGAATTACTTGTTGTAAATACTTTTCCGAATTACCGTTGTTTAGCATTTTAAAAATGTTTAAGTAGAAATTTGGCTTTTCCTCTTAAAATAAATTTCTAAGATGGAAATTAAGTTATTTTCGAAGATTAATTTCATAAAATAACTTTTTATATTATTTTGGAATTATTCGCATAAAAATTAGCAGTACAAAAATAATTTCACGGTTACGTCCTCACTATGACTTATGGCTCATTCTTACACCGATAAATCATTAAAATAATTATATTTTCCAATATTTCTTGTTTTCCTCAAATAAAATATTCCATCAATATTATACTCCAATATTTCTCCATTTAAATATTGAATATAATTCATAAAGCTTCTTAAAGCTTTTATCTGGTTAATTGACTGGGCACTGAGCACTGTCAGGCTTCTCAAACAACAATCAGCAACAATATTATGGCAATTAACCCAGGAAGATCATTCACCAAAATACTATAATACATACCTGCAAATAATCAAACACAGATAAAATAACAGCTTAGCACATAATTAAACAACAACCACTAATCTCAATCAAATTCTACAAATCATACACTAGATCACGCATATAATTATCGGGAAAAATCCCTCAGGTAAGCTCTCCTTACCTCTTGAAGTTACAGTTTTCCTCTCGAAGTTTTCTTTCCAATTCCACCTTACAACTTAGTACAATCCACAACAATTATCCTTCATAGTAAATCACAACAGCAAATTAACAATCAAACAACTAAATATACCTATGTTCCTACATGATGAGTTCGGCCATGAGGTGTTTGGATGGATAAAATTTTTCTAAAATTCCTAAGCTTTTGGATTAGTGATTTTTAATCACTCAAAAACCCTAAAACAATGATTAACTTACAATGGTTGAAATAAAATACTCCAACCCTTCAAAACCCTAGTTTCGACCATGGCACAAAATTTGGGTTAGAGATCTCAAAATTTCACATACTCTTAGATCCATGACCTTAGAGTAGTGTGGAGTTAAGATAAATTATCATAAGTTTAAAAATGAAACAAAATCTTTCAACTCCTCAAGAACATAATTTCGGACATGAAGAAAATAATGGCTTAGAGGTTTTATTTTGATTCAACAATCATGGATTCAATACATATATGAACTATAAGGATTTAATCAAGTAAGACATGTCTAAAAAATGAACAAATTCCCCCCCCCCCCCCAAAACTACGGTTCGGCCTTGTCAAGATCATAGGGCAAGAAATTTTAGTTTCATGCATACTCTTGGATCTTGAATATAGAGAGGATAATAAGAGAATATAAATTGGTTTCATGCTCATTGGATTTTTCTACAATTTTCTATGAATTTTCAAAGTTCTAGATCTAAGAATTGAAAAATATGATCATGGCTTCAAAACACAAAAATAATTGAAGAACATGATGATGATTGAGTGAGAGAAGTATGGTATACCTCTTGGAATTGAAAAATGAGCAAGGATTCGAGTAGTTGTTTCACAAAATAAGGCTATGGAACTTAAGCTTTTTAATGGAATAATGGAGAAAATTGATGAAGATGATTGATGCAGTGTAGAGTTGACCGAAACATCAACAATGTCCGATTTTGACAAATGAGCACTCCTTTTCATATGGAAACGACCTTCTGAGCAAAACAGAAGACGTTGTCTTACGCGTAGCGTGATTTTGGCCAAATTCCATCATTTAAGGGGTCAAAACAACAATTTTTACTTTTACCGTAATTTTAGGGGTATTTTTGCAATTTTGTTATTTAAGGACCTTTTTTTTTGGTATTTCTTTTGTTTTTTATTTAGGGTTTTGTTGACACTATATATATTTGTTTTAGCCTTCATTAGAGGCAGCTTGGTATTTAATAAAATCTGAGAAGTTTTCTCAATTTTCGTGTTGTCAACCTCTCGGGTATTCGTCGAATCAACGAGATGTTGAATCCTTGTTCGTTCCATCACCTACGCTGCATCAAATTGGTATCACTAGTCAGTACGTTCTTGGACCATGCTGCCAAGGAGACGTGCTGCTCATACTAACCTGTAGGACTTGACTCAGCGGGACGAAATTGTACAGTTACAATTGTAGGTGGAGCGATTGATGCAACAGTTGGCTGCTCTTCAGCTGCCGGTACATCAGCAACCTTCTTCTGGTTCGGAAACTGGTGCTTCTGACCTCGATGGCAACCCCTTTGCTGATCATCGCTGGGAAGCGGGATTCAAGGTCGATATACCTGAATTCCATGGTAATTTACAGGCTGATGAAATTCTAGATTGGCTACACACGATGGAGGAAATTCTAGATTTTAAAGACGTGCCAGACAATCGTCGCGTTCCTTTGATCACCATGAGACTGCGTGGAAGGGCTCAAGCATGGTGGCAGCAGACAAAGAAGGGTCGTGCACGTTGGGGTAAGGTCAAAATTACCTCTTGGGAGAAGTTTAAGAAACATATGCGGTCTGCCTTTCTCATTTACAATTATGAACATGAGTTATATCATCATTTTCAACTCCTTCGCCAGGGCACTGGATCTTTTGATGACTACACCACTGAATTTTATGCATTGTTCGTACGCACTAAAACTTCAGAATCTTCTATCCAACTTGTTTCTAAATATGTTGGTGGCCTACGACTACAACTCCGTGATGTTCTTAATATGTTTGACCCTCTGACAATTTCGGAAGTCCATCAACGGGCATTACAGTCGAAAGACGCTTAGCACGTCGTGTCAATCCTACTCCCGCTGCCAATTCTTCTGCCCAAGCTTAGGGCCGCCCGGAACATCGTCCAACTGTGCCACCATAGACACGTCCCACTGGAGGCATTCGCTGTTTTAAGTGCGGCGAGATGGGTCATCGTCAAGCAAAATGTCGTGTGCCAAAACCCAACATCAGGGAGTTGTTGGCTAATGATTTGGATGTGGACTCTGCTCCTATTTTTGACACTGAGGTTGAAGCTGCTGATGGGGATGTTGAAGATGAATTTGTAGAGGGTGACGTGGGCCCATTATTAATGTTGCGTCGTACCTTTCTCAGTTCTAATGTTACAGATGATGATTGGCATCGTAATGCCGTGTTTACCTCCTCATGTACGATTGCAGGTAAGGTTTGTCATTTTATTATTGATTCTGCCGGTTGTGAAAATGTGTTGTCTGAATTAGCAGTGCAAAAATTGGGCTTAACTACCGAAAAACATCCCAAACCATACAAACTGGCTTGGCTGAACAAGGGTACTGGTGTCACAGTGTCCCACCGTGTATTGCTCTCTTTTTCTATTGGTCCTACCTATTCTGATGAGATATTCTGTGATGTGGTTCCTATGGATGCTTGTCACCTCCTACTGGGTCGTCCCTGGCAATTTGACCACTCAGCTATTCATGATGGTCGTGATAATACCTACCCTTTTCTATTTCGGGGCAAAAAGATTGTGTTACTACCCAGTAAGGCTCACACTGCTGGGGACAGTATCACTTTGCTGTCAAGAGCTTCCTTTGAATAGGCTATGACTGAGACAGGACTTGTTTTTGTGCTTCTTTCCAAGCCTGTGGATGTTGATTCCATGCCTGCCACTGTTGTTTCCTCTACTCTCAAGCCATTATTGGAAGAATTTGCAGACATTTTTCCTGAATCACTCCCTAATGACCTACCTCCACTTCGTGACATTCAACATGAGATTGATTTTGTTCCGGGCGCCTCTTTGCCTAATCGCCCCCATTACAGAATGAGCCCCAAAGAACATGAAGAAATCTATCGTCAAGTGGAAGAGTTACTTGCTAAAGGCCACATCTGAGAGAGCCTTAGCCCGTGTGATGTGCCTGCCCTCCTCACTCCAAAAAAAGATGGCACCTGGCGTATGTGTGTGGATAGTCGTGCTATTAACAGGATCACAGTCCGCTATCGTTTCTCGATACCATGTTTGGACGATTTACTTTATCAGTTATCCGATGCTACAATTTTCAGCAAACTGGATCTAAAGAGTGGTTACAACCAAATACGGATCCGACAGGGTGATGAATGGAAAACTGCCTTCAAGACACATGAAGGTTTATATGAGTGGCTGGTAATGTTGTTTGGCCTTTCTAATGCACCGAGTACTTTTATACGAGTCATGAATCAGGCCTTGCACCCTTTCATAGGTAAATCTGTTGTTGTTTACTTCGATGATATACTTATCTACAGTGCTAATCCTGAGGTGCATCTTCAGTACTTGCGGGAAGTTTTGTTCGTCTTACGTCGAGATAAGTTTTATGCTGCTATGGGCAAGTGTGTTTTTATGACAGATTCTGTCCATTATTTGGGGTATGTTGTCTCTAAGGATGGTCTTGCTGTAGACAGTAACAAAATTGCAGCTATAGAGTAGTGGCCGCAACCTACTACCATTACTGTTGTGCGTAGTTTTAATGGCCTGGCATCCTTTTACCACCGCTTTATTCCTCATTTCAGTAGCATCATGGTACCTATTACTGACTGTATGAAGGGCACTAAATTTGTTTGGACAGATGATGCCGAATCTGCCTTCCTTGAAATTAAGCGTCGGTTGACTACTGCACCACTTTTAGTGCTTCCGGATTTTTCTCTACCGTTGCCTACTTTAGTGAGAAATTGTCTGCTGCCAAACTTCATTATAGCACATATGATGTGGAATTTTATGCAATTTTTAAAGCAGTGAAACACTGGCGTCACTATCTTTTTCAGCGGGATTTTGTCCTCTTCACTGATCATGATGCTCTTAAATACCTTGGAAGTCAACCCAAACTCTCCGAACGCCATGCTTCTTGGCATGCATATCTGGAGCAGTTCACATTTGAAATCAAACACAAAGTTGGGGTTTCTGATCGGGCGACCGATGCTCTAGGTCATCATCACAATTTACTTACTGAAATACGAATCACAGTCCCCGATTTTGATTCGTTTCTGGATTTGTATGCTACCGACCCAATCTTTGCTGCAGTGTTGTTAAAAATACAAAATGGTGAGTGAACAGATTTTATATTACAAGATGGCTTTCTTTTTCGTGGCCTCAAACTTTGTATTCCTGCAAGCAGCCTGCACTTGAAGATCATCCAAGAATTGCACAATGAAGGTCATGTGGGTTGTGATCGCACTCTACATCTTGTCTCTAGCTCTTATTTCTGGCCCTCTATGCGCAAGGAAGTTGGTAGATTTGTAGTTCGTTGTCTTGTCTGCCAGATGGCCAAAGGTACATCTACAAATGCTGGTTTATATCTTCCCCTCCCCATACCTACTCAGCCTTGGGCAGATATTAGTATGGATTTCGTGCATGGCCTCCCACGTACACAGCGGGACAGCGACTCAATTTTCATTGTTGTTGATGAGTTCTCCAAAATGGCGCACTTCATACCATGTAAACGCACCTCAGATGCTGTTAATGTAGCCCAACTTTTCTTTCGGGAGATCTATCACTTAAACAGGCTACCCACTTCCATTGTTTCTGACCGTGATACTCGTTTCCTCGGTCATTTTTGGCGAAGTCTATGGCACTCGACTAACACTACACTCAACTTCAGTAGTGCTTACCATCCACAGGCCGACGGTCAAACTGAGGTGGTGAATCGCTCACTTGGTAACTTGCTACACAGTTTGGTTGGTGATAATGTTAAGTCCTGGGATGTTAAGCTCTGTCAAGCAGAATTTGCTCACAACCATGCCGTTAATCGCAGCACTAGATACAGTCCTTTTCAGGTTATTTATGGCCTAGTTCCCCGTGGTCCCCTTGATCTATTGACACTCCCCTGTAAGGTGCGCCCCCATGCCACAGCAGAGGAGTTTATGGACCAACTCCGTCAGATACACCAACAAACCCACTCCTAATTGACTGCTTCCACTGAAAAATACAAGTTGAAAGCTGACCAGAAACATAGACCTGTTGATTTCTCTGTTGGCAATTTTGTCTGGGAAATTTTGACCAAAGACCGTTTCCCTACTCATGAGTATAACAAGCTTGCTGCTCGAAAAATTGGTCCGTTGGAAATTACTGAAAAGATCAACCAGAATGCTTACCGTTTGCAGCTTCCTAGTCATATTCATACTTCAGATGTTTTCAATGTCAAGCACCTTATACCATACTCATCTGATACTTCTTCTTCTGAAGATGTGATGGCGTCTGATTCGAGGGCGAATCTTTTCCCCCCCGGAGAGGATGATGTAGTGTAGAGTTGACCAAAAAGTCAACAATGTCCGATTTTGATAAATGAGCACTCTTTTTCATATGGAAACGACCTTCTGAGAAAAATACGAGACCTTGTCTTGCCCGTCGCGTGATTTTGGCCAAATTCCATCATTTAAGGGTTCAAAACGACAATTTTTACTTTTACCGTAATTTTAGGGGTATTTTTACAATTTTGTTATGTAAGGACCTGTTTTTTGGGTATTTCTTTTGTTTTAGCTTTAGGGTTTTGTTGACACTATATATATTTGTTTTAGCCTTCATTAGTGGCAGCTTGGTATTTAATAAAATCTGAGAAGTTTTCTCAATTTTCGTGTTGTCAACCTCTCGGGTATTCGTCGAATCAACGGGTTGTTGAATCCTTGTTCGTTCCATCACCTACGCTGCATCAATGATGAAAATTGACTTTTATAGAAATGGAGTGGGCTCTCCAAAGGTGCTTGGGCCGTGAGATTAGGGGGGGTAATTGGGTCCAAGGCATAAAATTCTAGGGACAAAATGGTAATCTTGTACAATGGCAAACTTGTGAGTAAAATCAACATTAAGGATATATTAGTAAATTCCCTAAAAAGTCATCATTACTAACATGAGTCATCTATATGACCTACCCCTATGAGTCATCACTTGTCTTCATCCATTGAATGTCGGATTTTGTCTCTGCACGTCCGTTCTCGACTCCGTCGATTACCCGATTTAGGTTTTTACTCCCGAATCGAGTATAACAACCTATATATTTTGAAAATTTTCAAAATAACCTATATCGTTGGAAACTTCATAAAAACCCTAAGTATTTCGTTCACGAGTCAAAATTAGGTTATTTGTGCAGTAAAATCTTACTGTCAGTGAAAACGCAGACCGGGTTTCGTTTGAATTTTCAACCAAAAATTTCACCGTATACTTAAAAAAATAAGTATAATATGAATATGACTTTCGTTTTCCCAAAATCATTTCTAAGTTTTAGATAAAAATATAAATGTTTATTTATATTTATACCGATCTTAGAAAGTAGAAAAATCGGGATGTTACACCTCTCATCATTACAAGAAATTTCGTTATTTCCGAGGGGCAAAAGCCGTCAGTAAATCAGCAAAGCCGTCGGTAATTTCAGATTACCGACGGGCATAAATCGGTAGGACAAATGGGAGTCGAAAATGATTACTGACAGATTTTTACAAATGTCGTCGGTAATTACCTACAGGTTTAGACCGTTAGTAAATTACCTACGGGTTTATGCCGTTGGTAATTATCGAGGGCAAAGCAGTAGCTAATTATCGACGACTTAGTCCATAGGTAATACTGACGACCTAATGATGTCGTGCGAGAGCACGTGCGATTCCGGCAAGTGTACCGGATTGTCGCCAAGTAATAAAAGATATCGATCCCACAGAGACTGTGATCTCGAATCACAACTAATTGTTTAAATGATAAATCTGGACTGTATAAAAAAGATTTAGAAAAAGGATTTGATATTTTGAAAAGGTTTTGAATTTGAATTAAGAGATAAATAAAACAGAAAACAAATCTATTTGTGGTTTTTGGATCTAAATGGATTCCTAGGGATTTGGGTTACCTACGAGGCAGTTTATGTTGCTAATCTGATTTACCCTTGTTAATTATCGAAATTGCCTTGAAGGCGAGTTTATCCTCTAATAGTTTAAGCTCCCTCTCGGGTTACAAAAACCGTGCCCAGTTGAACCAACCCCTACTCTCGTGGTAGTCGAATTCAGATTGGACCCTTTGCGTTTCGTGACAACTCGTTGATCCTCGAAGGACGGCTTCTAACTCTCGTGATTTCAGTCCTAAGTCTGACTCTATAGATCCGACACCTAAGTTCACCGCTAGGTTCCTCCTCAGAATGCCTATGACACGCAAACAAGTGGCCATCGAATTTACGAGTGATTCAAACACTAGAAATCAGATCTAAAACAAAATCGAAATTAACAAAGATATTACATCAAATTAACAACATAAATCAGATCTCAGGCATGGCCCCAATCCCTAGAAACTAAGCTACTACTCAAGCCTTGCCATGGAGATGACAGGCTTGATTACAAATAACATGAAAACAGAAAATTAGAGAAGAAGAGGAAGGAGAAGAGAGATCCTAAATAATAGCCTAAGTAGCAGCCAAAAGTCCTTTTCTGCCTCTGCCTGGGTCCTTATTTATAGATTTGGGAAGTTTGAATCCCAATCTAACTCAAATTCTGATCCAATTCAGTTGCTTCAGGTCCAAGTAATGCGCGTCACGGCCGTGATGGCCATCACGGCTAGGCCGTGACGGCTTCTGCCTTGGGTACTTCTATAGATTTCAGATTCTCGCAAGGCGAGTGAACTTTCGCGTCGCGAGACTTCAAGTTCTAGACCGTGATAGGAATCACGGCTAGGCCGTGACAGATTCTGACTTGTGGGGGTGAAAGGTCACGGCCGTGATGGTCATCACGGCTAGGCCGTGACCAGTTCTGACTTCAGTCTTTCTTCCTTTTCAGTTTTTCTCGATCATGGCCGTGATGGGCATCACGGCTAGGCCGTGATGGGCTCTGTTTGGCTCATTTTCTTCACTTTTCAAGCTCCTTCTTCATCCGAGATCCATCATGGTTGATCCTGAGCATTTTACCCTTGATTTCTGCAAAACAACACCACGAAAACCGCCTTACCTGTTCCAAAGTAAAAATAACTAAAAATCTAATTAAATGTCCCTAAACTACATGAAAATGCATGCAAAATGATAGACAAAGATGAGGTGAAATCACACTCATCAAATCACCCCAAGCTTAAGATTTTGCTTGTCCTCAAGCAATTACCCAGGCCATAAGATATAAATAATCAGAGTGTGGATAGTGAACCAAGAACCCGAGAAGCTAATCCAAGTGACAGGCTTATTCAAATAAATCCCCAAGAGATAATCGATTTGAAGTCCAATTAGAAGCTTAGGTTCTTTAATTTCATATTCTCACTGATTCGGGCACTCTTCTCACCTCACTCAAGTGTTTAAGGGTATATGACAATTCGCTCAATTTCCTCAAGGAATGTATTCTACCATAGGCTTGACTATTAACCAAATCTCTACTTTATTAATGAAAACACATAAGAATCAAGAGGTCTTTTACTTTGGTTGTAATGTGGCCATGGGATTTATTGTTAGGTGGGAAAATCAAGAGAAGGGAAATTCAAGAAGACTAACCAAATTATCAAACATTGCAAAACATGACACCTTCTAAAATACCTTTTTTTGGGCTTTGATTTACTTTTCCACCTTTCTTTCTTTCTTTTTATTTTTATTTCTCACTTTCTTTTGTCATCCCCTTCTCCATTTTTTTTTGTGTTTATTTCATTTTATTTATTTGGAGAAGGGGAGATTTTTAGCTCAAGAGAAATATTTTCTAACTTTCTCATCCCATACTTTTTCAAACTACCTTTTTACCCTTTTTGTAATACTTTAAAAGGTGTCATACCAAGTATTATTCATCAAAACATTTCATGGTACCAAGAAAAGTATTTTAATCTTTTAGGCTCAAAACTGGGCAACTAAGGGGTATCATTTAATCAATCAAAGCTCAGAAGACCGGAAAAACACCTAATGCCTCCATCATTTTCAAAAATGTTTTCAAAAATTTTCAAGTTTCAAAATAGTTTCAAGTCAAGTTCTAGAAAATACAATCCAAGAGGAATTAAAACACTCTATCACAAGGAATGGGGTAGATTTAGTGAGTACCCCTTTTTGGCTCAAAATCTTACATTTAGTAGTTCAAAAATCAGTGAGAAACACAAATTTAAGGAACCACATGCTAATTATCAACTATCAAAAGATCATCTCAAGAATTTTTATTTTTAGCCTTGTCACAAGAATAAAAAAAATTGGGTTCAGAAATTCACTATCTCAATTCATTTGGCACCAAGTTCTCGCAATTGGATGCATATTCTAAGTGAGGGGCAATCTAGAGAATGAGATCATGCAAAACTATGCCTATATGAATGCAACATGCAAAATGCAAAAATGCAAAAATTTGCAAAAAATACCCCTACCCCAAGCTTAAAACTTACATTGTCCCCAATGTAAATAATCAAGTCGGAGAGAGGAGAAAAATGGAACAACTCACCGAGGTGGTAGCGGGTGTTGGCTCACATTCCAGTTAAAAACTTGTTGGAAAATGCATCACGGCCGTGAGGCTCATCACGGGCGGGCCGTGATCAATTCTGGTCTTTAGGAGGTGGCCTGTCACGACCGTGACCTGTATCACGGCTGGGCCGTGATCCTTTCTGGTCTCCTGGATAGCTCATCACTGTCACGGCCTGGGTGTGATGGCTTCTGACTTCATTGGTCCTTGCTCTTTTTGTTCTTCCTTCCTCTTTAACCTGAAAACACCAGATAAATCTATTAATTTATGATTTTTGGCTCTTGATCTTCTCAAATTATTCAAGAGCTAAATTTAAAAACAAAAGGAAAAGGGAAAGAAAACTTGGGTTGCCTCCCAAGAAGCGCTTGTTTACGGTCCTAAGCTTGACCAAACTTCCTTCAATCAACCGGGGTCGACTGGGCGTAGAAGTGCAGGAACACTTTTCTTCCATGGGAGTCCTTCAAAGAGCCGATTCTGCTCATATGGCCAATTATGCTTCCGCTTTGCTCTTTTCATTCGGTCCTTCCTGGCCTTACTCCCTCCCGGCGGAAGTTTTGTTTCCACATGATCAGTAACTCCAACTCCATCACCATTTGGTGCATAATCAGCTATGCAAATCTTCGGAGTTGCTTCCATGTTAAGCTCTTCCTTTACCACTGGAGACGTGATATCGATCCTGCACACATGGCTCTCAAAAGGAGGGTTGTTATATGAGTTAGTAAATTCAAAATCGACCCTTCCTTCCTCTACATTTAGAGATAGTTTGCCATTCCTTACATCTATTACTGCTCCAGCGGTGGCCAAGAATGGCCTTCCTAAAATGATGGGGAATTCAGAATTCCCTTTCATATCCAATACCAGGAAATCGGTAGGGATGAAGAATTTCCCTACCTTTACAGGAACGTTCTCTAGTATGCCTAGAGGAGTCCTAGTTGAGCCATCCGCAAATTGTAAGGAGAATTTGAATGGTCTCAACTCTTTGGTTCCCAACCTTTCCAAGATAGTGAGCGGCATCAAGCTCGTACTAGCCCCTAAGTCATATAAGGCTTGGTCGATTTGCACTCGTTTAATTGAGCAAGCGATAGAAAAACTCCCTGGGTCTTTTAGCTTAGGAGGCATATTAGATTTGTTCATGACATTTGGCTCCTCAGTTAAGCTCTTAGTTTCTATTTCCACTTGCTTTCTCTTAACCAACCTTTGTGGGAAAGGTATTGGGGGTTGGTAAGGCGGTGGAGGGACATACTTTGGTTCTGGCTTTTCATCCTCACTCATGTCCTCCTCCGGTTCCACGTCCTTTTCCCCCACCCCAAGCTTATCATCCCTCAAGTGTATGGCATTACAATGCTCAGTGGGATTAGCTTCGGGTTGACCCGGGAACGTACCCTTAGGTCTAGTGTATGTGCTGGCTTGTTGGGCAATCCGGGTTTCTAGCATCTTGTTATGGATTGCTAAGTTGTCTACCTTAGATGCTAGCTCTTTTATTGCCTTGTTTACTGCCCTGCCTTGCTGTCTAAACTCTTCATTTTGTTTTGTTTGGGTTTCAACAAAACTTTCCAATAAAGACTTGAGTTTAGACTGCTGTACCTGAGGATACCCCGATGCGGGTTTCCTATTACCTTGGCCCTCTTGGAACTCGTGGTTCAGCGTGTTGCTGTAGTTGCCGTAGGAGAGGTAAGGGTTGTTCTTCCTTTGGTTGTAGGGATTTGGGGGAGCATAATTGGGCAACTTCGGGTTTGTGTCGTAGAAGTTGTGACAAGCGTTCACTTGTTCCCCTGAAGCGCCGGATCCATGAGCAATACCTCGTGGGCACTCCATGATGTCGTGTCCCTGCATTCCACAAATCTCACAAACAATGTTAGTAGCACCTATTGCACTCACATTAGCCCTTTCAAGCTGATCAAAATGTTTATTAAGTGAGTCTATTTATGACATTATAAGATCAGTGCTATTAACTTCAAACTTACCCCCTGAAATCTTGTTCGGGTTATTACCTCTTTCTGAACCCCATTGGTGGTAATTGGTGGCCACATTTTCAATGATGTTGAATGCTTGATCGAGGCCTATTCATAAAGGCTCCACTAGCTGCGAGAATCAAGTGACACCTTCAAGAGTAGTCCAATCCGTTGTAGAAGGTGTGCACTAGTAACCACCTCTCGAGTCCATGGTGTGGGCACGACTCCAGCAGTCCCTTGTAGCGATCCCAAGCTTCCGATAAGGATTCTCCGTCTTTTTGGAAGAAGCCGGTGATCTGGGTTCGTATATAGACCGTTTTGGATGGAGGGAAGAATTTCTCCAAGAACGCCTGTTCCAGTTGGTCCCAAGTAGACAAGGTGTTGGCGGGCAATTGCTTTAGCCAAGCCTTTGCCTTTCCAGTCAGAGATGAGGGGAATAACCTTAAGCGTATAGCATCGACCGGGGCACCATGAATCCTAATTTCATCGGTGAACTCCAAGAATGTTTCTACGTGATCAGTCGGGTCCTCCGAGGGCAATCCTTCGAATTGGTGCTGCCTAATCATGTTGATTAGCATAGGCGGTATAGTGTAGTTCTCCGCCTCAATCTCTAGCCTGGCAATCCCAGTTCGCAAGCCCCTAGCATTTGGGGTTGCGTAGTCCTTTAACGGTTTCGTATCCGGAAGATTCGCCATTAGTGGAATGGGAATCAATCTCTCTCTCTCCCTTTGTAGTCTCCTACGTCTATGGAAGGTCCTTTCGATTTCGGGGTCGACTTCAATTAGATTTCCAAGACTTGGGGATCTTTGCATAAAACAGAAAAACACAGAGAGATAGATACTAAAACGAATAAGAAAATTTATTATTTTTTTTTTCAATTTTAAAAATTAAACAAATTAAAAGAAAAGGTCCAGAAAAATCAATTTAAAAATTGAATCGAGATTCGAGAAGGCACAGTCCCCGGCAACGGCGCCAAAAACTTGATGTCGTGCGAGCGCACGTGCGATTCCGGCAAGTGTACCGGATTGTCGCCAAGTAATAAAAGATATCGATCCCACAGAGACTGTGATCTCGAATCACAACTAATTGTTTAAATGATAAATCTGGACTGTATAAAAAAGATTTAGAAAAAGGATTTGATATTTTGAAAAGGTTTTGAATTTGAATTAAGAGATAAATAAAACAGAAAACAAATCTATTTGTGGTTTTTGGATCTAAATGGATTCCTAGGGATTTGGGTTACCTACGAGGCTGTTTATGTTACTAATCTGATTTACCCTTGTTAATTATCGAAATTGCCTTGAAGGCGAGTTTATCCTCTAATAGTTTAAGCTCCCTCTCGGGTTACAAAAACCGTGCCCAATTCAACCAACCCCTACTCTCGTGGTAGTCGAATTCAGATTGGACCCTTTGCGTTTCGTGACAACTCGTTGATCCTCGAAGGACGGCTTCTAACTCTCGTGATTTCAGTCCTAAGTCTGACTCTATAGATCCGACACCTAAGTTCACCGCTAGGTTCCTCCTCAGAATGCCTATGACACGCAAACAAGTGGCCATCGAATTTACGAGTGATTCAAACACTAGAAATCAGATCTAAAACAAAATCGAAATTAACAAAGATATTACATCAAATTAACAACATAAATCAGATCTCGGGCATGGCCCCAATCCCTAGAAACTAAGCTACTACTCAAGCCTTGCCATGGAGATGACAGGCTTGATTACAAATAACATGAAAACAGAAAATTAGAGAAGAAGAGGAAGGAGAAGAGAGATCCTAAATAATAGCCTAAGTAGCAGCCAAAAGTCCTTTTCTGCCTCTGCCTGGGTCCTTATTTATAGATTTGGGAAGTTTGAATTCCAATCTAACTCAAATTCTGATCCAATTCAGTTGCTTCAGGTCCAAGTAATGCGCGTCACGGCCGTGATGGCCATCACGGCTAGGCCGTGACGGCTTCTGCCTTGGGCACTTCTATAGATTTCAGATTCTCGTGAGGCGAGTGAACTTTCGCGTCGCGAGACTTCAAGTTCTAGACCGTGATAGGAATCACGGCTAGGCCGTGACAGATTCTGACTTGTGGGGGTGAAAGGTCACGGCTGTGATGGTCATCACGGCTAGGCCGTGACCGGTTCTGACTTCAGTCTTTCTTCCTTTTCAGTTTTGCTCGATCATGGCCGTGATGGGCATCACAGCTAGGCCGTGATGGGCTCTGTTTGGCTCATTTTCTTCACTTTTCAAGCTCCTTCTTCATCCAAGCTCCATCATGGTTGATCCTGAGCATTTTACCCTTGATTTCTGCAAAACAACACCACGAAAACCGCCTTACCCGTTCCAAAGTAAAAATAACCAAAAATCTAATTAAATGTCCCTAAACTACATGAAAATGCATGCAAAATGATAGACAAAGATGAGGTGAAATCACACTCATCAAATCACCCCAAGCTTAAGATTTTGCTTGTCCTCAAGCAATTACCCAGGCCATAAGATATAAATAATCAGAGTGTGGATAGTGAACCAAGAACCCGAGAAGCTAATTCAAGTGACAGGCTTATTCAAATAAATCCCCAAGAGATAATTGATTTGAAGTCCAATTAGAAGCTTAGGTTCTTTAATTTCATATTCTCACTGATTCGGGCACTCTTCTCACCTCACTCAAGTGTTTAAGGGTATATGACAATTCGCTCAATTTCCTCAAGGAATGTATTCTACCATAGGCTTGACTATTAACCAAATCTCTACTTTATTAATGAAAACACATAAGAATCAAGAGGTCTTTTACTTTGGTTGTAATGTGGCCATGGGATTTATTGTTAGGTGGGAAAATCAAGAGAAGGGAAATTCAAGAAGACTAACCAAATTATCAAACATTGCAAAACATGACACCTTCTAAAATACCTTTTTTTGGGCTTTGATTTACTTTTCCACCTTTCTTTCTTTCTTTTTATTTTTATTTCTCACTTTCTTTTGTCATCCCCTTCTCCATTTTTTTTTGTGTTTATTTCATTTTATTTATTTGGAGAAGGGGAGATTTTTAGCTCAAGAGAAATATTTTCTAACTTTCTCATCCCATACTTTTTCAAACTACCTTTTTACCCTTTTTGTAATACTTTAAAAGGTGTCATACCAAGTATTATTCATCAAAACATTTCATGGTACCAAGAAAAGTATTTTAATCTTTTAGGCTCAAAACTGGGCAACTAAGGGGTAACATTTAATCAATCAAAGCTCAAAAGGCCGGAAAAACACCTAATGCCTCCATCATTTTCAAAAATGTTTTCAAAAATTTTCAAGTTTCAAAATGGTTTCAAGTCAAGTTCTAGAAAATACAATCCAAGAGGAATTAAAACACTATCACAAGGAATGGGGTAGATTTAGTGAGTACCCCTTTTTGGCTCAAAATCTTACATTTAGTAGTTCAAAAATCAGTGAGAAACACAAATTTAAGGAACCACATGCTAATTATCAACTATCAAAAGATCATCTCAAGAATTTTTATTTTTAGCCTTGTCACAAGAATAAAAAAAAATTGGGTTCAGAAATTCACTATCTCAATTCATTTGGCACCAAGTTCTCGCAATTGGATGCATATTCTAAGTGAAGGGCAATCTAGAGAATGAGATCATGCAAAACTATGCCTATATGAATGCAACATGCAAAATGCAAAAATGCAAAAATTTGCAAAAAATACCCCTACCCCAAGCTTAAAACTTACATTGTCCCCAATGTAAATAATCAAGTTGGAGAGAGGAGAAAAATGGAACAACTCACCGAGGTGGTAGCGGGTGTTGGCTCACATTCCAGTTAAAAACTTGTTGGAAAATGCATCACGGCCGTGAGGCTCATCACGGGCGGGCCGTGATCAATTCTGGTCTTCAGGAGGTGGCATGTCACGACCGTGACCTGTATCACGGCTGGGCCGTGATCCTTTCTGGTCTCCTGGATAGCTCATCACTGTCACGGCCTGGGCCTGATGGCTTCTGACTTCATTGGTCCTTGCTCTTTTTGTTCTTCCTTCCTCTTTAACCTGAAAACACTAGATAAATCTATTAATTTATGATTTTTGGCTCTTGATCTTCTCAAATTATTCAAGAGCTAAATTTAAAAACAAAAGGAAAAGGGAAAGAAAACTTGGGTTGCCTCCCAAGAAGTGCTTGTTTACGGTCCTAAGCTTGACCAAACTTCCTTCAATCAACCGGGGTCGGTTGGGCGTAGAAGTGCAGGAACACTTCTCTTCCATGGGAGTCCTTTAAAGAGCCGATTCTGCTCATATGGCCAATTATGCTTCCGCTTTGCTCTTTTCGTTCGGTCCTTCCTGGCCTTACTCCCTCCCGACGGAAGTTTTTTTTCTACATGATCAGCAACTCCAACACCCATCACCATTTGGTGCATCATCAGCTATGCAAATCTTCGGAGTTGCTTCCATGTTGAGCTCTTCCTTTACCACTGGAGACGTGATATCGATCCTGCACACATGGCTCTCAAAAGGAGGGTTGTTATATGAGTTAGTAAATTCAAAATCGACCCTTCCTTCCTCTACATTTAGAGAGAGTTTGCCATTCCTTACATCTATTACTGCTCCAGCGGTGGCCAAGAATGGCCTTCCTAAAATGATGGGGAATTCAGAATTCCCTTTCATATCCAACACCAGGAAATCGGTAGGGATGAAGAATTTCCCTACCTTTACAGGAACGTTCTCTAGTATGCCTAGAGGAGTCCTAGGTGAGCCATCCGCAAATTGTAAGGAGAATTTGAATGGTCTCAACTCTTTCGTTCCCAACCTTTCCAAGATAGTGAGCGACATCAAGCTCGCACTAGCCCCTAAGTCACATAAGGCTTGGTCGATTTGCACTTGTTTAATTGAGCAAGCGATAGAGAAACTACCTGGGTCTTTCAGCTTAGGAGGCATATTAGATTTGTTCATGACATTTGGGTCCTCAGTTAAGCTCTTAGTTTCTACTTCCACTTGCTTTCTCTTGACCAACCTTTGTGGGAAAGGTATTGGGGGTTGGTAAGGCGGTGGAGGGACATACTTTGGTTCTGGCTCTTCATCTTCACTCATGTCCTCCTCTGGTTCCACGTCCTTTTCCCCCACCCCAAGCTTATCATCCCTCAAGTGTATGACATTACAATGCTCAATGGGATTAGCTTCGGGTTGACCCGGGAATGTACGCTTAGGTCTAGTGTATGTGCTGGATTGTTGGGCAATCTGAGTTTCTAGCATCTTGTTATGGATTGCTAAGTTGTCTACCTTAGATGCTAGCTCTTTTATTGCCTCGTTTACTGCCCTGCCTTGCTGTCTAAACTCTTCATTTTGTTTTGTTTGGGTTTCAACAAAACTTTCCAATAAAGACTCGAGTTTAGACTGCTGTACCTGAGGATACCCCGATGCGGGTTTCCTATTACCTTGGCCCTCTTGGAACTCGTGGTTCAGCGTGTTGCTGTAGTTGCCGTAGGAGAGGTAAGGGTTGTTCTTCCTTTGGTTGTAGGGATTTGGGGGAGCATAATTGGGCAACTTCGGGTTTGTGTCGTAGAAGTTGTGACAAGCGTTCACTTGTTCCCCTGAAGCGCCGGATCCATTCCACAAATCTCACAAACAATGTTAGTAGCACCTATTGCACTCACATTAACCCTTTCAAGCTGATCAAAACGTTTATTAAGTGAGTCTATTTTTGACATTATAAGATCAGTGCTATTAACTTCAAACTTACCCCCCGAAATCTTGTTCTGGTTATTACCACTTTCTGAACCCCATTGGTGGTAGTTGGTGGCCACATTTTCAATGATATTGAATGCCTGAGTCAGAGGCCTATTCATAAAGGCTCCACCAGCTGCAGAATCAAGTGGCACCTTTGAAGAGTAGTCCAATCCGTTGTAGAAGGTGTGCACTAGTAACCACCTCTCGAGTCCATGGTGTGGGCACGACTCCAGCAGTCCATTGTAGCGATCCCAAGCTTCCGATAAGGATTCTCCGTCTTTTTGGAAGAAGCCGGTGATCTGGGTTCGTATATAGGCCGTCTTGGATGGAGGGAAGAATTTCTCCAAGAACGCCTGTTCCAGTTGGTCCCAAGTAGACAAGGTGTTGGCGGGAAATTGCTTTAGCCAAGCCTTTGCCTTTCCAGTCAGAGATGAGGGGAATAACCTTAAGCGTATAGCATCGACCGGGGCACCATGAATCCTAATTGCATCGGTGAACTCCAAGAATGTTTCTACGTGATCAGTCGGGTCCTCCGAGGACAATCCTCCGAATTGGTGCTGCCTAATCATGTTGATTAGCATAGGCGGTATAGTGTAGTTCTCCGCCTCAATCTCTGGCCTGGCAATCCCAGTTCGCAAGCCCTTAGCATTTGGGGCTGCGTAGTCCTTTAACGGTTTCGTATCCGGAAGATTCGCCATTAGTGGAATGGGAATCAATCTCTCTCTCTCCCTTTGTAGTCTCCTACGTCTATGGAAGGTCCTTTCGATTTCGGGGTCGACTTCAATTAGGTTTCCAAGACTTGGGGATCTTTGCATAAAACAGAAAAACACAGAGAGATAGATACTAAAACGAATAAGAAAATTTATTATTTTTTTTTCAATTTTAAAAATTAAAAAAATTAAAAGAAAAGGTCCAGAAAAATCAATTTAAAAATTGAATCGAGATTCGAGAAGGCACAGTCCCCGGCAACGGCGCCAAAAACTTGATGTCGTGCGAGCGCACGTGCGATTCCGGCAAGTGTACCGGATTGTCGCCAAGTAATAAAAGATATCGATCCCACAGAGACTGTGATCTCGAATCACAACTAATTGTTTAAATGATAAATCTGGACTGTATAAAAAAGATTTAGAAAAAGGATTTGATATTTTGAAAAGGTTTTGAATTTGAATTAAGAGATAAATAAAACAGAAAACAAATCTATTTGTGGTTTTTGGATCTAAATGGATTCCTAGGGATTTGGGTTACCTACGAGGCTGTTTATGTTACTAATCTGATTTACCCTTGTTAATTATCGAAATTGCCTTGAAGGCGAGTTTATCCTCTAATAGTTTAAGCTCCCTCTCGGGTTACAAAAACCGTGCCCAATTCAACCAACCCCTACTCTCGTGGTAGTCGAATTCAGATTGGACCCTTTGCGTTTCGTGACAACTCGTTGATCCTCGAAGGACGGCTTCTAACTCTCGTGATTTCAGTCCTAAGTCTGACTCTATAGATCCGACACCTAAGTTCACCGCTAGGTTCCTCCTCAGAATGCCTATGACACGCAAACAAGTGGCCATCGAATTTACGAGTGATTCAAACACTAGAAATCAGATCTAAAACAAAATCGAAATTAACAAAGATATTACATCAAATTAACAACATAAATCAGATCTCGGGCATGGCCCCAATCCCTAGAAACTAAGCTACTACTCAAGCCTTGCCATGGAGATGACAGGCTTGATTACAAATAACATGAAAACAGAAAATTAGAGAAGAAGAGGAAGGAGAAGAGAGATCCTAAATAATAGCCTAAGTAGCAGCCAAAAGTCCTTTTCTGCCTCTGCCTGGGTCCTTATTTATAGATTTGGGAAGTTTGAATCCCAATCTAACTCAAATTCTGATCCAATTCGGTTGCTTCGAGGTCCAAGTAATGCGGCGTCACGGCCGTGATGGCCATCACGGCTAAGGCCGTGACGGCCACGCCTTGGGCACTTCTATAGATTTCAGATTCTCGCGAGGCGAGTGAACTTTCACGTCGCGAGACTTCAAGTTCTAGACCGTGATAGGAATCACGGCTAGGCGTGATGGATTCCCGACTTGTGGGGGTGAAAGGTCACGGCCGTGACCTGCCTCCGACTTGATCTTTCTTCCTTTTCATTTTTGCTCGATCATGGCCGTGATGGGCTCTGTTTGGCTCATTTTCTTCACTTTTCAAGCTCCTTCTTCATCCGAGCTCCATCATGGTTGATCCTGAGCATTTTACCCTTGATTTCTGCAAAACAACACCACGAAAACCGCCTTACCCGTTCCAAAGTAAAAATAACCAAAAATCTAATTAAATGTCCCTAAACTACATGAAAATGCATGCAAAATGATAGACAAAGATGAGGTGAAATCACACTCATCACCTAACCCGCCGATATTTATTTATTTGTTCAACAAATATAAATTTTTTTGTTTAAAAAAAACCATTCAAATTATCAAAAAAAAAATGCTCAAACATGGAGTGCAGATGCAAAACACATAACCCAGAAAGAAGAAGCTGAGTTGAATATCAAATTTGAATTACAATATGAGAAAGAACCCAAAAATTACCCAAAAAAAAAATACCAAAGGTGAATTGTTTACCCAGAAATAACACAAAAATACTATCAAAGGAAAGAACCTAAATTACAAAGTAAAAAGAAAAGGCTCAGCCAGAAAGAACCCAAATTAAAAATTTAAAAAAAAAATAAAAACAAGAAAGGCTAAATTATGTGCAGGTGTTTTCTTCCACCGCCATGAAACTACAGTTGCGATCCAGATTACGTTCCCGTCCCGCTCTGACCAGGTGGTGGTGGCGGGATATGAGAGATCTGAGAGAGAGAACCAAGATAGCTAGATGGCGGAATCTGAGAGATCTGAGACGTAGAGAGAACCGAGATAGGTGGTGGTTGTGGTGGCTCCCAGTGGTGGCGGCAGTGGTGTTCGGAGCAGGTTACTGCGATTGGTGGGTGTGAATGGAGGTGGCTGGTCCGCGGGGGGGGGTAGAAGAGAGGGAGGGAACCGAGGGATATGGAGAGACAAACGACCGGCGGCAATGGCTCAGTCGGCGTCGGCGTGGTGGGAGAAGGTTGGCGGTGGCTGGGGTTAGGCTGTTGGAGAGGGACGAGGGACCAAAATGGACAATTTGGAGAAGATAATGTTTCTAGTTATAATGACATGAACAAATCGTTTTTTCTAAATGGGACGTTATCGACGAGCTGGGCCATCAGAAATTTGGTGAACGGTACCGACGGGCCTCAATTTCCAGTTTTTCATTTCTTTGTTTGTGAGAAGTTGTACTCACACTTCTAAATAATCCTCGATGTATTAGACATTTGAGTGAATTGATTTAACGGAATCCATTGGTCTGGATACTTTCTCATTTTGTTGAGAGAAGTGGTTATGGCTATTTCTTGAGTTATAACAGAGATAATTTCGTGATAGCAGAAGTTTCTTGGTGAAACATAGTTTCGTCACTTCTATTTTTGTTAGAGGTGAAACTCATCATTTTGTAAATTCTTTGTACTAAGTATAAGAATTAACCCTCTTTGGATTAGACATTATTCACCCTTTGATTCCTTAAATCCATTTGGAAGATTCTTGTGGAAGAATGAACTTTATTAGATTCATGTTTGTAAATGTGTATTGATCATGCATTTTTACACTCATGAACCTGATGGAAGGATCTTTTTCCATACTGGATGTTTCGGTATCCTTCAAATTAATGAAATTCTTTTCTATGCTTATGTGAAAGTGAAATCAAGAAAAATTTCTTTTCTTGAGAAATTCTTTTATGATCACCAAGGTCATGTCTTATTGCGGTTCGAACATACTTGTCGTCGTTGATCATCTTAGTTCTACGTATTCTCCTAATGTCGTCGATGTGTGACCTATCTCATCAGTCATGAGTTGGATATCTCTACATCAAGATGTCAGAGTTAGTCGAGTACAGTGAAAAAGGGATGGTTTAACAATTGAGAGCTTCCTTGTTAAGGTATTGGCATTCCTTGGATCCTTGTTATGAGTTTGCTGAAGGGCTACATGAGTCTTGTTTGAATTCGAGTGATCGTGGATCGACTGGTGAAGTCTACACCCTTCTTACAAGTTAAGATCCACTATGCAGTTTTAGTGAACCGAATAATGTATCAGAGGATTGTTCAGACTTCATGGAGTATCTTCAAGTATTGTTTCAGATGAAAAATGGAAGTTTATCAACATGTGTCGGTTAAGTTTACTCTAAGTGTGGAGGACTAAGTTGAGACTAAGTCCAACTGATCATCCTTAGCGGGATGGATAAGTAATGAGATGACCTATACTTAGCAAGTTAGTTGGGAGATAGTGTGGTAACTAATTTTTGTCATCTCTATGGTAGGACAAACCAGAGTTAATAGGAGCTTCGTTAATGTGTAGATGTGAATGATACTATGAGAACCCTTAAGTTCAACATCATTGAGTGAGATGATTACAATGGACCTTATCATGATCGAGGCAGATATATCATTAAAGGAATTTGGAGTAGTGATCAACGTTTATGGTTAATGTTGACTTCGTGAGTCCGAGGATTAATGGAAAAAAAATATCTATAGTAGTTTCCTTAAGCCGAACGGAAATAGTAAAGAGGAGTTCTTGAGAAACTAAGTAGTGAGAAGGATTTGGGAGCTCTGTTTTAGAGTTTGAAAGGTCTAACCGTGTTGAAATTTGGAGTGGTGGAATAAGTCCAAAGGAAACTAAGACTACAATTGTGTGCTTTGGGTTGAAAGTTGATATATGTGGTAGAGTTAATGTTGAACTTGATGTTCGTCGTGAGGATAAGGTGTTGAAGAAGTTTTGCTAACCGACAAATTTTGAGGCAAGAAGTGATTAAGTTTTTATTATGTCTTTCGAGTGTAATAAGCTATGGCGAAATGTTTATAATCTTTGAGGTCTTATTCTGGTAAATATGTGGTTGATGATCCATAGTGGAAACTGGACAGTTTAAATCCAAGATTGCCATTGGGGAGTGTCCACCTAGATTTCTTGGCTTTGTTTTGGTGCAACTCCTAGGGGTTATGGCCTCAGGGAAACTCTGTATTATAATCTCTTTTCTCGGCTGCAAATATATAAGACAAGGGCAGATATGATACAAGCACTTCCTTGCATAAGTGAGAGAGCTATGTCTTTAGATGGAGGAATTGTTAGGAGTTGTGGTGTATTTTCCTTGGGCAATAGGGTAGATGTGCATGTGAAATTTCTTAAACCAGGGATATTAACGAGGCTTGATAACCAAATTGAAAATGAGAGGCAAATGAAGGATATGAAAGTGAAGAAGGAAATAGATTCTGGAGGAATTAAGAAGGGAATTGACTATGTTGGGTGTGGTAAGGTTCAATTTCAATAAGATTGAATTTCTTAGGTTCTTGGCGCAAAGTTTATCATGTGCAACTCAGGGCTCGGATGTAGTTAAAGGATAAATAGAGTGACATAAGAATCCATCCTGTTATAGAGTTATAGATGAAAGGAATGAAGCAACGAGAATACAAAGTAAGATTTTAGGGTCAAGGTGTGATTACAAATCCCGTGTAGTTCAGAACTACGAAATTTCGAGGACGAAATTTTTTTAAGAGGGGTAGTAATGTAACACCCTAGTTTTTACACATATGACTAATTATTTTATTTGGATGTTTATGTTTATTTTGTTATGTGGTTTAGTTGAGTAATTAAATTGCCCTCTTCAAATTATTTTATCGGGTACGTTAGCACTGACTTATTTCAGTGAATGCACGCTTACTAGATAATAAATTACATTATTGTCACTATTATTACCAGTACAGAAAAGTGTTTTAAATAATATGATTATGAGAAAAACATTTTTATATTTTCATTCTATTTAATTTTAGAGTTAAAAATATTTTGGCTGGACATTAATCAGGAATTAATTTTGGACCGTGTATTTTCTTAGTTGATCAATCTAACTATCAATCTCTACTTTATTTCAAAATTTGAAAGTATATATTTGTCATCCTTTATTTTTAGATTCAAAATCTAAAAACAAATTTATGTTTATGCTTAATATTTATCACTCTTTTTTGGTAGACCCGTAACCCCCCTCTATTTCTTTCTTTCTTTTTCTTCTTCTTTCTTCTTCTTTCCCCTTTCTTCTTTCTTTTTCTCTTCTTCCTCCTGACGCCATCTCTCTCTTCCTCCCCACTATTGAGACTTCGGCAAGTATACCGAGTCGTACAAGTAATACGGTGGTGAGACCGATATCATTCCCACGAGGACCGAGACAAGCACTAGTGCGTACCAAATCTACTACTATCTAAGCGAATCTTTGGATGGAAGGGAGCTCAATACTAATTACCAAGCCCAAGGAGTGAAAATAAACAGAATAAAAAGGAACAAACTCTTTTTGTAATTTTCTCAAATACTTGGAAGGCGATAAAAGGTGGTTTTCAAATATGATGAACAATGCTGGGATTAGACTTCACTAAACCTTAGCCTCATGCAATACCAAGACTACCAATCAAGTTTATGCCTCAAATATTAAAATCAACCCACGAAATTACTCAAGCCCTAATTCCTCAGATGACAAGAGCCTAAATCCACTAATAGACCCTAATTCCTTAGGTGGCCTAGATTAATGAATTTGCATTAAGAGTAGGGATTACACGATTACTAATAAACCAAACCCCATTCCTAGATGCAAGGTTTACTAGGTGAATAATTCTAGATCAAGAATTGATAAGTACGTTCCCATTGCAAATCAAATCTCAAAATCAAATTATGGATGATCATACCACAACAAGCATTAAGCGTAGGAATTAAGCACTAATACGAAGGCATAAACACAGATCAATACATCAAGGTAATTACATGATATTCAGTTTTAGCTACATCTAATCCCAACAAAAATGGGTTTAGCTACTCATGATAATAGAGGAAGCCAAAACAAAAGAAATAGAGATAAAGGAGAGAAGGGACTCCATAGAGGCTTTCCATAGTAGCCACAGCAGCTTCTAGCTCAGAGAATTGGGGTAAAAGTCTGGTGTAAAAACGTCCCCCTTCTGTTCTGCCCAAAGGTCTTATTTATACATCAGGGAAAAATTGCGCGTCACGGCCGTGATGGCCATCACGGCCAGGCAGTGACGGGCTCTGCCATGGGCGCGCTTTCAAATTTTCATCTATCACGGCCGTGATGCTCATCACGGCTAGGCCGTGATCAGTTCTGCCTGTGAGGGTCTGGTTGTCACGGCCGTGACCAGTTCTGCCTGTTGAGGGTCTGGTTCTGCTGGCATGTCACGGCCGTAATGGTCATCACGGCTAGACCGTGACCAACTCTGACTTTTGCCTTCAACATTGCTTGATCATGGCCGTGATGGTCATCACGGCCAGGCCGTGATGGGCTCTGCTTGGCTCCTTTTCTTAACTTTTCAAGCTCTATCTTCATCCAAGATCCATCAAGGCTAATTCTGAGCATTTAATCATTAATTCCTGCAAAACAACACCACGAAACTACCTTACCCGTTCCAAGGTAAAAACTATCTAAAAATCAAATTAAGTATGCCTAAACTATATGAAAATGCATGTAAAATGATATACAAATATGAGGTGTAATCACACTCATCAAATCACCTCAAGCTTAAGACTTTTGCTTGTCCTCAAGCAAACACTAAGGCCAGAAGATATAGATAATCAGAGCATGGATAGTGAACCAAGAACCCAAGTAATTAATCCAAATAACAGGCATTTTCAAATAATTCCCCAAGAGACGATCAATTTCAAGTCCAATTAGAAGCTTAGGTTACTTAGACTCATATTCTCACTGATTCGGGCACTCTTTCTTACCTCACTTGGATGTTTAAGGATATATGACAATTCGCTCAATTTCCTCAAGGAATGAATTCTACCATAAGCTTGACTTTTAACCAAATCTCTACTTTATTAATGAAAACACCTAAGAATCAAGAGGTCTTTTACTTTGGTTGTAACGGGGTCATGGGATTAATCGTTAGGTGGGGAAATCAAGAAAAGGAAATTTCAAGAAGGCTAACACAACATCAAGCATTGCAAAACATGACACCTTCTAAAATACCTTTTTGGGTTTTGATTCATTTTTCCACCTTTCTTTCTTTCTTTTTAATTCATTTCTCACTTTCTTTTGTCATCCCCTTCTCTATATATATTTATTTCTTTTCTTTTATTTTTCTTTTATTTGGAGAAGGGAAGATTTTCAGCTCTAGAGAAGTATTTTTCTGATTTTCTCATCCCATACTTTTTCAACTACCTTTTTACCATTTTGTTCAATACTTTAGAAGGTCACCTACCAAACATCATTCATCAAAGTATTTCAAGGTATCAAGAAAAGTATTTTATTCTTTCAGGCTCAAAATTGGGCAACTAAGGGGTAGCAATAATCAATCAAAGCTCAGAAGGCCGAAAAAAGACCTAATGCCTCAATCATTTTCAAAATGTTTTCAAAAAATTTTAAGCTTCAAAACGGTTTCAAGTCAAGTTCTAGAGAAATACAATCCAATAGGAATAGCACTCTATCACAAGGAATGGGGTAGATTTATTGAGTACCCCTTTTTGGCTCAAAATTCTCACATTTAGTAGTTCAAAAATCAATGAGAAACACAAATCTACGGAACCACATGCTAATTATCAACTATAAAAGATCATCTCAAGCATTTTTATTTGAAGCCTTATCACAAGAATAATAAAAAATTGGGCTCAAAAACTCACTATCTCAAATTATTTGGCACTAAGTTCTCACAATCGGATGCATAATCTAAGCAAGGGGGTAATCGAATCATGTGATCATGCAAAACTATACCTATATGAATGCAACATGCAACATGCAAAATGCAAGAATTCAAAATGAAAGTGCAAAAATACCCCTACCCCAAGCTTAAGAACTTACAATGTCCCCAATGTAAATAATTAAGTTGGAGAGGGGAGAAAAATGGAACAACTTACCGAGGTGGTAGCGGTTGTTGGTTCACATGCCTAGCCAAAGGGATGCTGGACAATGTGTCACGGCCGTGACCTCTATCACGGCAGGCCGTGATCAATTCTGGTCCATAGGAGCTTGCCTATCACGGCCGTGACCTTCATCACGGCTAGGTCGTGATGCTCTCTGGTCCTCAGTGTCCTCTCATCACGCCCGTGATGGGTATCACGGCTGGGTTGTGATCCTTTCTGGTCTTCATGTTTAGCTCATCACGGTCGTGACCAGTGTCACGGCCTGGGCGTGATGGCTGCTGACTTTGTTTGCCCTTGCCCTTTTTGCTTCTCCTTCCTCCTTACCCTGAAAACATTTAACAAATCTATTAATTTATGATATTTTTCCTCTTGATCTTCTCAAATTATTCAAGAGTTAAAATAAAAAACAAATGAAAAAGGACAAGAGAACTTGGGTTACCTCCCAATAAGTGCTTCTTTAACGTCACTAGCTTGATGGGTCGGTGACCTCAAGGATCACGAAGGTGCACAGCTGTGGTCAATCTCTCGATGTCGCCACCCAAGTAGACCTTGAGCCTTTGGCCATTGACTTTGAAGGTCTTTTTTGAAATAGGATCCTCCACTTCCATGGCTCCATGAGGTGAGACTTCTTTGATAATGAACGGTCCCGACCACTTAGACTTCAACTTGCTCGGAAACAATCTCAGCCAGGAATTGAATAATAAAACTTGTTGTCCCGGCTGGAATGTTTTCATCACGATCCTCTTGTCGTGATAAGTCTTGACTCGCTGCTTGTAAATGGCTGCATTCTCATATGCATTAAGGCGCATCTCCTCTAATTCATGCAGTTGATTGACTCTTTTTTCACCCGCCAGAGTGGCATCAAAATTTAAGAACTTCAATGCCCAAAAGGCTCGATGCTCTAACTCTACGGGTAGATGACATGCCTTCCCATAGACCATCTGAAATGGAGATAACCCCACAGGAGTTTTTAATGCAGTCCGGTAAGCCCACAAGGCATCGTCAGGCTTCTTTGCCAATCTCTTCTTGAAGTGGCCACAGTTTTCTCTAGAATCCGCTTAATCTCCCGGTTAGAGACCTCTGCTTGCCCATTTGTTTACGGATGATATGGGGATGCCACCTTATGCCTCACATCATACTTGGTCAGCACATTTCTCAGTTGAGAGTTGTAGAAGTGAGATCCCCCATCACTTATAAGGACCCTTGGGACACCGAACCGGGCAAAGATATTCTTCTTGATGAACTTGATCACTGTTTGTGCATCATTCTTCGGTGTTGCAATGGCCTCCACCCATTTGGAAACATAGTCCACCGCCACCAAGATATATTGATTGGAGAATGAAGGTGGAAGTGGACCCATAAAATCTATGCCCCAACAATCAAACACTTCAATCTCCAATATGTTTTGCAGTGGCATCTCATCCCTCTTAGATATGTTCCCGGTCCTTTGGCACTTGTCACAACTCTTCACATGATTGTAAGAGTCCTTGAAGATTGAGGGCCAAAAGAGCCCAGATTGGAGGACCTTTGCAGCTGTCCTATCCCTATTGTAATGTCCACCATATGGAGAGTTATGGCAATGCCACAAAATACTCCTCGCTTCCTCTTGGCTCACACACCTCCTCCATAAGCCATCCGGTCCAACCTTGAACAAAAATGGGTCATCCCACATGAAATGGTTGGCATCCCGGAAGAACTTTTTCCTTTGTTGCCAAGTGAGGTGCTCTGGAACAATGTTGGCTGCCTTGAAGTTTGCCATGTCGGCAAACCATGGTCTTTCATGCACTAGAAATAAGGCCTCATCCGGGAACTCATCCCTAATGTCCTTTTCTTTTGCAGTCACCTCTTCATTCACCAACCGGGACAAGTGGTCAGCCACCACATTCTCGCTGCCCTTTTTGTCCTTGATGACTAAGTCAAATTCCTGCAACAATAGAATCCACCTTATGAGTCTTGGTTTAGAATCTAACTTAGTCAACAAATATTTAATTGCAGCATGATCAGTAAAAACAGTGACTTGTGACCCAATCAAGTAGGAACGAAATTTTTCCAATACAAACACTATGGCTAGCAACTCTTTTTCAGTGGTTGCATAATTTATTTGGTTCTCATTGAGAACCTTGCTAGCATAGTGAATGGCATGGAAAAACTTTTCCCTTCGCTGTCCCAAAACAACCCCAACTGCATAGTCACTGACATCACACATTAATTCAAATGGTGACTCCCAGTTGGGTGCAACAAGAATGGGAGCAGTGATCAATTTTTCTTTAAAAATCTGAAAAGAGGTGAGACAAGCAGTATCAAACACAAATGGAGTGTCCTTGTTCAATAGGCTACTCAATGGCTTGGCTATCTTTGAGAAATCTTGGATGAACCGCCAGTAAAAGCATGCATGACCAAGAAAACTCCTCACACCCTTGACATTCACTGGTGGAGGTAGTTTCTCAATTAGATCAATCTTGGATTTATCCACTTCGATCCCCTTAGCTGAAATTTTGTGCCCAAGCACAATGCCCTCCTGCACCATAAAATGACACTTCTCCTAATTTAAGACTAAATTGGTGTCCATGCACCTCTTTAACACAGCAGCAAGGTTAGACAAACAATTATCATAAGAGGAACCGAAAACAGAAAAATCATCCATGAAAACTTCAATGTATTTTTCTACCATATCAGAGAAAATGAAAAGCATGCACCTTTGAAATGTTGCAGGCGCATTACAAAGGCCGAAAGGCATCTTCCGATAGGCAAAAACTCCAAAAGGGCATGTGAAGGCAGTTTTCTCTTAGTCTTCCGGGTTAACCGTAATTTGGTTATAACCCGAATAACCATCCAAGAAACAATAGTAAGCTTGCCCGGCCAACCTCTCCAACATTTGGTCCATGAATGGAAGTGGGAAGTGATCTTTCCTAGTAGCTTGATTTAGCTTCCGGTAATCTATACACATTCGCCAACCGATGACCGTTCTAGTTGGGATCAACTCATTCTTTTCGTTGTTCACAACAGTCATGCCACCTTTCTTGGGAACCACTTGTACCGGACTCACCCAAGCACTATCGGAAATCGGATAGATCATTCCGGCTTCAAGGAGTTTCAGCACCTCCTTCGTTACCACTTCTTTCATTGTAGGATTGAGCCTCCTTTGTGGTTGGACCACCGGTTTAAATTCAGCCTCCATCATGATCTTGTGCATACAAAATGCAGGGCTAATACCTTTCAAATCTGAGATGGACCATCCAATGGCTGTTTTATGTTCTCTAAGCACCCTTACAAGTTTCTCCTCCTCCAATTTGGACAATACATTGCTCACCATGACAGGATTTTCATCATTCTCACCAAGGAACACATATTTCAAGTGGGGAGGTAGAGGCTTAAGCTCTAACTGGAGCTTCTCGCGGACTTCATCCTTTTTGAGCTCTTCTTTCTTAATATTGACAGCAAGTTGAATGGGTTGAGCTTCCAGATCACACAAACACTCTTCTATTTCTTTCTCCTCTTCCTCATCAAGATTTTCAATAGAGTTCACAATTACCTTCTCAAGAGTAGAGGAGTGGTGCTGATGTGCAAAGGCTTCTTTAGCCACTACATCCACAATGTCCATGCGGAAACAACTCTCTTCATCACTTGGGCGATGCATAGCTTCAAATACATTGAAAGTAACCTCTTCATCTTGCACTCTGAGTCGAAGTTGACCTTTTTGTACATCTATCAAAGCACGACCAGTTGCTAGAAAAGGTCTCCCCAATATAAGTGGAACTTCTGCATCCTCCTCCATGTCTAATATCACAAAATCCGCTGGGAATATAAACTTGTCCACTTTAACCAAAACATCTTCCAAAATACCATAAGGATGCTTGATTGATCTATCTGCTAGTTGCAATGCAATCCTTGTTGGTTTCACCTCCCCACCTCCAAGCTTGTTCAAGATTGAAAGCGGCATCAAATTGATACTCGCCCCCAAGTCACACAAGGTCTTCCCAATAGCAATGCTTCCAATAGTGCAAGGGATTGTAAAACTACCAGGATCTTTAAGCTTTGGAGGTAGCTTCCTTTGAAGTATCGCACTGCATTCTTCCGTCAAGGCAACAGTCTCACCTTCTTTGAACTTTCTTTTCTTCGTGAGCAACTCCTTCATGAACTTTGCATAGGTTGGCATTTGCTCTAGTGCTTCAGCAAAGGGTATGTTGATTTGTAGCCTCTTGAAGATGTCCAGAAATTTTGCAAACTGCTCTTTGACCGCGCTGTCGCCACGCGCCAAAAAGAACGAGCGATTATAAAATAATGCAGTATAGTGCGACAACTCGGATCGTCTCTCAAGGACTCTTTAGGTGTTGTTATTATTAACAGAAAAAGTTAGAAAAAGTTAGAATTGGGGGTTTTGGATTGAAAGCTAATTTAAGAAAACAAAACAATAAAAACGAAGCAGTTAAAGAAAATAGCAAATAGACAAAAGCGATTAACCTACTGTTCTCAGTTTCCCACTATCATTGGTTCATGCAAATCCTAAGCAGATACTAATCCCCTCCCGGTTGTAGCAACAATTAACAAACGAAAACCATTACTACAGATGTATGTTCCTATTCCCGAAATAACAAACGGGGTTAAGCTCTCATGAACAAACGAACATGAATGAACACACGCGAAATAACAAACGCGATTATATATAGGAACATAGCATCACGAGATGAAACAATACAACACTATATATTCCTGAAATAACAAAAGAAACATACAGCATGGCATTGAAAAGAGAAAAGCAAATGATCATGAAATACGAACCTCAAATGTTAACGAAAACCAATTACAGATGATTAATCTAGGAGACTAATTCTCCATTACAAAAGAAAGACAACAAACTAAAAGGAAAACAATAGCTAACAAGTTCGTAAACTAGCCAAAATCAAGCATTCTGACTATCCCCTTCATTTCTGCCTAAGACTGCTTATATACACGTTTCTGGAGTCAGAGTACTCGCGAGGCGAAGCGCTGCTCGCGAGGTGAATTACATGAAAGGTCTGCAACTTTTTGTCTTCTCGCGAGGCGAGCACATCCTTCGCGAGGCGAACTCTTCAGCTTCCAACTGTTACGCCCGTGGCATTCAACACGCCCAAACCGTGATGGCTTCTGATCTTCCAAGACTCGCGAGGCGAAGGAATGCTCGCGAGGCGAACGCTTCAACTTCAGAATTGCCACGGCTGTGATCATCAACACGGGCAAGCCGTGATCGTCTCTGACTTTTTCATGGTTGCAATACTCGCGGGGCGAGAAATCCTTCATGGGCGAGCGCGGCTCCAGATTTATTACTTTTTATTAACCTGAAAATAGAAAATAAAAGTAAATAATTATTCAACTCTAAAACAACTAAATTAACATAAAAACAATTTACAGACTCAAAATACTACTTAGGAACAATCAAGTCTAATTTGGGTAAAAATGGTATAAAATAAGCACAAAGCCAAGGTCTTTACTAGTTATAAAACCAGTCAAACAGAGGCTCATCAAAATACCCCAAACTTAAACTTTGCTTGTCCCCAAGCAAACTACACTCAAACTTAAAAAGACTCAAGACCTGGCAAAACATGGCAAGCTTAAGAACTCAATTAACTTTCACACAGATTTCAAGCAATTTTTCAAAGAATTTTTCTTTCAATGTTCCCCCCTTCCAAGCAAAGTAATCCCCACATGCATTTATTCTAAACAATTGAGAAATTCATCATTCAAACAATCATTAATCAAAGCAGGGGATCTAAGTTACACACAAAAGGGAGATCACCAAATCAAACAACTGCCTTCCTCACAAGGGAAATTTGTGTTCACTCAATCGCTCAGTTTTTGTCAGGTTATCAACAATTCACTCAATTTCACTTTTCAGAACACTTCCCATAAATTTGATTTTCATCTCAAAATGATTCCCACAGAAAACATGCAAGCAACATCAAAAGGACTTTTATGGGTTGTAATGGGGCCTGGCTAAGGGAAGGATATACAAAAGGAACTAGGCTGAAGACCTTAGGAACTAAGAGAGCATGAAACAGTTTTATACTTTGAAACTCCACTCAAGTTCCTTTCTTAAGTTTTTTTCTTTATGCTTCTGGGTGGCTACAACCTTTTTATTTCTTTTTGGCATTTTTGCACTTTTATTTTTTCTGTTTTTCTTTTCTTTTCTGTTTTTTTTTTGTTTTCTTTTGTTTTTTCACATAAAATTTTTTTCTCAATCCCAAACAACACATTACACCTTGCAGCCACCCCAAACTTTAGTTTCTTGCACCCATTCTAAGATTACATGCTCTCCTAATCCTAAGATCGGGCTAACATGGTTTTCCAGATTTTTGGGCTTATAACATTAGGTTATCAAGAATTAACAGGCTAATAGGCTCAATGGGGCTAACTAGGGAACATGCATTAAGGATGGTTATTTTATTCAGGCCAAGTAGCTATTTACAAAGAAACTGCCTAAATCATTTGCTACACACATATAATCATGCAAATCAAAAAGAGATTCAACCAAATTCAGGAAAGTGCAACTTAAAAAGAGATTCTCACAGTCAAAAACATGTTGGAGGCTCAAAACCTCACCTGGACATTTATGCAAATTGTTTAACTGAGATTCTATCCCTAGTGTGTGCTTCCTATCACCCCAAACTTATCATAAATCGTGCCATCATAATAAAATCTCAAAGTTCAGTTTTCAATCATATGGGGATCATTTTTCAAAAATTTTTCAAATCCTAGGGGAAAAACAGTCAACACTATCATGCAATCCATCTATGCAAAAATTAATAAAATCCAATAAACTTGCCATAACCAAGACACAAACACAACTCCTGAGCTTCTCAAATTATTCAGGAGCTTTATTGGAAACAAAACAGAAATAAAGCAAAGAAAAAAAAAATTAAAAGAGCAAGGTAAAGAAAAACTCATTGAGGGGCGGTTCCACCGGGATCCCATTGCTTGTAACATAAGTCCCACATGGTAGCCAAAGGGTGGTAGTTCATTCCATGCTTCCCTAACTTGCAGCCTTTATACGGAAGTGGGTGCTTGACAATCATAGTAACCTCGCCCAGTGCAGCGGACTTTTCACTTCCTCTGGGGTCACAGATGACCTCTTTCTCAATAAAATCTCCCCAATAGAAGTGGGGCTCAACCTCTTGGACTGGCCATGGTGCAAAATCCAAGGGTTCAAACTCCATCACTGGTTCCTCAGGGGAAGGTGGCAAACAGTTAGAAATGGTTATCGGTGCTGCTTCATTCTCATTATCATCCTGCAAAATAGAGTCAAGAAACTGGCCACAAACAGCACACGGGTTAGTGTCGATCAGATTAGTACATGTAGTAAAAGAAATTGAGTTAGTAAAGGTCCGATTGTCTGGACTTTCTGTACACGGTTCATCCACCCCATCACTCTCAACACCTGCATCTAAAACCAAGGATTCTTCTTTATCCTCAAGCACGGTGGAGCGAATGTTCTCCTGATCCTCCTGATCCTCATTTCCTATATGATCATGGCTCTCAACCTCATCTGTCTCCTGTTCCATATGGATGCTTTGCTTAACATACCTTTCAAAATAACAATCTACACACAAAGCAGTTCCATCACAATAACATGCATTAGGATCAGGGGATTCGACACTAAATTCATCATCAACAGAAGTATTATCAGAATCATAATCAGAAGTATTTTCAAAAATAACTGGTGCCTCTGTAGGTTCTTCAAGGGGCTGTGGAGTTAACATTGCAGCTGAGTTGGCGGTAACTTGATCAATTAGAGCCCACAACTTCCGAGATTCAGCTTGGTCCCTCTGGTATTGAGCCTCCATCCTCTGTTGAAATTCAAGATTGCTCGCTTCCATCATCCGTTGAAATTCAAAATCTTGTTGTGCCATCCGTTGATTGTTCTCTTCCATTTGTTGTAGCATTGAAGCAATCTCATCCAAGGTGGAAGGTGCAGAGGTGGTCACTTGGCTAGGATAGTATGGTGGTGGCTCACTACAATTAGGATAATACATGCAAGGTTGCTCATAATAAACATTAGGCAAATATCCATACATGTAATTATCCATGGCAATCAAACAACCAGACAAGCAGACAAAACTAACTAGAAAAGAGAAATTTTTTTATATATATTTTTTAATATATATATATATATATATTTTTTTATATTTTTTTTTCTGCTAATAACAACAAACAAGAGTCCCCGGCAACGGCGCCAATTTTTGACCGCGCTGTCGCCACGCGCCAAAAAGAACGAGCGATTATAAAATAATGCAGTATAGTGCGACAACTCGGATCGTCTCTCAAGGACTCTTTAGGTGTTGTTATTATTAACAGAAAAAGTTAGAAAAAGTTAGAATTGGGGGTTTTGGATTGAAAGCTAATTTAAGAAAACAAAACAATAAAAACGAAGCAGTTAAAGAAAATAGCAAATAGACAAAAGCGATTAACCTACTGTTCTCAGTTTCCCACTATCATTGGTTCATGCAAATCCTAAGCAGATACTAATCCCCTCCCGGTTGTAGCAACAATTAACAAACGAAAACCATTACTACAGATGTATGTTCCTATTCCCGAAATAACAAACGGGGTTAAGCTCTCATGAACAAACGAACATGAATGAACACACGCGAAATAACAAACGCGATTATATATAGGAACATAGCATCACCGAGATGAAACAATACAACACTATATATTCCTGAAATAACAAACAGAAACATACAGCATGGCATTGAAAAGAGAAAAGCAAATGATCATGAAATACAGAACCTCAAATGTTAACAGAAACCAATTACAGTAGATTAATCTAGGAGACTAATTCTCCATTACAAAAGAAAGACAACAAACTAAAAGGAAAACAATAGCTAACAAGTTCAGAAACTAGCCAAAACTGGCTAATTCTGACTATCCCCTTCATTTCTGCCTAAGACTGCTTATATACACGTTTCTGGAGTCAGAGTACTCGCGAGGCGAAGCGCTGCTCGCGAGGCGAATTACATGAAAGGTCTGCAACTTTTTGTCTTCTCGCGAGGCGAGCACATCCTTCGCGAGGCGAACTCTTCAGCTTCCAACTGTTACGCCCGTGGCATTCAACACGCCCAAACCGTGATGGCTTCTGATCTTCCAAGACTCGCGAGGCGAAGGAATGCTCGCGAGGCGAACGCTTCAACTTCAGAATTGCCACGGCTGTGATCATCAACACGGGCAAGCCGTGATCGTCTCTGACTTTTTCATGGTTGCAATACTCGCGGGGCGAGAAATCCTTCGCGGGGCGAGCGGCTCCAGATTTATTACTTTTTATTAACCTGAAAATAGAAAATAAAAGTAAATAATTATTCAACTCTAAAACAACTAAATTAACATAAAAACAATTTACAGACTCAAAATACTACTTAGGAACAATCAAGTCTAATTTGGGTAAAAATGGTATAAAATAAGCACAAAGCCAAGGTCTTTACTAGTTATAAAACCAGTCAAACAGAGGCTCATCACTCTTCCTTCTCCTTCTTCTTGCTCAAGTGAGGATATGGCAACTTCATATAAGAGGGGATCTCTTGAGGCTTGTCTCCATCTTTCAAAATCTGACTTTTACTCCTCCTCAGAATTGAATTTTCATCCACTAGGTTTTCTCTCTTGTTTTTCTCACTATCTTTTTCTTCTTCCTCTATTACAACCTCTTTGACTTTTTCCTCATTGTTCTCTCTTTTTTCAGCACTCAACTCAGTTTTTTCATCAACTCTCTGATTTTTCACCAAAGGCTCACTACTCTCTTTCTCAAGGTTTTTACCACTCCTCAAAACAATAGCCTTACAATGCTCTTTAGGATTGGTTTGAGTATTACCTGAAAAACTGCTGCTACATTGCTCCGCTAGGTGATTTGCAATTTGTCCAACTTGAACCTCCAAGTTCTTTATGGAAGCATCGGTGTTTTTCTGGTTTGACATGGACATTTGCATGAATTGATTGAGGGTGTTCTCCAAGATAGAAGTCCTGTCTTGAGGCGGTTGGGTGGGAAGAGGCTTGCTTACTTGTCCGGCATCTTGTTTCCAACCAAAACTTGTTTGATTCCTCCACCCTTGTTTGTAATTGTTGGAGTATTGGTTGTTGCCTTGCCGCCCATAGTTCCCCATATAATTAGCTTCCTCATGGGAACTAGGTGTTGCCTCACATCTTCCATTATCATGATCTCCTCCGCAAAAATCACATCTCATTACTTGTTGAGGTGGCATGGTCGTCCCTTGTATGGTTTGGAGTTGTTGTGGGAGTTGAGCTAGTTGCTTGTTGATGGACTCAAGTTGTTGTGTCATAATCTTATTCTGAGCCAAAAGTGCAGTTTGTGAGTCTTACTCCAACACTCCCCTTCTTGATGTGGTACCTCGGTCATGATGCATAAGATAGTCATTAGATGCCATAGCCTCTATCAAAATCAATGCTTCCTCTGGTGTCTTTGTGTTCATGGACCTCCAGCTGAGGCATCCAACATATACCTGGTTGACGGCCTCAATCCATTGCAAAATATTTGCATTTGGGTAAGATCATCAAACCCATGATTTGGACATCTTTGGAGCAAGTCTTTGAACCTTTCCCATGTGTCATGAAGAGTCTCACCCTCTTATTGAGAAAAGCTTATGATATCACCCCTTGTCTTCACAAATATTGAGGTGGGAAAGAACCTTGCAAGAAATTTTGCCTCTAAGCCATCCCATGTAGTGATGCTCCCCCTTGGTTGAGATTGGAGCCAAGACTTGGCTCTATCTCTTAGAGAGAAAGGAAACAACCTTAGGCGAAGTGCATCATCGGAAGCACCATTCATCTTCATTGTATCACATATCTCCAGGAAGTAGGAGATATGATTATTAGGATCCTCTTTCTCCAACCCGACAAATTGATTTTGTGCAACCATATTCAAGAACGCCGACTTGATTTCAAAATTGTTGCAGTTGATTGGAGGCCTCACTATGCTAGTGACATGCCGGTTGACATTTGTATTGGCATAATCACCAAGTGTCCTCCGTGGAGCATCCTCACCATTGTCTGCCATCTCAAGTGGTTCTTGATGAACTTGTGAAGTAGATGTCTCTTGTGCTCTTTCTTGTCGTGCTAAATACTTCTGCTGTCTTGCTTGAATCCGATTCTACCTAGCTGTTTTCTCTATCTCAGGATTGTAGAGAAGTTGGTCAGTTGGGATAGTACCTCGCATGTACAAAAGTCTAGCAACCAAGAATGTGAGCAATAAATGACAGCACAGAGAAACAGATTAGTAAAACAGAAAAAAAAATGTGCTCAAATTAGTAATTGAAATGGGTATGCTAATATTGAAACTCAGTCCCCGGTAACGGCGCCAAAAACTTGTTGAGACTTCGGCAAGTATACGGAATCTTACAAGTAATATGGTGGTGAGACTGATATCGTTCCCACGAGGACTGAGACAAGTACTAGCACGTACCAAATCTACTACTATCTAAGCGAACATTTGGATGGAAGGGAGCTCAATACTAATTACCAAGCCCAAGGAGTGAAAATAAACAGAATAAAAAGGAACAAACTCTTTTTGTAATTTTCTCAAATACTTGGAAGGCGATAAAAGGTGGTTTTCAAATATGATGAACAATACTGGGATTAGACTTCACTAAACCTTAGCCTCATGCAATACCAAGACTACCAATCCAGTTTATGCTTCAAATATTAAAATCAACCCACGAAATTACTCATGCCCTGATTCCTCAGATGACAAGATCCTAAATCCACTAATAGACCCTAATTCCTTAGGTGGCCTAGATTAATGAATTTGCATTAAGAGTAGGGATTACACGATTACTAATAAACCAAACCCCATTCCTATATGCAAGGTTTACTAGGTGAATAATTCCAGATCAAGAATTGATAAGTACGTTCCCATTGCAAATCAAATCTCAAAATCAAATTATGGATGATCAGACCACAACAAGCATTAAGCATAGGAATTAAACACTAATACGAAGGCATAAACATAGATCAATACATCAAGGTAATTACATGATATTCAGTTTTAGCTACATCTAATCCCAACAAAAATGGGTTTAGCTACTCATGATAATAGAGGAAGCCAAAACAAAAGAAATAGAGATAAAGGAGAGAAAGGACTCCATAGAGGCTTTCCACAGCAGCCACAGCAGCTTCTAGCTCAGAGAATTGGGGTAAAAGTCTGGTGTAAAAACGTCCCCCTTCTGTTCTGCCCAAAGGTCTTATTTATACATCAGGGAAAAATTGCGCGTCACGGCCGTGACGGGCTCTGCCATGGGCGCGCTTTCAAATTTTCATCTATCACGGCCGTGATGCTCATCATGGCTAGGCCGTGATCAGTTCTGCCTGTGAGAGTCTGGTTGTCACGGTCGTGATGCTCATCACGGCTAGGCCGTGACCAGTTCTGCCTGTTGAGGGTCTGGTTCTGCTGGCATGTCACGGCCGTCATGGTCATCACGGCTAGACTGTGACCAACTCTGACTTTTGCCTTCAACATTGCTTGATCATGGCCGTGATGGTCATCACGGCCAGGCCGTGATGGGCTCTGCTTGGCTCCTTTTCTTAACTTTTCAAGCTCTATCTTCATCCAAGCTCCATCAAGGCTAATTCTGAGCATTTAATCATTAATTCCTGCAAAACAACACCACGAAACCACCTTACCCGTTCCAAGGTAAAAACTATCTAAAAATCAAATTAAGTATGCCTAAACTATATGAAAATGCATGCAAAATGATATACAAATATGAGGTGTAATCACACTCATCACCCACTTCATCTTCCTCCCCCCCTCAACAACCAGAAGGGCACCACCCTCGGACAGCCGTCGCCACCGCTCGGTGTCACGCGAAGAGGAGATGATCGCGCCTCAAGTCCTGCACGCGTCCTCCGCCATGAAACGAGTCAGCCGCCCCGCGAATGCCAGACCTCCACCACTAAAACCCCCATTTCTGGTCGCCGCTCGAAATGGGGAGAAAAATCACGCAACCTAGGCCGTGTTTTGGTTCGATCTACCCTCGGTATCATCATCTCCACCATGGGAAACAAAACTCCGCCGCTGCTGGTGCCTCTGACGCGCCGGACCACCTCCACCTGTGGTGCTGCTCTCTTCTTCCTTCATCTTGGGTAAGTGTTTACCCATATTCTCTTCTAGATTGAAAATCCCTAAATCTAATTTTGAAACCCTAACCCCAGCTCCTTGATTTCATGTTGTAATATGAAATTAAACTATGTTTTTATGCAATTGGGACTATAAATTAGTGTTTTATTAAACTAAATTTGTTATCCTTTGATCAAATGAGTTTTCCCCAAATAGTGTTTAGGAACCCTAAACCCCAATTTGATTTTATTTGAAATCGATTGTGTTTCTATAAAATTAACTATGTTTTATTCAAATTAGGACCTTTAATTTGAGATTTCCAAGTTCAATTTCATGTTTCTCAAACCAAATCAAATGTTCCCCAATTTAATTATGGATCCTTTTTACCCAAATCGATTCTATTTACTGAATTAAATGTATGGTTTCTTTTGTTTATATATTTTGAGAATGAAAATTGAATTGGTGAATTTATTTGTGTGTTATCATACTTGGTTTGTGTCTCTGTGATGCTGAACATGGCTATGCTTACTTGGTGGAGTAGAGTTTACACTCTTGGGGCTAACGTGAGCATTAAGACGAGGATCCTTTACTTGTCTTCAAAGGTAAGGGGAGCTCGCCTAGGGATATTCAATGACTGTATGCATGTGTTTATGTGTTTAACTGGATATTGGTATGTTGATTGAGCTTACTTGGTTATCTAATGTACTTGAATTATTATGTTATTATCTGATGTTGAACTATACTTGTTCTAAATGTTATAATGCATATCTGTGATGAACTGCTTTCAACTGTGATATTAGTATTGAACTGAGAATATATACTGCTGTTGATTGAAAGTTTGCCAAGCCAGACTTGTGTCTGTGCTCAACTGTTATAAGGATTAAAAACCTTAATAAGCTTTGAAGATGAAGGGATTGGTGTTCTTTTCCAAAAACTCATTAACTTAAAGTACTTGTTTTAAATGTTGAAATGGTTTTGGTGAACTATTGTTATATAAGAGAAAAATCCTTTTTGAACTATGTGTCTTCAAGTGAAAACTTTCAAGATTATTTGCCAATATCCTATTGGGGATTTTCAAAGATAAAAGTATTTCAAAGATGCTTTACAAAAGATTTTCGAAGAAAAGGTTTTCTGCTAAATGTTTTAGAAACTTTCCGATAGCCTGGATAGGTTATCAAGGATTCGGTTTTGAATTTGATTTTTCACTGAACGAAAAATAAGTACTCAAGAAAGAGAATCTAGTACGCGAGACGTCGCCTCTAGTATTCAGTTATACACACGTGATCTTGGATCAGTGTTAATTCGGGGCCATGGGTCCTATTCATGATGTTCTGGACTGAGAGTCCAATTCTCGAAATCGAGGACAGTGCATTCTGATTTCGTTGTTGTGGACTGTGTGTCCTAAACACGTTGTGATGAATGTTGTTAAAGGTGAATGTTGTTTTCTACGACCACAAGCCTAGGACTGGTGCATCGGTCTCGGGCGTTGTGATTGAGCATTCAGACTGTGTGTCCTATGCTTCTAAGTTTTCAAGTGATGGGGAAATGATGATTAAGTCGTTAGCTTTGAGCTGCGACAGCGAAAAAGAATGAACACAAATAAAACCTTTTGAATAAAATATTTTCTCATGTGCATTTCATGACAGTGCGTGCCTTTCTTACATATCGGATACAAGGTGGTATCTGGGAGTCTGTCCATGTGACCGGTTCAGAGGCACATGTGATGTTGCTCATCCTGAGACCTTAAATGCATGAGGGTATGGAGGCAACTGCCCGGTGGGCTAGAGATTGACCAACTCTAATTCTTCTCCAGTGGAAAACGGTGTTGATATCTCATGAGATTAAGTTAGAGTCTGATATTGAAGTGCCATGCATATTTTCAAAGGTTGACCGTGCGGGTTTGAGACCCTTTGATATAACACTGTTATGTTATGTATATGCATGATTTAACTGCTTATATGATTATGTGATGTATGTATCATGTATATGGTTGTTGTGTGATATATCCATTTGTCGGTATCTCACCCTTACAAATATATCAGGTTTCTTCTGGTTCGCTATGGTACCCTGGGTACTTTAGTATAGATGGTGCAGAGGAGTCTTCCTAAGTCACTCAGAGACTTAGATCTAGTTCTTTGATGAAGTACTTGATTATGGAATGATCACGTGATTTTTCCTCAGGAATAACTTTTAGAATGACCAGCTTAGGGTTTGAGACTTAGATTTTTGATAGTATGTATGAGTATGACTCAGAGAGTCTTTATTTTAAAATGGAATGTTTATGGCTCGGAGAGCATCTCTTTTGAATGAAAACCTAAGCTTTTCCTTTTGGTCATGTATAGCTCATTGATATAACTATTTTTAGCATATTGCTGCCTGGTTGTATTTGGTGTAACTGGAATTCTGGAATGAAAATGTAATTATTTTAGCAGGTGTTCTTTTACCTGGGATGTTCGAATTACAGAGGAGACTCTGTCGAAATTTTTGTAAAAATACTAACTTTTATTCAAGTACATCTTTAAATTAAATAGGCTTTCCAGGCTAGGATTGTAAGCATGTGTGTCGATCAAGGCTTAGGTTTGGAGTCGTGACAAATTTTTATACCCAATTTCAGACGCTTATGCACTTACATAAATTATTTTCCGAAAGCAACCAACAAATTATCTTTTTAATTTAAATTCCGCATGTGTTACATAGTAATACCTAGTGGGGGTGTTACACCAGTGGTCATGTCGGATGATAAGTGCACTGTGGTGCTATGAATGATGAGACACCCCGTTGTGCCCCATTGTATTATTAAGTTAAAAACCTTATTATTTATTTACTTAATCGTACGCGTACTGTTGAAAATACGTAAAAATTAAAACTTAATTAATAATCATATAACTTCTACAAATATAAAACACAACAAACTATACTACATAATTACACACATAAGTATCCTTTAATTTACACAACACTGTTTAGGGTATCCTCTCAGTAGGATCCCACACAGGTACTTATTTATACAAGCTGCTTATAACTAACGGACAACAAAACATCTTATGTGACTCACTGGCCCTAAACTTACTACGCTACATTATCAGGATCAGTAGGTTGTTCTTCAGTGTCAACTTCATACGGAACGTCGTTCAACTCTTCAATAATCTCCATCTCGTAAGGGGTTCCATCCATCTCCTCCGTAACATAGTCGTCCATATGGTCTTCTAACGTAACAAAGTAGACATACACAAAAATACAGAAATAGGGAGATAAGAAACAGTTCTATCATCATAAGTGGAAAAGATTCATAGCATATAATACAATAATAGTCACAAACATACAGCACTCACAGTCTACAATCATCCATATTTTATAACATCATCCTCTACCCTCCAACTCATGCAACTAAACCTTTATGCTGACGTGGCCACTACTAATCCTGTCACACATCCCTCGTTAGGAATGTCACTCAGTCGTCCAAGTGACACGTTCCCAGCGCCGGTGCACATTCACATCCATGGTGAGAATGCTCATGCAAAGCAATGACACTATAGCTGCACAGTACCGTCGGTGCACACCCTGGTTCTCTCTCTCCACTCTATCAAGGGTGCTCATGCATAGCAATGACACTATAGTTGCACAACTTAAATTCTAATTTGGAACGGTCTACAAGAACTTCGGACCTCGTGTATCTCAAATACACGGTTATGAACAACAATGCAACATATGATTCTCACTGACTTTTATCAATAACAACCTAGTACCTCAAGCTTTTCCTCATAACCTCCACTTACATTCTATATCACATCACTTTATAGCGAGGCGCCTCTAATTCATATTCAAAACTCTCACCCAAACAAAACACCTCCGAGCAATATATATATCTTTCCTTAAAATCATCTAAGCATAGTATTAAACCCAGGCAGATCATGCATAACACATTAATCAACAGAATATTCCAACATCTCAATATCATATAAGGCAATTTATCACAACCAACTCATAATAGTCCAATCAAATAAATAACAAAGTCAGACCCTGTCACGACCTGGCCGTGATAGCCATCACGGCCATGACAGACAACAAAGGCAAGTCAGATTCTGTCACGGCCGTGACAGACACTGAACATCCTCAATATCCTAAATATTCAAACACCGAAATAATACATCACATGCAGATTGAATACCTCAACCAGCATATCACAGTAAATTTGATAACATAAAATCAAACATCCTCAAATACTTAAAATTAACTTAATGTCGATAAACCTACAATCCCCGAATCGTCATTGGTATTACGGAAAAGCTTCCAATACGATTTTGGTATTGTCGATTACTCGAACACTAGTAGGGTTTAGGTCGCCCTATACCATTATTATAAGTTATATACTACTTATCGGTTCCGACGATGGAATGGTTCTTTCTCCCACCTGAGTTATCACCGGAAACACGTACACGACGATCCTCGTTATCCCGCCACGAGTTAACACAACCACCTTCAACCAAATCAACAATACAACAAATCAAGAACTAAAAACATCCAGAATCCTACTACAAGGTCACGACTTCTAGGGTTTTGGGTGACTAAAAATTCCTAATCATGATTAAGTCATGGATTAATGATCCTTAATCAACTAAGATCATGGATTAGTGACTAAACAACTAAAGTTGAAACTCAAAACTTCCTAACTCTTTTATACAAGGATTCGGCCTCAACATGTTCATAGGGTTAGGGTTCTTAGTTTAATAAACCAACTTGGATTTATTAAGCATACATACTAATAGCTTGATTAACAAGATCATTAATGAAAACTATGAACAAAAACTCATCAAATCTCACCCATCTAGGGTTCGGCCAACATAGAGATTTTTGAGTAAAGATTTTCCTTTTAAGAAACTAACATGGATTAGAGTGTGTAGACATACATGCCATATAGAATACATGATCATACATGACAACACATGAACAAAACTCTACCAAACCTACTTTGATAGATTCGGCCAAGGCTAGGTTTTTAGGAAAGAAATCTTTGATTACATCATGCTCTTAGATTTAGATAATATGCATGATATCAATAAGATAGAAAGTAGTTTCATCATCATAAGATTTTTTTAGAATTTATTATGATTTTTCAAAGTTCAAGACTTAGAAACTTGAAAATGATGAACACATATGAAACAAACTTTGAATCAAGAACTTAATAAAGAACATAGGCATGATTAAGGAAGAATATTAGGATTTACCTCTTGAAGATCAATGACAAAGGAAATCCAAGAAACTTACTTCACAAATCTATTACTAAAAGACTTATAACTTTAGGGTTTTTGAACAAATGACAAGGGTTTTTGAACAAATGACAATAGAAACTAAGTGAAAAGTGAGAGAAAGTATTTATAGAGATGGGTGGCGCCATCTTGGAAGGATCTAGAGATGATGAGTTGTCTTGTTCCAACATTAAAATACAAATATTTCCTAGGGACCATTTTGCCAATATTCTAAAAGTATAAGGACAATTTTGCAAATTTGCCAATAAAGTGTAATGATGATTATTTGCCACATTAAATGTGAGCTTATCTTGACTAACTTTGGGCTGATTTTATTCATAAGATATTTTAAGAAAAACCTAGAACATTTGAGAAGAGTTGAGAAGATTGTAGAATGTAGTAGAAAAATGTAGAATGGTGTGGACCATTGTGGAATTGTGTGGAAACTTCAAGAATCCACTTGACTATTCCAAACTAAGGCAGCCCCCACTCCTTCTTGGGCTTGCGCATGGGCCTTGACAACTTGGGCTTGGATTCATTTTTGTGGGGCCCACTTAAAGATTTAAGCATTAAGCTTGACTTAGGAAACTTGTATAGTTTCAAATAGGCTTTATGGAATCAATCCATGAACTAGGAAATTTTGGGCTTCATAACCACGTCCATTAGAGATTGGTAACAAGTATTCTAGCCCAATTCACTTGAAAAAACTTAGAAACTAAATTAGGGACAAAAGGGTAATTAACAGAAAGTTCAGGGACTTGAGCATAAAATTCCTAAATTTTCACTTTAACCCTCTAGAACCTTCTAGACTTAGAAATATGATTCATCCCCATGAATCATCTCAAAATCCTAAGATAAACTCTTTATCGGCTCTTAGAAACTCCAAAATCCCCTCCGTCGTCTACCCGATTACGTGTTTTGCCCGAAAAACATAAATTATTTTATTTTTTTCCAAAATAATTCTAAAAATACAGAATTGTAGGAAATAAAATAATAATCTTAAGTCTTTTGTTCACAAATTAAAATTAGATCTTTTGAGCAGTATAATTATACTGTCAATGGAATTCGCGGGTCGGGTTTCGCCTGACTTTCCAACCTAAATTTTAATCGTAGCTTCCTACATTCAAGTAGGATTGAGTGATGAACTCCGTTTATTTAAAATAATTTTCTAAAACTCAAATAAATTTATAAACATATTTATATGTATTACTGTTATTTAAAAGTGAGGAAATACGGTGTTACAAACGACATGCGATACCACACCCTGGATTGTAACATCAGTACACATCCACCCATAGCTCGTGTTGTCGTGCGATTGCACGAAACATTTCTCTGTACAGGCGTGCTAAACATTCCGAGCCCCGATTGTAACGTACAGCAACCCGAAAATCTTGCAACAATCATAGGTACATCAGATGGACTCTGTTGCTTGATTTATCGGGCAACAAAACATCCTCGATCAAGCATAAGATGTACGCTCTACAATGGGCTTGAAGCTGGAAGCCTGTTGCTTTAGCAGGAAGAGTTGCAAAGGTTTCATGCAACCATTTCGATTCTTTTCAAATGGTGAAATTTAGAGATTTATCATCAGAATTTACAAATAGAGTCAGTTCAGATTTGACTACTTTGGACTGAATAACAAGTGAATTAGATATTTTTTTCCTTGAAAGTGAATGGACGGGTTTTGGCCTATACTAGTTTTTAGCACCCGTGCAAATGTACGGGTAAAATTTCTATTAAATAAATTTCTTTCAAATTTTATAATATTAATAATATTGGTAATTAAAAAAATTACATTATTATAAAAAATATAAAGGCAATATTATGCGTACATCAATTTTTGTTATGATAGTGTAGAAATAATTTATATAATGAATAATTTTTAACATGCATCACTATATAATTACCAAGCAATATAAAAATCTTTAAACTAATAGCATGTACAATTTAATTTTTTCTTAATACATAAAAACTTAAAACTTTATTATAACAATATCGACAATATACTCATTACTTTAATTTACTGTACATTTTTTTCATTATCATAGTAATTATTGTTACTATCACAAATAAAATTATTTTCATTATTACTCCATGTATCAAACTCCAAAGCAAAGTAGGTGGGCTAGCCAAATATGGTAACGTCACATTTCCATTCATACAACATATTCAAAATTCTACTCTTGAACCATTTTTATGTTTTCCTGGTCGCTCCTCAAACGAAACCATTTCTCCACAATGTTCGCAACATCGGTTCATTCTGTTGGAATATGTGGCTTTGACTCAAGAGGGGAGGGGTGAATTGAGTCTACAAATTTCTTTTTAATTTTTCAAAGAAAAATTTCTTTAACAAAATTTATCACGCAATCAATTATATAAAAGAAATAAATTAAAGGAGAGGTAAAGAGAATACTCGCGCGAGGATTTTATCCTGGTTCAACCACCAACCACCAGTGACCTACGTCCAGTCCCCACTCCACCTGTGGGATTTTCTTCCACTAACAAACAAGCTTATAACTGGTGCTTGTAACCTTTGTACACAACAGAGCCCTTCTCACTAGGGATACCCTACCCTTGTATAGAAGCCTCAATCACAACAAAGAGGGATACCACACCCTCACACAAAGTTTCAGCAAAGGAAGAACGATATGACACACTCTTCTAGTGCAGATGATTACAACTTGAAGCACTATGAGTATGATGATAATAACACAATTTTGGCTCACAAATAATTTTCAGATCAAAATGTATTTTCCATGTATTCTCTTCTCTTATGAATTTTCAACAAAAACCACTTTTAAAGCCTTTTGAAAATATGACCGTTGCACCTCAAATAAGGAAAGGACTTATGTCATTGAAAGCTAGCCGTTGCACCATTAAATTTAATGTGAAAATCAATTGGGTGGTTTAAAAAAGTTTAAAAAACAATTTGAATTGGAATTTGAATTGGAAAGCTAGCCATTGCACCATTAAATTTAATGTGCAGATCAATCGGGTTGTTTAAAAAACAATTTTCACATGTTAAAATCGGTTCATGCCTTGAGATATACATACAGATTCCAATTCAAATTTCACACACTGAAGCTTTCTTTATTCAAGATCAATATCATTTAATTTCAAAAAGAAAGCTTTACGTTGCACCCAAGTTTCACATATATATGTAAAGAACAATGTTCTATTATTTTGATCATTATTGAACAAATTATCGTTGCCAATCAATTGGCAATATTTAGTCAATCAATTTATTTCATTCCAAACTCAATTAATCATGTTTTTCAATTGAGAAGAAAAGCTTAGTCAGTTGAAAATAAAATCTCAATCATGATTAAATTGAATCAAAGGCTCGAACGGTTGAAGCTTTAGTGCAAATCAGTTTTTATAAGATTGACAAAATTTTTCCATTTGCTATATAGTTTATGTTGACCAAATTCTGCACACGGTTTGAGAAAGTGAAAAATTGTTCATTTCAATTGAAATTGCATCATTTTGAAATTGCACTATTTGATATGCTGCAACGTATTAAATAAATTGATTGCACCTTGAAAATTAATAATTGCATGGGATTGAAAACTGATTTTATATTTTGAAAAACTTAATCTATTTTTTTTTTGTTAAATCAGATTTCTATTTATTTTTTTAATTTAAAATCAATTTGAAAAATACTTTGTTAATCAAAAGCTTAATTAAAAACCTTTTATCCAAAAGTGTAGTGTTTTAGTTAAACTGATTAAATGAGCCAAAGTGAGTTTTAACCATCATACACTTACAAGATAACTAAGACCTAGTATATATACTCAATCTTGCTTGAGGTCTTGATACTTGATTTTCTGGTACACCATAATAATTTGAATTTGTGCACGCGGTACCTGCATGCTATAAGAAAAATTCTCTTGCCTTTTTGTTAGTGTTTGTCATTCATCAAAATATATAAATGTGTGATTACATACTCCCCTTTTTGATTATGACAAACCTTACCTTCTTACCTATGTAATGTGGTGTCAGAGTCATATATGCACTGCATGAGCATGGGATGGATTTCCCCCTATCTAAAACATATTACTCAATAGATACATCAGTTAAATTCAGAAGGCATAAATTCAAATTATTAGGCAATGGAATATTATAAGCATGCCCCCCCTGAATAGTTCAATTACATTTATTTTATGCAAGATTAATATTCCAATTCTTCTCCCCCTTTTGGCATGATCAAAAAGAAAGTTTATGGATAAAAGATAATAAATAAAGATGATAACTTTCATTCATCAAAATAGATGAAAAGTGGGACATTAATAGTGTTAATAAGATAAGTATGTGTAGTAGCCAATATGGAGGTTGATTTTATTATTCACGGTATCCAAACTAACAAAATCAGACTATCACAATAGAACGGACGGTGCATGAGCACATTGACCAACTGGATGCAATTCAGTTTATGATGTTAATTTGGAAATTTATTATTGAAAAATGTGACACATAGTTACAGGAACTATGATAAAATTAATTGTCCTGCTCACATATTTATTAATAGAATTATCGACAGAGAGCAAATTTGATAGATATGTGAGAATAAAAGTAAACATGTAAGATTAATTGATGTAAGATAAATCTAGGATGCCTAATTCTCTTCTGATGTAAAAGAAACTCTCTTTATTGAGGGGTTTAGTAAGGATATCTGCTAATTGCTTAGTTGTACCCACATGCTCCAAAACACAATCTCCATTTTGCACATGATCCCGAATAAAATGGTGTCTTATCTCAATGTGTTTTGTCCTAGAATGTTGAATGGGATTCTTAGTTAAGTTAATGGCACTAGTGTTATCACATCGAATGGGGATATGATCTAATTGGACACCATAGTCTAACAGTTGTTGTTTCATCCAAATAATTTGGGCACAACAACTCCCCGCTGCTATGTATTCTGCCTCAGGGGTTGACAATGCCACACTAGCTTGTTTTTTGCTAAACCATGAAACTAAGGCACTACCTAAAAAGTGGCATGTCCCACTAGTACTTTTCCTATCTAACTTGCAACCTGCAAAGTCAGAGTCGGAATACCCAACCAAATTGCATGTGTCACCTTTGGGGTACCACAAGCCCATGTCTTTTGTCCCAACTAAGTATCTCATTATTCGCTTAACCGCCGCAAGGTGGGATTCCCTGGGATTAGCCTGATATCTAGCACATATGCAAACACTAAACATGATGTCAGGCCTACTTGCAGTAAGTTACAAGAGGGATCCAATCATACCTCAATATTTTGTCAATTCAATAGGCTTACCTTTTTCATCCTTATCTAAGTAGCACGAGGTGCTCATTGGTGTGGCTATCTCCTTGGCACTGTCCATTCCAAATCTTTTTAAAAGTTCCTTGCAGTATTTTGCTTGACTTATGAATATGTCGTTGTCTGTTTTTTTTTTATTTGAAGCCCAAGGAAGAAATTTAATTCTCCCATCATCGACATTTCAAATTCTTCCTGCATATGCTTAGAGAATTCTTTGCAAAGAAACTCATCAGTAGCACCAAAAGTTATATCATCCACATACACTTGTACAAGAAGAATATCATGTGATTTTCTTTTAATAAATAAGGCTGTGTCAACCTTTCCTCGTGAAAAACCTTTTTCTAAAAGAAACTTGCTTAAGCGCTCATACCAAGCTCTAGGAGCTTGCTTTAAACCATAAAGCGCTTTCTTTAAGCGAAACACATGATTGGGTAGGTCAAAATTTTCGAAACCAAGAGGTTGATTTACATACACCTCTTCTTGAATAAAGCCATTTAAAAACGCACTTTTTACATCCGTTTGATATAATTTAAAATTCATAATGCAAGCAAATGCAAGTAACATGCGAATGGCCTCAAGTCTGGCTACGGGTGCATACGTTTCTTCATAATCTATGCCCTACTCTTGATTGTACCCTTTAGCTACAAGTCTAGCATTGTTTATAACAATTATACCATTTTCATCTAATTTATTTCTAAAGACCCATTTAGTTCCAATTGTTTTATTTTTTTGATGGCCTAGGGACTAGTTCCCATACCTGATTTCTTTCAAATTGGTTTAATTCCTCTTGCATGGCTAACAACCAAAATTCATCACAAATAGCATCATCAATGTTCTTAGGTTCTATTTGAGAAACAAAAGCCATGTGATTGCAAGCATTTTTAATGGAGTTTCTAGTAATTACCCCTTTAGAAATATCACCAATAATGTTGTCCAATGGATGATTTTTGGAAACTCTCCATTCTTTGGGAAGATCTTGAAGTTCTTCTTCCTCTTGCTTGATCTCATCATCATTGCCTTCTTTGTCCTCTTGAATTTTCTTTTCATCCAAGTGGGTATGTTCTAAGGAATCTGCAAGGTCATCAACAATATCCTTTCCCAACCTTTTGGGGTTAGTCTCATCAAAAGAAACATGCTTCGATTCCTCAACAGTTAAAGTTCTTTTATTGTATACCCTGAAGGCTTTGCTAGATGATGAATAACCTAAGAATATCCCTTCATCAGCTTTGGCATCAAATTTTCCTAAATTATTTTTAACATTTATTAAGCACAAAACATTTGCATCCAAACACACGAAAATGAGAGATATTGGGCTTCCTTCCTTTATATAATTCATATGGGGTTCTCTTTAGAATTGGTCTAATTAAGACCCTATTGAGAACATAGCAAGCAGTGCTAACTGCATCCGCCTAAAAATATTTTGGGAGGTTTGCATCGCTTAATAGTGTTCTAGCGAGTTCCTCTAAAGCCCGATTTTTTCTTTCTACCACCCCATTTTGTTGTGGAGTCCTAGGCACAGAAAAATTATGTTTTATGCCATTTTCTTCACAAAAAATCTCAAACGTTTCGTTTTCAAATTCCCCTCCATGGTCACTTCTAATAGATACAATTTTTAGATCCTTTTCATTTGGAATTACCTTGGCTAATTTTTTAAAAGCTTTAAAGGTGTCACTTTTGTGTGAAAGAAATAAGGTCCAAGTGAACCTAGAGTAGTTGTCAACAGTTACTAACGCGTAAAAATTGCCACCAAGGCTCTTAGTTCTAGAAGGCCCAAAAAGATCCATATGTAGGAGTTGCAAGGGCCTCTCCGATGAAACAATATTAATTGGTTTGAAGGAAGCCTTTGTTTGTTTACCTTTTTGGCATGCATCACACAATCCATCCCTTTTAAATTTCATTTTGGGTAAACCGATAACAAGTTCTTTTGAAATAAGCTTGTTTAAGTGCTCTGTGTGTATGTGTGCAATCCTACGATGCCAAAGAAAACCGTCTTCTTCTCTAGAGACAAGACAACATGCATCATTTGAAAAGATGTCATCTAAGTCTATCATATAAATATTATTAATTCTATGTCCAATTAATTTCTTATTTTTATCATGCAAATTTTCAATTAAACAACTTTTAGAATCAAAGCTAACCTTGTTACCTTTGTCACAAAGTTGACTTATGCTTAGGAGGTTGTGCTTTAGTCCTTCCACAAAAAGTACATTATCAATTGATGTTGTCGGACTTTTACCAACACTTCCAATCCCAAGAATTTTCCCTTTGTTATTGTCACCATATGTCACATGTCCTCCAACTTTTGGTGTGAAGGATCTGAACTTGCTAATGTCTCCCGTCATATGCTTAGAGCAGCCGCTGTCAAGGTACCAATTTGTAGTCTTGGCTTTCAATCATACCTACAAAACAATAATTATATTTTGTTTTTAGGTACCCAAATTTTATTGGGTCTTTGGTTGTTAGTGCCATATGATGTTCCCTTAGGAACCCATTTTTTCTTTTCATTCTCCTTTCTCATATTACAAGTTGATGCGGTATGCCCTTTTCTAGCACAATAATAACATTTGACGAAAGGACTAACAGATGTATGAGTAGGCACAAATGTTTTCTTCAAAAAGGATTTTTCATGATCATTAGGCTTATATCCTAAGCCAGCCTTATCATATACACCTTTTTGGATTCCCAAAAGAACATTCAAGTTATCTCTGCCATTGGTGAATTTTACAAGAGTGATCTTCAAGTCATTTATTTGTTTTTCATATTCACTGCACTGTTTGCATGTAAAATTTCCTAGGGTATATCCAATGCTATGGTTTTCATTCTCTAATTCCAACCTTTCTTTTGTTAAAGTGATTACTTGGTTTTTCAAATAATTAACCATTTTCTTGGATTTTTCTAATGCCTTAGCCAATCTCATAGAGTCATTGTGTAGTTCAAGAAAGGCATCATGCAATGCATCATATGAGCAAGAAGAAGAAGAAGAGTTAGAGGTTACCTCATCATCGCTTTCGTGGCCAGCCATGAGACATAAGTAAGCTTCCTCATTGTCTAAATCATCGGTGGTATCCAAATCATTTTCATCCCAAGCTATGTAAGCTCTTCTAGGTTTGTTTTCCTTCTTTTCTTTTCTTTCGAATTTGTCCTTCTTTTGTAATTTAGGGCAATCATACCTCATGTGACCAGGCTTTCTACATTCATAGCAAGGAGGTGTGGAGCTTGGACCATCTCCCTTATTGAAACTCTTTTTGGGAAAGGTTGATGATCTTCTTGAGTTAGCTTTCTTTTTCACAAATCTTTTGAATTTCTTTACTAGCATTTCCATTTCATCATCTGAAGCGTCTTCCTCTTCTTCATCTTTTTCACTCTCTTCCTCATTTTTGGAGGAGGATGCTTTCAAGGCTAGGCTCTTCTTTTTCTTGTCTTTTTCTTCGTGTTCGACAATACCACTAAGTTCTAGTTCATGCTCTTGTAATTTTCCAAATAGTGTCGCTAAGTTCATTGTGGTGAGATCTTTAGATTCAGCAATTGTTGTCACCTTCGGCTGCCATTCCCTGCTCAAACAATGTAGAACTTTATTAATTAAATCTTCATTATCAATATTCTTACCCAAACCAGCAAGCTGGTTCACAATGTGAGTGAAGCGTTTCTGCATGTCTTGAATGGATTCTCATTGCTTCATCATGAACAGCTCGTATTCTCTTATCAGAGTGTTTGTCCTTGCGCGCTTGACTTCACTCGTTCCTTCATGAGTGACTTGAAGCATATTCTTAGGCCGTCTTGCAATTTGAGACCCTGAAAAATTCTCCCCTACTCAAAGCAGATGTTATCATATTTCTAGCACGTAAAGTTAATTGTACTTTCTTTTTCTCATCCTCAGTTTGTTCACTTCTAGGCTTAATAACAGACTTACCATCTACATTTTTCATAGGGACAAAAGGTCCATTTTCAATAGCACCCCACACATCATAATCTTGTGCTTGAATAAAAATTATCATGCGTTCTTTCCAATATGCATATTCTTCACCATTAAAGGCAGGGGGTCTACCAAGGGAGGCTCCTTCAGGTAGGAAGTCATTCGAAGCCATTTCTCTTGAAGCTACTAAGCTCTTTATGCAAGAGTCTAGCTCTGATGCCACTTGTTGGAATATGTGGCTTCGACTCAAGAGGGGAGGGGTGAATTGAGTCTACAAATTTCTTTTTAATTTTTCAAATAAAAATTTCTTTAACAAAATTTATCACGCAATCAATTATATAAAAGAAATAAATTAAAGGAGAGGTAAAGAGAATACTTGCACGAGGATTTTATCATGGTTCAGCCACCAACCACCAGTGACCTACGTCCAGTCCCCACTCCACCTGTGGGATTTTCTTCCACTAACAAACAAGCTTATAACTGGTGCTTGTAACCTTTGTACACAACAGAGCCCTTCTCACTAGGGATACCCCACCCTTGTGTAGAAGCCTCAATCACAACAAAGAGGGATACCACACCCTCACACAAAGTTTCAGCAAATGAAGAACAATATGATACACTCTTCTAGTGCAGATGATTACAACTTGAAGCACTATGAGTATGATGATAATAACACAATTTTGGCTCACAAATAATTTTCGGATCAAAATGTATTTTTCATGTATTCTCTTCTCTTATGAATTTTCAACAAAAACCACTTTTATAGCCTTTTGAAAATATGACCGTTGCACCTCAAATAAGGAAAGGACTTATGTCATTGAAAGCTAGTCGTTGCACCATTAAATTTAATGTGTAAATCAATTGGGTGGTTTAAAAAAGTTTAAAAAACAATTTGAATTGGAATTTGAATTGGAAAGCTAGCCGTTGCACCATTAAATTTAATGTGCAAATCAATTGGGTGGTATAAAAAACAATTTTCACATGTTAAAATCGATTCATGCCTTGAGATATACATACAGATTCCAATTCAAATTTCACACACTGAAGCTTTCTTTATTCAAGATCAATATCATTTAATTTCAAAAAGAAAGCTTTACGTTGCACTCAAGTTTCACATATATATGTAAAGAACAATGTACTATTATTTTGATCATTATTGAACAAATTATCGTTGCCAATCAATTGGCAATATTTAGTCAATCAATTTATTTCATTCCAAACTCAATTAATCACGTTTTTCAATTGAGAAGAAAAGCTTAGTCAATTGAAAATAAAATCTCAATCATAATTAAATTGAATCAAAGGCTCAAACGGGTGAAGCTTTAGTGCAAATCAGTTTTTATAAGATTGACAAAATTTTTCCATTTGCTATATAGTTTATGTTGACCAAACTCTGCACACGGTTTGAGAAAGTGAAAAATTGTTCATTTCAATTGAAATTGCATCATTTTGAAATTGCACTATTTGATATGCTGCAACGTATTAAATAAATTGATTGCACCTTGAAAATTAATAATTGCATGGGATTGAAAACTGATTTTATATTTTGAAAAACTTAATCTTTTTTTTTTTGTTAAATCAGATTTCTATTTATTTTTTTAATTTAAAATCAAATTGAAAAATACTTTGTTAATCAAAAGCTTAATTAAAAACCTTTTATCCAAAAGTGTAGTGTTTTAGTTAAACTGATTAAATAAGCCAAAGTGAGTTTTAGCCATCATACACTTACAAGATAACTAAGACCTAGTATATATACTCAATCTTGCTTGAGGTCTTGATACTTGATTTTCTGGTACACCATAATAATTTGAATTTGTGCATGCAGTACCTGCATGCTATAAGAAAAATTCTCTTGCCTTTTTGTTAGTGTTTGTCATTCATCAAAATATATAAATGTGTGATTACACATTCCTCCAAAGTCTAGACAATCTAGAAAAAAGTTTAACAAATCAGTCAAAAATAAAAAATAAAATAAATTAGATTAATGTATGAAAATAGACAATAATTAAAAAATAAATACTTTCACGTTCATCTTCAACAAATAAAGGATTCTCTCGATCATGAATTTGAAAATTCATTTCTATAATATCAATAACAATGAACCAATTAAATAATAAACTGTAATGTAATTGGAAAAAAGTTATACAATAATACAAATAAATTAATAATTTCTATTACCTGGATGGATTGTCAAAATTAACATTATTTCTTCTACGTTGTATATCACCATAACTCACTTGGGTTGGTAGACTATGTTGCTGGCATTTCACTTGACTTAAAAAATCTAAATCTAATTTTTTTTTTGAAAAATAAAAGCAAAAAAATTAAATATAAAAAAGTTTTCGAAGTCAAAGTTAGTACATTCACATTACCATTTTAAAAACATAATTAAATATTGAAGTATAAAATAAATAATAAAACTTAAATATATTATCTCCTAAAAGTCAAGAGCAATAATTTTTAGAACTACACAATTAATATAGGTTGTAAAAAATACTTAATAAATATTTTATATATTAAAAATTAAACATTGTATACAAATAAAGTCCAAAAAAATATAATAAATAATTATATTCATATCTATTTATTAAAACAAAACAATTCTACTCTGGAACCATTTTTATGTTTTCCTGACCATTCATCAAACCAAACAATTGTGCCACAATGTTTACAACACCGGTTCATTCGTCCAAAGTGTAGACAATCTAGACAAAAGTTTAACAAAACAGACGATATGTAAAAAATATAAATGTGGCAAAATTAAATTAAATTAATAGATGTAAATAAAGGTTGATTACTAAATAAATACATTCACGTTCATCTTCAACAAATAAAGGATTCACAGCATCATGAACTTGAAAATTCATTTCTATAATATCAATAACAATGAACCAATTAAATAAGAAACTGAAATGCAAGCGGAAAAGGTTATATAATAATACAAACAAAATAACAATTTCTATTACCTTGACGGATTGTGAAATTTACATTCTTTCTTCTATGTAGTATATCCCAATTACTTACTTGGGTTTGGTTCACTATATTGATGGCATTCCACTCGACTTAAAAAACCTTAATCTTTTTTTTAAAAGAAAAAATATATATAAACAAAGTATTCGAAGACAAAGTTAGTACATTCACAATACCCTTTCAAGTTTCAAAAACATAATTAAATATTGAAGTAGAAAATAAATAATAAAACTTAAATAAATGATCCCCTAAAAACCAAGACCAATAATTTTAAGAACTACACAATTAATAAAGTTTGAAAAAATAAAAAATAAATATTTTATAGATTAAAAATTAAACATCGTATACAAATAAAGTTCACACAAAATATATTAAATAATTATAATCATATCTATTTATTAAAACAAAACAATTCTACTCTGAAATCAATTTTTATTTTTTATTGACCGCTTCTCAAATAAAACAATTGTGCCAACAATGTTCACAACACCGGTTCATTCATCCAAAATCTAGACAATCTAGGAAAAAAAGTTTAACAAATTAATCGACATGTAAAAAATAAAATAGTGGCAAAAATAAATTAAATTAATAGATGCAAATAAACAATGATTACTAAATAAATACCTTCACGTTCATCTTCAACAGATAAATGATTCTATCAATAATAAACTTGAAAATCTATTTCTATAATATCAATAACAATGAACTAATTAAATAAAAATATGAAATGCAAGTGGGAAGAAGTTATACAATAATACAAACAAAATAACCATTTTTATTACCTTTAGGGATTGTGAAAAATGGATAGTAGCATAGTGATGCCTTTGCATACCTTAGTCTTTTGATAAAAAAAATTTTACATTTTTTTCTTCTACATAGTATATCCCCATAACTCACTTGGGTTGATAGAGTATATTGTTGCCATTACACTGGACTTAAAAAATCTAAAACTATTTGTTTTTTAAAAAATAAATCAAAAAAATAAATAAATATAAAAAAGTATTTGAAGACAAAGTCAGTACATTTACATTAACCTTTCAAAGACATAATTAAATATTGAACTAGAAAATAACTAATAAAACTTAAATAAGAGATCCCCTTTGTTACCAAAAAATAAAAATAAAAATAAATGACCACCTAAAAATCAAGGCCAATAATTTTTAGAACTACATAATTAATAAATGTTGTAAAAAATACTTAATAAATATTTTACATATTAAAAGTTAAACATTGTATACAAAAAAAATGCAAACAAAATATATTAAATAATTATATTTATACCTATTTATTGAAACAATAAAAAAAACACCATAGAATTATTCCCACCACTCATTTTACTGTTCATCTATAGTAAAATGGTAGATGGGGCTTACTTGGGTTTGGTATATTATGTTGCTGGCATTCCACTCGACTTAAATATAAACAAAGTATTCAAAGACAAAGTTGGTACATTCACAATACCCTTTCAAGTTTCAAAAACATAATTAAATATTGAAATAGAAAATAAATAATAAAACTTAAATAAATGATCCTCTAAAAACCAAGACCAATAACTTTTAGAACTACACAATTAATAAAGGTTGTAAAAAATAAATAATAAATATTGACAGATTAAAAATTAAACATTGTATATAAATAAAGTTCAAACAAAATATATTAAATAATTATATTCATATCTATTATTAAAATTGTAACGCCCTACTTTTTATCTACGTTGTATTACCGGTAACGATATATCTATTTATATTTTTACCAGAGATCAAGAAAATGATTTTGGAGAAAATAAAATCATAGCTAGAACCTACTACATTGTAGGAAGTCATGGTTAAATTTTTGGTCTAAAATTCAGACGGAAATCGGTCTGCATTTTCATTGACAGTACAACTGTACTGATCATAAAACCTTATTTTGACCCAAACTGAAAATTTTGAGATTTTTATCACATTCCAGTAATATAATTTATTTTTAAAAATTTCTCTAAAAAATGAAATATTATATTTTACTCGGACGAATTTTCGAAGAAAACGCGCGAGAAAACCTAAATCGGGTAAAACGACGGAACCAGATATGGAACTATAGAGATAGAACCGGATGCTGGATTGATGAGACAACTTGCCACCTTAGGGGTGAGTCATGTGGTGAGTCACCACCATGACTCACCATGCCATTAATGCTTGAAAGAAATATATCTAGATATTTTGCAAAGTTTATACATAAAATGTCCATTTTGCCCTTAAGTTGTACTTGAATTCCATTTGTGTCCCAAAAGTGTATTATCACCTCACACTTAGAATAAATTTCGGCAACCTCATCTCCCTCACCTAAACACAGTTTATTGTTACATTTCTTCATTCTCCTTACACAAAAACACTTGGTTCATCAACAAGATTTCCATTGGAGCTCCAATCTCTTGCTCATTTCTTCAATTTCTAGAGGTGATAATCCTCCCTCTCCATAACCTAAACATCTTTTCCTTTCCTGAATTTCTTGCTCATTCACTTGTTTTTCATAAATTCAATTTTATACCCATTTCCTTGAGAGATTCCTATAAAATCATAGAAAAATGATTTTGATGTGGTGATAATTTCTATTAACTCTCTAAGGCCTCTAGATTCTAAATCCAAAAGGATCAGAGCAAAAGAAATTTCTAGCCCTATTTTGATGTCTTGGTCGAAACCCTCCCTATTGGGTTAAATGGTTTTGTTTTCAATTTTTGACTTGTGACAATTTTTCCATCCTATCTAAGACCCTAGCATTCTATGTCTAAAAGATTGGAATGAGAAAAATTCCCTAGCCCCTATTTGAATTCCTTGGCCGAACCCTAGCCTTTTGTTGCCAAAGATTGATTTTGTTATTTAAACTTGTTTCTCATGTTGTTTGTTGAAGGTTGAAGTTGTAGCTTGTTGTAATGGTTATTGTGTGGTAAAAGAAAAGCTTTGAGGGTTGGGAATTAAAGAAAGAATCAAGTTCTTCAAGAGGTAAGGGAAGCTTACCTGAGAAGTTTTGGTAGTCATATACTAAGTTGTCTGATGCATGTAAACTACTTGTAGTTATTATGTGATACTTGTTTGATGATCTTGTGATATTTGAATTAGTGATTGATAAGTTTGAGAATGATATATGATTTAAAGTTTGTCCATGTATGTATATTCATGTGACTATGTGTGGGATTGTGTTGATCGAAAAGCATGACAATGGTCATGGCTTGAATAATGAGAATTAAGTCACTAAAAATCCTAAACAAAGAATTTAAGGACTTTTAATTTCTCATAAGTGGAAGAATATTAAGAAAAATTAAAAATAATTATACTCTTGAAAAAAAATGACAAATTTGAGAAAATCAAGATGATTTCAAAATAATGCTTAAGAAATGAGTGTTAGTGAGAACAAATTGTCACAAATTGTATTATATTTATTTTTTAAAAACAAATAGTTTCAATAAATAAAAGAAACGGAAAAGATCAAAAATATTTTGACGTCATTCATGAAAAAGTCTTTTAGTCAGAAAAGTCATTGATTTGCGAAAAGTTTGTTTTTAGATGAAAATATTTAAGAAAATGCCTTTACGGTGGAAATTACTGTTGAGATGTTTTAATCTAATGGTTTAATCAAAAGTTTTTAAAAATGATTTTCAATGATCTGAAGTTTTCGGAAATGAATTTCAAAGGAAAGGGATTTCTAAAAAATGTTGTTAAAAAGAGCAAAAATGTCTTTTTTGACAAGCGTTGTTAAACTCTTGTATTTGGATTTTCATATGAGTTTTCATTGAACGAAAATCTGTATTTGAATGTTTTTGGAATCTAGCTAACGAAGCGTTAGACTATAATTCCTGTGAATGCTTTTGAAAGATAAGGTCCTAGTAGCCGAGACATCGGGTCTAGTACTCCTTGTGGACAATACGTGGGTTTTTATCCGTATTTTGTGTAGAGGACTGAATGTTCCAAAGTAATGTGTTGGACTGCGTGTCCTGTGTTGATAAGGATTGGTTTTTAAACTTTTAGTCGTGGGCCTTGAGCCTTGACCAATAAAGAATGAACGACAAAGAAAACAGAAAACTAAACTGTTTTACATGCATGAACAGGCAAACGTGCCATTTATGATTTCAAACTACAATCCTATGTGGATTGGAAAGTGGGTCCAAGAAAGGCCAAGTTACGCTACGACTATTTTTGGAGCTTGGATATTTGAGATATTTTATAGGCCGAGCTACGTTACGACTATCTTTGGAGTTTGTGTGAACTACGTTACAATGATGGTTGGAGCTCGAGATCCTACCGAGTTATGTTACCTAAATGGTTGGAACTCGGAACCTTGACGGACTAAACAATAGGTGCTATTGGATGGAAGTTGGGATTCTTCGGAGATTACAAAGTAGATAGTGAATATTGAAGAGTCGTGCATTTTAAAAAAAAAACTTGCGACGGTTGTCGGGTGTGAATCCCCTTGTTTACATATTATCGTTCTATTGATGATCTACGTATACTGTTATATATATATATATATATATATATATATATATATATATATATATATTAATGATGTATGTTTCCTGTATGTGTGTCGTGTATGTGACTATCGCGATAAAACTTACATGTGGGTATCTCACCCTTACGATATATCTGTTTTTAGTTCTGATGTTGTACCTCGGTATACGAGTACAGATAATGCAGAGGAGTTTCCAGCTTCACTCGGGATATTAGTCTTGATCTTGAAGATGTCGTTGATAGGGAGGACGACCACAGGGGTCTTCCCAGTGGATATCTTGTAGAATGACCAACTAGGATATTCTTTGGGTTGTATGTTTGAGAAGGTCGGTACATGTGGTTTGAGAACCTTTATTTGGTTTTGATTTTAGTTTTGAATATTGAAACACTTTCAGGAAAACTTATACGTTGTGGTGGATTGGTTATGTATACAATCAGGATATGTGTATTATTATGTAAAATGTGATTTTATTGTTTTAACTTATACTTATTAGTTTTGCAAATTGACATGTTGCATAGGTTAACGACTTAACGGTAGTTGTTTGGGAAAAATATAAATATCTTTGTATATATAAAAGGAAGAAGGTCTAGGAAACAACTTAAATTTAATAAAGGCTGAAATTTAAAATAAGCTTCAATTTTTTTAAAAAGGCTGAATTATAAAATAAAAAAACCTAGAAATAAAAGGTAGATCATTGACGTAATAGCTAAAATTTAGACCAAACAAAGAAGGGCTGAAAATTTATACCAAAAAATGACAGGAAAAAATAGTTGAAATACACAACAAAAAAAGACTGATGAAATTTAATACCGAAAAAAGATGATGGAAAAAAATAATTATTTGACATTTAAAACAAAGGGGAAAAAAAGGTAAAAATGTTTATACAGTTTAATATACTTTTTCATCCTTAAAAATGTTTTCAACACCCACTCGGCCACTCTTCTTTACTTCAAGGTATTCACTCATCAACAAAAGGTTTCTTTCTTTCTATTTGGTATTTTTATTTCATCTAAGTATTGATATGTTCAATTTGTTTTAATTTACCAATTTAATTATTTCATTTAATGTATTGAGAATTATTTCAAGAGTGACGAGCATTCGCTTCCTTCCATCCTCGAGGCGATTTTGCAGAGACAATTTACTGGGAATCATGAAAAAACAAATGATGAGTTGATGAATGTGCTCCACATATGGTCGAATGAGTGCATGACAAGGAGTTCAAATCAGATTTTGAGGATTTATATGACACCGTTGAGGAGATTGATTTTTTGTACGATGCTAGGAATGTTGTCACGAAGACAATGGTCTACGATGAGTATTTCAACATGGAAGGAAGGATGGGGTTAATCATGGTTTTCTGAAGGATACAAAGGAGTGTGAGGAGATTAACGAGGATATGTTTGAAATTTATTTCAGCAACATGTTTCAGGATTTTTTTAGCTATCCAAACTTCATGTTGTTATCATCTCAAACTCCAATCAAGAGCTACATATATATGTATTTTGCCTTCTGAATTTAAATTATATTATTGGTAAATATGTAATCCATTGCTTCAAAATTTATATTTTTGCATCATAGTAGCAAACAATAATTATATCTACAACCGTTAGCAAAGACTAATTCTCCGTCGGGTAAACTGGTGGGCATACAAGGTAGGTTCTCCCATTTCAATCAGGTTTTTTTTTGTTTATACACAAGAGTCAGGATTCGAACTCCTAACCACTTGCTTAAGATATACAAGTCACTTCTACCACTTGAACCAACAACATGTTGGTATATAGGAATGATTTTATATCAAACTAAATTACCAATGACTATTTATTGGTTTGCATTTATCGGCACAAGTTTTCCAACTTTAGCACCTTTTCCTATTATCATTTTATTTTTTTAAACGCCAAATACTTTCTTCCATATTTAATTAGTAACTGTTCAAAAAAATAATCGGGAAACAACTATCTAGATTTTATATTCATTTCAATTGATGATTATCCTGCCGATTAATCAGATGATGTTCATTCAAGTAGGTTTTTTAAAAACAATAAATTCACTGAGACTTTTGACTCATTAACTAAAGCTCAAAATTGGTGTTCATATTATATTGCTGAGAACCATTGATAAATCCTTAGGACTATACAATAATACTCGACTTATAATTACCCATATAAAAAGTTTCTTTAAGGAAAGCTCAACTAAAGAATCAATATTCTAAATTGGTTTCACTTTTTTTTTGACAACAAATAGGTTTCACTTTAAACCCAAATAATTTATTTTATACATGTAACGAAATCTAATTCAACACTCCTACTTCAAATATAAATATTAAAAAATAATTATTCATTTAAGTAAGTGAATATTTAAACTTATGCAAAATCAAATCAAAGAAATATTAAAAAAGTGAATATTACTCAACTTATAATTACTCAAATAAAAAGTTATGTTCTATTGACCAAGAAGTATTTATTCTCATATTGTCCCTAACACCTTTTGATAAAACAATTTTGTTCAAAATTAATTATTGCCAAATTCCTTATTGTTATTATTTTACAATGAATATAAATTAAAATTCAAAGACATTCTCTAAAACATGTGAGAATTTATCTTCATCAGCCAGTTTTTCCGTATACACAGTTGTATGTCATAATGTCAAGGGTAACATCTCAAAGTGAAATGAAAATACGAATATGTGATCATCAAGGGAAAAATTCAACAAAAAAATGTGATTCATAAATAAATCTAATGACGTATAGGCAATGTAAGTTACTCTTAAATTATTATATTTCTTAATGGTTTAACTTTAAATCTTTCTCTTATTAGTTCTCTTTCACTTTTGCAATGACTTCCTCAACCTAGCTAATTAACATTTAGAAATGTCTATGTCAAAATAGGGGTCACTTTTTTTTTTTTTTTTACAACAAATAGATTTCACTTTTAAACCCAAACAATTTATTTTATACATATAACGAAATCTAATTCAACACTCCTAATTCAAATATAAATATTAAAAAATAATTATTCATTTAAGTAACTGAATATTTTAACTTGTGCAAATTACTCAAATAAAGGAAATAGTTTTTAAAAAAATAATATACTGTGCATTGCACGGGTAACAATTCTAGTAAATATAAATATATAAACATTGGACATTAGGGATGACAATGGGTAGGGTTTGGGTAGGGTACTATAGTACCCATCCCCGTACCCGTGTTTAAAAAAATATCCGGACCCGGACCCGGACCCATACCCTTGTAGGTAACAACTTTAAACTTGTGTACCCTTACTCGTATCCTACGGGTAATTAAGTACTCACGCCCGCACCCGTTTCCCGCACTTTAACTAAGAAAAAACAATAAATAACGTAAAGAACATTATAACTCAATTAAAAAACCATTTAAAGAACTTTCAAATCTACCCATGAAACATTACAAACCAAAGTGTTAGACCAAATAAAAAAATAAAAAATCCAAAATAAGTAAATATCACAATAAACATCCAAAACAATAAATTCATGAACTTGTAAGTCCGAAAAAGAAAAAACACTAATAAGCCCTGAGTGTAGAACTTTAGCAGAATTTTATTTTTAAAAATTGATATATAATTATAATTATATATACTAATATAAATAAATATATACGGATGTGGGACAAGGTGGGTACTAATAGAATACTCGTATCCGTACCTATACTCTCTTTTATTTACGGGTAATTATTCGAAACCGGACCCATACCCATTAAACAAGTATCTACCCTATCCATTATGAGTATTTTTTTGCATGTATCTACATTGTAGGGTCCAAATTACCGTCCCTGTTGAACATTCATTTATTACAATCCGATTTTTTACATTTTTTATTTGCTTTCCATGGCTTCTAGTAAAAAAAAAAAGGTGCTACACTCATGTATCATTATTTTTAGTCATTATATAATGTTAAAATAATTAATGGTTCAGATTTTGATGATCTAAATTTTTTATTTTTATTTTTACCTGATAACACAGGTTGAAAAAAATGAAAATGACACCCTTATCCCTCAACCCTCTCCACAGCAAAAATCCTATGCCACTCATGAAACAGAGACGGAGCAAAGGTGGCGTGTGATCTGCGTGGGGAGGAAGTTGGGTAATGTCCCTTTGTCACCACTCTCTTGTGACAGCAGCCTATTTTCTTTGTCAGGTTCTGATTCCGAATTAGACAAATCCTTGCGGGGCTTAGACAAGTTGGGTAATCTTTTTTCTTTCAGGATGGCTTTTCTCATATCTCTCACATCTTATCTTAAACTCGGAAGAGAAAGGTAGTGATTAATGATGAACTACAATCAAGAAATTTTTTCCAGACATAGAGATATATTTCAAATAAAGTATTGTATATGAAGAAAACACTTTCCTCCTTGGTGGTGGTGAAGGGGTAGGGATGAGAGTGGTGGTGGCTGGTTGGGGGTAGTAATGGAATTTGAATATAATTTTATTTTATAAAAACTGATTATGTTACCTGTAATAGCAGGCCATTCTGACTGAAAATGGGGTATACTGGTGTAGTACTCTCTCTCCTGCTACATACTAGAAGCCACACTCTTCCCACCAATTTTTTAATATAAGATAAGGTAAGTGGGACGCTTACAGACCAATTGCTGAACGGATCTGCCTTTTATCTTAATAAAAAATAAATTGTTAAAAATTCCGCTTTCCCAACTTAGTAAGAAAAGCTAAAAGCCTGTGTTAGGTGCTGTGTAGTGCTCACCGGAGACCACCGTAGCTCAAGTTCTCAAGTTTGTTCCTTCCCGTCCTCTTCTTCTTCCAAGGTTTTTTTTCTTCTAAAATTTATTTTAATTGGACCCTTCTCAGCTTATATTTCCTATTTGTTATGTTTAGATAAATTTGTTGATCTTGTTAAAAATTTCCCCCTTTGTTTGGCTCTGTTATTTGGTGGAGGATGACACCGATAATAATTGCGTTTCCTACATTCTAATATTACAATCTAGAACTAGAAATTGTTATAGGTCGAAAGTTAGTACATATGAATTACTGCTGCTTCCGGTGATGAACAACTGATGATATGTTTATAATGATAATAACAAATAATGAACAGAATTTATTATATTCTTTTGTTAAGAGATGTTCAAAGATTTTTATATTCTCAAGTTATACAAATCTCTCACATATAATCACCCACTTTTGATTCTTTTTGTCCAGTCTTAGATCCTTGTAATGGCGAAGAAGGCATTGCTTATTGGATGTAACTACCCACGAATGAGGGAGGATAAGCTGAGAGGTTGCATTAACGATGTGATGAGAGTGAAGAGCTGCCTCATCGATAGATATGGGTTCTTAGAGGAAAACATTGTCGTCCTTATTGATACAGACCCTTCCTCCATCCAACCAACTGGCAAGAACATTCTATTGCAGCTGTCCTTACTGGTTGAGATGGCAAGGCCCGGCGATGTGCTCGTTGTCCACTACAGTGGCCATGGCATGCGCCTTGTTACCAACAATGGCTTCATCCAGTGCATTGTCCCTACTGATTACAATCTCATCACTGGTTATTAACTCTCTTTAATGTTCCTTTATTTATAAGCTTTTCTCGCCATTTATTTATTTTAAAAAAATAAAATCGTTACACTTACTTTTGAGTTAGTCACTTAGTTGTCAGTAACACTTTATTATTTGTTCCTATCTTTTTTCTTTCTTTTTCTAAATAAAGTCTACACAAAACTAGATCAGGAAGCTACACATTAAAGTACGCAACAACTTGGTATATATTTGATATGCGAGCAACAAATGTTGAAAGGAATTATAAGAACTATATTTTTTGTTTCTTATTCCACAGTACCAAAAGAAAAATTCAAGTTTTGGTGTCTCTTAACTGTGATGTTTATTCTATATTTACTTTTTCTTATAATCTTATTACATTTTGTGTGATCTTATGACCAGCTATATTTATAGTAAGTTGTTGTATTTTTCAGTGAAATGATGCTAACTATGCCATGTTTGTGTGTGCAAACAGATTATGATTTCAGGAAAATTGTGGACAGGGTCCCTAAAGATTGTGTGATCACAATTATTGCAGATTGTTGTCATAGTGGCGGCCTTATTAAAGCTACTGAGGAGCAAATAGGAGTGAACACCTCTTGGTTTGGAATCGTGTACGAAACCATTGTCTCTCTGTTTAGAACTAAGCACCTTGAGTCTCATGCTATCCATGGGGACTATTACAGCTTTGTGAAGAACAGGTCTTTGCCTGTTTCAACTCTTATTGATATACTCAAGCTGAAAACTGGGAAAGATGATATAGATGAAGAGAATCTAATACCCACGCTTTGTGATATGTTTAAGGAGGATGCTAGCCCTGCATTGAAGAATTTCATGAAGTTTGGCTTAAACAATCTCCAACTTGGAGGAGATGGTGGAATCTTGGGGGTGGTCGATAGGCAAGAGGCCTATTCTAGATCAACTACGAGCAGCATTCGAGATTGTGAAATTCTTTTGAGTGCTAGCCAAAGTGACCAAAAAGCTAAGGAACTTAGTTTTTCTCGAAATTCTTATGAAGCTTATGGGATTTTTAGCAATGCCATACTGGCTATTATTGAGGAGACTCATGGTGTTGTTACAAATAAGGAGCTTGTTTTGAATACTAGAAAGATAATTAAGTCGCAACGTTTCACTCAAATTCCCGGGCTCTATTGTAGTGACCGCCATGTTGATGCTCATTTTGTGTGTGATCTGACAGAGAAAGAGGTACAATAAAAGTTTCTATTGGGATTGTTCTTATTTTTTTGTCTAATTATTTCAATTGTTTGTATGTCATAGTTGATATAGTAAAGACTTGTTTTCCTATGATGTCCATTCTGGATGATAAATGTCAGCGCTTGGATGCATGAGCAGCTTCTTCAAGTGACTTAGTACTATTAGTTTTGATTGGGGGGTTGGGTAGCTCAAGTGGTTTGAGCTAAGGGTTAAAAGGAGTTGGAGGAGTAGGAGGTCCAAGGTTCATACCTTGGCAAAGGAGAAAAATTAACATAACAACTAACTACTAACATTTACCTATAAAAAAAAAACTATTAGTTTTGATTCAAGTTTCATAATTTTAGTTTCTTTGTGCATATTTGAATTCTTTAATATCTTTTATCTTTCACCTCTATTATGGTTCCACCCATGAAACAATTCCAATCAGTAGTGATCTAAATGGCACTTTGTAAAGATGTTCACTTCATTGTCATTTCGTTAATATAAGCCAAGACACAATGTGATGAGCAACTTGTACCTGATTTGATTTTCACTCAAGTAGGCCATTCTTCTATTTTCCCTGTCCCGAGTTGGACAGCGAAATGAATGAGACATTTAATGCTTTGAATGACTATGCCAATGTATTGAATAAGTTCATTTTTACTTTTTTTCCCCGTGTTCAATGATGGTCCGCTTTAATATGTGATTAGTCGTGAATATCTACTCCATTTTTCTTTTGGTAACATGTCATTCTATTTTTGAGAATTGAAATACCATGGAATTTGGTGGTTAGTGTTTTCTCTTGCATCTTGTGGATATCTTTGGTGTTTGTGGGTCAGTTGTACTCGTTGAACTTTTTGCAAAGAACTTCAACTCAGTTGCTCATAACGTAGCTTGATAAAATGCCAGAGTTGTAATGATGACTACAAACATTGTATGAGGATTTTGAACTGTTTGATATTGTTTGAGCCTCTGAGTCACCCTGTTGTTTGCATTTTGGTGACATATGATGCCTTGAATATTGCATATCTGTTTGTAGACAAATTCATAGTGTACTGATTATGCTGACCAAGTCTCTAAATCAGCAGGTGCCCAAGATGGAGGCATTGTTGGTAGCCAAGCTGAAGTTGGAAAGCTTGAAGAGAAGAAGGAAGTGTTGGAGGCTAATATCGAGGACAAGCTACAATGGGAACAATCAATGGATGAGCCTTTCGACAATGCAATCGAGGTAAGGGTAAAAAGGAAGTGGTTTGAGCTAAGGGTAAAAAGGAGTTGGAGGAGTAGGAGGTCCAAGGTTCATACCTTGGCAAAGGAGAAAAGTTAACATAACAACTAACTACTAACATTTACCTATAAAAAAAAACTATTAGTTTTGATTCAAGTTTCATAATTTTAGTTTCTTTGTGCATATTTGAATTCTTTAATATCTTTTATCTTTCACCTCTATTATGGTTCCACCCATGAAACAATTCCAATCAGTAGTGATCTAAATGGCACTTTGTAAAGATGTTCACTTCATTGTCATTTCGTTAATATAAGCCAAGACACAATGTGATTAGCAACTTGTACCTGATTTGATTTTCACTCAAGTAGGCCATTCTTCTATTTTCCGTGTCTGAGTTGGACAGCGAAATGAATTAGACATTTAATGCTTTGAGTGACTATGCCAATGTATTGAATAAGTTCATTTTTACTTTTTTTCCCCGTGTTCAATGATGGTCTGCTTTAATATGTGATTAGTCGTGAATATCTACTCCATTTTTCTATTGGTAACATGTCGTTCTATTTTTGAGAATTGAAATACCATGGAATTTGGTGGTTAGTGTTTTCTCTTGCATCTTGTGGATATCTTTGGTGTTTGTGGGTCAGTTGTACTCGTTGAACTTTTTGCAAAGAACTTCAACTCAGTTGCTCATAACATAGCTTGATAAAATGCCAGAGTTGTAATGATGACTACGAACATTGTATGAGGATTTTGAACTGTTTGATATTGTTTGAGCCTTTGAGTCACCCTGTTGTTTGCATTTTGGTGACATATGATGCCTTGAATATTGCATATCTGTTTGTAGACAAATTCATAGTGTACTGATTATGCTGACCAAATCTCTAAATCAGCAGGTGCCCAAGATGGAGGCATTGTTGACTGGCCAAGCTGAAGTTGGAAAGCTTGAAGAGAAGAAGGAAGTGTTGGAGGCTAATATCGAGGACACGCTACAATGGGAACAATCAATGGATGAGCCTTTCGACAATGCAATCGAGGTAAGGGTAAAAAGGAAGTGGTTTGAGCTAAGGGTAAAAAGGAGTTGGAGGAGTAGGAGGTCCAAGGTTCATACCTTGGCAAAGGAGAAAAATTAACATAACAACTAACTACTAACATTTACCTATAAAAAAAACTATTAGTTTTGATTCAAGTTTCATAATTTTAGTTTCTTTGTGCATATTTGAATTCTTTAATATCTTTTATCTTTCACCTCTATTATGGTTCCACCTATGAAACAATTCCAATCAGTAGTGATCTAAATGGCACTTTGTAAAGATGTTCACTTCATTGTCATTTCGTTAATATAAGCCAAGACACAATGGATGAGCAACTTGTACCTGATTTGATTTTCACTCAAGTAGGCCATTCTTCTATTTTCCCGTGTCTCGAGTTGGACAGCGAAATGAATTAGACATTTAATGCTTTGAATGACTATGCCAATGTATTGAATAAGTTCATTTTTACTTTTTTTTCCCCGTGTTCAATGATGGTCTCGCTTTAATATGTGATTAGTTGTGAATATCTACTCCATTTTTCTTTTGGTAACATGTCGTTCTATTTTTGAGAATTGAAATACCATGGAATTTGGTGGTTAGTGTTTTCTCTTGCATCTTGTGGATATCTTTGGTGTTTGTGGGTCAGTTGTACTCGTTGAACTTTTTGCAAAGAACTTCAACTCAGTTGCTCATAACGTAGCTTGATAAAATGCCAGAGTTGTAATGATGACTACGAACATTGTATGAGGATTTTGAACTGTTTGATATTGTTTGAGCCTTTGAGTCACCCTGTTGTTTGCATTTTGGTGACATATGATGCCTTGAATATTGCATATCTGTTTGTAGACAAATTCATAGTGTACTGATTATGCTGACCAAGTCTCTAAATCAGCAGGTGCCCAAGATGGAGGCATTGTTGACTGGCCAAGCTGAAGTTGGAAAGCTTGAAGAGAAGAAGGAAGTGTTGGAGGCTAATATCGAGGACAAGCTACAATGGGAACAATCAATGGATGAGCCTTTCGACAATGCAATCGAGGTAAGGGTAAAAAGGAAGTGGTTTGAGCTAAGGGTAAAAAGGAGTTGGAGGAGTAGGAGGTCCAAGGTTCATACCTTGGCAAAGGAGAAAAATTAACATAACAACTAACTACTAACATTTACCTATAAAAAAAAACTATTAGTTTTGATTCAAGTTTCATAATTTTAGTTTCTTTGTGCATATTTGAATTCTTTAATATCTTTTATCTTTCACCTCTATTATGGTTCCACCTATGAAACAATTCCAATCAGTAGTGATCTAAATGGCACTTTGTAAAGATGTTCACTTCATTGTCATTTCGTTAATATAAGCCAAGACACAATGGATGAGCAACTTGTACCTGATTTGATTTTCACTCAAGTAGGCCATTCTTCTATTTTCCCTGTGTCTGAGTTGGACAGCGAAATGAATTAGACATTTAATGCTTTGAATGACTATGCCAATGTATTGAATAAGTTCATTTTTACTTTTTTTCCCCGTGTTCAATGATGGTCTGCTTTAATATGTGATTAGTTGTGAATATCTACTCCATTTTTCTTTTGGTAACATGTCGTTCTATTTTTGAGAATTGAAATACCATGGAATTTGGTGGTTAGTGTTTTCTCTTGCATCTTGTGGATATCTTTGGTGTTTGTGGGTCAGTTGTACTCGTTGAACTTTTTGCAAAGAACTTCAACTCAGTTGCTCATAACGTAGCTTGATAAAATGCCAGAGTTGCAATGATGACTACGAACATTGTATGAGGATTTTGAACTGTTTGATATTGTTTGAGCCTTTGAGTCACCCTGTTGTTTGCATTTTGGTGACATATGATGCCTTGAATATTGCATATCTGTTTGTAGACAAATTCATAGTGTACTGATTATGCTGACCAAGTCTCTAAATCAGCAGGTGCCCAAGATGGAGGCATTGTTGATTGGCCAAGCTGAAGTTGGAAAGCTTGAAGAGAAGAAGGAAGTGTTGGAGGCTGATATCGAGGACAAGCTTCAATGGGAACAATCAATGGATGAGCCTTTCGACAATGCAATCGAGCGCTGAAGCTCTCTAACCCTCCCAACTGCATGGAGGGTGAAGGATCATGCTGTTGTTAATACGGGGCCTTGCATTGGGTCTGTTTGGTAACAAATTCATCTGGTACTGATTGTTTATGGGGTCTGTTTTCTTGAATCTGTTGGTGATAGGATTAAGAGGACTATCTAGAGAGAAAGCTTTTGAAGCTTGGTTTTGGTCCATTTACTTCAGGTTTTTTCTCTGTGTTTTTATAATTTGTTGATGTATTTGATGTCTTTGGGTGAAAGGCTTGTGCTTGTTAACACTCAGTTGATCGTTGGTGAAATATCTGCGACTGTTTTGGGGTAAGGGTTGTTTGAGCTTTCAGCTTTGGTTTTGATTTGAATGCTGAACTATTATAATTAGCTAAGCCTATTGTGCATCGAGGGCGTTTTGATGCTCTTGAGATGTAGAGCTTTTGAAGCTTGGTTTTGGTTCATTTACTTAAGGTTTTTTCTTAGTGTTTTTATAATTTGTTGATGTATTTGATGTCTTTGGGTGAAAGGTTTGTGTATGTTAACACTCAGTTGATCTCCTGGTGAAATATCTGTGACTGTTATGGTGTAAGGTTTGTTGAGATTTGGTTTTGATTTGAATGTTGAACTATTATAATTAGCTAAGCCTATTGTGCATAGTTGGCGGTTTGATGCTTTTGAAGCTTGGTTTTGGTCCATTTACTTTAGGTTTTTTCTCAGTGTTTTTATAATTTGTTGATGTATTTGATGTCTTTGGATGAAAGGTTTGTGTATGTTAACACTCAGTTGATCGCCTGGTGAAATATCTGACTGTTTTGGGGTAAGGGTTGTTTGAACTTTGGTTTTGATTTGAATGTTGAACTATTATAATTAGCTAAGCCTATTGTGCATCGTTGGTGGTTTGTTGCTAGCTCCTGTATGTCTTTAACTTTCCATTGCAGTTCGCTGCACATCTGTTGACGAGTAATTTGATTTGCATGTCACAACTCTGAAATTCTTTCATTTGAGTTGGTGTGCTACTACATTAGTTTGGGTTTTCTTTAAGTTGTTTAGATAGCTTTTATGTTTTTAAGTTACTTTGTGGAGCTCATTTCACATGCTGTCAAGAACTTAGGCTGCCCGTGTTTTTATTCATAACTTGAGATGGAAGCATCAGACTTGGGTGCCCCTTTTTTACTTAGAAATCAATATAGCTGTTTATTGTCAAAATCCCAGACTTAGAACTTATTTATAACCAATCAAAATCTGTTTTTGTTTTAAAGCCAAATTTGTGCTTCATCCTATGGATCGGGTCATGGAATCAGTATTTTCCAAATATAAGGCAAGGCTGCTAACTATAGATCCACATAGTCGGTTCAACTCTTTCTTGGATACCCTACTAAAGCACCAGGTTGCCTTTTTTTTTTGTCCTGCATTTTTCAGCTTTGGGCATCAATTACTCTTCTATCCATAACTTGGGCCATGCACCTTCAATTTGCACACATGTTAAGTTGTGAAGCTTAGGTATGGGTCTTGCATATGTAGAAATTTAAAAAAATTTCCTTTTGTCATCTGACACCAGGTTGCGCATAATTGCGCAGCCATTTTCTGCATATCAACCTCTTAAGTTGCTGTAACTGTTTGATTCGGATTGGATCTGAAGTTACACACATAATATTATTCACTGATTCTCCTCTCGTTTAAAAGTTAAATAACCCAGTTATGTTGAGCTAAAATTTGAATTCTAACTCTATCCCTTTGACTTCCGGTGTTTATTTTGAAGTTTGCTGAAAATATTGGACAGCCAAGGACGTGAGCCTAATTAGATTTTGGGTATGTGGTTTGTGGAGTGACACAGATATTTCTCTTTAAAATCTATGCATGATCTGGTTTTTAGTGGTATCGTTGTTCTTGTTTTTCATTTGAGGTTCTATTTGTTCTTATTTAAATATGCCAAATCCTTTTTTTTTAATTCCTTAGGATGAAAGAATTGTTCAATTGTGCATGTTCATTCTATTGCCTGCCTAAGGCAATATGTGAATCATTAGATGACACTAGCCATAAGTTTATTTTTCCCCTTTCAAATTTGTCATATATACTCAAATGCTCGTTAGGTTATTTGTGAATGGTATACATGGATAAATCTTGGATTCGTATGCCACATAACATGCTACAACATATTGAAGGGGTAACAAGTTTCTTGAATTTGTTATTTGCCCGTGCCAAAACTCCATGGTTTCAGGCATTGACTTCTTTTTAGCAAAGTGTAAATGTTGTGACCCCATTGATTGAATGACTTTGTGAGTTTTTGTACTTTAACTTGTCTGGTGCAGTAGTTTTGTGCTCTTGTAATCTTGTAGATGCCAAAATTGTGTAGTGGTGCTTATTATGGAATATTTAAAAACAGGCTCATGAGCGGTTTGGCAGCCTTATCTAACTGTAAAACATTAGTTGTGTATAAATAATGTGTTTGGGAAAATGTGTTTGTTCTTCTAGCAGAGATCATGAGTTGATGGATATCATATGAAATTGGTTGTGTATTGAATATTGTGTTTGCTCTGCTGGTTATTTTTGTTGTTAACTTGTATTATTTGCATGCTCTCCTTATTTTGTTTAAAGCAGGATAGAAACTCTTGTGTGGTACCACATTTACTTGGCATGGATTATAATCTATGATATCTCTAATGAAGTAGCAGAGTTACAGCTTTGGTTGTATAGAAGACATTAAACTCCATCTCTTTATACTGTAGTCTTTTAATTAACCGAGGGAACAACTTTGACTATTTGCAGGATATATAATTCTTTGATAGATAATTATTTTTCCCTAGATATAATTACTGTTATAATCTAAAGAAAACAGCAAAAATAGATAGCAATGCATGTCATGAGAATGAAAATTGTGTAAGTAGTATTGTCCTTTGTTAATTAGGTGGCTGGGTTGTTTAAGTAGTATTTTTCAAAACCAACCAATGGCTTGAATAATTCCAACATCTTTTTTTTATCCTTTTCCCCCTTATTTGATGATGGTTTGCATGCTGCATTATCATGCATTAGTCTTGAATATATGTTCTATTTTGATGATTGAAATGCCAAGTACTTCGTTGGTCAGTGTTTAATCTTGCATCTTGTGGATAGTCTTTGGTGTTTATGGGTTAGTTATATACTAGTTCAACTTTCTGCAGTTAACTTATGTGCAGTTGCTTATAACTCGATAAAAAAAAAATGCCTGAGTTGTAGTGATTATGAGCATGCATGCATGCTGGAGGATAATTCTTAAGTGTTTGATGACAAGTGTTATGCTGTGTTAGTCTTTCAGTGATCCAGTTGTTTGCATTTTAGTGATATTTTAGTGATATATCTTGCCTTGAGTCTTGCATAGAGTCTGTTTGTAAATAAATTCATAGGGTACTGATTGATTGTGAAATCAGTTATTGAGTCTGGATGAAATATTAGGACGATTGCATTTTTCGTTGAAGTGTCTACACACTAAATGATAGAAAGATGTAGAACCTTTGGAGACCTTAGTCAATTTACTTAAGACTTTTACTCACTGTTATTTCAGAATGCACTGTTTGATGTCTTTGAATGAAAGATTTGTGTATGTTGTGATTGCTGAATGTGAAATATTTGCACAGTTTTGGGGAGGGCTATTTGAGCTTTAGTTATTTGCCTACTGAAAGATCATGTGGCACAAGCTTTTAAAACACACACATGCAGCACTTATTATATTTTATAAGCACATAAGCAAAAGTCAATGTTTTCCGAGGCTTGAATTCGTGTGGTTGCAGATTCTGCTTGAAAAACCAGTTACGCCACATAGCAACCAAGGATGAGAAACCAAGCTCAACCAACTTCATTTTTATTTAAAGTTAATTAGCCCAATAGTAAAATTTGATTAAAAAAAATATATCTGACCGGTTAAGTAGAAGAAAATAGAGCAATGCTAGTATCAAATTCTTCATGACACCACTTTTAACACATCCTCTACTATTGGGTGAATTTCATGTGGGATCATGTGCTTCGATGAGTCTCACATGAAATTCATCCAATAATAGAGAATGTGTTGAAGCGAAGTGTGATAAAAGTGTGTTTTTAGTATTTTTCAAGAAAAAAATGATTATAAAATAACATGTTTGTGATTGTTTGAAGAGTTTAATGTTGACATGTAATTAATGTAAAGTTTTTTACAATGCCAATCAAGTATATATCATTTCATATGTGACTTTGAAGGTAATTATTTTAAGAATTAAATATTTTTAATGAAGTCATAATACAAGAGTGTAAAAAAAATATATAGTGTGATAGGAAAAACTAACTTTTGACTCATTTTATTAATGAATTATATTATTTACATGATATTTTTGAACATTACCATCACATTTGAATATTTTTCATATATTTATATTTTTTTTTCTCACTCATCCTATTACATCACTAAACCTAAAAAAATTTAAACATCGTATGGTGTCGGGATTTCAAATGTACAAATAAATATTCATTTTTATAAACACTGAAATTCTTGATTCAAGTGCAAAATAGTCTATTGCACATATATAGTGATGTTTTTGCATATCCACTTTATAAAACAAAGAAAGTGCAAAATGATCTATTGCCATAAAAAAGTGTTTAAAAATGAATGGAACAAGCTTTTAGTGGCTTCAAAGATGTGGGTAGTCTACCTCTACCATCCATTGGTGATGCACCTTAATCATAAATTTTGAACTATAAAGATAACAAAACCAAACAAACCATCAGGAAGGCAGACCTCTCCGTTCTCTTATTAACACATTCCTCAATCTCTGTATTGTACTAGTCACAAAGCAAGACCATTTCATGAATTTTCAAGGAGAAATCATTGCAAAAAAATTGTGTAATCTTTCCATATGGCTGAAAAAGAGAGAAAATTAATTACAAACATGCTAACATCAAAGCTAATTAATTTAAAGTATATAAAGATGTTCCTAAAAAAAATCAGCAACAACACATTATGGGTAAGGTTGAAGATCAAGCCTTGTATGGATCAAATTCAACCACAAACCACTTATATTTGTCATGGACTGATGAAGGGGATCTTGATTTCCCATCTACAAATAAATCATAAATCAAATTTAATTTTCAAAATCAGCCAATAAACCAAAAATATTTTGTGTAATATAATGCAACAAAGGCCAATTTTTATTTTTAAAATCAACAAACATGCATGCATTGACACAATGACTCAGAACAAATAAGTTATAAGAATACATGGACCAACAAAAGGTTGAAGACGAAAAATGTAAAAGAGATGCCAAATGAAAAGAGGGAAAGAAAACCTCACCTTTTATGCAATGAAGGGTTGCAAAACTTTTATAATCTCCAAGTCCCTCCATCTGAAATGAAAAGACATCATTTTCTATTCTATTTAAAATTTGAAATTTGAATCACAATGATATCATTCATTTAATGCATTGAAGATATGAAAAGAAAATAATATTAAATAAGATAGTGAAAATAATATATTAAATAAAAATGAAATTACATTTATGCCCATATTTTCGACGGGAAAATCTTCAAGCCACTATATATATATATATATATATATAAATATATATATATATATATATATATATATATATATATATTAAGATGACAACCATAGTCAAAGAACTTCATCGCCCCTTAAACCTTAAGCATCCATGGCAAAAATGCATTCGACCTCTAAGACACGAAAATGCAACAATTACTACAAAAAAGAGGGTGTTTAGCGATCGAAGAAATCGGTCGCTATTCACTAAAATTTGGTCGCTAAATTGGTTAGCGACCGAACAATGACGGTTGCTAAAACCCTAGTCACTAAATGATTTAGCGATCGAATTTTTCGGTCTCTAATTTATAAAAATTGGTCGCTAAATTGGTATCCAACACCTATTATGTGACCAATTTTAGCGATCGAAAATTCGATCGCTAAATTGCTCACTAATTCAAAAAAAATCAGTCACTAAATTGGTCCCCAAAACAGGTTTTAGAGACCAATTTAGCCACTGATTTAAAGAAAAAAAAACATTTAAAACAAAAAAGAAAGATAAATACAATTAAGTTGTCATAGTAGAACACAAATATCAATCAATGGACAAAGGTTAAATATATTTCCTCATATAAAGTTAAACAGATTAATTCAATTCAGTCATGCAATGTGAGGACAAGCATATGTGATCAACTTATATCAAGTTACAGCCACTTTTGAATTTCTTATAAAAAAAAAGTAGAAGCATGGAAGAATAATAGAAGAAATACAGCAAACAGATTCCAGTCCAAAGAGGATATAGAAATATGCTGTAGAACCTCACAATATGGTGGAATCCAAGTCCAATGATAACTACTCACAATGTAGAAGGAGAGGATAAAATAAAGAACTGAAATTGTAAGTCAATAACATTACAGCTTCTTCAGTGAAACACTTGTTAGGTTGCTTCTGTCTAAGAGAATGAAGATTACCTCCACCTCCAGTTACTTGTAAACTTTGCATCAGCTTTAGAAACCTGGTTCATATTTTCCACCTCCACTTGTTGAATAGTCAATTGTGCTAGCATCTTTTGCTTCTTCAGACGCCTATATGGGGTGAGTTGGAGAATTATTTCCTGAAACAGAGTTGGAGAATTGTTGTTCATCTGCATTTTTTGGATGAAACAAAAGCTTTGATCAATTGTCAATTTCTCACACAATCATAATCAATTTTTCCACAGTTTATTAACAGAATTCATGTCAGATTTTTGTCACATACCATAGATATATTATGATTGCTTTTGGTAGGCAAATATCTTGCTTACTGCCTCTAAATGTGAAATCATGTATGCACAAACTTAAAATGTAATCATGGACGACATCCCATAATCAAAAACATTGTGATATGTTGACAGGAAATTGTGGAACAAAAGGTTGAAGATAGCAACATAACCCACAATGAGGAGAGCCAATATTTATATATAGAAAAAATGGATACCTAGCAGCAATCTTGTTCACGTAGTCCCTAAGATGTGGTCTGAGCACCTGCACAAAGATCCCAAATCAGCTCCACAGTTGCATATGATGTAATACCAAATTGTCACAACAACAAAAAAATAAATAAAATAATTGATCAAACATATTTAGATAGTTGACCATAAATAAAATCAACTGCACCTACCTTCAATTTGAATCTGTACATGTCTCTATCAACGGCTAATAAATCTTCCATATAATATCAGAGTGATAAGCACATGGAGAGTGGTAGCCTCATAACACACATTCAGTGATAACATGGTAAGGCTTAAAAGAGTCAGAAATTAATAAAGCAGGGCCATTACTTGATCAAATAGATAACATTGTTATTGTCATTCAAGTGAATCCCAACCCATTAACATAAATCACATATAATTAATTTGGCATGATTTTTAGTTTTTTTTTCAGCATAGCAGGTTGGAAACCACTTTTTTCCCCTTGTAGCAACGTGAGCTGCTCACCAATTCCAAGCCCCTCCCCAAATTCCAAACCAAAATACCTCCTCCCATCTACAAATGGCACCGCACAAACACAAATAGAGCAACCAATCTCATTTCCACCCAGACGAATAAAGAGGAAAACATATGAATGAACATATGTATCCATCACATTGTCAAACTCAACAAATTTAAAACATGAAAATGAACCATCCCTCACAAAATAAGCATTCAAATAAGAAACAACCCAAGGTTTCAAAATACCAAGAGGGTTAGAGCCTTTACCTCATTTTGCATAAGGTGGCTTCTATAGTGGGGGACCAATTAAGTCCCTTACATGTGAGGGAGTTAAATCATCATTGGATATAATATTTTAAATAAGTGAAAGACCGGGATTGATTGTGGGTGACTTGTTGTACCAGTTTATGCAACTTTTATGATTTTGCCCCATTATTTTCTTAAAGTTTTCTCATCTAATGGACATTTATGCCCTATAACAGCAGCTGATCCACCACAAAGTGCATTTATCTTTCATTTCATAAGGTGTTTAATGATTCCAATCCAGTAAATGATATTAAGATAGAAAACACTTATCCATGGGTTGCTACTAATCTATATATCTTAGTAAGGGTTGGACCACCCATATTTTGCACCACCCACTATACCACTCATATGTAACAAATTTTGGACCAATCAAATTGTCACATGGGTTTGGTCAAAATTTCAAACTTTCTAGTTATATTTCTACTGTAGTCAAAATATATGAATACAATATATTGTAGTATAGTATATGTACTCTTTGTATTCGCAAATTTAACTCATATTAAAATAATGTTTTTTGATTAAAAAAACTGATTATATTGTAAAATAATATTTTAATATGAATTAAAATAATGTTCGTTGTTAATAATATTTTGTAATATAATCAGTTTTTTAATTAAAAAATATTATTTTAATATGAGTTAAATTTGAAAATACAAAAAACACATATATTATACTACAATATACTGTATTCATATAGTTTGACTACAGTATAATACGACTAGAAAGTTTGAAATTTTGACCAACCTATATGACAATTTGATTGGCCCAAAATTTATCACATGAATGATGTAGTGATTGGTGTAAAATGTGGGTGATGCACTGTAGCCCAACCCTCTCAGTAATACTTATCCAACCCTATTCATTACAAAATCATTTGTTTCCCGTATAACCCCTCCCCAAGCATTTGTTTCACCTAAGCATATAGATGCAAACGCTGTAACTTGCGGAGAATCAAATTGGACACAAATGGCTTCAAAAATTGCAATAATACAGTTACTAATTACAATCCTAAACCTATGTTGCTAATATAACCTTCAGTTAATAAGATCTGTTCAGTTAATATAACATTCATTCTTCCCAGATCTCTCTCCTTCTTCCCGGATCTTTACAAGGTTTCAGTTAATATAACGAATCTGACGGCATGAAGGGCACAACGAATGGGATCTGAGCCACGCCTCGATGCAGGACACGTGGAATCGGCCGAGGCAGCACGCGAATTTCATCGCCGGCGGCGAACTCGCTAAGGCAAATAGCACAAACGGAAAAGTTCATGACGGATTCAACGGTAGCGGTGAGCTTGGGGAGAGAGCGGAGGACCTTCTTGATACCTTTTTTAGTGGCGGAGGAGACAGATGCAGTGGGCGACGACGACGAGGCCGAGAACACAGAGAGGAGGGCGGCGAGGATGGGTAGGTAATACTGACCTTCGCTGCCTCTACCTGGGTTCAGTGCAAAACACGAATGCTCACAGATATGCTTCCTTTCATGAAGACATTCTCTCAACCATGGAGAGAATATGCAGATCTCGACTGGTGTCTTCGTGCAAAACGTAACAGGCCCTTTATTGCAAAATGGAATTTTACTTGAGTATAATATAACAATTAAAATTAACACAAGGGACACTAGTTTACCTACTATCACCAGTTATTTCATCTCGCTCATAGGTGAGGGACTTCGTTGGTCCCTCACCACCTCCGCACAAACCCTAAGTTTCAAAATGAACCTCCTAATTAGCCCTCCTTCCTCGGGTTCCTCTCCATCACAAAACCCTTGCTCCAAAGTCCCCTCTTCTCTCCCTTTCACTCTCACTTTTTTTTTTGATTTGTTTGTTTACGTTGATGCAAAAAAGGAGAGAGACCCGAGGAGACATATCTCAATTGGAACTGGTACGACGTAACGCAGCAGGGGCGGAGGACAAAGGGGAACGATGGTGGCGAAACAGACAGGGGCAACGGCGGTGAGATGGAGAAGAGAGAACTAGGGATTTGAAGAACAAAAATGAGGAAGAAGATGGAAAAGAAGAAATAGGTGCATGCAGAGAGAGTAAAGCAGAGAAACAAGGGGAAAATGGATTTCGCGGACTGTTTGAGTCATTCAAGTATTTAGAGACAGATTTGTTAATGCAGGCTTTCATTTACTAAATTTATTTGAGTTTGCGATCGAATTAATTGCGACTACCAAATTCGGTCGCTAAATATTTCACTAAAATAAGTTTTAATGACCGAAATAGCGACCACTTTTTTGCGACCAGTAAAATCGGTCGCTAAATATATTTTAGGAACCATTTTCAAAAAATAATTTATTGGTCACTAATTTGATCATTATTTGCGACCGAATCTTTCCAATCCCCCGCCGCGCCCCCAATTTTTTCCATATAAAAATATGTATGATACTCATAAAATAATGTGTATAGAGTTAGGATCGTTGGCACTAGATGTAAGTCTCAGGACTTACACCAAATCTGAATCGTTAAAATTATTTCATCTAACGGATGAAAATATTCAAATCAAAATATTTAAAACATGATGAAGATTACATGTTTAATTCTAAAATATATATGATGTTATATGCATGAGGCATGATTTATTTAACTTGGAATATGTATGATGTTTGCTACAATATTGCCTATGATATGGGTATCGAAAAGTAACATCGCCATATGATGGGGTGCCGAAATGAGTAATATCGCCTTAACGAGGTATTGAAAGTAACAGTGCCACGCGTTAGGGTGTCAAAAAAGAGTAATACCGCCATGTGTACATGATTGATATCGAAATGGAAAAGTCCCATACAGGGGGTGACATTGAAACACTCATCATGAGTAAGAGTAGGCAATGAGATGTTGTTGTCATGCGATGTGTGGAATATTTATGGCAAGTCAACAAGAGACCAATTTAATTATGAGGTCTCCGAGGATTATTGTAATTACTTGGTATGTAGAATATGTTGCACTACCAAATATTAGCTATTTAGTGACCGACTTAGCAACTGATTTAAAGGCCGAAAATTTCAAATCGGTCGCTACACATTAGCGACCAATGATTTGGCAACGTCCTCAAATCGGTGTCAAAATTGGTCACAAACTCATTTATCAATCGATTTAGAGACCAATTTGGCGACCAATTTGAAAATTCGGTTGCTACAGTGACTGAAATTTTTTGGTCTCTAAATTGGTCACTAACTAGCAATTTTTTTGTAGTGTTGTCTTGAAGTGAATTGTTTTAGTGTTATATGATCTGGAGATATTGAGAATTTTATATTGTTGAAAAAATTAATATTTATTATTTTTGTTAAAATTAGCAGATACCATGGCCAATTTTTTCGTTTACCGCACTAGCTAAGAACAATATTATTTTTCGAAAATATTTTATAAATTGTATTCTTGTCCACTGAGATTTTATATCTCATTATAAGTATTTTTTTCAGAGTCAGAGTACAACGTCGTAGAGGACCCGGAGACTTGAAGCTTTTATATGTTAGCTTTTAGTTTGGTTAGTAGTGAGGCATGGCTTACGAGGACCATGTGAACATTGATCAGCCTCTGGCTCGACTAGTTTTTGACTAGTAAAGACCATGGTTTTATTCGAGTTTAATCTCGTTTTCGCCCAAATTTGGATGTAATTGTCCTCAAGCAACATTTTGAGTCTCTTAAGTATTTTTAGGTTAATTTAGTTGATTTTGAGTCAAATAAAGCACTTACTGCTATTTCTTGTTTTCAGGTTAATAAAGAGAAGCAATTATGGGATTATTCACCCCGCGAGAGGCTACTCGCCTCGCGAGCCTGAAGGCCTGACTGTGCCAGAAATGTCATCCTCTCTGTCTCGCCCCACGAATCACCATCTCGCCTCGCGAGGAATCCAAATGCTGAAGAACTATTCATAAGATTCGCCTCGCGAGAGGGTACTCGCCTCGCGAGCGCGCGGAACCCAAAATCTCTATAAATTGTTGTTTTAGGGCAGATTGCAGGGCTGCATCTTCTTTTCTTTCCCATTTTGACGGCTGCGAATTAGGTTTAGGGTTTTTGTCATAGTTGTTAATGGAGAACTAATCTCCTTGGATTAATCTGCTGTAATCGGGTTCCATTGACATTTGAGTTTCTGTAATTCCTAATCTCATTGCTATTCTCTTTCAATATTGTTCTATATGTTCTGTTTGCTTAATTCAGGATTGTATGGAATAGGTATTGATTTGTTTCGATGATTTTGTGTTCCTATACTTAATCGCGTTTGCTTAATTCGCGTGTGTTCAATCGTGTTTGCTTAATTCACGAGGGCTTCACCCCGTTTGCTTAATTCGGGAATTAGGGACATAAATCTCGTAGCGGTGATTTCACTTGTTAATTGTTGCTACAATCGAAAGGAGATTAGAATCCGCTTAGGGCTTGGAATTATACGAACCGATGATAGTGGGAAACCGAAAGCAGTAGATTAATCGTTTTTAGCTTATTGATAATTATTTAGTTTGCATTGTTTTCCGCTTGTTTTCTTAATTGAATTTCAATTCCAAAACCCCCCCAAAACTGACTTTTCTGCGAATAACAATCCAAGAGTCCTTGTGAGACGATACTCGAGTTGTCGCTCCCTAGCTGCATATTTTCCAATCACTCACTTTTTGACCCGTGCGCGATAGCGTGTCAAAATTGGCGCCGTTGCCAGGGACTCTTGTTGTTATTAACAGAGAAAAAAAAAATTTGCATTGCTGAATTAGTTATGGCAGCTTTTTCTGGTTATGAATCTTAGTACTTCCCATGGATAATTATATGTATGGTTATATGCCTAATGTTGATTATGAGCCACCACCATGCATATATTATCCTAACTTTGCTGGAGGTTATGAGTTTAGCAGTGGTTTTGACATGATTGGAGTGAATGAGGGGCAACCTTTCTATCATAGCCAACATGGAGGAGAACGCGACAGCTTGGATGAGATTGCCTCTTTGGTGCATCAAATGACACGCGAGCAACAATACCAAACGACCCCACACTACTCCAACTCGGTCCGGAGAAATTGGTGCAACGGATGGCGTAACACAATATTCAATTTGCCGCTCAAATTGATCAAAGCCAACAGAGGATAGAAGCTGGTTTTCAGGAGTTGGCCGCTCAAATTGATCACATTGCCTCCACCTCGGCTACACTGCAAACTCAACATCTCCTTGAAGAACATACAGATTCACAAATAGTCGTTCTTGACAACACTTCTTTTGAGCATGATTTTGATAATGATGTCAAGAACACTATTGTTGATGAACTGTGTGTTGAATTTCCAGACATTCAAGCCCTTCCTGATTCTGTCTGTTGTACTATATGTGCTGACTATACTAACACTAACCTTTGTGTGGTGTGTGCTGAGATTTTTGCATGTATAGCAGGTGATGGATTTGTTAATGCAGTGAATGAAGATCGTGCGTGTTGAAGTAAAGACCAAGAGCCCTCCCCACTTGTTCATCACCTCCCACTGTGGAACAACCAGCAATGGAGTTCAAGCCTCTGCCTGAGAGACTGGATTTTTCATCCTTAAATTTGAAGGCACTATGGCCAGTCCAAGAGGATGAACCCCACTTTTATTGGGAGGACTTTGTTGACAAGGAGGTCATCTTTGACCGAAGAGGTAGTGAGAAGTCCGCCGCACTTGGCGAAGTCACCTGGATTGTCAAGTGCCCACTTTTATATTCATGCTTCATGCCATGGGATCCGGGAGGATCATATTGCAATTTGAGCATCCCGTGGCCGTTGTATCACAGACAATGGGATCCCGGTGGAACCGCCTTCATGAGTTTCTTTAAACCTTTTCCTTTTTAATTATCTTTGCTTGGTTTTTGTTTCGTTTTCATTTAGCTCTTGAATAATTTGGGAAGATCAAGAGCATGTGTGTGAGTCTTGTGTCGGCAAGCTTGACTGGATTTTGATTAAATCTAGCATAGATGGATTGCTTGATAGGCGTTGACTGTTGATGATTCCCCCCTAGGTTTTGAGAATTGAAAATTGACCCCCATGTGAAAAAATTGAAAATTAAACTTTGCGAAATTCTATTGTGATTGCATGATTTATGATAAGTTTGGGGTGAAGGGATGCACACACTAGGGATTGAATCTCGATCAAACAATTTGCGAAAATGTCCAGGTGAGGATTTGAGCCTCCAACATGTTTTTAATTGTGTGAATCACTTTCAAGTTGCACTTTCCCGAATTTGCTTGAGTCTCTTCATGGTTTGCATGTTTATGTGCTTGCATAAAATGATTTAGGAAATTTTCTTTGAATTAACTACTTGGCCTGAAAAGAACCAATCCCTAATGCATGTTCCCTAGTTAGCCACTTGAGCCTAATAAGCCTATTGTTTCTTGATGACCCTATGTTATGAGCCTAAAATCTGGAAAAACCATGTTAACCCGATCTTAGGATTAGGAGGGCATGGGTGCTTAGCAAGATGAGGTTTGCAAGAAGCTAAGTTTGGGGTGGCTACAAGGTTTGATATGTCGTTTTGGATTGAGAAAAAGGAAAAAAATAAAGGTTGGAGCCAAAGGCAAAAAAAATAAAAAGAAAAAAAGAAAAAAAAAGAAAAGCACAAAAATGTCAAAAAGGGTATTGGAAGAAAAGGCTGTAGTCACCCAAGGCAAAAAGAAAAATGACAAAAGGAACTTGAGTGGGAATTCAATGTATCAAATGCTCATGCTCTCTTAGTTCCTAGGGACTTAAGCCTAGTACCTTTGAATATCCCACCTCTAGCCAGGCCCCATTACAACCCTTAAAAGACATTTTGATGTTGCATGCACGTTTTCGTGGGAACTTTGTTAGAGATGAAAATCAAATTCATGGGAAGTGCTCTTGAAACGTGAACTTGAGTGAAATGTTGATTGCCTAGAAAATTGAGTGAAATTGAGTGAAATATTACATGCCCTTGTGAGGAAGGCAATTGTTTGAAACTGGTGATCTTCCTTTTGTGTGTAACTTGGATCTTCAACTTAGATTAATGATTGCATGAATGATGGGATTCTCAATTGTTCAAAGTAAATGAATGTGGGGATTATATTGTTGCAAAGGGGGGAATCATTGAGGAAAAATTGTTTTGTTGAAATTGCATGAAATTTGTGCGAATTTGATTGAATCTTTTAAGCTTGCCAAGTTTGAGTATTTTTGAGTTTTAGTTTGCTTGGGGACAAGCAAAGTTTAAGTTTGGGGTATTTATTGATCAGCCTCTGGCTCGACTAGTTTTTGACTTGTAAAGACCATGGTTTTATTCGAGTTTAATCTCGTTTTCGCCCAAATTTGGATGTAATTGTCCTCAAGCAACATTTTGAGTCTCTTAAGTATTTTTAGGTTAATTTAGTTGATTTTGAGTCAAATAAAGCACTTACTGCTATTTCTTGTTTTCAGGTTACTAAAGAGAAGCAATTCTGGGATTATTCGCCCCGCGAGAGGCTACTCGCCTCGCGAGCCTGAAGGCCTGACTGTGCCAGAAATGTCATCCTCTCTGTCTCGCCTCGCGAATCACCATCTCGCCTCGCGAGGAATCCAAACACTGAAGAACTATTCATAAGATTCGCCTCGCGAGAGGTTACTCGCCTCGTGAGCGCGCGGAACCCAGATCTCTATAAATTGCTGTTTTAGGGCAGATTGCGGGACTGCATCTTCTTTTCTTTCCCATTTTTGACGGCTGCAAATTAGGTTTAGGGTTTTTGTCATAGTTGTTAATGGAGAACTAATCTCCTTGGATTGATCTGCTGTAATTGGGTTCCATTGACATTTGAGGTTCTGTAATTCCTAATCTCATTGCTATTCTCTTTCAATATTGTTCTATATGTTCTATTTGCTTAATTCAGGATTGTATGGAATAGGTATTGATTTGTTTCGATGATTTTGTGTTCCTATACTTAATCGCGTTTGCTTAATTCACGTGTGTTCAATCGTGTTTGCTTAATTCACGAGGGCTTCACCCCGTTTGCTTAATTCGGGAATTAGGGACATAAATCTCATAGCGGTGATTTCACTTGTTAATTGTTGCTACAATCGAAAGGAGATTAGAATCCGCTTAGGGCTTGGAATTATACGAACCGATGATAGTGGGAAACCGAAAGCAGTAGATTAATCGTTTTTAGCTTATTGATAATTATTTAGTTTGCATTGTTTTCCGCTTGTTTTCTTAATTGAATTTCAATTCCAAAACCCCCCCCAAAACTGACTTTTCTGCGAATAACAATCCAAGAGTCCTTGTGAGACGATACTCGAGTTGTTGCTCCCTAGCTGCATATTTTCCAATCACTCGCTTTTTGACCCGTGCGCGACAAAGGTGTCAAACATCATATTTATTTTACGAGGCATGGCGGGTTTTTCAGGCTTTGAATTTTTATTCCAATGTAATGGATATATTATTACTATTACTACTTTGGTTATTATTTTTAATAATATATGGTACTTTCAGACTCAATTAAATTATGAAATTTTTATGACTTGTATATTTTAATTAAATATTTTTTTATTAAAGGATTTTGCATTGTATTTTGATTGGATTACTAATGTAACTAAGGGCGTTACAAGCAACTTTCGAGAATTATCTCTTCATGACGAGTATGCAAGGAAATTCTCACAAAAGTCATGGACGATGATCTAGAAAATGTCAACTCCCACATTGTTCATGTTTCACATGGGAACATAACAAATTTTAGATAGAGATGTGTAACCCACGAGATGGAAGACCCATATGGAAGTATAGTTTGAATTTAAATAAAATGTGGTATGATTATTGAAATCTCAAGTGCTACATTTCCCGTGCTCACATGTTATTGTTGTGTGCTCACATGCATATCTAGATTGCATGCAACTAATTATGGATCCTATGTACATTTTGTTTAAGCAACAAATAGGCGTGCAAAAAGCATCGCTATAATTACTAGCATCCCAACTAGGTTGGCACCTTAGCAATTAACACTCATATGCAGCATACCTAAGAATTTATTAAAGAAAGGGGAAAGGAATACAAGAACATGTGGGGCATAAACCTTACCTATGGAAAAAATCAAGAGAATCTAAAATTAGAAAGACCTACCCTATTATGGTAAAAATCTTCTCTAATAAAACTAGGAATCAAATCCCACCACATAAAATTGTGAATGGTGGAACCATAAGAAGCTAACTTATCCGCACACTTGTTACCTTCTTGGAAGATGTGAGAACAAACAAATTGCATTATACTAGTAAGACTAATACAATTCAACCATCTATTTCTTAAATGCCAAGGAATTAATTTCTCATTTTAAAAAGATTCAATCACCAACTTAGAATCACTCTCTAGCCAAAGGTTGTGCCACCTTTTCTCATAAGCTATTTCAACAGCAATCATCACACTATGAATTTCTGCTCACAGAGCATAAGTTTGGCCTACATTTGCTGAAAAACAACCCAATGTGGCACCCTTATAATCTCTAAAAATGAGTAAATAGCCAATTTGGTCCCTCGAATCGTGAGATCGTGTCAATTTGGTCCCTCAACTTAACGAAATTTCAAAAAGGTCCCTAAAACTGTCAAACGTTGATAAAGTTGGTCCCTCCGTTAGGCAGGGTTACTTGACGCCGTTAACGGCGCTTACGTGGCACGTTAAGTGACCATGTGGCTTGACACTGTACTACGCTTTGGGGACCAATCGACACTAAATTTCATGGACTAAAATGATAATTAATTTGTAATTTAACTATTTAACACTTCTTCGTTTAATTTCCATCCCTCATTTTACCTTTTCATCTTCCATGGCGTATCCTACCATCCTCCCCTCTCGTCACACCCTTCCTTCTCGCAACCGCCACGGGAGACCATAACCCGTCGCCGAACCTCACCGGAACTCGCTTCCACTCAAAACGTAGGTGTGTATTTTGTTTACCCATTTTGTTTTGAGTTATGGGTTTTGATTGTTCATCTTCTTCTTCATACTGTGTATGTGGTAGGGGTTGGGTAGGGTTTCATCTAAGCCTCTATTACATTAGTTTTGTACTTGGGCATTTTCCCTAGTTATCATTTTACCCATTGTTGCGCATTCTTCATCATCAAAGTGGGTGGGTTTAGGGTTTGTTGCGATTCTCTGTTTTTTGTTTTGTATCAGAGTATATGAAACGTTTTTTAATTTATGCTTCTTTGTTAATGTGCAGAATGAGTACTATGATCATTGTTATCGTGCACCATGGAGGCATATTGTTGATGAATGAGAGAGGAATTCTGGAGTATGTGGGTGGTGAGATGGATGTGTGGGAAGAGTTGGACTCAGACACACTCAATGTTTTTGATTTGTTTAGCATTGTGAAGGTGTGTAAGGGTTATGATAAGGTTGAAAATTTGTGGTGGTTGAAGCCAAACAGGGACCTGGATATTGGGTTGAGGGAACTAACCTGTGACAGTAGCTTCATAGATATGGTTAAGGCTGCCCTCCTTAATGGGAATGAGATTGAGATTTATCACGAGTAGGCCCCCGAGCCCCTTCTGGCATGGGTGCCTAAACCAGGAAGCTTTGAATGCTGCTAACATGGATGTTGATGAGTGTCTCATGAGTCCATATGAGGACAACCATTCTACTGGCGATGATGACAAAGGCAGAGGACAGCCATTACAAGCCTCCTCCGGTTGAAATTAGTTCAGATGATTATGAGGAAGTGGTGTTAAGCAAGATTGAAGGGAAGAAGGCTAAGGGAAATAAGGTTGCTGGGACTTCATCCAAGGGTAAGAAGGCTAAGGGAAATAAGGTTGCTGGGACTTCATCCAAGGGTAAGAAGGCTAAGGGTAAGAAGGTTGTTGGGATTTCATCCAAGGGTAAGAAGGCTAGTGGGAGTGATGGAAAGTGGTAAGAAGAAGGTTTCAAGTAAGAGTAGGGAGAGGTCACCTAGTCCTTCAAATGGTGACAGCAGTGATGATAATGATGGTTGGGCTGAGTTTTATATAGGGCATGAAGACTTCTTTAATTATGGGGAGTTAGGTGGTGGAAGCAATCAAGTGCAGCAAGAAGTTGTGAGTGATTCAAGCTACAAGTCTGAGGAAATGAAGGATCCTATTAGTACAGATGAGGAGAATAATGGAACAACAGGTTTACCTAACTTCCCTCAGTTTAATGACAGAGCAAAGTTTGGTAATGTCAGTTTGGTATTAGGAATGGAGTTTACAAATTTATCATCTTTCAAGGCAGCTGTGAAGGATTACACCATACACATGGGCAGGCCAATAAAATGGGTGAAAAATGATAGCTTCAGGGCTAGAGCTAAATGCAAGGAAGTTGGTTGTGATTGGGAGATTTATTGTGGTAGGAGTAATGTAAGGAGGAGTTTCCAAATTAAGACCTTCAAGGAGACTCACAGCTGCTGCAGAGCCTTTAAGGTTAATCAAGCAAACAGAAAATGGGTTGTGAAGAAGCTAGAAGAAAAGATTCGTAGCCAACCCAAAATCACACATGTAGAGGTTTTTGATTTCCTAAAAAGGAGTTCAATGTCATCATTGATAGGTCAATGATTTTTAGGGCAGTTAGGGAGGCAAGAGAGTTGGTTGAAGGTAGTGAAAGGGAGCAAGATGGTAAGCTTTGGGATTATCTTTGATGAGTTGTTAAGGAGCAATCCAGGGTCATTGGTTAAGATTGATACCATCCCTTTGCCACATTCACAACCACAGTTCCAAAGGTTCTTTGTTTGTCTAGATGCATGCAAGAGAGGATTTAAGGCAGGTTGCAGACCTTTTATTGGGTTGGATGGTTGCTTTTTGAAAGGTTACTTTGGAGGACAACTCCTTTCAGCTGTGGGGCAGGATGCAAACAACCATATTTTTGTGATAGCATATGCTATAGTGGATGTGGAAAACAAAGACAATTGGGGATCGTTTTTGACACTGTTGCATGAAACACTAGGTGATTACAAGCAGCATGGATGGAATTTCATGTCTGACATGCAGAAGGTAAGATTTTGTCATTCATTACGTGGTCTGGTTTGATAATTTGTTGCATATTTTAGGGACCAATTTGATATTAAGTGACTAATTTTAGGGACTGATTTGTATGTTATGCTTGCAGGGGCTAATACCAGCCATGCAGGAAGTAATGCCAGGAGTGCCCCACAGGTATTGTGCCATGCATTTGTGGAGGAACTTTATAAAACAGTGGAAGGAAAAGGAACTAAAGGGTGTGGTTTGGGACTGTGCCAAGTCAACCACAGCTACACAGTTCAACATGGAAATGGAAAGGGTTAAGAGGTTGAACCTGAAAGCCTGGCAGTATCTGAACAAATGGCCAAAAGAGGCATGGACAAAGGCCTACTTTGAGACAAACTGTAAGGTGGACAACATATGCAACAATACATGTGAGGTTTTCAATTCAAGGATTGTGGATTATCGTGGTAAGCCTATTCTGACTATGGCTGAGGAAGTTAGATGCTATGTGATGAGGACAATGTGTGCAAACAAGCTGAAGCTTGTTGGGAGGAGAGGACCATTGTGTCCTATGCAACAAAGTAGGCTGGAAAAACAGAAGTTGGATAACAATCTGTGGACTCCTGTGTGGACAGGTGATGGTGATGGCATGCGGTTTAAAGTGCAGAACCTTCCTTCTAAGGTTGATGTCAACCTGAGTGAACAAACTTGCACCTGCAGGTTTTGGCAACTAACAGGTGATGATGATGACATTTTGTTTGATTTTTGTATATTGTTTTCTGCTTTTTTTCTATTATGACAGTGTTATTTATGTATATTTGCATACTTTGACAGGTATGCCATGTAAGCATGCATGTGCTGCAATTGCATATAGGAATCAAAGGGCAGAAGAGTGTTGTCATGTCCGGCTAACAATGGGGGCATATGATGCAACTTACCAATTTTTCATTCAACCAACACAGTCCGAACAATTTTGGATGCCCGCTGATTATGACAAGCTGGTTCCACCTAAGGTCAAGAGAAGTGCTGGGAGACCAAAGAAACAGAGAAGGAAGGATGGAAATGAGGAACCCGTGTGTGGTCATAAGCTGAAGAGGTCATATCCTAACTTCACTTGCTTAAGATGTGGCATTGAGGGCCATAATAGTAGGGGATGCATGAACACTGGAGTTCCTCAAAAACCTAAAGCTAAGACATCAACTCAAGGACAAGAGGATTTAGTGTCTGAGATACCATTAACACAAACTGCTCCTACTATTGAGCCAGTGCATTCTCAAGATGTACCACCACAAGTGCAGCAACAAGTTCAAGATCCTCCAGCACAAGTTCAAGATCCTCCTCACAGCAAAGAGTGTAGAGGGTAAGCTGGCTTTTGCAGGGACTGAGTTGATTTCATATATAAAAGTTCAGGGACTATTTTGATTTTAAGTTGCATATTTTGGGGACTAAATTGACACTATGTTATCGATTTCTACTACAGTAAGGAGATATGGTATAAGAGGACCTCTTATACCACAAGTGCCAAAGGAACCCCCGCTAGAGGCCCACCAAGAATATGCTCCACCAAAGACTAACTCTCTTGCACCAAAGACCACCCTTCTTGCACCACCACCACTTCCAATTCCAGCTCCACGGCCTATCATGGTCGAACTTCCAGCACCACCAACTGGATCAAGGGAAGGACAACCACAGTTCATGTCTTTCATTCCAACTCCAGGGCTGCCACAGATGCATCCAAGGAAACCATGAAGTCAAGAGTATTTTGGATTTTGGATAATTTAGTACAATGATATATTTGCACAATTGATGGTGCCTTTGTTTTTTGTTAACGACACATATGAACAATGGATGTTTAGGAATATGGTGTATGGTTTATCTACTGTAATTTCTAGTTTGGTACAGGTTTATTTGTACTGTTTTGGGTATTCTTTTGTAAGACATATTTGGACACCTTTTGGTGCTTCAATTAATACCAATGGAATTTGTCTTTTGGACCACATTTTGGTGCTTCCTTTCATTTTATGTAACAAAATGACACAGTTTGTCTTATGCAACAAAATGGCACATTTACTCCAAGCTTGTCATTCATTTCATTTCCAAAATAGGACAATACTTTACACATTACATTCCAAAATATGCCTACATCATACCTAAGAACATCACACCTAAAACTACCTAAGCACTCTGCTACCAATCCACCAAACCAGAAAAACACTTAACAACACACACATTACAACAACCCCAAATTTGACCATTCTAACATCTGCAACCAAAGTGTCAACCTTGCCAATCACCACAATCGGGTTCTGCCTTCATTATTCCCTCACTGCCAGTATCATTAAGGGTTTCACATCTCTCAGGAACCTTGAAAATCTCAGGAATCTCATCCACCCAGACAAGATAGCCACAATTGCCTTCACCCTGCAACAATTTGACATAAAGAAATTAGGGTTAGTAGAAACTGTGCTCCCTGCAAAGTGCAAGAAAATCGCAAACCCTAATGGAGTTTTGGGATTGAATGTTACCAATGGAAAGGGACATCCATAGAAGGCCCTCCCTGGGTTCCTCAGAGTCCTAGAGATTCGTAACACAGCTCTCCTCTCACAATTGCAAAACAAAGGTAAGGGGTTGTTGATTTCTGCCCCATCAACCCTAGAGATACTCGACCAAGACGGAGTTGTGGGTTTCTTGGTTTGTCTTGAGTATGGTAACGACGAACCACCACCCATCGGCATCCCTTTTGTGTAGTTGCAGTTGGAGAGAGCGAGAGAGAGAGAGACAAAAACAGACGACGAAGGAGAGAGAGCAGAGAGACAAACCAGAGACAGCCGAAGGAAGAAGAAGATGAACGATAGGTTTTTAGAAAAAAAAATTGAGTGTCAATTTGGTCCCTGAATCATTTTAGTCCCTGAAATTTAGTGTCAGATTGGTCCCCAAAACTGTGGTACAGCTGTCAAGCCACATGGTCACTTAACGTGCCACGTAAGCGCCGTTAACGGCGTCAAGTAACCCTGCCTAACGGAGGGACCAACTTGATCAACGTTTGACAGTTTCAGGGACCTTTTTGAAATTTCGTTAATTTGAGGGACCAAATTGACACGATCTCACAGTTTCAGGGACCAAATTGGCTATTAACTCCTCTAAAAATCCCTCCACAACCAGCAGGGTCTGGAGAACCTTTGGCTGCACCATCCGTGTTGCGCTTAAACCAATAACACATAGGAGGTTTCCACAGCACTTCCTTTATCCTAGGAGCTTTACAAGGATGACCCGAAATTCCAAATGCTTTCAAAATCATGAATTCTTGAAAGGAAGAAGACATGGTGCCTTTGCTGAAGTTGCCCGATTGGGAGACATTCCCAATTATCTGGTTTATAGTTGACTTCAAAGAAAGGCTTTTGTTCTCAAATCTGTTAAGGTTTCTAGCATGCCAAATTAGCTAACAATGGTCATGACAGCAGTTAACAATGAGTCATTAATCAGATAATGAATTGAATTAACCAGATATTTGTATGTGTTAGCCAAATATTTATATGATTGTGAAAAATGATTATAAGCTTTAGAATGACTCATTAACCATATAATAAACTGAATTAAATAGATATTTATATATAATTAACAAAAAAATATTAGTTTTAAAAAAATTTAAATTTTTTTTTTAAAAAAAATTAAAATTTATAAAATAAAAAAAAAAGTAACGTTACAATAGAGTTGTCGGATATAGTTGTCCCATTGAATTCGTACCTCTCGTTCGTATAATGCTAAATGGATAAGATTTTTAAGACAAACCGTACAAGATGCAGCAAATGGATGGTGGGAATGTAATGGAATTGTCGTGTCATAACAGATTTTTGCTATAAATCATTAACCCTAGAAGTAACTAGAAGGGAAAATGGCAGAGGTTACCCCAAAAAAAAAAAAAAAAAAAAGCTTAAACAAACATTCTCAGCAGCTGATTTTCTTTCATTTTTCTCTCCGTTCTGAGCATTTTACTCTTCACCATCCTCTTCATATTCTTCTTTTCTATTTCTTCTTGTTGTTTCACACCTTCTCCCCAAGACCAGAACACCACACTCCATGCAATGGCAACTACCTAAACTCCCATTTCTTTTCTAATCAAGTTTGCAGCTTTGCTAGAACTTGTATCAAACACCTCAACTTAACCACAAGCATTATCCCATCATCTTCTATTTCAACACCCAAAAAAAAAAAGGCACTCACACAAAAATAATAAAAGCAGCAAACAGATACGAGGAGGGAGGAAGCTTCCACATTGACCTTTACACCTCGCACCGCCGCCGCGTGACCACCGTCGATGCCAAGCTCCACCATGCGCGAAACAGCTTCACCTTGGACCAGATCCGCCACCCAGCTCCTCCACCGCGTACAGCCATCCTTCCTCCGCCTCAGGCCACCGTAAATTAGACGCTATCCAGTCCCTCCGTACGACGCAGTTCCACCCAGCCAGACGCGGGCTGCCGCTGCGACCCCCGTCCAGCCACCGTCCGCCGTACAAACTCCGGGCCCTGCTCCCCCTCTTGCCGTTAGGTTCTTCTGCTTTACTGTTTTTTTTTTAAAAGTTTTTATCCTGTTATTTTTTCTGATTCTTTTGATTAGTGTTCGTTTTTAGTTGGTGTTGGGTTGTGCATTATGGCTTACTGCTGGGCCGGTTTGAAATGGTTTTGAAAAACACACAAAAACAAACAAAACGCTCTCTGATGTTTGGGAGTTTTGGAGAGGATGGAATAAGATAATTAGTAATGGATTGGTTTACAATGGAGTAGACTTTGAAGGAATGGAGGGACATCCCTCCATTGTTTGGAAGTGATGACAATGGTAAATAATAGAACGAGGTGAATTACAAATTTTATTTCAAATACTACTTTTTTTATGTTTTATTGTTGATAATTATCTTTTGTTTAGAAGGGTTTGTATTTAATAATAAAAAAAGGGAGGTGTTCCATCCCTCAAATTGAAGCGTATACAAAATAGAGGCTTTCAATGGATGGAGGATTCCTTATCATTCCACTCCATTACTAACCATCTCATCCCATCCTCTCAAACATACCCTAAGAGGATCAGTGTGCTTAGGGGTGCACAGTATACGGATCCCGGTCAAACCAATGAACTTGATAAACCGTTCCAAACCGAGCTATTTTTTGGGGCATTTCTTCTTGTGCGGTTCATATTTTGATAATAGAGTTTGATCTCGCGCCGTACTGGATAAATTACTGATGATTTTTAAAATTATTTATTTAATAATTTTTAGTATTATAAGATAATTTTTAAATTTTTACATATTAATTATATAAAATTCTTAACATGATTTACACAAATTATATAAAATATATAATTCATATAAATACCATATTATTAGCCATTTTTTTTGAGAGAATATTATTAGTCAAGTTGAATGACCTTTTTAATAATTTGAGAAATAAAATATAGATTATAAATTTTGATACACTTTTAGTCAAGTTGTTTTATATTGTGAGATGATGACAAAGTATATATATATATATATATATATATATATATATATATATATATATATATATATATATATATATATATATATGATTTTGAGGTAATTTTTTATAAGCGTAAAACCTTTTAATAAAGTGTTATTTTAGTATTAATCGACAATTTAAAAACTCTTTGTAATAAAAAATAGATACAAATTAAATCTTTGAATCATATAAGTCAAAATAATTCAGACGTCATTGCTAACAATAAAATAAAAATAAAAATATATATTATTTATTTTCTTAAATAAAACTGTTGTTTTGAAATAAGTGTTAGAGAGTTTGTTGAATATGTTAACCTCAAACCAACGGACACCCAATAAATATGAGTAATTGAAATTAAATTTTAAGTTATTAATCTATAGTGACAATATCAATACCCATCATTATCCAATCCCAAAACCCTCTATTTAGATTTTTTTCCATCCTTTACAATTTATTGTTTAGCATCGAAAGCAGTAAGATTTGCGTAAATACATTTTAGGTATGATCTTAAAATTGAAATTAAAATTGAAATAAATTAAATAATTATATATGATTAATTACATTTAAAATTTATTTTTTTGAAATTAACCAAATTTTATAGTTGATTTAAATTTAATTTCAAATTTGAAATTTCAAAATTAGTTTTCAAATAAGAGAATTAACGTAAATTTTAATCCTTCAATCCTCCTTTTCAAGCATTATATCATCAAGAAAAGTATATTTAAAGGTCATTTTAAGTCAATAGAGAAGTTGTAATTTTAAAATTAGTAAAAAATGAGATTTGATAAGGTTTATATAAAGATATATTGTATATTAGACAATATTAGTTAAGTTTAAAATTTAAATTCCAATTTAAATTTCAATTTTTGAAATTTCAATTTAATTTCAAATTTGAGAAGATTTACGTAAATACATTTTAGGTATGATCTTAAAATTGGAATTAAAATTGAAATAAATTAAATAATTATATAAGATTAATTACATTTAAAATTTATTTTTTTGAAATTAACCAAATTTTATATTTGATTTAAATTTAAATTCAAAATTGAAATTTTAAAATTAGTTTTCAAATAAGAGAATTAACGTAAATTGAAAACTTTGATTTATTATTTGGTTTAAACTTAGGTAATTTTGGCTCAATTTTTATTTTTTATTGTTTTTTTGTTAATTTATAAATACAATAATAATCAAAAAATTGTAGTGTTGACACTTGTCATTCATAAACACTGCTGCATTTCTTGCATAGGGAAGGTGACACATGGCAACACCACATTGCATATAAGATAGAAATATATTGTTTATTTTGTTTTATTTATTTTATAGTTGATTTAAATTAAAATTCAAAATTGAAATTTCAAAATTAGTTTTCAAATAAGAGAATTAACGTAAATTGAAAAATTTGATTTATTATTTGATTTAAATTTAGGTAATTTTGGCGCAATTTTTAATTTTTTTTATATTAATTTATAAATACAATAATAAATAAAAAAATTGTCGTGTTGATACTTGTCATTCATAAACACTGCTTCTTGCATAGGAAATGTGATACATGACAACACCACATTGCATAAGGGATATAAATGTATTGTTTATAGAAGATAGATTATTTGATTTAAATTTAGGTAATTTTGGCTCAATTTTTATTTTTTATTGTTTTTTTATTAATTTATAAATACAATAATAAATAAAAAAATTGTCGTGTCGACACTTGTCATTCATAAACACTGCTGTATTTCTTGTATAGGAAATGTGACACATGGCAATACTACATTGTATAGGGGATAGAAATGTATTGTTTATAGATTTGTTTGATATGAGTTGTTTAGAATTTTTTTTTTAGAAAGAGTAAAACTAGTAACAATTTTAGGACCCGCTTGTTACCAATAAAAAAAAGTGATTTTGTTATAAAATAATCTAAAGATTAATTTAGATATTTGTAAGAAAAGCATAACCTAATTTGTGTTTGTTTATCATAAAAAAATCACTTTTTTAAAAAAATGATTTTTAACTTGTTTGAATACTAAGTATGTAGAAGTGATTTTTTTAACTACAAAATTGCCATTAATCTATAATAAAAAAATCATTTCTAAAGTTGTTCCCTCTCTTCCTCACCCAAAAAAGAAAGTTGGGTCCTTCTGTGTTGGGCAAAAAAAGAAAGTTGGGTCCTTCTGTGTTGGGGTTTCCGTGGGTTGGGTTAGATCCATTTTGGATAGTTCATTGACTCCATTCTACAAAAAATCCTTTTCAAAATTTAAAATTCAAAAAATCTTAAAAGTAAAAATTCGCTTTCTGAAAATAAAAAATCTTTTCTGAATTAAAATTTGGAAATAGAAAAAGTTAACAAAAGAATAAAAATGAAAATTAATTTTAAAAATTAAAATCAACTAACCTTTCAACCATTTTTTAAGAATTATGTGGCTCTGAATTCCCCACAGTACCAGAGGATACGTAGAAAAGAATCCAAGTTCTGTAGGGCCAAAATTACTTTTTCTTAATTTAGTTCTTTTTTATGTTAAAATGGGGTAAAGTATATATTTTCAAAGGTTTTGTAAAAAATTGCACAATTGGTCATTTGTCTTAGGACGAGTGTATCAGACATGCTATTGAAGTTAGTTTTCACCCTTTGTTGTGTACAATCGACTCCCGAATCCACATTTGGTTTCAAAGATTGTTTTCTTTTAAAAATATTTTTCCATTTTTTTTCTAATTTAATGAAGTTGGCGGTGACTCCATTTCTCTTTTTCTTCATTGTCTCGTCGTGATCATGGTTGCCTCATTTTGAGTATTCAGTTTTTGTAAAATTCACTATATCTTTCTTTCTTTATTGTTTTGCCCCTTTTTATCTTACTCTTTTGAGATAAAGTCCACCAAAACTAGATCAGGAAGCTAGGCATTAAAGTAGAGAACAATTCGATATACATTTGATATGCAACCACCAAATGTTGAAACCAATTAGAAGGACTCCTTGATATTTGTTTGTTTCTTATTCCACTATGCCAAAAGAAAAATTCAAATTTTGGTATCTCTTAGTCTTGACTGTGATTTTTATTATATATTTACTTTTTCTTCTAATAACATTATCTATGGACTAGTTATATTTCAAAATAAGTTAAAGTAATTTTCAGTGAAAATGATATTCCATTGGAATGCAATGCTAATTGTGTCATGTTTGTGTGTATGTGTGAACAGATGATGATACAGGGTCCCTAGAGATTGTGATTTCACAATTATTGCAGACTCTTGTCACAATGGTGGCCTTACTGAAAGCGTTAAGGAGCAAAGGAGGGAGCACGAAGACAGAACGCGCTCTTGATTGATATATTCAAGCTGAATTTGAGATTGATATAGATGAGGGAAGTCTAATGCATATGCTTTATGATATGTTCGGGAAGATGCTATACCTGAAGTGAAGAATTTCGTGCAGTTTGGTTTGAATGATCTCCCGCATGAAATTAGTGAAAGTGGAAGACAATGTGGGATTCTAGTGAACGTGGATAACCAAGAGGCCTATTCTAGATCAACTAGGAGCAATACTACAGATCGTGGAGTTCTGTCGAGTGCTAGTCAAAGTGACCAAGAAGTCGCAAAGGTAAGCTTTCTGGCCTGGCATTGCTAAAAATACCATAAACTTTGTCAGGATTTCCACAAAGCTTACCTTTGCGACTTCTTGGTCACTTTGGCTAGCACTCGACAGAACTCCACGATCTGTAGTATTGCTCCTAGTTGATCTAGAATAGGCCTCTTGCTTATCCACGTTCACTAGAATCCCACATTGTCTTCCACTTTCACTAATTTCATGCGGGAGATCGTACAAACCAAACTATGTGGAACTCTTCACTTAAGGCCTAACATCTTCCCGAACATACCATAAAGCGTAGTATTGCATCCACTCATCTATATCATCTCTCCCAGACTTCAGCATGAGTATATCAATCAAAGTTGAAATAGGCAAAGACTTATTCTTCACATAGGTGTAGTAGTTCTCATGGATAGCATGAGACTCAATTTCTAATATGAATCAAACCAACTGGATCTTTTAGTGATTATGTGATCTGAAGCTACACTCCTGATATCTTTTAGTGATTCTTGTTAAATGACCAATTATGTTGAGTTAAAATTTGAATTCTAATTCTATTCCGTTGATTTCTGGTGTTTTTCTGAAGTTTGCTGAAAATCTTATAGCAAAGGAAGTAAGCCTAATTAGATTTTGGGTATGTTGTTTGTGGTGTGACAGTTTTTTCTCTTTAAAATTTATGCATGATTTGGTTTTTAGTGGTATCATTGTTCTTGATTCTAGTCCAGGTTTTATTTGTTCCTATTATTTAAATATGCCAAATCCTATTTTTTATTCCTTGGGATGAAAGAATTGTGCATGTTCATTCTATTGAGTGCCTGCTCATATGTGAATCATTAGATGACATTGGCCATAAGTTTTTTTTGTCCTTTCTAATTTGTCTTATGTACTCAAATGCTTGTTAGATCTAATAGAGATAACACTGACTCAGCAAAATAAATTGAAGATCTGATTTGATCTCTTAGTTAGTTCAGCCATGATGCTGTTGAGATTGCATTCAAATCTCCGGCTGTAACTGTGTATATTTTCCCTTGATCTAAGGCCTGATCTTAAGAGTTAACTTCTGTTTAAATTCAAAACCTTGTATCTATATATAGAATGTTGTATTATGATCATGGTTATCATGGAATAATACAATCCTTTTATGATATCATAGAGCTTCATAGCTTAACAGCAATTTTTTTTTTTATCCTCTCCTTCACCATGAGTTCAGCCACCATTGAAACTGGGCTTTTTGATCAAGCTAACCTACTTTTAGAAACTATTTATCAAAATAACCTAGTTTTGAAACTATTTATCAAAGTAATCTAGTTTTGATTATAATAATATATATATTATTTGATTTTAAAAAAAAAAACATTTTCTATGCAGGCGCCACATGTCAGCAGCCTGAGCAGTGGTGCCTGGCCCCCCTCCCCAATCAACCTAATTTACTACCCCCAATCAGCCAACCCCTCCCCCTATAAATAACCCAACGAATTATCCCCTCCCCACATACACACACTCCTACTTTCTACTATCTCTCATTCTTTAACTTGTTTATTTTCTAACACTCCTTTAATTTTTTGTACACTCTATTAAAATCAAGTTTAGGTAAATTTTTAGTTGTTCCTAATATCTTTTTAATTTTATAGTCATTTACCAATATTCTGATTCTTTTTTATTTTTTACACTGTTCTTTATCACTTATTATTCTGGAAGTGTTTATTTTAACTTCTTTAAAACCATATATTTGTATCATTTATTATTTATTATGTTATTTTTTTTCTTCTAATTTTACGACCTTCTACCGGCTCCCCCTTCCACCAACAGATATCTTTTAATTCTTTTTACACTCTATTATAATAAATGTTAAATGTAATTACATGTTTTAGACTCTATGGTCACATATTTGTATTCTTTATTATGTCATTTTGTTGTATTCAGAATGTACCATTTGTTGTTTATTATAATTAATTTTTTATTTTCGTAGTTATTATTTAAGTTGTTGTTATTTAGTTTTTTTTTGTTAATGTTATTATTATTGTTATATTTGTTATTTGTTTAGTTGTTATTCTTGTTAATTATTAAGATTACTTCTTAATTTTTTATTATGTAAATTATTAGTGTGGTTATTGAAATATTTTATGTTGTTGATGTTGTTATTATTAATGTGATTATTATTATTGTTATTATTATTATCCATATTATTGATGATATTATTATTGTTAATATTGTTATTGCCTCATTATTATTAGTATTATTATTATTTTAAATATTGTTATTGCCTTATTATTATTATTATTGTTGTTGTTGTTGTTGTTGTTGTACTCATGGTTTACGTATGGTTGAATTTTTTTTTTGAAGGTGATATGGCCCAATCAATCAATCCTGGCCCCATTAACGACGAGTTGTTATACATGCAAAAGACACATGTCTCTCAACATGTGTGGAACAATGAGGAGGATATAATTCTCAATATTAGAAAGTCACATCAATTTAAGGATGGAGGTGAAAACATTCCCCCACCCATTAGAGATATTCTTGACATGACAGGCTTTCTTGGACCTGCTCAGTTATCGCTGTTTCACTTAGATCACGCACTGATAAGTGCGTTGGTTGAACGGTGGAGGCCTGAGACCCACACATTCCACATGCCATTTGGAGAATGCTTTGCAGGATATTGCTGTTCTTACGGGTCACGCATCGACGGACTGGCTGTAGTTGGTCGAACCTGTAATAATTGGCCAAAGCATGTTGGTCAAATGCTTGGAGTGATCCCCGGAGAGGAAGCCTTTCATAGCAGTCATTTGAGACTGTCATGGCTGAATGCACATTTTGGAGATCTCGACCAACACGATTTGTCTGATCCAATAGTGGCTACTCGTTGTGCACGAGCGTATATTATGAGGTTACTTGGTGGTGTGTTGGTCCCAGACCGTTCTGGTGCGCTGGTTGCATTAAGATATCTAACATTGTTAGAGGATTTTAATGTTACTGCACAACTTAGTTGGGGAGCAGCGGCATTGGGTTATTTATATCGTGAACTATGTAATGCCACTTACTATTACAATAAAGATATAGGAGGGTTTGCTGCATTGGTACAGATGTGGGCATGGGTGCGGTTTCCAAAGGTGCCACCCGTACTGAGAAACGAGAATAGACCACCAGGGACACCATATGGAACCAAGTGAGGTTGATTTTTAAATTTACTTATGACATATCGTTAGCTTTGGTATTTTTAAGTTATTCCCTAAATTTGACTATCAGGTGGCAGCGTGCGAGGAATTTTGCCAGACACTATCACGATCTGCCTCATTATCGAGATGTTTTTGATACAATGGAACCATCCGATGTAAGGGTGTTGATGTAACACATCATCGATTTTCTTAATTGTTAACAAGTTCTATTTTATGATAGTTGTTGATTGTTTGTAGATTGTGTGGGAGCCATATAATGAGTTACTGTTGGCAAGTTTGCCATATATATGCACTCAAGGCATGCATATCTGGATGGCAGTTGTTGTTAAGTCTCTAAAATGTTTGATATGCATTTCCCTAAGTTTTGATGAAAACTAAACATTGGTTAATGATTTAATTAACCTTCATATTGGTTGCTAACCTATCTATTGAGTGTGCATATTAAGAAATAGAATCATCCGTCCAACACTATTTGAAGATTGAAGCTTTCGTCCATCGCAAATGTTTGAAGCGCACGTCCAAAACACAAGAGAAAGAAACCTGCGTCCAATAAAAATATCAGAAGGCCGCGTCCACTAAAAGTATCAGAAGGCCGCGTCTACTTAAAGTATCAGAATAGCGCGTCCATCAAAGTATTAGAAAAGCCCGTCCAGTGAGGTATCAGAATTATCCGTCCAATGACGTGGCACTTGGAGCTCGTCCATCAAAGTATCAGAAAAGCCCGTCCAGTGAGGTATCAGAATTATCCGTTCAATGACGTGGCACTTGGAGCTCGTCCATTAAAGTATCAGAATAGCACGTCCATTAAAGTATCAGAACAGCGCGTCCATTAAGGTCAAATTGTATCCGTCCAATGACGTGACAAGAGACTCTTGTCCACTAGAGTAACTGAGACTCTCGTCCACCAGAGTAACTAAGACTCTCGTCCACTAGAGTAACTGAGGCTCTCGTCCACCAGATTGACTGAGGCTCTCGTCCACTAGAGTAACCGAGACTCTCATCCACCAGACTGACTGAGGCTCTCGTCCAGTAAAGTAACAGAGGCTCTCGTCCACTAAAGGTGACAGAAGCTCTCGTCCACTAGAGTAACAGAAGTGCTCGTCCACTAAAGGTGACAGAAGCGCTCGTCCACTAGTCTTTGGACTTGCTAAGTCCTTAATATGGAGCTCGTCTACTAGCCCGAATGAAAACTCAAATGACTAGATAGACGTGATTATTTTCAAGATAGAAGCACTTATCTTATGAACGCAAATTCTTTAAAGATTATCAGAATCTTAGTTCAAGAATCAGAAAGAGACTTGAAGCCTTCTCTCCTACTCAGTTTCATGATTATCAAGAAAATTCAGAAGCTACTCTCTCAAGCAACCTTGGATAATCAGAACCAAAGACCAGTTAAAGAATGCTTCCAACGTGCTTTATTCCCTAGTACCTCTGGTCCTTACACAAAAAGGAAAGTGTACTCAGTAAAGTACAAAAAGCACTCTGCACAACTTTGATATGGCTGTAGCACGATGAATAAAGCCACGATCCTTCATGTTAGAGTACAACCAACGACTCTATTGCATTAATGGCTGCCCAGAACGACTCTATTGCATTAATGACTACTCAGAACGACTCTATTGCAATTAATGAAGTTCTGCTTGAAGCCAACATCTGAGGGGATGTCTCTAACGGATCCTAAATGCTTGAAGACCATAAATACAGAAGCCATTGAAGATGAAGAAAAAAGAGAGAATACACATTGCATTAAAATGCCATTACTGAGCATTTATTTCTTCATTCTTTTATTCTTTATTCTTCAATCATTTTGAAGTTATTACGCAGACTTTCCTGAGCCTTACATTTAAACCACTCTCTGAGTGTTAGTGAAAGATCTGCCTGTGAGAAATTGTATTTATTACAAACCCAATCTCTCAAACAAACCAGAGTGAGCCTGAAGAGGCTAGGTGTGCAAATAATACTTGTCTTGAGCCTGAAGAGGCTAGGTGTGCAAATAATACTTGAGTCTGTAACCTTATCAGTTATAGTGTATAAATCTTGGTGCTGCCAATGACTGGACGTAGCTCTTTGATTTGAAGAGTGAACTAGGATAAATCACCGTGTCAATCTCTCTTCCCTTAAACTCTTTAATTGCTTTAGTTTTTCTTGCATCTGTCAAGTGGTGTGTGTGCAATAGTCACCCATCCATCCTGTATTCTTCCACTCGTCCAAAGCTAGCTTTCGGTTTGCAAAAAGATTTCAGCTTTGCTTAAATTCTGATAAACACAATTCAACCCCCCTTCTCGTGTTTATAGTTGTCTATTTCAGTTGGTATCAGAGCTCAGCCTCTGGGTTTAGCATCTAACAGTGTAGAGGTAAAAGGTCCTGAAGAATAGACATGACGACTGGAGCTAGTTCAAGTGGAAGTCATCAGACTGAAGGAGCTTCCCTAACTAGACCTCCTTAATTCAATGGAGAAAACTACAACTACTAGAAGGATAGATTTCAACGGTTCATTCTATCCACAAACTCTGATCTTCGGGATGTCATCACAGATGGTCCATTCATTCCCAAGAATGATGATAACACTGACAAACCAAAAGCTCAGTGGGACTGCCGCATAAAAATCAAAATGGGAGCTGAACCACAAAGCCAGATACAACATCATTTGTGCTCTCAATCCTGAGGAGTTTAAGAAGGTATGTGCCTGTGACTCTGCAAAAGAAATATGGGACACCTTAGCTGTCACACATGAAGGAACAACAAAAGTCAAAGAGTCAAAGATTGTCATACTTGTTAGAAAGTATGAACTGTTCATCATGGAGGAAGGAGAATCTGTTGCTCAGATGATAGGAAGATTTCAAACTATCATCAACAGTTTATAATCTCTTGGCAAAGTCTATACCAATGCTGAGAAGGTTGGTAAGATTCTGAGAAGTCTACCTAAACAGTGGAGACCTTTGGTCACTGCTATCTCCCAAGCCAAGGATCTCACTACCTTGACTATGGATGAACTTCTTGGAACACTCACTGTTCATGAGCAAGAACTTGGAGATGAAGCTGCACCAAAGAAGAGCAAGTCAATTTCTCTGAAAGCTGATCAAAAGTCGGCAAAAGGTTCCAAGGCTCTGAAGGCAGATGAGTCATCCAGTGATGCTGACCTATCAGAACTCGAGGATTCTGAGAGTGATGAAGAGTTGTCTCTCCTGGCCAGGAAGATAAACTTCAACAGAAAAAGAACTTCAAAGAAGTTCAGGAGGGATAGGCCATTTAGAAGGTCCAACAAGGACAAGAACTTCAAAGAATCCACCTCAACAGAAAAAAGTCCAATTGTTTGCTATGAGTGCAAAAAGCCCTAGCCACTTCAAGGCTGAATGTCCTCAACTCAAGAAGGCCCCTTTTAAGAAATTCTTCAAGAAGAAGAAGAAAGGAATGATGGCTACTTGGGAGGATCTGGAGTCAACATCTTATGATGAAGAAACTGAGGAAGAAGCCAATCTCTGTTTGATGGCCAACACCGAATCGAACTCACGATGATGAGGTACATCCCGACTATGAGGAATTACTTGATGCTTATGAGGAGTTGTTGGAGGAATCCAACTGCTTATCTAAAGCCTTCAAATCCCTCAAGAGAGTATATGTAAAGCTCACCAAATGAGCATAAACAGAAATCTCAAGAGTGCGAGAAGCTGGCTAAGGAGAACAGTGAGCTGAAGACTGAAAAGTCTAATGAAGCTAAGATCTCAAGTGAAACATCACCATCTGAAGAAGTTGAAAAACTTCAATAGAAAGTGGAAGAGCTCACTTCTGATCTTGCCAAATTTTTTAATGGTAGAGACAATCTGACTAAGCTACTTGGCATTCAGAAGCACTCTCTTAACAAAGAAGGTATTGGATATGTCCATCAGACACATCATAAAGTATCAACTAAAGTTCCTACAGTATCTGTTAAGTCAACTATAACTAAATCAACACCTATTTGTAACTTCTGCGGAAAAACTAGGCATGTTATGTCTAAATGTATCCATAAGAAGGGAAGGAAGTCTTTACAGACTCCTAGAACTAACAAGAAAGGACCCAGAAAAATATGGGTACCTAAAGATCAAATAAATTTTGTTGCAGATGTCCTCAGCAAGACAAAGAAAACAGCACTGCTGGTACCTGGACAGTGGCTGCTCACGACATATGACAGGAGAAAGGTCTATGTTCCTAGACCTCCAACTTAAGAAAGGAGGACACGTTGCCTTCGGAGGAAATCAGAAAGGGAAGGTTATAGGTATTGGTACTATTGGTGGTAAACCCCCTCTTCCCTCTATATCTAATGTTCTCTTGGTTAAAGGATTAAGGCACAACCTGCTTAGCATAAGTCAATTATGTGATAGTGGTTTTGATGTTTCCTTTACCAAGGATGTATGCATAGTTAAAGACAGTAGTGGCAAAACCTTCTTTTCAACTAAAAGGCAACAAAATCTTTATAAGATTGAACTGTCTGATCTCTCAGATCAAAGTGTAACCTGTTTGATGTCTAAAAAGGATAAGAGATGGTTATGGCATAAGAAACTAGGACATGCTAGTATGAAACTAATTTCTGAATTAAAAAGGAATAATCTCGTGAAAGGATTGCCTGGTATTAGCTTTAAGAAAGATGTCTTGTGTGATGCATGTCAGAGAGGTAAACAGATAAAATCAAGTTTCAAATCTAAAAACCAAGTATCAACCTCTAGACCTCTTCAATTGTTACACATGGATCTGTTTGGACCAGTTAGTGTTGCCAGCCTGGCTGGAAGAAAATATGGATTTGTCATAGTTGATGACTATTCTAGATACACATGGGTACTCTTCCTAACACACAAGGATGAGTCTTTTAAGGCTTTCTCAGTATTCTGCAAAAGAGTACAAAATGAGCAGGGTTTCTGTATTTCTACCCTTAGAAGTGATCATGGGGGAGAATTTGAAAATGAGCAGTTTAGACAGTTCTGTGAGGAGAATGGAATCTCTCACAATTTCTCTGCACCTAGAACTCCACAGCAAAATGGAGTAGTTGAGAGAAAGAACAGATCTATGCAAGAGATGGCTAGATCTATGCTCAATGTAAATAATCTCCCTAAGTACTTCTGAGCAGAAGCTGTAAGCACTGCTTGTTATATACAAAATAGAATACTTATTAGGCTTTTTCTCAAAAGGACTCCTTATGAATTGTGGAAAGGAAAAAGCCCCAACATATCTTATTTTCATGCTTTTGGATGTGAATGTTTTATTCTGAATACCAAAGATAATCTTGGAAAGTTTGATTCTAAGGTAGATAAAGGTATTTTCGTAGGTTATTCTGAAAAGTCCAAGGCTTTTAGAGTTTACAATTCAAGAACTTGTATTATTGAAGAATTTGTTCATGTTAAATTCAATGATGGTTTAAAGACTGATAAAGAACTATCAGATCTAGAAGATGATCTTGCTGGTCTTGATATAAACAAGCCAGAAAGTCTACAACCAGATCTAACCAAAACAGAACCTGTGCCTGAGGCTGAAAGACAAGTGGAACAGACCAGTCAGCAGACAAGTCAAGATCTTCATGATCATTTCAAAAGGGATTGGAAGTTCAACACTCATCATCCTAAGGATCTTATTATTGGAAATCCTTCTGAAGGAGTAAGAACCAGATCCACATTAAGAGAATCAAGCAATGTGGCCTTTATTTCAGATTTGGAGCCTAAACGCATTGAAGAAGCTCTTGAGGATGAAAGCTGGATTCTTGCTATGCAAGAAGAACTTAACCAGTTCACCAGAAATGATTTCTGGACTCTTGTCTCTAAGCCTAAAAACAAGTCAGTTATTGGAACAAGATGGGTCTTCAGAAACAAATTGGATGAAGATGGTAAAGTTGTCAGAAATAAGGCAAGGTTAGTAGCTTAAGGCTATAACCAACAAGAAGGTATTGATTATACTGAAACCTTTGCACCTGTAGCTAGAATAGAAGCCATACACATTTTAATGTCATATGCTGCACAACACCAAATTACCCTTTTTCAAATGGATGTAAAAAGTGCTTTTATAAATGGTATAATTGAAGAAGAAGTGTATGTTAAACAACCCCCTGGTTTTGAGGATACTGATAAACCAGATCACGTTTTCAAACTTAAAAAGGCATTATATGGTTTGAAACAAGCACCTAGAGCATGGTATGATAGACTCAGTTCTTTTCTCATGCATAATGGTTTTACTAGAGGACAAGTAGACACTACTCTGTTCAAAAAATGCTCTAAAGAGAACTTTATTATAGTTCAAATATATGTTGATGATATTATTTTTGGAGCAACTAATGAAAATCTTTGCAAGGAATTTTCAAATCTAATGCAAGCTGAATTTGAGATGAGCATGATGGGAGAATTGAAGTTCTTCCTTGGATTACAAATCAAGCAGGCAAGTGATGGAATTTACATTCATCAAAAAAAATATACCAAGGAGATACTCAAGAAATACAAAATGGAAAATGCAAAGCTCATGAAAACCCCTATGCAACCCAATGCAAAACTAAGCAAAGACGATGAAGATAAAAAAGGTAGATCAAACTGTCTATAGTGGTATGATTGGCTCTCTACTGTACTTAACTTCAAGCAGACCTAACATTCAATTTAGTGTCTGTATGTGTGCTAGATTCCAATATGATCCTAGAGAATCTCATCTTAAGGCTGTAAAAATAATATTTAGATATTTGCTTGGAACTACTAATCTTGGTTTGCTGTATTTAAGATCAAAAGAATACAGATTAGTGGGATATTGTAATGCTAACTTTGCTGGAGACAGAATAGAAAGAAAAAGCACCACTGGAGGTTGTCACTGCATTGGAGCAAGTTTAGTCTCATGATCAAGCAAGAGGCAGACAACCATTGCCTTGTCTACTGCTGAAGCAGAATACATCTCTGCTGCTAGTTGCTGTTCTCAACTCTTATGGGTAAAACATCAACTTGAGGATTACTCTATTTATGAACATAACATATCTGTATGGTGTGATAATTCCAGTGCTATATGCTTAACTTAAAATCCAATTCAGCATTCTAAGGCTAAGCATATTGAAATCAAACATCATTTCATTAGGGATTATGTTCAGAAAGGCATCTTTGATATTACGTTTGTTAAAACTGAAAATCAATGGGCTGATATTTTCACTAAACCCCTCGCAGAAGAAAGGTTTTTATTTATTAGAGATAATCTAAACATGCATTGCATTGTTGAATGACATGTCTGAATGTTAAGTCATGCATGCATAAACTGTCATTACTCCTATTTACATGTTCTTTCAACTAAGCATTAGTTCAGGGGGAGTAATGATACAATAATTTAAGTGAAATATGTCTAATATGCTTGCTGCATTACTATGATTTTCTTAACATGTTATCTTGCCTTTAACACATCTCATAAATAAAACTTGACAACCCTTTTTGATGTTGACAAAAGGGGGAGAAAGGGAGAAATGAATAGGGAGAATGGTGGGAGAAATAGAATGGGAGAATGAATATGATATGACCTGTTCACTTAAGAAAATTTCAACCTGTCTATATATGCTATTTTCTTTGTTGATATTTTCTGAGGTTCATTAAATCATCTCAATGTTTGTCATCATCAAAAAGGGGGAGATTGTTAAGTCTCTAAAATGTCTAATGTGCATTTCCCTAAGTTTTGATGAAACTAAACATTGGTTAATGATTTAATTAACCTTCATATTGGTTGCTAACCTATCTATTGAGTGTGCAGATTAAGAAATAGAATCATCCGTCCAACACTGTAGTGATTGAAGCTCACGTCCATCGCAAATGTTTGAAGCGCACGTCCAAAACACAAGAGAAAGAAAACCGCGTCCAATAAAAATATCAGAAGGCCGCGTCCACTAAAAGTATCAGAAGGCCAAGTCCACTAAAAGTATCAGAAGGCCGTGTCCACTAAAAGTATCAGAAGGCCGCGTCTACTAAAAACAACAGAAGGCCGCGTCTACTTAAAGTATCAGAATAACGCGTCCATCAAAGTATCAGAAAAGCCCGTCCAGTGAGGTATCAGAATTATCCGTCCAATGATGTGGCACTTGGAGCTCGTCCATCAAAGTATCAGAAAAGCCCGTCCAGTGAGGTATCAGAATTATCCGTCCAATGACGTGGCACTTGTAGTTCGTCCATTAAAGTATCAGAATAACGCGTCCATTAAAGTATCAGAACAACGCGTCCATTAAGGTCAAATTGTATCCGTCCAATGATGTGGCAAGAGACTCTCGTCCACTAGAGTAACTGAGACTCTCGTCCACCAGAGTAACTAAGACTCTCGTCCACTAGAGTAACTGAGACTCTCGTCCACCAGACTGACTGAGGCTCTCGTCCACTAGAGTAACCGAGACTCTCGTCCACCAGACTAACTGAGGCTCTCGTCCAGTAAAGTAACAGAGGCTCTCGTCCACTAAAGGTGACAGAAGCTCTCGTCCACTAGAGTAACAGAAGTGCTCGTCCACTAAAGGTGACAGAAGTGCTCGTCCACTAGTCTTTGGACTTGCTGAGTCCTTAATATGGAGCTCGTCTACTAGCCCGAATGAAAACTCAAATGACTAGATAGACGTGATTATTTTCAAGATGGAAGCACTTATCTTATGAACGCAAATTCTTTAAAGATTATCAGAATCTTAGTTCAAGAATCAGAAAGAGACTTGAAGCCTTCTCTCCTACTCAGTTTCACGATTATCAAGAAAAGTCAGAAGCTACTCTCTCAAGCAACCTTGGATAATCAGAACCAAAGACCAGTTAAAGAATGCTTCCAACGTGCTTTATTCCTTAGTACCTCTGGTCTTTACACAAAAAGGGAAGTGTACTCAGTAAAGTACAAAAAGCTCTCTGCACAACTTTGATATGGCTGTAGCACGATGAATAAAGCCATGATCCTTCATGTTAGAGTACAACCAACGACTCTATTGCATTAATGGCTGCCCAGAACGACTCTATTGTATTAGTGACTACTCAGAACGACTCTATTGCAATTAATGAAGTTCTGCTTGAACCCAACATCCGAGGGGATGTCTCTAACGGATCCTAAATGCTTGAAGACCATAAATACAAAAGCCATTGAAGATGAAGAAAAAAGAGAGAATACACATTGCATTAAAACGCCATTGATCTGAGTATTTATTTCTTCATTCTTTTATTCTTTATTCTTCAATCATTTTGAAGTTATTACGCGGACTTTCCTGAGCCTTACATTTAAACCACTCTCTGAGTGTTAGTGAAATATCTGCTTGTGAGAAATTGTATTTATTACAAACCCAATCTCTCAAACAAACCAGAGTGAGCCTGAAGAGGCTAGGTGTACAAATAATACTTGTCTTGAGCCTGAAGAGGCTAGGTGTGCAAATGATACTTGAGTCTCAGAACCTTATCAGTTATAGTGGATAAATCTTGGTGCTGCCAAGGACTGGACGTAGCTCTTTGATTTGAAGAGTGAACTAGGATAAATCACCGTGTCAACCTCTCTTCCATTAAACTATTTAATTGATTTAGTTTTTCTTGCATCTGTCAAGTGGTGTGTGTTCAATAGTCACCCGTCCATCCTATATTCTTCCACTCGTCCAAAGCTAGCTTTCTGTTTGCGAAATGATTTCAGCTTTGCTTAAATTCTGATAAACACAATTCAACCCCCCTTCTCGTGTTTATAGTTGTCTATTTCAATTGTGCCATTGATGTGCTTTAATATTGGAGAGTTTCATCAACCCGATCGAACGATGAGATAGTTTGGCAGGGCCCAACACGTTCCAAAAGGACCATCCCAACCCAAATGGGTCCACAAGTTAACGCTTAGCGGTAAAACTAGTCAAGATTGGTATGAAAAAATTCGACCATTAATTGAAATATGGAACAATAGGGTGGGATGGGTCCAGCCAGGCATACCACAACAGGGGGAGAGGAACATCCAATCAGAGTATATGAGATGGTACTTGGCACATACTCGTCGGTGGATCAGTAGAAAAAATGCACATCATGGAATTTTGGTAATGATATTTATAAGGCTGTGTTTTATTTTTAAACATTATGAAGTTATCATTATCTTTACTAATATCCTATTAATTTAATACTGCACAGGTTGACGGGCTTGAATGGGTAAACTATTTAGTCATGCCAGACGGGAGCCAAGAAATGCGACTTGAGGGTCTTAGGAGTGAGACTGAGCGTATGATGATGGCACTAGGGGTCCCAGAATCGTCTCATAAGTACTATCAGCGGAGCTCCACTTGATATGCAACATCAGGTGCAACCATTGGTACCAATGAGCTTGTGTAGTCGGTCTAGCAAGGAAATTGCTGGTCTAGACTGAAACAGAGTGCCTGTTGAATCACAACCATTTTATCCACCACAGTTCCCAGAGCGAGATCCGGGGACATTCTACTTTCCTCCACCATTTCCATATACTCCATATCAGCCTCCATGGACTTTTTTCTTTCCAGACCTTTCGACTCCATCTGGATCGACAGGCCCAAGCATGCACCCACAGTATCCATAAACCGATACGAGTGTGCATGCAGGTCCATCTTACACAGGAACATATCCAACAATCCATCAAGGTACATCTTATTCACCAGGGGGTTCGAGTATGGCTCCAGATTCCTCCCAGACGTATTATACGCAGGTGCCATATATGCCAGCTGGCTGCACTCCTGATGCACCTCAACGATGGATTACGCAGCTTCAAAACACTCCCATACGGTCGCCTGAATTTGGTGAACCCGGCATTGATCTGAATATTGATTTTGAGGATGTAATGGACTTAGGTGATGATGATACACAACAAGAGATTAGGCGAAACCCACATCGTCGTGCAAGAGATTGAGGTTATCAGTACATCTTGTCACCCGCACAGCCAAACAAATACCCACACCGACACCCTTGTAGGTAGTTAATTATTATTATTGAATGATGCAGCGATTACAAAAATATTAAATAGGATGTAACTAAATCTACATTAAATATTATCAAACACATCAAAATACTTTAAAAACAACAGTGGCGTCATCTAAACATTCCTGGATCCTTCGGCGTGTTGAGTGAGGGCAATGACATCGGTTGTGCCCTTCAGACCTACATAACCCGCAACGTTGGCTAGGTTGGAACTCCCTCCAATCCATCTCATTCCTTATCCGGGATGATTTTAGCTGTCCCTTTGGACGTAGCATCATCTCATTTGATACCAAGGTCCACGACATACACATTGCAGGTACACCTTCCTCATTTCCAACGGGGTACCATTCTTGGGAGTAAGCATCCATGATACAGTCTAACCTGTATTTGGGGTCGATATACTCATCGTACCTAATACGAACGTGGGCACATGCAGCAATTACGAGCAAGGGAAGTGAAATGCACGGAATCTTCCACATTGGCAATATCGAGATGGTAGATCAACACTCCACACCTGGCCCTCACTCTGGGTGGTTGGGTTGAATGCCTCCTCGACCTTAAAACGCATACCTTGATGGTCAAACCTCCGAACATGATGGGATGATGCTTCTGCTTGTTGCCCCGTCATTGCTTCTCTGAATTTTTCGGAGTGTCTATGACCAGAATTCATTTCTGCCCTGGTCCTTGAAGCCCACTCAACAAAATATTCTACCAGTCTATGGTATGTACACTTCACCAACGCCGTGATTGGCAAATTCCGAATACCTTTGAATACCCTATTTATTGCCTCAAACAAGTTAGTTGTCATGTGACCATACCTACGACCTTCATCGTCATAAGCAAGACTCCACTTTTCCTTTGAAATGCCATCAATCCACCGAGCGACCTCCGGGCTAGCTTCCCGAAACCTTTCTAACCTGGGCTCGAAGCTAACGCGAGACGCTGTATATCCTGAAATAACATTGAACGTTTTATATATTAATATAAATTCACCGAGTCCATTCGATAATTGAAATAAATTTTGTACCTAGTGTCATCAAAGACTTCTTCAAATTGACATTTTTAAATCTGAGATTGAAATTACTGGCGACATGCCTGAGGCAGTATACATGGTAAGCATTCGGTGGTTGCCAACCAAGGTATGGATTTGCCACAGCAGATATAATACTTCGATGGCGGTCAGAGATCAAACATATACCTGTCCTATTGGTAACCTTTTCAAGAATAAGTACCAAAAACTAGGACCAGACATCCAATGTTTTTCCTTCAACGATAGCGAACGCAAGAGGCAAGAGTTTCCTATTCCCGTCTTGTGAATTTGCAATCAAGAGGGTACCACGATACTTACCATACAAGAATGTACCATCAACTTGTATTATCTCCTTGCAGTAATTGAACGCCTCACAACATTGCTTGAATGTCCAGAAAACACGGAGAAACTTACGACTGTGCATATCAACCCGATTACCAACAACGACAGGATTTGTCTCAATCTTATAATTAGCTCCGGGGGCATACAACTGTAAGTGCTCAAACCATTTCGGCAGCAGTGCGTACGATTCATCCCAATCTCTGAAGACATCCACTATCACCTTTTGTTTCGCCTTCCATGCTTTCCGGTAAGAAATCTTGTATCCGAACATACTATGGATTCTTTCTCGTATAAGCCCAACGGTAACAGCAGGTTGTTCGCGGACCATGCCTGACACATCGTATAAAATAAATTTAAGATCATATCATATATGAATTATTTTAATTATCACATTTAAAATCTTCATGAACTATAATACCTAGAATGCATGAGCATACAAAGTTGGAGTCCATCTTTGCGTGATCTTGTGACAACATTGCATTGACACAGTTGTGACTACCACCGTACTTCGACACTTCCCACATGTCTGACTTCTTCGATAAAATGGCCCTTAACCTCCAACGATAACCATCTGCACAATTTGGACAATGGACATCCTATAGGGACTTTGTTGATTTAACAACTTCAAATGATTGGTGAATTTTCATTGAATGTTGCTTCACTACATGCTGAACCACCTGTTTGCTCTCAAATTGCAACCCCTCATACAACTCCTGGCCTAGCTGCCAAGATCAAGGAAAGTCCAACCCTGCGAAATCCGTCTCTTCGTCTGGATGATTCCAATTAATATAACTATAATGTGGAGTTGGATTGATCAATGGACCATTTGATTGACCTGTAATAGATTAACTTATTTTATATATGTACGTTATTGATTATAATAATATTATAATGGAATAACGTTATTAAAAACATACCTGACTGTTGTGGAACACCACCACCGGGCACAACATATGACACCGGAGAAACCAACCCGGATACTATTATATTGGACCTACCTTCACCTTCATCTTCAGAATCAACTGATTCATATGAATCATAATATGTAAATTCATCGCCGTCTTCATCTGCATCTGACACAGACTCCATTTCACTGTACCATTCCTCATCATCGCTAACTGATTGATCCGGCAAGTCGTATTGTTTTACTTCAAGATTACTGTGTAGTGCTTTGTAAGATATAATGGAGGTACCAACCAAATCGACGTCCACATAGATCTCAAGTGTTGTCATATCCGGTGTTTGCAGAAAAGAGTCCAACATGCAACTCACATCCGCATCATCAGTTAATTGGTAACCAGTGAAAATTGGAGGTATTATTTGTACAAGATATTTGGCCGTTATCTTTGAAATACACTGATTTGTTTGAAGTTACAACCTAGAATGTATCCTTGATCTCAGCGCTTCATACCTGATTCCTTGTTTTATTTTCATGATTTCGTATTTCCTTCAAAAAGAAGGCCATTATCTCCATCATATACCCTCCCGTTCCAGTAAAGCAAAACCATAACCACTTGACTCATATTGTCGGCCTACATTAATCATACATAAATAAATAAATAAACATGATAATAAATGAATAAATTATCACTTCTGATGATATTTAACAATAATAAATTATGTTTAACAACTAGATAGGCTACTGGCAGTAGCAACTGCACAAAACAACCTAATAACGTACATCACAAGAAGTTGAGAATTATAACCCCCCTCCCCCTAGTAGTCACCTGCAGTGCAAAACTGAATCTTGTGTGGCATTAACCCCTTACCATCAAGCACCGCGTCCTTCGTTAACTGTAAACACATTTTATAGCCAGATGGTCTATTTTGTAATATCATGAGTCTTGCTAAAACCATCTAGCTTTAAAATATGTTTGCAGTTAACGAAGGATGTGATGCCCGATGGTAAGGAGCTAATGCCACATAGGATTCAATTTTGTACTGTAGTTGACTATCAATCGGAGATGGGGGTTACAATTCTCAACTTGTTGTGATGCACGTTATTAGGATGTTTACATTCTTTTACTAACCACATGAAGTTATATATATATATATATATATATATATATATATATATATATATATATCTCCATGTGGTGAGTAAAAGAATAAAAATATTATGCCGACACTTACCCGCTAATCACGTGTGAACAAAATCTATCGTATATTTGGTTCTTCCCTTATATCAACACCAACAAAAAATATTTTTATAACCACACTAATAATTAACATAATAAAAAATTATTAATCCGATTGTGTTATCAATTGCCACATTAATCATAGAAATAATAATAATAATAATAATAACAAAAATAATAACAATAAAAAAACAAAATACCAACAACTTAAATAATAACTAAGAAAATAAAAAAAATTAACATAATAAACATGTAGTGGTACATTCTGAATACAAAAAAAGGATATAATATAAAATACAAATAAATGAATGTAAAAAAAAAAAAATACCAGAATGTTAGTAAATGAATATACAACAATTAATAAAATAATAAAACATGTAATTACATTTAACATTCATTATAAATAGAGTGTAAATAGAATTAAAATATATGTGTTGGTGGAAGGGGGAGCTGGTAGAAGGTCGTAAAATTAGAAAGAAAAAAATAAAAATAATAAATGATACAAATATATGGTTTTAGAGAAGTTAAAATAAACACTTCCAGAATAATAAGTGATAAAGAACAGTGTAAAAAACAAAAAAGTAACAGAATATTGGTAAATGACTACATAATTAAAAACTTTACAAAAAAGATATCAGAAACAACTAAAAATTTACCTAAACTTGATTTCAATAGAGTGTACAAAAAATTAAAGGAGTGTTAGAAAATAGACAAGTTAAAGAATGAGAGGTAGTAGAAAGTAGGAGAGTGTGTGTGGGGAGGGGATAATTCGTTGGGTTATTTATAGGGGGGTGGAGGGGGTTGGGTGATTGGGGGTAGTAAATTAGGTTGGTTGGGGAGGGGGCCACGCACCACGTATCAGTAGCCTGAGCAGTGGCGCCTCTGCTAACAGCATCACTAGTGGCGCTTGTAGCAGTAGCGCCACTGCTCAGGGTGCTGACACGTGGCACCTGTACAGAAAATATTTTTTTTAAATCAAATAAAATATATATTATTATAAGCAAAACTAGGTTACTTTGGTAAATAGTTTCAAAACTATGTTATATTGGTAAATAGTTTCTAAAAGTAGGTTAGTTTGGTCAAAAAGCCCTGAAACTGAAACCTCCCCCACCAACACCCCTTCTAGCCTCACTGATAAACTGGTTGCTCTTAACACTGGTTCTCAACTGTTTATCAAGCTTGACAGAGACAATTATCCTGCCTGGCGCATCCAGTTTTTATCTCTGTTAACAGGTTATGAGCTCATGGGCTATATTGATGGTAGCACACAATGTCCTTCAAAGCATCTGAAGGCCACTCCTACCACCATCAATCCAGTCTACACTAATTGGATTCGACAAGACCAACTCATCCATCATGGGATAGTTTCATCTGTTGCAGCCACAGTTGTCACTCACATTGGCACTGTCAAAACTGCCAAGCAGGCTTGGGACACTCTTCAAACAATGTATGCTGGGAGATCTCGAGTTCGCATTATGGCTCTGAAGAAGAGAATTTCAAACTTCAGCAAAGGTACTCAGTCGATGGCCACTTATCTTCAAGGCATTAAGGCCATCTCTGATGAGCTATCTATCATTGATCATCCTTTGGATGATACTGATCTCGTTATTCACACCTTGAATGGTCTAAGTGTTGAATATAGAGAAGTCCCAGCAGCCCTTAGCAGTAGGGAAACTCCTATCAATTTTGCTGAACTCCATGAGAAGCTGACAGATTTTGAGACTTTCCTACATCGTGAGGACAATGCTGCAACTGATTCCATTGTAGCCACAACAAATGCAGTCACTCGCAACAAAGGTCAGCAGAGGTTCAACCAGAATTCCCATAGCAGTTCCTCAATTCCAACTGCCCAATCATCTGATAATCAGGTCATTTGTCAATTTTGTGACAAACCTGGCCATATAGCACAAAAATGTTATAAGAACAGGCCCTCAGCAAATGTTGCCACTCATCATCCACCAGTTCAGAATTCAAGCTGGATTATGGACACTAGGGCTTCCCATCATGTTACTCAGGATCTGCAACAATTAACTTTGGCAAATCCTTATCCAGGAACAGATCAAGTCATTGTTGGTGATGGCACGGGTTTGAATATCAAACATATTGGTCACACTTCCTTTCACACACCAACTAAACCTCTTTTTCTTACTCAAGTATTACATGTACCTAACATTCAATCCAATCTATTATCAGTTTCCAAATTGTGTGCATTAAGAGTTAAGTGTTAGAATAAGATTTAGTCTTGAGTGTATGGGCTCGGCCCACATGCGTTATCCCTTTGTACTACTCTCTTAACCTAGTAATATAAATATGAGGGTCACTACACATTATAGTGAATCTCACTACAGTTTTATCACATGTCTATTTCTCTCCCTACTCATTCTCTCTATCTACATGATATCTAGAGCAGGTTAGGGTTTAGTGGGATTGGTCCTTTACAGCTGCCGCCGTTAAAAAAAACCGAAAAAAAACCTACCATCAGCTTCAGAGAAGGTCGACCAAGGCTGCTGGAGGGTTAGAAAATTTTTTGGATGGCTGGTTCATGAAGAAAAACTCAACTGTGAAATCCCGTTTTTGTGTGTTTTTTGTGCGCGACCTCGAACGTACAATTTTGGCTCTAGATGGCTCGTGTTTTGGGGACAGAGTGGGGCGTTTTGGAGATTTGAGAAAATCCCAGTTGGTTCTGTGACTGTTTGTGGTGGTTTGGTTGCGTTTTGAGGCGTTACGGTGCATCCTAGTGACATTTCTGGTCGAAATCGCGTGTTCTGCCGTGGCGTTGTTAGTTAAACGATGTCACAGGATCCTGAAAATACAAGTGAAGCAGATCCAAAGGGTCTATGACTGAGATTGTTACTGCTTCCTCCAAACTCACTGATATCAAGCTTGATGGGGATGGTGAGAACTATGTGGAGTGGAAGTATCTAGTCGAGGTTAGTCTCGGAGGAATGGGAAAGGATGGTCATTTAACGGAAAAATGCCTAGATGATCCGAAAATAGCAACGGCATGGAATAAAGAGGATAAACGCATCTTGGCCTTACTCGTGAATTCTGTTGATAGGTGGACTCAATCGGTTATTAACCATTGCAAGACTGTGAAGGAGTTGTGGGATTTTCTGAAATTTATTTATGGAAAATCTGACAATTTGAATCGTATTTATTCTCTTTTACAGGAGATTTTCTGTCCCAAACAAAATAAGTGGAAGTTGATGGACTATTTTCCGGAGTTCAAGAAGTATACTGAAGAGTTAACTTCTCTTCTAGCATGCAAATCTGTAGAAGAGATGTTAACCCAACAAAAGAAACTTATAGCCTTGAGTTGACTTTCTGGTCTTGATTCGGAGTATGAGGTGGTTCGATCTCAGATTTTGTCCAGTAAGCAGGTAGACAATCTCACCGATGTTTTCTCCCGGGTTATGCAGTCCTCTTTTACGGAATCTCGACCTACTACAGAGAGTGATTCATCTGATCGCTCTGCTTTGGCGGTCTAGTCTGCGAGCCGTAGTGGTAATCATGGTGGAGGTAGAGGAGGTCATGGCTGTGGTCACGGTGGTGGTCGTGGTGGCCAGGTGCAGTGTTTTAATTGTGGAGAAGTGGGTCACTATCAAAATCGTTGTCCTCATTCTTCACAACATCAATATTCACAGTCACAGGCTCATCCTCACTTTGCTAACACAGTGTCTCAGCCTGACACTATCAATCAATAGACGGAAGGGCGTACAGTGGTTATGACTGATGAAGAATTTAGTAGATATACCCAATTTCAGATTTCCCAGCAGTCATCTACACCTTCCTCCACAGCCACATTTGTCCAAACAGGTAATCCTACTACGTGTCTATCCTCTACTTCCCGACGTTGGGTCATTGATTCCGGTGCCACTGCTCATTTGACAGGGGATTCAGGTATTTTTTCTTCTTTCAGTCAGTCTAGTAATCATTCTTCTGTAACTCTTGCTGATGGCTCCAGTGTTAATGTTAAGGGGAGTGGGTGTACCACCCCGGTTTCCACCTTACCTTAGGCCTCTGTCTTATATTTGCCTCAGTTTCCTTGTAATCTTCTTTCAATTAGTCAGATAACTCGTTCATTAAATTGTTCTGTAACTTTCTTTCCTGATTCTTGTGCATTTCAGGATCTGTTGACACAGAGGAATATTGGTAGAGGAATGGTATCTAATGGACTTTACTTGCTAGAAGAAGGAGTTCCACAAGCATCGACAACTTCTAGAATATGTGAAGTGTCCCCTTTCCAGCTTCATTGCCGCCTTGGCCATCCGTCTTTAGGAGTTCTTAAAAAGTTATGTCCTCAGTTAGGGTCAGTGTCGGGTTTGTTTTGTGGTTCTTGTCAATTTGCTAAACAACACCGTAGTGTTTATTTACCTCATTTAAATAACAGACCTCAAGCCCTATTTGACATTGTTCATTCTGATGTTTGGGGTCCATGTCCGGTTACTTCTAAGTTTGGCTATAAGTATTTTGTTACCTTTGTGGATGATTAATCTCGTGCAACATGGTTATATCTAATGAAATCTAGATCCGAGTTATTTACTATATTTTGCAATTTTTGTGCTGAAATTCGTACTCAATTTAATTGTCATGTCCGCATTCTTCGTAGTGATAATGCTAAAGAATACTTTTCTGCACCATTCACTACTTTCATGAATGAACATGGCATGATTCACCAATCATCTTGTGTTGTCACCCCACAGCAAAATGGGGTAGCTGAGCGTAAAAATCGTCGTCTTATAGAGGTTGCCCGAGCTTTGTTGTTTGAAATGAAGGTTCCGAATTTTTTTTGGGTAGATGCAGTTCTTACTGCTACATATTTAATTAATCACATGCCTTCATCTGTGTTAAATGGTGTTGTTCCTTACTCCATTATTTTTCCTTCATATTCAATGTTTCCCCTGCCCCCCAAAATATTTGGTTGCACATGTTTTGTGTACGATTTTCGTTCACAGGTGACTAAGTTGGACCTGAAGTCCTTGAAGTGTGTTTTCTTGGGATACTCTCGTACCCAGAAAGGGTATCGTTGCTTCTCTCCAGAACTTGGTCAATACATTGTTTCTGCTGATGTGTCCTTCTTTGAAGACCGTCCGTTTTTTGTTGAGTCTCAATCCTCCTTGCCGGTGTGTGAGTCAGATGGTTCTCTAACTCCTATTGATACAGGTTTCAAGTTCTTTGAGTGGACATATTCTCGTCGTCCCAAACAGGTGTCAAATGTTGCTTCTCCAGAGGATACTCAACCTCTACCTCTACCCCCTCAGGTGTCTGCAGATCCTGCTAATGACCTTGTTCTTCCAATAGCCTTACGTAAAGGTAACCGTACTTGTGCTTATCCTATTTCCTCTTATGTGTCTTCTATTCATTTGTTGTCTACTTCTAAATCCTTTGTTGTTGGCCTAGATTCTGTCTCTGTTCCTAAATCTCTTTCAGGTGCCATACATCATAATGGTTGGAGACAGGCTATGGAGGAGGAAATGATGGCTCTTGAGAAAAATGATACTTGGGATCTAGTTTCCCTCCCCACGGGGAAGCATGCTATTGGATGCAAGTGGGTTTATACTGTCAAGGTAAATCCCGATGGCTCTGTGGCTCGTTTAAAGGCACGACTAGTCGCGAAAGGGTATGCCTAAGTATATGGGGTTGACTATACTGACACGTTCTCCCCTGTTGCTAAACTCACATCAGTTCACATTCTTATATCTCTTGCTGCCAAGCATCATTGGCCATTGTTCCAACTGGATGTGAAGAATGCATTCTTGCATCGTGACTTACAAGAAGAGGTGTACATGGAGCAACCACCTGGGTTTGTTGCTTAGGGGGAGTGTGGACAAGTGTGTCGTTTAAAGAAGTCATTGTACGACATGAAGCAATTACCTAGGTCTTGGTTTGGGAGATTCAGTGAAGTTGTTTTGGAATTTGGATTAAAAATATGTCAGAGTGATCATACAGTGTTTTCAAGAAAACTAACCGTAGCAGCATCTTACTTGTGGTGTATGTTGATGATATTGTATTTACAGGAAATGACAGTGAAGGAATTGAAAAACTGAAGACATTTCTCAAGACCAAGTTTCAGACTAAAGACTTGGGAGCCTTGAAGTACTTCTTGGGCATTGAAGTTATGTATTCAAAGAAGGGGATCTTCCTTTCGCAAAGGAAGTATGTTCTAGACCTGTTGACTGAAACTGGTCTGAAGGGAGCCAAACCTCGTGAGACTCCTATGGTGCCAGGAGTTAAGTTGATAGCAGATGGAGTTCCATTTTCTGACCCACAGAGATATAGAAGATTGGTGGGGAAGTTGAATTATCTAACTATCACTAGACCCGATATTGCTTTTCCAGTGAGTGTTGTAAGTCAATCTATGTGTTCTCCGACTGACACTCATTGGGAAGCATTGATCCGCATTATTACGTATTTGAAGAAAGCTCCAGGAAAGGGAATTGTGTGCCAAGATCATGGACATGTACAGGTGGAGGCTTTTTCTGATGCAGATTGGGCAGGATCTCCCGTAGACCGAAAATCTACCATAGGATACTGTGTATTTTTGGTAGGTAATTTGATATCTTGGAGAAGTTAGAAGCAGAATATGGTGGCAAGATCTAGTGCAGAAGCAGAATACAGGGCTATGTCTCAAACTACTTGTGAATTAATATGGGTAAGACAAATCTTGGAGGAGATGAGATTTGATAACACTTGTCCTACGACACTATGGTGTGATAACCACGCCGCCATACATATTACATCAAATCCAATTTTTCATCAAAGAACAAAAAACATTGAGGTAGATTGCCACTTCATCCGAGAGAAGGTCCTCCAGAATCTTATATCTACTTCCTATGTTAGGACAGGTGACCAACTGGCAGATTTGTTTACAAAGTCCTTGAATGGGGTGCGTAGTGATTTCATTTGTAACAAGCTGGGCATGATTAATATCTTTGCTCCAGATTGAGGGGGGGTGTTAAGAGTTAAGAGTTAGAATAGGATTTAGTCTTGAGTGTATGGGCTCGGCCCACATGCGTTATCCCTTTGTACTACTCTCTTAACCTAGTAATATAAATATGAGGGTCACTACAGATTGTAGTGAATCCTACTACAGTTTTATCACATGTCTATTTCTCTCCCTACTCATTCTCTCTATCTACAGTGTCAAACTAACAATTGTTCTGTTGAATTCTTTCCTGATTGTTTTTTTGTGAAGGACTTGAACTCGGGTCAAGCTCTGCTGCAAGACCTCTACCATCTGCCATCTCCATCCATCCCGTCCATCAAGCATCCAGCCCTCACTACCAGCATCCAATCCATCTCCACATGGCATCACAAACTTGGTCATCCTTCCTCCAAAATAATAAAGAATCTGGCAGCCAGCAACCATATTCCAATAAAGTTCCCCTCATCTCATGAATGCAGTTCCTGTCACTGTGCTAAGAGTCACAAGCTACCTTTTGCAGATCATCATCTCACTAGTAGTAGACCTTTGGAACTAATTTATTCAGATGTTTGGGGACCCTTTCCAGTTAGGTTGTTAGATGGTTTCTCTTATTATTTGATTTTTGTTGATCACTTTTCCAAATATGTAAGGTTGTATCCAATGAAAAATAAGTCAGATGTATTCTCCATTTTTATGCAATTCAAATCTCTTGTTGAAAAGTATTTCAATTTGCCTATCATTTCTCATCTCTCTGATAATGGTGGTGAGTTTGTAAAATTGAAATCATTCTTGGCAACTCATGGATTTTCCCATTTAACCTCCCCTCCTCATACTCCTGAAGTTAATGGCACTGTAGAAAGGAGAAATAGACACATAGTTGAAACTGGCCGAGCACTCCTTCATCATGCCAACTTACCTGCTCAATTCTGGTCTTATGCTTTCACTACAGCCACATATCAAATAAACATGATGCCAACACCTATCATCAAAATGAAATCTCCATTTGAAATGTTGTATCACAAACTGGCTGCTTGTAATCACCTTCACTCCTTTGGTTGTCTGTGTTTTCCTTGGTTAAGACCTTACACCACTAATAAACTTCAGCCTAGATCATTGCCTTGTATTTTCTTAGGATAATCTTTGTTCCAACATGCCTACCTATGCCTTGAACCCATTTCCAAAAGAGTTTATGTGTCAAGACATGTCAACTTTATTGAAAATTTCTTTCCATATAAGAAACTTATCCAACCCTCTCATTCTTCACCTACCATTCCTCCAACAGATCCATCATTGCACAATATCATTCCCATCCCATCCACACAGTCTTCTATAACAGCTGTCCCTACACCTCCTATTGAGCACATTTACAGAACCTCACAGTCCGAGCTGGTCCTTGCAGAAGTGCCTCACCATAAGTCAACTGCTTCACCACAACTACAATCAGGTAACACTTCCACTACTCTTCCCTCTTCTACTTCTATCTCCACTAATCCATCTTGTAGTCACCCTATGGTTACCAGGTCCAAAAACAATATCTTCAAAACTCAGAAGCTTCTTGCTGTCACCAAACATGAACTTCCACAGAACCTTGAACCTTCCACTGTGACACAAGCTCTCAAAATTCCTCACCGGAGAAAGGCCCGCTCTGAAGAGTTTGATGCTTTGCTGCATAATGGAACCTGGACACTAGTTCCCAGAATTGACGCTAAGAACTTAGTTGGTTGAAAGTGGCTATTTCGCATTAAGAGGAATCCTAATGGCAACATTGCTAGGTATAAGGCCAGACTAGAGCAAAAGGGTTTACACAAACTCCTGGCCTTGATTTCAAGGAAACATTCTCACCTGTGGTCAAGCCTCAAACTATTAAGGTAGTTCTCACTATCTCTCCCATTCGTGGCTGGTCCATGCATCAATTAGATATCAATAATGCTTTCTTGCAAGATAAATTATCTGAAGTTGTATATATGCAACAACCACCTGGCTTTGTCCATGATGAATTTCCTAACCATGTCTGCAAGTTACACAAGCCTATCTATGGTTTAAGGCAAGCACCCCGCGTCTGGCATGGCTTTCTCAAGTCCTTTGTTCTATCCTATGGGTTCACAATGAGTCTTAGTGACTCTTCCTTATTCATCTATAATAAGGATGGTGTTCAGGCTTTCCTTTTGGTTTATGTCGATGATCTTCTCCTTACAGGCAGTCATTCTCAGTTTCTAAAACAATTCATGGCAGAGTTATCTACTCGATTTTCTCTCAAATATCTTAGCTATCCTCACTACTTTCTTGGCATTGAACTTATTCCTCTAAAAGAAGGTATTCTGCTCACTCAGCATGGCTATATCAGAGACTTATTGGAGAAGTTCAAAATGATTGGTGCAAAGCCGAATAGCACTCCCTTATGCAGCTCCACTCCACTGAAACTCATTGATGGATCACCAGCAGCGGATGCATATTTGTTTAGGAGTATTATTGGTGCTTTACAATACCTCACTCTCACTCGCCCTGACTTGTCCTTTGCAATCAATAAGCTGTCTCAATTTATGCATCAACCAACTGAGATACATTTTCAGCAGCTGAAACGTGTTATGAGGTATCTTAAGCTAACAATTAATCATGGTTTGTTGCTCAAGAAACCTCCTCATTTACAGTTACATGCCTTTAGTGATGCTGACTGGGGTAGCAACCTGGATGACCGCATCTCCACTTCTGCTTATTTCATTTTTCTTGGTGGCAATCCTGTTTCATGGCTATCAAAAAAACAAAGGACAGTGGCTAGATCTTAAACAGAGGCAGAGTACCGATCAGTGGCCAACACTTCAGCTGAAGTTATGTGGTTGTTGAACTTATTAGGTGAACTTGGCATCTCAACACCAACACCTACACTCCTATGATACAATATTGGAGCTACTTATCTTTGCTCTAATCCGATATTCCACTCTAGAATGAAGCACATTGCATTGGACTATCACTTTGTTCGACAACTCATCCATCATGGCAAGCTTCGGGTTTCCCATATATCTACCAAAGATCAATTAGCTGATATGCTAACAAAACCTCTACCAAGGATCAGATTTAATCTTCTTCGAGACAAGATTGCTGTCACCAATGGTGACCCAATCTTGAGGGGGTGTAATAGAGATAACACTGACTCAACAAAATAAATTGAAGATCTGATTTGATCTCTTAGTTAGTTCAGCCATTGTGCTGTTGAGATTGCATTCAAATCTCCAGCTGTAACCGTGTATATTTTCCCTTGATCTTAGGCCTGATCTTAGGAGTTAACTTCTGTTTAAATTCAAAACCTTGTATCTATATGTATAATGCTGTATTATCATAATTATCAAGGAATAATACAATCCTTTTAAGATCATCCTTTCTAATTTTTTCCTTTAGCCCCTTATTTGATTATGGTTTACATGCCTCAATATCATGTATTTGTCTTGAATATTTGTTCTATTTTGATGATTGAAATGCCAAGTACTTCGTCTATTAGTGTTTAGCCTTGCATCTTGTGTATAATCTTTTGTGTTTGTGGGTCGGTTATTCTCGTTCAAATTTCTTTAAATAACTTCTGCTCGGTTGCTCATAACTTGTTAAACAAATGCCTGAGTTGTAGTGATTATGAGCATGCATACTGGATGATAATTCTGGAGTATTTGATACTGTGTTATGCTATATTAGTGTTTCAGTCGTCCAGTTCTTTGCATTTTAGTTATTGTTTGTGCTGTGAAAAATGTGAAATCTTATGCGGTTACTGATTATGTGAATGAAATATTAGGAAGGTTACCTTTTTTGTTTAAGTGTCTATACACTTTGAAGCTTGACCTTAGTCAATTCACTTCATACTTTTGCTCAATGTTATTTCAAAATTATTGAATGCACTATTTGATGTCATTGAATGAAAGGTTTGTGTATGTTCTGACTGTTGACTACCTACCGAAATATTTGTGAACTATTTTGTGAGCTTTGGTTTTGATTTCAATGCTGGACTATTATGACAAACTACGCTTGTTGTGCCTGGCTGGTGATTTGATGCTCTTGGAACCCATGTAGTAGTTCCTTAATTTTCCATCACAGTTTACTGCATGTTTATTGATGAGTAGTTAATACGAACTTTGAGTTGTTCGCGTGTCTACTATATGATTACAATTTGGTATGTAACAAGATGTCTCCTAAAATCAAGCAAGATGGGCATGGCTATATTTGGTTACCAATAACCCCTGATGGCTATAAAACTGTTGGCCATGTTGTCACCACCTCAGCAGGGAAGCATACCCTTGAAAGAATCAGGTGTGTTCAATTAGACCTCGCTGATGAATGAGACAAACCAATCAATGCTGCTTTGTAGAACAGGTAACAAGAGGTTCAATATTTATGATGTTAGACCAAAGGCAAAGGCTAGGGTGGGAGACCTTCACATGTCTCCCATCGTGAGTGAGGGTATTTTTGCAATAAAAATTTCATTTTGGTCCATTGTTTCCTTTCTCTGTTTTCCACATCCTCCCCCACCACTTTCCTTCCCCCACCGCACAACTGTTCACCACCCCACCCCTCTCCTTCCTCCACCATGCCGGCGTTATCATGGATAGGGTGGCTCTGGAGCGCGTCCCGAATGTCGGGCCCTCATGCAGGCTGTTACCATTGTCAAGAAGCCCAAATCCACGTCGTTGCGGATGCAAACCTAAAATGCTGAGATGGCGAAGGTTTCTGGTAAGCGAACCAAGCATCTTCCTCATCCTTCTCCTCTAGTTCCTTCAATTACACATCTGTACGAAGCAAAACCAAATTGTACAAAATAGCAACAGATTCCATGAATGAGAAATAGAAAGAAAAAGCTTAAAGCAATGAAATGTAGAAAGAGATTGAGACAAAATGAAAGAAAAATAGAAGAAATGGGGAGCTAAGTGGGAAACAACTAAGCCCATCTAGCTCTCAATTTTTTTGTTATTTCAATTTCTTCAACTAGTTACGATTATCTTCATCTGTCATTGAAAGAATTTTCGAATTTTGGGGCTTCTCTGTTCACATAGTCTTCACCTTGTGTTTCTACTACTTGTGCGTGGGTATGGGTCTGGACGGTGGTGAGGGGAATCTGCAGGCCATCGAGTAATGGCACCGACGATGAAGATGACACCATCGGAGCAAGGGAGGGATGGCGGCGAGGTAGCATATGGTGTTGGAGATGGAATGAAGGGCATACACGCAAAGGAAAAGAGAATGAAGGACATAAAAGTATTTTATTTTTTTTACGAAAGACCCTTACCCACGGTGAAAGGCTTGTCACGTCTCACACCTTAGAATTTGCCGTTAGACCAATCAAGAGAGGAATTAAAGCTCAAGGTGTTCAAGTAGGCACTTTCCTAGCCCATAATGGAGGGACAGGTTATAATAAAGCTTTGTTTATTGCTTGTTTGAAAAATACCAAAGTTAGCTTATCCTCTATGCCTAATTTACACCAAATTGAAGCAATTATCAAGAGATATATGTACTTGCATCCTAAGGAAGAGTACATACCTTCCTCTGTGAACTGGTTTTTCACCAATGGGGCATTGCTCTATGAAAAAAGAAATGGTGTCATTAGGGAGAACTTAATAGCAGTAACAAGGCCCAACCTTCCCCAAGTTGGTTCCAAAGAAGATGATGGTACTAGTACCTATTAGCTGGACTTTCCTGTGGATGAAGCCAATATAGATAGAGTCAAGAAAGCAGATTTGCAGAGTTCTCAAGCTTATGTTCATGTTAAACAAATGCTAAGTGGAACTTTCACAGACATTGTCATGTGGGTTTTCTACCCATTCAATGCGGGTCCAAGAGCAAAAGCAGCATGCACCAACATTCCTCTAAGGAAAAAAAGTGAAGTTGACACAGGTAAACACAAGAGGGGGGGGGGGGGGGGTGAATTGTGTTTGTTAATAATTTTTGAAACAATCTTTTCAAAACTGTTTTCTCACACAAGAAGATTAAATCAGAAGCAAGCACACAAATAGATCTTTTAGAAACTTAACAAAAGCAATATCAAAACCCCACAGTCAGTATAAACAAATAAAGCTGTAAGAGTTTAGAGATAGAAGATTCACACAAATGATTTTATCCTGGTTCACTCTCTTCCAACCAAGAGCTACGTCCAGTCCCTTCGACTTGAAGGATTTATCCACTATTTCTCTAAATAGATTACAACCAAGTATTCAACACCTTTCCAGACCTGCAAGTATTCCTTTCTTACCAAGCCTCTCCAGGCTCTAATTCTAACAAAGAGATTTAACCTAGATCTTCTTAACTCACTATGTGTGAGGATATGAAAGTTTGAGATCTGTTGAATATTTTCACAATATTCAAACTAAGAGATTACAGACTTTTTCTTTTTGAAAGAATGAATAAGAGCTTTCTCACGCAAATATTGTATAGGCAGGAGTTGTTGGCTAGCAAAAGTTGTTCTTCAATATCTGAGGTTTTTTACTTATAGTGACATTCTCCTTCTCTTGAAAAACTTCAACAGTCATTTTGAATTTCCCATTTAGAGATAGCATAATATCCGTTGTGACTGAAGGCTTGATTGAAGCAATGCTGAATTGCACTCTTGGTTATCAAGGTAGTACAAAATGGAGGCTCACTGCTCTGAGCATTGCAGCTTGAAATTTTTTTTCCTCCTTTGTGTGCAGTCCAGCTTTTTCTAGCCATAAAGTTGTCATCGTACAAGTCACTTTTCATTTCCTCATTTGTACTATTTGCTTTTTGTATTTCCTCGATGGTACTATGATTTTCTTAAAAGGAAACAAAGCATTAACCGGATAAAACAAATGGGAAGAACAAATATTCTATTGGAATAAATATCAATTATTTGAAATAAATTCAAGAGAACCGGATTGCATGTATTCACTTTAGAAGAACGTATAGGAGATAGAAACTCGTCTACTCAAAATCTCCATCTACTCAGTTATTTGTGAGACTAAGTCTGTTCACTCCTTCTATTTCGCTCGTCTACTGACGTGGCATATCCTCTCGTCTATCAAGTCTTTGGACTTGCTATATCTCAGTGAGTAATTTTGATTTCCATCTAGTGACATGGCAATTAGAGCTCGTCTACTTGTTAATTTATTTTTTCGTCTGTTCTATTCTGTTAACAACTTCCGTCTGCTGACGTGGCAAACTGAGCATGTCTACCCAGAAAATTTTAAGCCTCATCTACTTAAACTCTTGTCTACTCAAATTTTAAGCCTCATTTACCAACCATTTTTGATCAGCTCGTCTATTCGATTGGACGTGAATTCTCTTTCTCAGTCCAAGCAGATATATAGAACTTTATACAAGATTTATCATGACTTATATGATTCAAGTAATCCTGCAAAAACTGAATAACCTTGTTAGATCTCAACTAACACTTTACCAAGAAAATTTAATCCTTTTGTTAACATAAAAACTTTAGAGATTAATTAAATCCAAATCACTTTGGTTCCAACAATCTCCCCCTTTTTGATGATGACAAAAACTAATTAAATTTGAGTAGCAAAGTCCAAGAGAGCTTAGAAAGCTCCCCCTAAGACAAAGCATTCAAACTTCTAACAACACATCGATATAACTTATCAGATCAGGATTGTATCAGAGTAATTTCTTATCAGGGCATTATAGTTAGAGTACGTAGACTTAGAATATATCAAAGCAATAAACAAATCAGTATCAGAGCATTCAATACAACATATATATATATATAGAATATTTAAAGCATAAGCAGAGACATGCATGTGCAAACAGATATATGCTTTTCAAAAACTGACTTTTCTTATTAAATTTAATTCTCTTTCCTTTATCTCCTTTTTTTATCATCAGACAAAAAGGTAAAGGAGTGGACCATCATTGTCAGTAAGTAAAAAAATAAATTAAGAGGAAGGTGGAAGTGAAGGAGGAGGGTTTTGGTTCAGATTCTGATCAGGATTTGGAGTAGGAGCAGGGATCTGTGTTGGCAGATTCCGGCTTAGCTGAAAGTTGAGCATGATGCTCATCATTTGGTTCATCATTATATTTGTTGGGACCAGAGCCTCTGCAATTTGTTCTCTTACTTGCTCCATCATTTCAGCTTTGACTCTTTCTTCAATAATTTTTCCAATCATCTCTTCAAAGTTTGGTGGCAGAGAGAGTGATGGTCTGGAGCTTTCAACACTGTCTTGAGCATGTGCATGACTTGGCATGGTGTCCAATGCTCTTGACTGTTGAGGTTGATCCTGAGGGTAAATAATTGTGAGAGCTAAAGGTTGAGATGAGTGCTTTTCTGAAGTGCTTGGTCTGGGAGTAGACTCAGCAACTTCCTTATGCTCAATTACTATTTTAACAGACTCAGGCTCTACAGCATGATCTTCAACAATGATTTCTTCTTCAGTGTGCTCTGATGTAGGTGATGGAAGAGGTGAAGTAGCATACTGCAGCACTGGTTCTGGTAATTCCTTGTCCCATTGAATTGCATCTTCATTCTCAATGTGTAGATTTGTAACAGGAAGGCAAAAGATATCCTTGATGATGATGAATCTGCAATTTGAAATGCCATATTTTCCTCTGACAGTTGGAATGACTTTCTTCTCTTCTTGAGTCAGTCCTGAAGTGGAGGCTTCTCTTGTGCAGTGGATAATATGAGATTTCCAAAAGTCAACTGCAGGTTCCTTTTCAGAGACTTCCTCAATTTAGAGAGATTGCCAAAACTCCGGTAGAGTGTAGTCAAATGGTTCTGAATTGAGGTCCAGCATGATTGACTCATTTTCTGGTTTCCTGCCTTTGAACCTTTTTTTTTTTTTTGTCTTTGTCCTTGTTGTGGTCAATCATTGGATGTCTTGGGCAAATCATATATGGCTTGATTCCTATCTTGGTTTTCTCCAATGAATACCTTAGCCAGGTTGGAGGGACAAAATTTCCAGCCCTCACAACTTTGAAATGTTCAAACTCCCATTTCAGCATTTGGTACATCAGATGATCTACAAAGTCTGCAGCTCTGCCATATACACTGGGGTGCTTAAAGGTCTGCCAACCAGTGTTTCTGTCCATGATGAAGGGGACATGTCTGTAGGATCTGGATCCCTTATAGGTATCATTGGTGAGGTCTTTCTTGGAAGGGTCTGTATGCTAATATGAGATGATGTGTCTTTCAACACCATCAGTGAAAGGCTTGAAGGGTGGAGATTTGATGAGGTTTGGGTAGATCTTCTTAGGAGGGAATCTCTTCTGTGGTAGATGGGTGAGAAGAGGTCCAAGGTAATTGAATAATTCAGATGGAAATGGTCCAGTAGGTGTATGTGGTTCAGGGTTAACCCAATATGGGTAGATGTTTTCAGGTTCATACTCATATTCTGGTAGAGGATACCATCTGGTTAGAATATGTTCAAGTTCAGTTTGGTGGGTGTGAAATAAGATTTTCCAGTCTCTCTTCACTTTAGCCCAATTTTTAGCTTTTCCCTCATACGGAATTGATGGATCAGTATAGGGAAACCTGATTTTCCTAATTATAGGAAAAGGGGCACCAGGGCAAATACCATCATCTAGTTGGTTGAACCAGTGGTCATCAGCAGGGATAATGGGTTGGAATGTTGGTCTAGGAGGTAAGGCAATTTGTGGTTGGTCTGGTGAGTTTGTTTGTAGTGAGAGGGGTGTAGGAATGTACACATCATCTATGTTTTGATTAATATTTACAGATGATCCAGAGTTATCTACCCTATGCTCAAAGCTGGAAACTAGGGCATCTACTCCTAACTTGACAGGATCATTAGCAGGTAAGGTTACCTCAGTTTCTATGACAACTTTGGCTTTTCTTTGTGGTTGCCTTCTCCTAGTTGGAAAGGCAGAAGTAGCAGCAGCATCAGCAGAGGTAGCAATCCTCTGTTTCTTCAACACTAAGCTTATGGGAACCCTATCCTCATAATCTTCATCCACATTATGTGACAAGATCAAATTTCTTATCATTTTCTGTGATGGGGTAGGTTGAGGAGCAGCTGTGGGCTTTCTGATAACAATTCCACCAGTAGGCCTCTTTGGTATTGGCTTCCTTTCAGCTGTGGTTTTCTTCCTGACATTCCTTTTCATCCCCAGAACCTCAGAATTGTTCTGTTCCACCATTTCTTCCTTAACCTTCATCAGTTCCTCTGTCTTAGCTATAGCGGCAGCATTATAGGTGCCAAGATTCATATTAGCAATGTTCATTTTACCAAAGTCAGCAGAAGACATTGGTTTTTCAATTAAGATCCTGGCTTGCTCTTTAGGAGTCCTTGCAGCAATAAATTCATGGATTCCTTAAGCTTTGAAGATTATGGAGAGAAGATGGCAATAGGAAAATGCTGAAAGTTTCTTCTTGTTGATCACAGCATCTCTGAATCTTCCATACAAGATTCTGGGAAGATTTATCTTCATTTCCATGAAAAGATGGCAAAGACAGAATTTGTGCAGGATGATGTGCGCTCGAATCTGCAAGCGTACGGCTTCGTCGTCAAGTAACAAAAAGATCGATCCCACAGAGGCTGTGATCTCAAATAACAATTAATTATTAAATCAATTAAACTGGACTATATAAAAAAAGATTTGGAAAAGATTTGATTTTTGAATCAAGTAGCAAATCAAATTTAAAGTTGCAATTAAAACGAAATCAAGAACAAAATAGGAAAGTAGATCAAATCTGAGATTTCAAAATATCAAAAGGGATTCCCAGGAATTGGGTTACCAATAAGACTGCTCATGCTACTAAATTGACTACCCCTCTTGTTAATTATCGAAATTTGCTTTGAAGGTGAATTTATCCTAAATAAGTTAATGGTCACTCTCGGGATACAAGAACCGTGCCCGATTAAACCAACCCCTACTCTCGTGGTAATTGAATTTAAATCGAACCCTTTAAGCTTTGTGACAATTCAGTGAACCCTCGAAGGACCGCTTCTAACTCTCGTGATTTAAGTCCTAAGTTTGATTCCTATAGATCCGATACCTAAGTTCACCGCTAGGTTCCTCCTTAGAGTATCTATGACATGAAAATAAGTGCGCACCAAATTCACAAGTAATTCATGCAATAGGAATTAAATTGAAAGCGAATTGAAATTAACAAGAAGTAAAACGTCAAATCATAACATAAAACAAATCTTGGGCATAGCCCCAATTCCTAGAAATAAAAAAAGACTACTCAAGCATTGCCATATTCATAGCAAGCTTGATTAACAAAAGCATAAAAAGAAAACCTAAGAGAGAAGAAGAAATTGAGAAGAAGAGACATCCTAGTTTTTGCCTAAGGTAGCAGCCCTAGTGATCCTATTTTCGAGCCTAATTGCCCTATTTATAGAGTAGGTTAACTTGAATCCCAAGCAATTACAAAATCAAATCAAATCAGCTTTTAAAATTCCATATATTGCGCGTCACGACCGTGATGCCTGTCACGGCCAAGCCGTGACAGATTCTGTCTTGGAAAGCTTGGCACTGATGGCCTGTCACGGCCGTGATAGGTTATGACTTTTTCATTATTTTCTTTTCAACCTTGCTCGATCATGGCCGTGATGGCTGTCACGATTAGGCCATGACGGGCTCTGTTTGGCTCATTTTTCTTACTTTTCAAGCTCCATCTTCATGCAAGCTCCATCACGGTTGATCTTGATCATTTTAATCCTCAATTCCTGCACAACAACACCACAAAACCGCCTTACCCGTTCCAAGGTAAAAACTAACAAAAATCAAATTAAAAATGCCTAAACTACATGAAAATGCATGCAATATGATAAATAAATATGAGGTGTAATCAAACTCATCAAACTACCCCAAGCTCAAGATTTTGCTTGTCCTCAAGCAATAACTAAAGCCAGAAAAGATAAACAATCATAGCATGGACAGTGAACCAAGAACCCGAGTAATAAATCCAAGTAATAGGAACATCCAAATAAGTACCCAAGAGACAATCAATTTCAAGTCCAATTAGGAGCTTAGGTTCCCTAAATTCATACCTCTCACTAATTCGGGCACTCTTCTCACCTCACTCAAGTGTTTAAGGACATTTCACAATCCACTCAATTTCCTCAAGGAAGGTACCTTACCATAAGCTTGACTATTAACCAAATATCTACTTTATTAATGAAAACACATAAGAATCAAGAGGACTTTTATTTTGGTTGTAATGGGGCCATGTGATTAATCGTTAGGTGGGGAAATCAAGAAAAAGGAAAATTCAAGAAGGCGAAACAAAATATCAAACAATGCAAAGCATGACAACCTTCTAAAATACTTTTTTGGGCTTTAGTTCACTTTTCCACCTTTCTTTCTTTCTTCCTTTTTTTATTTTTTTATTTCTCACTTTCTTTTTCACATCCCTTTCTCCATTTTTTTTGTTTATTTTATTTTTTTTGGAGAAGGGGAGATTTCCAATTTAAGAGAAATATTTTTCTAACTTTTTCATCCCACAATTTATTTTTTTCAAACCACATTTTTGCAATACTTTAAAAGGTGCCATACCAAGAATCATTCATCAAAATAAATCAAGGTACCAAGAAAAACATTTCATTCTATTAGGCTCAAAATTGGGCAACTAAGGGATAGCATTTAATCAGTCAAAGCTCAGAAGGCCAGAAAAATACCTAGTGCCTTAATCATTTTCAAATATGTTTTCAAAAATTTATAAGTTTCAAAACGGTTTAAAGTCAAGTTCTAGAGAACACAATCCAAGAGGAATAAAACACTCAATCACAAAGAATAGAGTAGATTTAGTGAGTACCCTTTATAGGCTCAAAAATCTCACATTTAGTAGTTTAAAATCAATAAGAAACACAAATATAAGGAACCACATGCTAATTATCAACTATCAGAAGATCATCTCAAGCATTTTTATTTTTAGCCTATCACAAGAATACAAAAATTGGGTTAAAAAATTCTTTGTCTCAATTCATTTGGCATAAAGTTCTCACAATTGGATGCATACTCTAAGCAAGGGGCAATCTAATCATGTGATTATGCAAAACTACACCTATATGAATGCAACATGAAAAATGCAAAAATGTGAAAAAAAAGAGAGAAGTAAAAATACCCCTACCCTAAGCTTAAAAACTTACATTGTCCCCAATGTAAATAATCAAGTTGGAGAGAGGAGAAAAATGGAAAAACTCACCGAGGTGGTGGAGGGTACTGGCTCACATGCCAGTCAAAGAGCTGCTGGAAGACGTGTCACGGCCGTGACGTTCATCACAGGCAGGCCGTGACGTTCATCACAGGCAGGCCGTGACCAGTTCTGTTGTCAAGCGAGTCCCCATCACGGTCGTGATATACATCACGGCTGGGCCGTGATCAATTCGGGTCTATAGGAGCTGGCCTCTCATGGCCGTGACTTCCATCATGGCTAGGCCGTGATACATTCTGATCTTCTGGGTCCTTCTCATCACGCCCGCGAGGGCTATCACGGCTGGGCCGTATTCCTTTCTGATCTTCAGGTGTTGGCTAATCACAGCCGTGACCCTCATCACGGCCTGGGCGTGATCAATTCTGACTTTATTTTTCCATGCCTTTTTGCTCTTCCTGCCTTCATAACCTGAAAAATACTTGGCAAAACCATCAATTAGTGATCTTTCTTCTCTTAATCTTCTCAAATTATTCAAAAACAAAATTCAAATACAAATTTAAAAAAAAAAGGAAAGAAAACTTGGGTTGCCTCCCAAGAAGCGCTTATTTACGGTCTTAAGCCTGACCATACTCCCTTGGATCAACCGGGATCAGCTGGGCTTGGAAGTGCAAGGACACCTCTCTTCCAAGTAAGTCCATCAAAGAGCCTATTTTGTTCATATGGCCACATGCGCTATCGCTTTGCTCTTTTCACTCTGAGTTTCATGGCCTTACTTCCTTCCAGCGGAAGTTTTAACTCCACATGTTGAGCAACTCCAACTTCATCATTATTTGGTGCATCATTTGTCATGCAAAGTTTCGGAGTTGCTTCCATGTTAAGCTCTTCATTCACCTTTGGAGGCATTATCTCAATCCTGCACACATAACTCTCAAAAGGAGGGTTGTTATATGAGTTAGTCAAATCAAAATCCACCTTACCTTCCTCTACATTCAAGGAGAGCTTACCATTTTTTACATCTATTATTGCTCCAGCTGTGGCCAAGAATGGCCTTCCAAGAATGATAGGGAATTTAGAATTCCCGTTCATATCCAACACCATGAAATCGGTAGGAATGAAAAATTTCCCTACCTTTATGGGAACATTCTCTCGTATGCCTAGAGGAGTTTTAGTTGAGCCATCCGCAAATTGTAAAGAGAACTTGGATGGACTCAATTCCTTGGTTCCTAGCCTCTCAAAGATGGTATGTGGCATCAAACTTGCAATAGCCCCTAAGTCACATAAGGCTTGGTCTATTTTTAATTCTCCAATTGAGCAAGCAATAGAGAAACTTCCTGGATCTTTTAGTTTAGGAGGCATATTAGTTTTTATCATGGCATCGTGCTCCTCAATTAAGCTCTTAGTTTCTTTTTCTACTTGCTTTTTCTTGACCAACTTTGTGGGAAAGGTATTGAGGGTTGGTAAGGTGGTGGAGGGACATATTTTGGCTCTATCTCTTATTGTTCACTCATGTCCTTCTCACATTCCACATCCTTTTCAACTACCCCAAGCTTATCATCCCTCAAGTATATAGCATTACAGTTCTCATTGGGATTAACTTCGGGTTGTCCTGGGAACGTACTCTTAGTTCTAGAATATGTACTAGCTTGTTGGGCAATCTGAGTTTCTAACATCTTATTATGGATGGCTAAGTTATCTACCTTAGATGTTAACTCTTTTATTGCCTCATTGACTGCCCTACCTTGTTGCCTAAACTCTTCATTTTGCTTTGTTTGAGTTTCAACAAAATTTTCCAAAAGGGACTCAAGTTTAGACTTTTGTACCTGAGGATACCCCGATGCGGGTTTCCTATTACCTTGGCCTTCCTGGAATTTGTGGTTCAACGTGTTGTTGTAGTTCCCATAGGAGAGATAAGGATTATTCTTCCTCACTTGGTTGTAAGTATTTGGGGGAGCATAATTTGACAACTTCGGGTTCGTGTCAGAGAAGTTGTGATAAGAGTTCACTTGTTCTCCCGAAGCACCGGATCCTGGAGCAATACCATGTGGGCACTCCATTATGTCATGTCCCTACATTCCATAAATCTCACAAACAACATTAGTAGCACCTATTGAACTCACATTAGACTTTTCAAGCTTATCAAAGCGTTTATTCAATGAGTCAAATTTAGACATAATTAAATCAGTACTATTTATTTCAAACTTACCCCCCGAAAGATTTTTCGGGTTATTACCTCTTTCCGAGCCCCATTGGTGATAGTTGGTGGCTACGTTTTCAATGATATTGAACGCTTCAGTCAGATGTCTATTCATAAAGGCTCCACCAGCTGCAGAGTCAAGTGACACCTTCGAAGAGTAATCCAATCCGTTGTGGAAGGTATGCACTAACAACCACCTCTCGAGCCCATGATGTGGGCAAGACTATAGCAATCCTTTGTAACAATCCCAAGCTTCGGATAAGCATTCTCCGTCCTTTTGGAAGAAGCCGGTGATCTAAGTTCGTAGGTAAGCAGTCTTGGATGGAGGGAAGAAATTTTCCAAGAATGCCTGCTCCAGTTGGTCCCAAGTTGACAAAGTATTAGTGGGCACTTGCTTCAACCAAGCTTTTGCCTTTCCAGTCAGAGAGGAGGGGAATAACCTCAAGCGAATAGCATCAATCGAGCCACCATGAATTCTTATTGCATCGGTGAACTCCAAGAATGTCTCCACATGATCAGTCGGGTCCTCCAAGGGTAATCCTCCAAATTGATGTTGCCTAATCGTGCCAATTAACAGAGGCAGTATAGTGTAGTTCTCCGCCTCAATTTCTGGCCTAGCAATCCCAGTTCGCAAACCCCTAGCATTTGGGGCTGCGTAGTCCTTCAGTGGTTTGGTATCTGATAGATTCGCCATGAGTGGAATGGGAATCAACCCCTCTCTCTCTCTCTCTTTATAGTCTCCCACGTCTATGAAAGGTCCTTTCGATCTCGGGGTCAACTTCAACAAGATTTCCAAGACTTTGGGATCTTCGCATAAAAGAGAAAAATACCTGCAAAGAGAGATAGATACTCTAGAAAAAGAAAGAGATAAATGAAAAAAGAGAAAAATTATATATATATATATATATATATATATATATATATATATATATATAAGGTCCAGAAAAATCAATTTAAAAATTAAATTGTGATTCAAGAAAGCACAGTCCCTTGCCGGGGATTGGCACTACCAATATCATTAGTAACAAAGGAGGCAACTACTTTAGACTTTTTAATTTTTTTTTTGGGTGTATATATCTGACCTTTTCTTTTGAGTTTTGTTTGTGCAAGGTTGATGAAACACATGGACTATCGTTACTACCCAACTTGGGAATATCAACTTGATTGGATCGTGTTTGATGGTATCGCTGATAAGCACATGAAGATATACTCCAAAGAGGAATGGAAATCCTATTTGTCATCCTTGTAACCACCACCAAACTTCGAGCTGGATCCCGATTTGCTAGAGAAGGCTCAACAGCGGCAAAGGCTCTAAGGTCGCCTCAAGAAGTTATGGTTCTAGTGCTTCATGGAGAAACTAATTACATAAAGGTCATTCTTGGAGTAGGTGACTTACCATTTGACCCAGGAGGAAGTGAGCTAATCATAACACTTAAAGAAGTCAATGGAATCTCATCACACTTGTTTCTTCCATCTCCACTCTTCAAGCCATGGGATCCGGGTGGAAGGTCTTACATCTTGGGCATTTCTTGGTCTTTTTACCACAGGCTATGGGATCCGGATGGAAGAATCTTCAATGAGTTTTTCTAAATCCTTCTCTTTTTAATTATTTTGCTTTTCTTTACTTGAGTCATATGTGTGTGAGTCTTATGTTGGTAAGCTTGAATGGATTTTATTAAATTTAGCATAAATGGATTGCATGATAAATATTGATTTTTGATGATTTCCCCTAATGATTTGAAAATTTAAAATTGATCCCCATGTGAAAAATTGAAAATTGAACATTGAGAAATTTTATTGTGATTGCATAATTTATGATAAGTTTGGGGTGAATGGATGCACATATTAAGGATTGTATCTCGGTCAAACATTTTGCGAAAAATGTCTAGGTGAGGAATTTGAGCCTCCAACAATGTTTTTGAATTGTGTGAATCACTTTTAAGTTACACTTTCCCGGATTTGCTTGAATCTTTTCATGGTTTGCATGTTTATATGTTTGCATCAAATGATTTAGGCAATTTTTTTTGAAATAGCTACTTGGCCTAAAAAGGATCATCCCTAATGCATGTTCCCTAGTTAGCCACATTTAGCCTAATAGCCTATTGTTTCTTGATGACCTTATGTTATAAGCCAAAAATCCGAAAAAACCATGTTAATCCAATCTTAGGATTTAGGAGAGCATGGATGCTTAGCAAGACAAGGGTTGAAGGAAACTGGGTGGCTACAAGGGTTCGATATGTTATTTTGGGTTGAGAAAAAGAAAAAAAATATATAGGTTGAAGCCAAAGGCAAAAGGGAAAAGGAAAAAGAAGAAAAATAAAAAAAATGCCAAAAAAGGGTAAAATAAAAGGGTGTCGAAGGAAATAGGTTGTAACTACCCAAAGCGTCAAAAAGAAAAATGGAAAAAGGAATTAGAGTGAAAATCATAGTGTAAAAAGTTTCATGCTCTCTTAATTCCTAGGGATGTAAAGCCTAACACCTTTGTATATCCTACCTTTAGCCAGGCCACATTACGACCTATGAAAGACCTTTTGATGATGCATGCATGTTTTCGTGGGAGCTTTGTTTGAGATGAAAATCAAATTCATGAAAAGTGCTCTTGAAATGTGAAATTGAGTGAAAGTTGATAGCCTAGACAAATTGAGCGAATGAGTGAATTATTAAATGCCCTTGTGAGGAAGACAAATTTTGAAATTGGTGATCTCCTTTTTGTGTGCAACTCGAACCCTTTACTTAGATTAATAATTGCATGGATGATTAAATTCTCAATTGTTTAAAGTAAATGAATGTGGGGATTACAATGATGTAAAGGGGGAAACATTGAAGAAAAATTGAATTGATAAAATTGCATGAAATTTGTGTGAAATTCATTGAGTCCATTGAGCTTACCCAATTTCCTTCGACACCCTTTTATTTTGCCCTATTTTGGCATTTTTTATTTTTCTTCTTTTTCTTTTTCCCTTTTGCCTTTAGCTACAACCTATTTTTTTTCTTTTTCTCAACCCAAAAACTTGATGGGCTCCGGCAAGCGTACCAGATCGAAGCAAGTAATAATAAAACGGTGAGAAACCGAGTATCGAACACGGATTGGGAAACCAAGTGTCACTTCACAAAATAAACAACTATTTAAACTGAGAAATAGGTGTGAAAAGATTTCAAAGAAAATAAAAGAAACAATAAAATCAAATCAAATATTTTTGGGATTTTAAATTAAAAGAGATTTCTAGGAGTTGGGTTACCAACAAGACTGCTCATGCTACTATATTGACTACCCCTCTTGTTAATTATCAAAATTGCTTTGAAGGTGAATTTATCTTAAATAAGTTAATGTTTCCTCTCGAGATATAAGAACCGTGCCCAATTAAACCAACCCCTACTCTCGTGGTAATTGTATTTAAATTGAACCCATTAAGATTCGGGACAAGTCAATGGTACCCTCGAAGGACCGCTTCTAACTCTCGTGATTTAAGTCCTAAGTTCAATCCCTATAGATCCAATACCTAAGTTCACCGCCAGGTTCCTCCTTAGAGCATCTATGACATGCAAATAAGTGCGCACCAAATTTACAAGTAATTCATGCAATAGGAATCAAATCGAAAGCAAATTGGAATTAACAAAAGGAAAACATCAATTCATAACATAAAACAAGTCTTGGGCATAGCCCCAATTCCTAGAAATAAAAACAACTACTCAAGCATTGACATGTTCATGGCAAGCTTGATTAACAAAAGCATAAGAAAACCTAAGAGAAAAGAAGAAATTGAGAAGAAGAGAAATCCTAATTTTTGCCTAAGGTAGCAGCCCAAGGGATCCCTATTTTAGAGCCTTAGAATCCTATTTATAATGTAGGGTAACTTGGGATTAAGGCTATTACAAAATCAGATCAAATCAGCAATTAAATTTTCATATTTTTCGGGTCACGACCGTGATGCATGTCACGGCCAAGCCGTCACAGATTCTGTCCTGGAGTACTTGACACTGGTTGGCCTATCACAGCCGTGATGGCCATCACAGCTTGGCCATGACAAGTTCTGACTTTGTGTTCTTTCTTTTTCAGCCCTGCTCGATCATGGCCGTGATGCCTATCACGTCCAGGCGGTGATGGGCTCTGTTTGGCTCATTTTTCTTGTATTTCAAGCTCCGCCTTCATGCAAACTCCAACATAATTGGTCCTGAGCATTTTAATCTTCATATTTAATTGCCAAATCAATATCTCCAAATTAATTGCCAAATCTTTATCATATCCTTTATTGTTGTGATAGGCAATTATTATCCAAACCCAAATTGATTTGGATCCAATCTTTTATCTCAATGCCAATTGAATTATCTTTTAACCATAATAATGCAAATCCAAATTGATTTGGATTCAAATCCATCATGTGGGCCCTTGCAATTTACTTGGTAAACTTCAATTTAATTGATTTCTATTCTTTTCTTCATGATACTTTCCTAAAAATCAAAAATAAGAATAATATCAGAAAATTAATAAAAATCTAATTAAAATTAATTAAACACACACATTGACTCTAAAATAACCAAATTAGGAAAACAAAATCTAATTTGGGCTAAATCAAGCATTCAACAAAATTTAATTGATGAAATCCGCTCTAAAATAATAGATAAAACATGATAAGACAGTGGATTATCATTAACCCATGACCCTCACGCAAGTGTACGGCTTCATCGCCAAGTAATAAAAAGATCGATCCCACAGAGACCGTGATCTCAAATAACAATTAATTATTAAATCCATTAAACTGGACTATATATAAAAAAAGATTTGGAAAAGATTTTATTTTTGAATCAAATAGCAAATTAAATTTAAAGTTGCAATTAAAATGAAATCAAGAACAAAATAGGAAAGTAGATCAAATATGAGATTTCAAAATATCAAAAGGGATTCCCAGGAATTGGGTTACCAACAAGACCGCTCATGCTACTAAATTGACTACCCCTCTTGTTAATTATCGAAATTTGCTTTGAAGGTGAATTTATCCTAAATAAGTTAATGTTCCCTCTCGGGATACAAGAACCGTGCCCGATTAAACCAACCCCTACTCTCGTGGTAATTGAATTTAAATCGAACCCTTTAAGCTTTGTGACAATTCAGTGAACCCTCGAAGGACCGCTTCTAACTCTCGTGATTTAAGTCCTAAGTTTGATTCCTATAGATCCGATACCTAACTTCACCGCTAGGTTCCTCCTTAGAGTATCTATGACATGCAAATAAGTGTGCACTAAATTCACAAGTAATTCATGCAATAGGAATTAAATCGAAAGCGAATTGAAATTAACAAGAAGTAAAACGTCAAATCATAACATAAAACAAATCTTGGGCATAGCCTCAATTCCTAGAAATAAAAAAAGACTACTCAAGCATTGCCATATTCATAGCAAGCTTCATGAACAAAAGCATTAAAAGAAAACCTAAGAGAGAAGAAGAAATTGAGAAGAAGAGAAATCCTAGTTTTTGCCTAAGGTAGCAGCCCCAGTGATCCTATTTTCGAGCCTAATTACCCTATTTATAGAGTAGGTTAACTTGAATCCCAAGCAATTACAAAATCAGATCAAATCAGCTTTGAAAATTCCAGATATTGTGCGTCACGGCCAGACCGTGACAGATTCTGTCTTGGAAAACTTGGCACTGATGGCATGTCACGATCGTGATGGCCATCACAGCCTGGCCGTGACAGGTTCTGACTTTTTCGTTCTTTTCTTTTCAGCCTTGCTCGATCATGGCCTTGACAGCTGTCACGGCTAGGCCGTGATGGGCTCTGTTTGGCTCATTTTTCTTACTTTTCAAGCTCCGTCTTCATGCAAGCTCCATCACCGTTGATCTTGAAAATTTTAATCCTCAATTCCTGCACAACAACACCACAAAACCGCCTTACCCATTCCAAGGTAAAAACTAACAAAAATCAAATTAAAAATGCCTAAACTACATGAAAATGCATGCAATATGATAAAGAAATATGAGGTGTAATCACACTCATCACAGGACAGATAGGTTGTCCTTGGACCCAACCTTGTGAAGAACTAACTTGTTCAGTAATTCATGAAGGATACGAATGATGTCCTTCATTTCATCATCTTTCCAAGAATGATTTCGAACTATGTCATATCTCATCAAGAAGGCTTCAATCACCTCAGAGCCTCCCAGTTCAGTCTCCCATGACTCAGTAAGTACCACTCCTTCCTGAGCGCAGAAGATGGCATCGGCAATGGTTTTCTCAGAGACAACAATCCTCTTTCCCATCACATTGGAGGAGAAGTTAGTATCAGTAACTTGAAGTCTCCTCCAGAAATCCCTTATTAAGCTGGGAAAAACAGAGACTTTCTCAATGAAGAGTCCTCCCCATTAAATCCATTAAACTGGACTATATAAAAAAAAGATTTGGAAAAGATTTGATTTTTGAATCAAATAGCAAATCAAATTTAAAGTTGCAATTAAAATGAAATCAAGAACAAAATAGGAAAGTAGATCAAATCTGAGATTTCAAAATATCAAAAGGGATTCCCAGGAATTGGGTTACCAACAAGACCGCTCATGCTACTAAATTGACTACCCTTCTTGTTAAATTGAAATTTGCTTTGAAGGTGAATTTATCCTAAATAAGTTAATGTTCCCTCTCGGGATACAAGAATCGTGCCCGATTAAACCAACCCCTACTCTCATGGTAATTGAATTTAAATCGAACCCTTTAAGCTTTGTGACAATTCAGTGAACCCTCGAAGGACCGCTTCTAACTCTCGTGATTTAAGTCCTAAGTTTGATTCCTATAGATCCGATGCCTAACTTCACCGCTAGGTTCCTCCTTAGAGTATCTATAACATGCAAATAAGTGTGCACTAAATTCACAAGTAATTCATGCAATAGGAATTAAATCGAAAGCGAATTGAAATTAACAATAAGTAAAACATCAAATCATAACATAAAACAAATCTTGAGCATAGTCTCAATTCCTAGAAATAAAAAAAGACTATTCAAGCATTGCCATATTCATAGCAAGCTTGATTAACAAAAGCATTAAAAGAAAACCTAAGAGAGAAGAAGAAATTGAGAAGAAAAGAAATCCTAGTTTTTGCCTAAGGTAGCAGCCCCAGTGATCCTATTTTCGAGCCTAATTGCCCTATTTATAGAGTAGGTTAACTTGAATCCCAAGCAATTACAAAATCAGATCAAATCAGCTTTTAAAATTCCAGATATTGTGCGTCACGGCCAGACCGTGACAGATTCTGTCTTGGAAAACTTGGCACTGATGGCATGTCACGATCGTGATGGCCATCACAGCCTGGCCGTGACAGGTTCTGACTTTTTCGTTCTTTTCTTTTCAGCCTTGCTCGATCATGGCCTTGACGGCTGTCACGGCTAGGCCGTGATGGGCTCTGTTTGGCTCATTTTTCTTACTTTTCAAGCTCCGTCTTCATGCAAGCTCCATCACCGTTGATCTTGAAAATTTTAATCCTCAATTCCTGCACAACAACACCACAAAACCGCCTTACCCATTCCAAGGTAAAAACTAACAAAAATCAAATTAAAAATGCCTAAACTACATGAAAATGCATGCAATATGATAAAGAAATATGAGGTGTAATCACACTCATCACAGGACAGATAGGTTGTCCTTGGACCCAACCTTGTGAAGAACTAACTTGTTCAGTAATTCATGAAGGATACGAATGATGTCCTTCATTTCATCATCTTTCCAAGAATGATTTCGAACTATGTCATATCTCATCAAGAAGGCTTCAATCACCTCAGAGCCTCCCAGTTCAGTCTCCCATGACTCAGTAAGTACCACTCCTTCCTGAGCGCAGAAGATGGCATCGGCAATGGTTTTCTCAGAGACAACAATCCTCTTTCCCATCACATTGGAGGAGAAGTTAGTATCAGTAACTTGAAGTCTCCTCCAGAAATCCCTTATTAAGCTGGGAAAAACAGAGACTTTCTCAATGAAGAGTCCTCCCCATTAAATCCATTAAACTGGACTATATAAAAAAAAGATTTGGAAAAGATTTGATTTTTGAATCAAATAGCAAATCAAATTTAAAGTTGCAATTAAAATGAAATCAAGAACAAAATAGGAAAGTAGATCAAATCTGAGATTTCAAAATATCAAAAGGGATTCCCAGGAATTGGGTAACCAACAAGACCGCTCATGCTACTAAATTGACTACCCTTCTTGTTAAATTGAAATTTGCTTTGAAGGTGAATTTATCCTAAATAAGTTAATGTTCCCTCTCGGGATACAAGAACCGTGCCCGATTAAACCAACCCCTACTCTCATGGTAATTGAATTTAAATCGAACCCTTTAAGCTTTGTGACAATTCAGTGAACCCTCGAAGGACCGCTTCTAACTCTCGTGATTTAAGTCCTAAGTTTGATTCCTATAGATCCGATGCCTAACTTCACCGCTAGGTTCCTCCTTAGAGTATCTATGACATGCAAATAAGTGTGCACTAAATTCACAAGTAATTCATGCAATAGGAATTAAATCGAAAGCGAATTGAAATTAACAATAAGTAAAACATCAAATCATAACATAAAACAAATCTTGAGCATAGTCTCAATTCCTAGAAATAAAAAAAGACTATTCAAGCATTGCCATATTCATAGCAAGCTTGATTAACAAAAGCATTAAAAGAAAACCTAAGAGAGAAGAAGAAATTGAGAAGAAGAGAAATCCTAGTTTTTGCCTAAGGTAGCAGCCCCAGTGATCCTATTTTCGAGCCTAATTGCCCTATTTATAGAGTAGGTTAACTTGAATCCCAAGCAATTACAAAATCAGATCAAATCAGCTTTTAAAATTCCAGATATTGTGCGTCACGGCCAGGCCGTGTGACAGTTCTGTCTTGGAAAACTTGGCACCGATGGCATGTCACGATCGTGATGGCCATCACAGCCTGGCCGTGACAGTTCGAACTTTTCGTTCTTTTCTTTTCAGCCTTGCTCGATCATGGCCTTGACGGCTGTCACGGCTAGGCCGTGATGGGCTCTGTTTGGCTCATTTTTCTTACTTTTCAAGCTCCGTCTTCATGCAAGCTCCATCACGGTTGATCTTGAACATTTTAATCCTCAATTCCTGCACAACAACACCATAAAACCGCCTTACCCGTTCCAAGGTAAAAATTAACATAAATCAAATTAAAAATGCCTAAAATACATGAAAATGCATGCAATATGATAAAGAAATATGAGGTGTAATCACACTCATCACAGGACTGATAGGTTGCCCTTGGACCCAACCTTGTCAAGAACTAACTTGTTCAGTAATTGATGAAGGATACGAATGATGTCCTTCATTTCAACAGCTTTCCAAGAATGATTTCGAACTATGTCATATCTCATCAAGAAGGCTTCAATCACCTCAGAGCCTCCCAGTTCAGTCTCCCATGACTCAGTAAGTACCACTCCTTCCTGAGCGCAGAAGATGGCATCGACAATGGTTTTCTCAGAGACAACAATCCTCTTTCCCATCACATTGGAGGAGAAGTTAGTATCAGTAACTTGAAGTCTCCTCCAGAAATCCCTTATTAAGCTGGGAAAAACAGAGACTTTCTAAATGAAGAGTCCTCCCCATTAAATCCATTAAACTGGACTATATAAAAAAAAGATTTGAAAAAGATTTGATTTTTGAATCAAATAGCAAATCAAATTTAAAGTTGCAATTAAAATGAAATCAAGAACAAAATAGGAAAGTAAATCAAATCTGAGATTTCAAAATATCAAAAGGGATTCCTAGGAATTGGGTTACCAACAAGACCGCTCATGCTACTAAATTGACTACCCTTCTTGTTAAATTGAAATTTGCTTTGAAGGTGAATTTATCCTAAATAAGTTAATGTTCCCTCTCGGGATACAAGAACCGTGCCCGATTAAACCAACCCCTACTCTCATGGTAATTGAATTTAAATCGAACCCTTTAAGCTTTGTGACAATTCAGTGAACCCTCGAAGGACCGCTTCTAACTCTCGTGATTTAAGTCCTAAGTTTGATTCCTATAGATCCGATGCCTAACTTCACCGCTAGGTTCCTCCTTAGAGTATCTATGACATGCAAATAAGTGTGCACTAAATTCACAAGTAATTCATGCAATAGGAATTAAATCGAAAGCGAATTGAAATTAACAATAAGTAAAACATCAAATCATAACATAAAACAAATCTTGAGCATAGTCTCAATTCCTAGAAATAAAAAAAGACTATTCAAGCATTGCCATATTCATAGCAAGCTTGATTAACAAAAGCATTAAAAGAAAACCTAAGAGAGAAGAAGAAATTGAGAAGAAGAGAAATCCTAGTTTTTGCCTAAGGTAGCAGCCCCAGTGATCCTATTTTCGAGCCTAATTGCCCTATTTATAGAGTATGTTAACTTGAATCCCAAGCAATTACAAAATCAGATCAAATCAACTTTTAAAATTCCAGATATTGCGTGTCACGGCCAGGCCGTGACAGATTCTGTCTTGGAAAACTTGGCACTGATGGCATGTCACGGCCGTGATGGCCATCACGGCCTGGCCGTGACAGGTTCTAACTTTTTCGTTCTTTTCTTTTCAGTCTTGCTCCATCATGGCCTTGATGGCTGTCACGGCTAGGCCGTGATGGGCTCTGTTTGGCTCATTTTTCTTACTTTTCAAGCTCCGTCTTCATGCAAGCTCCATCACGGTTGATCTTGAACATTTTAATCCTCAATTCCTGCACAACAACACCATAAAACCGCCTTACCCGTTCCAAGGTAAAAATTAACATAAATCAAATTAAAAATGCCTAAAATACATGAAAATGCATGCAATATGATAAAGAAATATGAGGTGTAATCACACTCATCACAGGACTGATAGGTTGCCCTTGGACCCAACCTTGTCAAGAACTAACTTGTTCAGTAATTGATGAAGGATACGAATGATGTCCTTCATTTCAACAACTTTCCAAGAAAGATTTCGAAGTGTGTCATCTCTCATCAAGAAGGCTTCAATCACCTCAGAGCCTCCCAGTTCAGTCTCCCATGACTCAGTAAGTACCACTCCTTCCTGAGCGCAGAAGATGGCATCGACAATGGTTTTCTCAGAGACAACAATCCTCTTTCCCAGCACATCAGAGGAGAAGTTAGTATCAGTAACTTGAAGTCTCCTCCAGAAATCCCTTATTAAGCTGGGAAAAACAGAGACTTTCTAAATGAAGAGTCCTCCCCATCTAGAAGAGTTAATGTACTTGCTAATATCCAAATTGTAGTCTTGCAAAACTCCAAAGTTGAAGTGATGCTCAATAGCCATGTTGAGTTTTTCCACGTTGAAGTTTGAAGAAGAAGCTATTTTTGGTGATCTGAGAGCTAGGTTTTGAAAGCAAAGAGATAGAGAGCTCGAGAATTCAAGGAAGTGTAAAGTTTTCTCAAAGGAAAGAAATTGCTTTTAAAAAGGTTTTGAATCTCAAAGGTTTTTCTTTTAGAAATAAATCAAAAAGAAAATATTTGATAAGACATGTCATTAAGAATAAAACGGCGTTGGTATCTTGAAACCATAAAAAGGTTTTGATGGGATTGATGGAAGTACTGACTCAAAAGAGAATAAAGGATAAATTTGTCATTGAGACAAAATAAATGTAATTAATAAATATATGCATAGACGGGTTCAAGCATAAGCAAGTATGGACGGGTCCAAGCAAATTACAATCAAGCATAGATGATACATGCTGTGGACGCGACAAACAAATATAATGAACGCAATATGTAATGAACGCGTATTTTAATCATGCAATGGACTTGAAATTTTCGACATGCATTGGACGGAGAAAAAAAATAGACGTATATTTATCAGAACAACATTCTCAGGTCTGGACGCTTATATCAATCTACACATAACATATTCAGATGCTTCCTAATAAAAATAAATCTGTCCTCAGCAAGAGGTTTAGTAAAGATATCTGCCCATTGATGGTCAGTATCCACAAATTGTATATCAAAAACACCTTTTTGCACATAATCCCTAATGAAGTGATGTTTAATTTCTATGTGCTTAGCTCTAGAATGCAAAATTGGATTCTTAGATAGATTTATTGAAGCAGTATTATCACACAAAAGTGGAATACTACTTACAAACATATTGTAGTCCTCCAATTGATGTTTGATCCAAAGAAGTTGTGAGCAGCAACTAGCAGCTGAAATATACTCAACTTCAGCAGTTGATAAGGCAATGATACTTTGTCTTTTGCTTGACCATGAGACAAGATTATCTCTAATGAAGTGACATCCTCCACTGGTACTTTCTTTTTCAATTCTATCTCTAACATAGTCAGCATCACAGAAACCAACTAATCTGTAATCTTTACATTTCTTAAAACACAAACCCAGATTAGTAGTACCTTTCAAATATCTAAATATTCTTTTAACTACTGATAAGTGAGATTCTCTAGGATCAGATTGAAATCGAGCACATAAGCATACACTGAACATAATATCAAGTCTGGACAAGGTAAGATATAGAAGAGATCCTATCATACCTCTATATACCTTTTGGTCTACATTTTTCTCTTTATCATCTTGGTTCTGTATGGACGTGGGGTGCCTAAGAGTGTTCATTGGTTTGCAATCATCCATGTTGAACTTCTTCAGGAGTTCCTTTGTATACTTGGTTTGATGGATGAGCATCTCGTCCACTGATTTCTTAACTTGAAGTCCAAGGAAGAATTTGAGTTCTCCCATCATGCTCATTTCAAATTATTTCTGCATTAACTTAGAATTCCTTGCACAGAGATTCATTAGTGGCACCAAAAATAATATCATCAACATATATTTGCACAACCATGAAATTAGACTTAATGTACTTTCTGAACAAGGTTGTGTCAACCTTTCCTCTATTAAATCCATTTTCCATAAGAAAAGAACTCAGCCTATCATACCAAGCTCTAGGAGCTTATTTAAGACCGTATAAAGCTTTCTTAAGCTTACATACATGTTCAGGATGGGTTTCACTCTCAAAACCCTGAGGTTGCATAACATAAACTTCTTCATTAATAAAACCATTTAGAAAAGCACTTTTAACATCCATTTGAAAAAGTATAATACTATGATGTGCAACAAATGAAAGTAAAATTCTAATTGCTTCTATCCTAGCAACAGGTGCAAAGGTTTCAGTATAGTCAATACCTTCTTCTTGAGAGTAACCTTGAGCAACAAGTCTTGCTTTGTTTCTCACCACCTTACCATTTTCATCGAGTTTGTTTCTGTAAACCCACTTTGTTCCAATAACTAATTTATCTTTAGGCAAGGGTACCAGAATCCAAACATTGCTTCTCTCAAACTGATTCAGTTTTTCTTGCATAGCTAGAATCCAACCATCGTCCAGCAGAGCCTCATCTACTGTCTTTGGTTCCAACTCAGAGACTAGTGTACACTCTTCTTGCTCTCTGAAAGTTGATCCGGTTCCTAGCCTGTCATTGGGGGAAATGATTTGATCTTGTGGATGATAATTCCTGAAGTACCAAGATTTCTGAACTGTATCATGTTGAGAAGTGGAGGTTTCTGGTTGTTTAGTAGGGTCGTCTACTTGATCATCAGCTTTTATCTTTGTTGTCTCTCCTGAGATATTTAGATCAAGATCTGCAAAAGCTTCATCTAGCTCTGATAATTTCTTATCAGGCTGCTTGTCATCAAACTTGACATGAATACATTCTTCTACGACTGAAGTTCTAGAAATGTAAACTCTAAAGCCTTTTGAAGTTTCAGAATATCCTAAAAGAATTCCATTATCTACTTTAGCATCAAACTTATCAAGTCGATCTTTAGTGTTTAGTATATAGCATTTACAACCAAAAGGGTGAAAGTAAGATATGTTGGGTTTTCATCCTTTCCACAATTCATAAGGAGTCTTGTTCAAGATAGGTCTAATGTATATTCTGTTCTAAATATAGCAAGCAGTATTAACAGCTTCAGCCCAGAAGTGTCTAGGTACAGAGTTGTCATTGAGCATAGTCCTAACCATCTCTTGAAGAGATCCGTTCTTTCTCTCTACCACACCATTTTGCTGTGGTGTTCTAGGTATTGAGAAGTTGTGAAGGATACCACTTTCTTCACAGAAATTATGAAATAGCTCATTTTTAAACTCTCCCTCATGGTCACTTCTGATTGAAGTGATACACATACCTTTTTCATTATGTACATGTTTACAGAATACAGAAAAGACCTTGAAAGACTCATCCTTGTGAGCTAGGAACATAACCCATGTCCATCTAGTGTAGTCGTCTACAATGACTAGACCATATTTCGTACCACTGACAGAAGCAGTCCTTGTTGGACCAAAAAGATGAAGGTGTAGCAACTCTAGTGGTCTATTGGTACTAACAACATTTTTAGACTCAAAAGAACCTTTGACTTGTTTTCCCTTTTTACATGCATCACAGACAGCATCAGATTTGAACTTAAGGTTTGGTAATCCTCTCACGAGGTTATGCTTATTTAGCTTTGAGATTAACTTCAAGCTTGTATGACCTAACCTTTTGTGCCAAATCCATCGCTCATCTTCAATGGACTCTAGACATGAGACACTTTGATTTGAGAGGTCCTCCAAGTCAATCTTATAAAGATTGTTTTGCCTCATAGCAGTGAATAAAAGTGATCCATCATATTTCTTGACAATACACATGTTTTTATCAAAAGAAACAACATATCCACTTTCACATAATTGACTTATGCTCAGCAGATTATCTTTTAAGCCACTTAACAATAGAACATATCAATGGATGGAAATGGGTGTTTACCAATTTTACCTATACCAATGATCTTTCCTTTCTGATTTCCTCCAAATGTAACCCTTCTAAGGTCTTGGAACATACACCTTTCTCCTGTCATGTGTCGTGAGCACCCACTGTCCAAGTACCAAGATGTTTGTTTCTTTCCTGTTGTTAAGCAAATCTGCAACAGGTATTATCTTATCTTTAGGTACCCAAACTAACTTGGGTCCTTCTTTGTTAGTAGTCACTAGATGAGAATGCTTTCTATGCTTATTATGTATGCATCTAGATGTAGTATGCCCACTCTTTCCACACACTTTGCAAAAGGTGTTGGATGGGCCAAACTTGGTTATAGCATGTTTAGCTTGAGCTTTTGAAGCTCTATGCTGTGTATGTGGTGTTGACTTTTTTTGAGATGCCTCTTGCTTCTCTTTGTCATAACCAATGCCAGATTTATCATGTGGTGACCTGGAGTACCTTAAAATGAGACTAAATTTATCCGAGCCACCTACAAGCTTTGACAGAGAGTCTGTAAGATATGTTATATCTTGTTTCAGTTTTGCAACTTCACAAGAAACATCAGGCTCACACTCTATGTCATTTTTCATCTTTAAGGTTTTGTTTCTCAATACAGACCCTATCATATTCTCTAGATAATTTAGAAAATTTCTTTTTGAGACTCCTATACTCTCGAGACAGTATGGACGACTCATGCAACAATTCATCAAAAGCATTTTGAAGAGTGGACGGGTCAGAATCCATTACCTTAGCATTAGTGTATTCACTTTCTAATGATGTGTCAGCCATAGACAGTATTCGCCTCTTCCTCAGCATTATCTTCTTCATCTGATGAAGATATATCAAGATCCTCCCATGTAACCATTAAACCTTTCTTCTTTTTGAAGAATTTCTTTTTATCCTTCAGCTTAGGGCAGTCAGCTTTGAAATGACCAGGTTTCTTACATTCAAAGCACAAGGGTGGACCTTTTTCCTTGGAGTCTGACTTCTCCTTGGAAAACTTTCTGTTAAACTGCTTCCTTCTGAAACCACCTTTCTTTCTCCACATATGTTGAATCTTTCTGGAGATGAAAGATAGTTCATCCTCATCTGACCCTTCATCACTGTCTGAAGGTTCAGTATCATCTGATGATTCGGCAGCTTTGAGGACTTTTGATGAACTTGCTTTCTTTGCCTTTAGGGCAATAGATTTTCCTTTTCTGGAATTTTCTTCTTCATTTAGTTCAAGTTCATGCACCTTGAGTGATCCTAGAAGCTCTTCTAGAGAAAGAGTGTTCAGATCTTTGGCTTCTTGAATAGCAGTCACTTTGGGTCTCCATTGGTTTGAGAGACTTCTGAGAATCTTTCTTACATGGTCTCTATTTTCATACGTTTTTCCAAGTGATCTGAGATTGTTGGTGATAGTCTAAAATCTTCCAAACATCTGATCTATAGTTTCATGATCAGCCATCTTAAACAGTTCATACTGGTGAACCAGCATGCTGATGAACCCTCATGAGCTAGGGCAAGAGTATCCCAGATTTCTTTAGCAGTATTGCAGCTGTGAACTTTGTCATGTTCAGATCTAGTAATAGCACACATGAGATAGTGCTTAGCTTTTAGATTAAGTCGATGTTGGTTTTTTTGCTCTTGATTCCATTGGGCTCTAGGAGCAGTAGCTCCAGCTTCATTTCTTGGCTGTGTAGCCAGTTTCAATAAGTTCCCAAATATCAAAGAGATGAGGCCATCATCCTCTTCTTCCAGTAGTCATAATCTGTTCCATAAAAAAGATGAGGTCTGTTGATAGCTTGTCCTTCTGCATCCGTGGTGGTTGGATCGTACTCCCTCAGCATTTGTTAGATGCTCAACCCTTTTGAGGCTGAGCTCTGATACCAACTGAAGTTGACATAGGCAAACACAAGAAGGGGGGTTGAATTGTGTTTGTTAATAATTTTCGAAAACAACCTTTTCAAAACTGTTTTCTCCCACACACACGAGAAGATTAAATCAGAAGCAATCACACAAATAGATCTTTTAGAAACTTAACAAAAGCAATATCGAAACCCCAGAGTCAGTATAAAAAAATGAAGCTGTAAGAGTTTAGAGATAGAAGATTCACATAAATGATTTTATCCTGGTTCACTCTCTTCCAACCAAGAGCTACGTCCAGTCCCTTCGACTTGAAGGATTTATCCACTATTTCTCCAAATAGATTACAACCAAGTATTCAACACATCTCCAGGCTTACAAGTATTCCTTTCTTACCAAGCCTCTCCAGGCTCTAATTCTAACAAAGAGATTTAACTTAGATCTTCTTAACTCACTATGTGTGAGGATATGAAAGTTTGAGATCCGTTGAATATTTTCACAATGTTCAAACTAAGAGATTACAGACTTTTGCTTTTTGAAAGAATGAATAAGAGTTTGCTCTCGCAAATATTGTATAAGCAGGAGTTGTTGGCTAGCAAAAGTTGTTCTTCAGAATCTGAGGTTTTCTACTTATAGTGACCTTCTCCTTCTCTTGAAAAGCTTCAACGGTCATTTTGAATTTCCCGTTTAGAGATAGCATAATATCCGTTGTGACTGAAGGCTTGATTGAAGCAATGTTGAAATGCACTCTTGGTTATCAAGGTAGTACAAAATGGAGGCTCACTGCTCTGAGCATTGCAGCTTGAAATTTTTTTTCCCTCCTTTGTGTACAGTCCAGCTTTTTCCAGCCATAAAGTTGTCATCGTACAAGTCACTTTTCATTTCCTCATTGTACTATTTGCTTTTTGTATTTCCTCAATGGTACTATGATTTTCTTAAAAGGAAACAAAGCATTAACCGGATAAAACAAATGGGAAGAAAAAAATATTCTATTGGAATAAATATCAATTATTTGAAATAATTCAAGAGAACCGGATTGCATTTATTCACTTTAGAAGAACGTATAGGAGATAGAAACTCGTCTACTCAAAATCTCTGTCTACTCAGTTACTTGTGAGACTAAGTATGTTCACTCCTTCTATTTCGTTCGTCTACTGGCGTGACATATCCTCTCGTCTATCAAGTCTTTGGACTTGCTATATCTCAGTGAGTAATTTTGATTTCCGTCTAATGACGTGGTAATTAGAGCTCGTCTGCTTGTTAATTTATTTTTTCATCTGTTCTATTCTATTAATAACTTCCGTCTGCAGACGTGGCAAACTGAGCACGTCTACTCAGAAAATTTTAAGCCCCGTCTACTTAAACTCTTGTCTACTCAAATAAATACAAAGTAAATTCACCAACCATTTTTGATCAGCTCGTCAATTCGATTGGACATGAATTCTCTTTCTCAGTCCAAGCAGATAAAAAGAACTTTATACAAGATTTCTCATGACTTATATGATTCAAGTAATCCTGCAAAAATTGAATAACCTTGTTAGATCTCAACTAACACTTTGCCAAGCAAATTTAATCCTTTTGTTAACATCAAAACTTTAGGGATTAATTAAATCCAAATCACTCTGGTTCTAACAAAAAGGGGAACATATAGGGGAATGGGAGCATGTGACATTAAGGGTAAGCAACTTCAATGAATAATTATGGAAGGTTTCTCTCATAACACTGTAGGGGTCAATGGTCAATGTTACTCTCCATTTCTCATGAGAAAATGTCATTTCATTTATCTCCCCAAAAGCATATTGATGGACATATTCATTTCTTATGAGAAATGGAGAGTAACTTTTTTCCTTTCTAATTAATACTCAAGACTTAATTGGATGTGAATTGTTTCTTAATGATTACATCAATATTCTTCAATAATGAGATTATAGATTATGCCGGGAAGAAAAGAAAACCGTGCATGCTTTTCAAGGTGGACTTTGAGAAAGCTTACGACTCGGTTAGTTGAGACTTTCTGGAATACATGATGGTTAGAATGGGGTTCCCGAACAAGTGGAGAGCGTGGATTAGAGAATGTTTAGAGTCGGCCTCAGTCTCGGTTTTGGTAAACGGAAGTCCAACTCAGGAATGCCGAATGAAAAGGGCGATTCGTCAAGGGGATCCGATGGCTCCGTTCTTGTTTCTAATTGTTACTGAAGGGTTGGCCGGGCTTGTCAGAAGTCCGGTGGAGAAAAACTTTTTTTTCAGAATTCGTTATTGAGATTATTGAACAGAAAATTGGAGTATCCTATATTCAATATGCTGATGACACAATTTTGGTGGAAGACATGTCTTCATCCAATGTGAGGGCTGTAAAGTGTATTCTCAGATCCTTTGAACTCACGACTGGGTTGAGAGTCAATTTCCACAAGAGCGGTTATAGGAATCATGGCGAGTGGTGGGAACATTGTGCAAGCAGCAGCTACTCTTAACTGCAAGGTGAGTAACCTCCCTTTCAAGTTCCTTGGAATTTTTGTGGGGGCTAATCAGAGGAGATCCGTAACTTGGGTGCCTCTCATCAACTCTCTCCAAAAAAGACTTCAAGGGTGGAGGAACAACTACCTTTCTTTCGAAGGTAGAGCCATTTTGTTAAACGCAGTCCTTTCCGCTTTGCCGGTATATTATTTGTCAATGTACAAAGTACCTAAGAAGGTTTTGAATACAATAACACAGATTGAGAGAATATTTCTTTGGGGAGGGAGTGAAGAATGTAGGAAGATATGTTGGGTAAAATGGGAGGTGGTATGTAGAGAGAGAGAAGATGGGGGACTTAGGAATTAGAGACATTAAAGCATTCAATCTTGCTTTATTAGGAAAGTGGAGATGGTGGTATTTTACAGAAAAAGAGTCCTTGTGGTCAAGCATCCTTAGGGTCAGGTACGGGGATCAATCTAGTTGGAAAAACCAATGGTGTGAAAAAACAACGGAGGGAGGAGAGGTTTTAGTGTGGTGGAGTGATTTGGGCAGGTTAGAGGGGGTGAAAGTCAAAAAGAGGGGTGGCTATCCAATGGCATTGCCAGGGTCTTAGGATGTGGAAAGAGAATTTCCTTCTGGAATGAAAAATGGGTAGGTTTGGATGCTTTGTCTAACACTTTTCTCAGGTTATATAATATTGCTTTGATGAAGGAAGCAAAGGTGGAACGAATGGGGTTTTGGAGGGATGGCGTATGGCGTTGGAATTTCATTTGGAGGAGAAGTTTATTTGTTTGGGAAGAAGAGTTGCTGAGCAACATGCTGGTCATAATGAACCAAAAAACACTAAAAACAGACGTGGAGGATGGATGGAGTTGGTTGGGAAGCAGCTCCCAAACCTATGCAATTAATTTGGCTTATAAAATCATCACTGCAGTGGAAGATGGCCATCAAAATGACATGTTCAGGATGCTGTGGGAAACAGGTGCTCCTCTCAAAGTTGGAGCTTTCTGTTGGAAGGCAATACAAAACCGAATTCCTTCTGCTGCAAATCTGCTAAGAAGAGGAGTTTCATCCGGTTTCAGCTCTCCTTTGTGTTGTTTTTACAGAACTGAGATAGAAACTTGCAACCATATGTTCTTGTCTTGCAAATTTTCATACTATGTTTGGATGTTCATGTATAATTGGCTGGACATAGGTACTGTTTTGGCAGGGGATTTAAAGGATCTACTACTTCAACACGATGGGTTATTCTTTGAAAGAAAGAAATCTAAAGCATGGAGGATGTTCTGGTTCGGCACAATTTGGTCGATTTGGCTACACCGCAATGATATCATCTTTAATCAAGCTAAGGTGAACATTGAGAAGGTGACAAAATTAATAAAAGTTAGGGTATGGAGCCGGTGCAGGGCATCGGCTAGGGTGGCTGTTTTCTCCTACACAGACTGGTGCCTCAATCCGATATGTTGCATCCAATCTGCAGGCTAGATCATCATCACTTCCTTCTGTCTTGCATCTGGTCTTAGTTTTTATATATTAGGCTATGATTCAAAGTCATATCCTATAAAAACTTTGTTTTTCTGGTCTTGTTAGACAGTTTAGGTTGCTGTTTTTTCTTTGTTTTTTGTTATCAAGGTAGGGCCGAAAGGCTTGTAATTGACACTTTAAATATGGGTTAAATACCCCTCGTACTCTATCTATATGCCTTTGGCTTATTAAAAAAAAATATATTCTTCAATAGACACAACCAATCATGCTGTGGACGTGTAAGTGGCAAAACTGCATTTGTTTATTCTGCATGCATGGTAGGTTTTTTGTTTTTTTTGAACCAACATGCATGGTAGCTTGATTTGTCCCCCAAATGTCAAAATAAAACTGGTTTGATCACTGAAAGCAACGGAAAAGAATAAGGTTTATCTAGTTAATATAGGCCATTGATAGCATTTGAATATTACATGTCAATGAAAATATATTTAAATGATGAAGTATTTGCTTGAAAGCATTTTCTATTTCTCCTGGAAGAAAGTAAACTCTATTATCTTGACTGCTTTTATATCTTTGACTCTTTGTTGAGGATCAATGAGGTTGGAAAAACCAAACCAAATGACTTCAAATAAATAAGTTATGCTAAAAAGACAACAAAGAAGTCAACTAATTTAGGAAGTCAACATCTTTCATACGATAAGATTTGCATCAGCAACTATAAATATATTGTGACTTCAGATTTCAATTTCAGCATATTGGTGATTTTACTGCAACGACACGGTATTAGATAGGCAAGCTGCATTTCACGATCAAACACTTCCGTGAAACAAAAACATCCCTTAAGTGTGTGTTTAGACGAGTATTTGACAAACGTGATTTTGGATGAAATTGATTTTGTAAAATTGATTTCAATAGAATTGAGTTTGAAGTAAAGTGATTTATATTTGGATACATTCACGTAAAAATGAGTTGAACAATAAATTTGAGATTAAAAATCACGTTTAGGGGCAAAAGTTCCAAATTCTAGCTTCGGATTATATAGATTAGAGGAACATATGTTTCTGATGATCAATTTTAAACTCCTAACTTAGCGTTTTATCTATCTTAGCTCTTCTGGTGTTTAATCTAGTAACTAATCCTCTTTCTAGCAATATGATATGGTTTGAAGACTACGTTAACACTTGAGTGGGTTTTTAATTTGTTTATTTGCAATGTTACATGTCGAACTTTAAGAAAGGCATTTTCAAAAATAAAAATAAAAATACATGTAAAATAACCTTTATTTAACTTGGTTTTAATCTTGATACATGGACAGTATTTAAGTTTTTTAGATTGTCAACCAACCAGATGTCACTTGATTTTGAAATCCATTATATAAAAGTCAAATATTTTATGTGAAAATATATAATTGGACAACAAATTAATAGTGTATTATAATTAGAACATCACCAATGATGTAACTCATCGGAGCTGCTTACCAGGGACGGACCCAAGTATTATACAATGGGGCAACTGCCACCACTAAGAAAAAAATATTTGTATTATTAAGAGCTACATAATTTATTTATTTATTACCCACACTAAAAAATAAATGTTACCCCCACAAATGAACTGTTGAATGACTATTTGGGTAAGTGCATGCATAAAGACATTTTTTTATATAGTAAATCACAACTATTTCAAAATATAAAGATAGTGATGTCCAAGGTTTATGTTTATTCATGCATTACAACATGCATTGCTGTTCTTAGAGCATTCTTTAGCTATTTTTAGAGCATTACAACATGTTAATTTCCGATTTTCGGTTTAATGATAGTGATATCCAATGTTTTGAATTGTAGTTGCAATCACGGTTGCGTTTGTGATTCATGTTGCGTTTTTTTGTTATTAAGAACTATTGCGAAAAAATATTTATAGTAAATGATCTTGTCCCCACTAATCAAAATTTATGGGTCCGTCCATGTTGTTTACTTTATCTTTTTATGGGTCTTACATGTGGATTTCACGTCATCCTACTCCAATGATGCAATTAAACAAGAAGTGGTTCTCATTTCTAAAAACTAGCTAAGCAACTTCCATTAGAGGTACTCTTAAATCCTTATCGTTAAGCGGCAAAAAATTCTATTTCTAACTTCTTCATGATTACTTAATTCCAATTAGCAAGTTAGATTTATGATCACATGCTACAATAAATATTCACCCACTAGTGGAATTAACCTTTAACTTTTAACTTTGAAGAAGCTACCATCATCCATGTATATATTTGGTTGAAGGAATTAACCTATATGGTTTCAACTAGTCCTTTTCGATATAAGTAGAGAATGCTAGCTCATAACAACTTACAGCTAGAAAAAGGAAAACAACAATAAAAAAGTATATATTGAATCATTTTACACATGGATGACAAAAGGGAAAAAATCCATATTTTTCTTTGGGTGCATCAAATGGTATTCCAGTATTCATTGATCATTGATCGATAATCAAGGACTAATCTCTTTCGAGACTAAGAGATCATCGAAAATGATTTTGCCTCTCCCGAATCCCAACAAAGCATTTTTCATGCTTAATAGTTTAAGGAACTCGTTTATCTACCAATTGTGTTGGCTCGTGTTGGTAAAATTTTATATTTGTTCCAGCTCCATTGGTATCAAGGCCTCGTGTGGAGGTGTGGTCTGAGATGATGATGGGCATTTTCTTGTTGGTTTTGCCGCTAAATTGGGTTCTTGTTCCATTCTTGAGGCTGAGTTATGGGGTATTCTTCATGGATTGAGACTTGCTTAGAGCAGAGGCTTTCATTGTATAAGAGTCTACTCTGATTCTGAAGTTGCTATGGGTCTGATTACTAAGGGGTGTAGCAGCACTCACATCATCTATTCTTTGGTGTCTGCCATCCAGGAGGTGTCAAATGGAGTTGGAACAATTACTTGGCAGCATGTCTTTAGGCAGGCAAATCAAGTCGCTAATGCTTTTCCAAATTTGGTCTTTCCTTAGTGATCATCTTAAGATTTTTGAGTTTGCTCCTAACTTTACTGTTAATGTCTTAAGGGAAGATGCTTTTGGTACTTGCTTTCCAAGAGGCTTTTAGTTTGTTTGTTGCGGTTCAACCCCTTTTCCTCATGAAAATAAAAATAAAAAATCTCTTTCGCATTTTCTTCTCACATTATGAGAGTAGGAAAATGTTGTGGGTCCCACCATGCACTTTTTTCCTCTCCTATCTTTTCTCTCTTTAACCAAATAAAAGAAAAATGGAAAACCCATTTACTTTCTCCTTTTCTGTTTTCTTTCTCCCTTATTCACCCCAATCAAACAAAACAATAATAAATGTTGTATATTGCAGACATCATCCCCGTTAATTTGGGTTATTTTGTTTGCAACTTTTTGATAAGAAAAGTTTTTTTAAAAATTAAATTGTTTATTGATGACCTCTAAAATTTGTTATATCGATTGTTTTTTTTAAATAAATTTAAATTGACCTCTTTTTTGACAATAAATGGACCTATGTTTTAACTTTTAATTAAGTCGGTTGTTGAATTGTCTACCGTCCTGGGTATTATTTAAGCAGAAAATTTTCCATTATTTCGCTGACCTCCTCATGATTTCTTTCTTAATTCCCGTTACCAAGCAAGCTTAATGGTCACATGCTTCAATAAATATTATCCACTTGTTTTCTTTCCTAATTTTCATAAGCTGCCGGTCCAATGTACTCCAGAAGCTACCATCCAATATTATTAAAATGGAACCAGTCGACTCGGCCAGGATACTGGGTTAATGGGTCACTGGTTCAACTGGGTTCAACCAAAGGTTTCTGGTTGACTCAGTTTGAACCGGTATACATGAAAACTATGTATATATATATATATATATTATATTTTGAACATATCCCAATCAAATGCGGTAGTCTAGTGGTACAACATCTTCACAAGTACCTCACAACACGTCCTAGTTCTCTCCTACATTTTCGACTAATTTCGCTCGAGGAAATTCAGTTCCGCACGATGATGTCAAACGTGCAGCCGATCCATCCGCGAGTCGAGTCACCGATTCACCCCGGTTTAGAGTCGAGTTGATGACATCAGCACCGGCTCTTATGCCATCCGGTTTGTTATGCTAACCGGATCGGCCACAGGTCCTGCCAATCCGGTTTTATTAACACTGCTACCATCTATATATGTTTAATTAAAGGAATTATCATGTAACCATGGGGTTGATCTAGTAGAGCATGACGAGGTCTTGCATTTGACATGTTGCATGTTCGAACCTTCACTAATCTTATTGGGGGAGGTAAATGTAAATCTTTTTACAAGTGCTCATAGAGCTCAAAGATTTTCTCTGCCTTTGATTGAGACACAATCCCCTTATACTAAATTCTTATCTTATATAAAAAAAAGTGATTATCCTATATGGTCTCAGGTTTCTCTTTTATATATATATATATACACACACACACGGGGGGCATATCTAGTGAGTGAGAGGGCTTTTTTAATATGAGAGTGAGATGGATAAATCTGGGTCATACAATCATATATGGATGTTTAGGATTAAAAGTTATTTCATGATTTTAAAATGTCACATGACCACTTAAAAAAGTCACATGACTTTGTGGTTTAATCTTGATCGTTAAAAGTTTGATCAAATGACTATGATAATTCATATAAATAAGGTCATCTCACTTGATATGTCCCATATATATATATGTAGTTTTTTGGGTGAGGTAAATGTAAATTTCTTTACAAGTATTCACAGAGTTCAGAGGTTTTCCTGCCTTTAACTGAGACACCCTCTTACACTAAATTTTTATCTTATATAAAAAAAAGGATTGTCCTATATGATCTCAGGTTTCTCTTTTTTTATATAGAGGAACTAACCAGTATGGTCTCTAGTTTCCTTTTTCTTTTCTTTTTTTTTGGTAGATCTCTAGTTTCCTTTTTAGATAAAAGCAAACAACGATGAATTTTCTTTAACCGTTTTAAACATGGAAGGGTAAAAGAAAACTTCCTATACGGGTACATTTATAATTTTACTAATTTAATTTAAGCAAAGTAATTTAAAAAAAATGTTCCATACATATTTGATTCCATCGTGTATTGAGGATTTTTTTCACCTATACAAAACATCTCTATGAGATAGTTGGAAATTGTTAGAAATAGTTGAAAGTTTATTAGGATTAGGTAGTTTGTTAGGTGTGTCACACTCATTGTAAACTACTTTTACTCATTCACAATATGCATTCCATAAATTTTCTCTCTTCTTTTATGGATGTTATGTTTGTTTTTCTAACAGATACATAACATAATAACTAGTTTTGTCAACCAAAAAAAAAAAAATACTAACTAGTTATAATACCCGTGTTTTACCCGGGTTACTTTTTTATTTATTTTTTTGTGGACAATTACCCGGGTTAATTACTTGTTAGAAAAGTATGAAAATAATTTCAATAATAACCTATACCACAAACTTCCTATTTCTAATTTTACAAATTTGGTTTAAGCAAAGTAATTGAGAAATATTCCATACTTATTTGATTCCATCGTGTACTGAAGATATTTTTTAGCCATATAAAACATATTGCTAAAGATACCCACGTATGTTATTATAGTAGAATAATTTATTTTCAATGAAGGTGACGATTTCGAATTGAATAAATTTTGGAGAATTATTAATTACTTTCCTGGTGTGTACTTCAACTACCTATTTCTATGCCTATCTCTTTCTGATGAAAACGGCACTTGATGTTGAAGGAGAAGGACAAAAAGGGACAAGACAAAACTTGTGTTTCATGTATTCATGTTGCAATGGAATCACCGCAAAGCCACCCACACGAATCAAAGGAGGATCTCGATATCATGAAAGATCAATCTCAAGAACATGTTTTTGTTTTTTGGACCATTATGTTTGCAGTTTTTCTTTCCCCGTTTTTCTTTCCCCTTGGTTTACATGATCGGGTCTTGCATAAAATTTTACTTGCCCCTTAACTAATATTTTACATCTTCGAAGAATTAGTCCTACGGCTTCCGGCTATGGGATACACCGGGTTCCATCCCGACTTAAAAAAAAAGATTGGTTGGATAGTTTATCAATGCAAATGTTTTCTTGAACAAAAATAATATGAAAATTTTGTTACATCCATCTCCTTAACTCATTTTTTAATGAAATTTCTTCCAAATTTATGCAAAACATATAAAATTGTATGTTGCTGAAATAACTTGCATACTACAGTCCAGAATTTTAATCATTAATTATAACATTTCAGGGAGATCAAATTGGTTTACCGTCCGTGATTTTGGTTTGTGAATTTTAGAATGACAAAAAAATTTAATAAATGAATGAGAATTACTCTGGTGTGAAGAAGGAAAATACAACAATGCACGAGAAATTCTAAGACAGGAACAGGACAGGAAGAATTTAAGAGATTTAATGTTTAATTAACAAACAAAAATAAAAATAATAAAATAAAATACAATTATCACCACATCCCAAAATAATATTACTTGAGATGATTCATCTTTAATAATTACAAAATTACACTTATCTCCCTTGAAGTTTGACTTAATTGCCATTAGAATCCTTTTATTTTAGAATTTTATTTAGAAGAATACTAACAAATGTCCTTAGGGCATTGTTTAAGGAATCAATAAAGGAAATTTTGTATGGGAAATGATGTATTTAATATTTCAAAAAGTGTAATACTTAATTTTTTAATATAAATTCTTCTTTTATGGGTTTTTTTAACCAATACCCTTAGGACACTCGTTAGCATCACCATTTTACTTATCTTCCTTAAGTTTATAGTATAGTATAAGGGACGTTGTATTAAAAATATTGTAAGGGACATAATAAGTATAATCATAAGATAAATCTTAAGGGAGGTAAGTATATGATGATAAGATAAACCAAACTTCAAGAGAGATTGGTGCAAGTAATAGCAAAAGTAATTAAGTCAAACCTCAATATACATTATAGTAATTTCCACTAAAATAATATGTAAAAAAAAAAAAAGCTTTGGAAATAAGGGGAAATTAAAAGAAGAAATAGAAATTAACTTTTTGGGGAATAATGTTGAGTCAAAAGCTGGCCATTAGACATTATTATTATTATTAAATCGCGAGATATCAGATGATCCCTGAAGCTGATTCTACTCCATAACTATATCCTTATATAGCTGCACACCTGGTCAATTCTCACACATAGTTTTCTTCCACTCTTTCTCTGCATTCTCTGCTAGAAAGAAGGGAAAAAAGGTAACTGCATTCTAGTACACAAACCAATCACTTGCTTGGTATTCTTTACTCTAGTCTCGATGTATCTCATCCTTTTCATGGTTTTCTTGTTATAAAAAACAAACATGTACCACTCCATGTATGGTGATGTAGCTAGCAGGCCAGCATTATATTCACATTCACCTTATATTATATGATGATAATGATTATTTTATATTTGTACATGAAAGCTTACATTTTGTGATAACATAGCAGTTTTCTAGTGTAACAGGCCGGCAGAGAGACACAGATAGAACTATTGTGGGGTTTTCAATGTTAGATGCATGCTTTCTATGTTTTATATAATATTTTGAATCATAGCAGATGGCTTAATTAACAAAAGGTTGTTTGTGTTGTGTCTCAAAAGAAGAGTAATTGTTTGTGGCAGTGTTTGAGAGGGTGTTGTTGTTGGTGTTTATTGGAGCAAAGGCAACAACAACTTCAACCAAAAAGAAAGAGGCATGGAAGCCAAAGGTGGAGAAGTGAGAAGGCTTCATATCATTTACTTTCTCAGTCACATGGGTGGTCGTGCAGAACATCCTCATCTCATTCGCGTTCTTCATCTAGCTCGTAATGGGGTTTATCTCCGAGGTGAGTTATCTATCCTCTTCTGCATTGGCTCCGATTATAGTGCCTCTTGTTCTTAATTTCTGCTAACCATAATGTTATGATTAATTTGTGATTCTATTATTTGAGTCTAATGACAATGTCTTTGATCTATTAAAAGATGTTAAGAGATGGCTTGGGGAATTGAGAGGAAAAGACTTGCCTGAAGCTTTTGCTTGGTCCTACAAGAGGTTGAAGCATACCTTCATTGCTTATGTCCATTTCTCTACCTGATTTGTTGTTTTATTGCCTACAACCTATGAAGCACGGACACCTCTTCAAAGTGCCGTATCGCGGGTCGGACACGCCTCGGACACCGACACTTCTTGGATACGTCTATATGTTCCCGATGTTGTTTTGGACATTAGTCGTGTCACGGTCTATGTGTCAGAGAGTCGGTGCTTCATAGCCTACAACTTTTTACTATCTGTGTGTGTTTAGAATCAATTTGTAACCGACTATTATTGAATGGCAGGAGGTACAAGACTGGATATGTGTGGCAGGACTTGTTTGATGACGACCTCATAACCCCCATTTGTGACAATGAATACGTCCTCAAAGGATCACAAATCCACCCTACCCCATTTGGTATGTACTTAAAGATAAAATCACTAGTCCCACATTTATTATTCACATCAATATTTGAGTATGGCCACCCATAATTTCCATCCATGGACATTTCCAAATTGTGTAGACCTTTTCTAATATTGTTGAAGACTCATTTAAGTTGTTGGTACAATTTTTTGTATTATGCAGAAACTCATTCACTTGATGAAAAGAAAATTGCTAGTGATATAGATGCTAAAAGGACATCCCCTCAAGTTGCAGAGGAGGACCAACAGCACCAGCAGCATTCATCTCTAGCAGAAGAACAAACTCAAATTCAAAGAGACATTAATTCGAAAACCGATATTGGAACAAAAGTTTCAGCAGAAATTAGCCAAGTATCATTGGTATTGAGCTCAGACAAGTCATCTGTGACTGAGGAATATGACTCTTCTAAGGTTGAAGAAGAGAAGCCTTTGTGGACAGGCAAAGAGAGTTTCAATGAACAGAACCATGACAAATTAGAGAACTGCACACTGCCTAGTTTGTATCACAATCTGTTGAATAAGAAGGGTAACAAAGATGACCAGAATAAAACTGATACACCTGATTCATCCTTTTCATCAGCATCATCATCATCGTCGCAATCCTCCTTTAATAAGTACAGAAGCAATTCTACTAGAGTTTCTAGTGTGTTCCGCAATTGGATTTCTTGTGGAACTGTGGAAACAGATGATGCAGCCTTGGTACTGATGAATCGCGCTGATAAAATTGTCTCCAAGGAGCATAACAACAAACCAGAAAATAAGGCTGAGATATGTAAAGGAGACATATTGGGTGGATCAGCCAGGCGTTTTAGGAATTCTTGGAATTATCATCACCAGCAAGAACACGGGGCTAGGTTAGTTAAATCATAAATCAAGCTAAGAACATTCTAAATTATATGATCATTTTAATTAACAAAGTTTACTATGTGGTTGGATGCTTTTTTTCTTTGGCAGAAAAAGCTGTGATGGAGGGGAAGCAAGAAGGAGCAGGAAAAAGCTAGGCGAATTCATGAATCAAACTGCTTACAAACCATTTGGTGGACCAATTTGCTCGTAAGTGGCTGAACATGTCTCATGAGTATAATTTCAATTGTTAGCTTTTCAACATTGTAATGAGAGGACAAACTGTGCATGAAAAATTATGGTCATATATATTGGTAAAGGGTACACTAGCACACTGGTTGAAGATTAATATGATGCAGTATTAGGATTTATCAGTGCCAGTTTGCTGCTCATCTTAGTGGAGGTGCATGGAGAGTTGGAAACCTGGAGGCAGCAGTTGACTCTTTTTTTGGTTTAAAAAAATGGATAGAGAAAATCAAAATCTATGACCATTGCATTGAATGGACAAGTGGCAAAAGTTTCCAACAAAAAGATCAATAGAGACAACATTCAGCTGGTTGTATTATTATATGGTTAAAACTTAAAATTCAGAATTGTTTATCTTGTTCCAAAATATAAAAAGTTGACATTGATTAGCAGATTGTGATGTTTACCAACATTTGGCTGCAGGGGCTATTGTTAAAATATAAGAGCTGGGTATCTTGCATCATCATTTAATGTGTCTAATTTAGAATCCAATGACCTACATACTTTGTGGCCCATATCTGTCTAGGCACTTTGATTTTCTTGTCTTTAATTGTGATCATGAAAGATAAGACCATAAATAGGACATGACGATGCAGGCAATGTGGGAAGTCATTCAAGCCAGAGAAATTGCACAAACACATGAAGTCATGTAGAGGAATGAAAGCCTTGGGAATGTCTGCTGCAACTCCTGCTGAGAAGTCAGAGCCTCAAAGATCAACTTCCTCCCATACAGAATACCTTTTGACCAACTAAATATGAATATTCCTTTAAGGGAATGCTTGACTTCACACCAGAAGCAGCTTTTACTTTTTACAAGTTTTGATGTAATTTATCACACGGTATCCTTCTTATATAGACATTATATCAGAGTTTCTTGCTTTCTCTACTGTGGGAGAGTTCATGACTATGCCATGGAGTACCCTTTAGCAACTTTCCTCATTGTAGTTAAGCCATGAACATTAGGAGATGAGGGTTACCAAAACATTATGCACACATCACAAATGATAGTGCTAACCTGCCAAGTGTCACCTGTTTTTTTTGCATGAACTACCAGAAATCAATAATTTTAAAAATATGATCAATAAATGCCAGGCAATTGTTCACACGACAGCCAGACCAACATTAGTGCACGAAGCACTTTTTACGTCGGTCCAGACGTTAATACAGCATACATTAAATGTATAACTTTTAACGTCTGTTTAGAACAAACGTAAAAGTTTACAAATTAATGTTTGTCTTTTATTAAATTGACGTTAAATTTAATATCGATTCTTTTATATAAAAGACATTAAAAGTAAACAAAAGACGTTAAAAGTAGGTTTAAAAAAAAATATATGTTACAGTATCCATTCTCCAGCTAGCTCCCACTAATTCCAGAACACAGAATTTGTACACACACTCATCACTAACAAGTTCATAAACATTAACTCATGCATTTGCATTCAAATATATATTTAGAACTATTACTAGGTAATTAACACAATTCTTAATTAAAACAATTAGAACTATAACTATCTTAATTAACACAATTCAGGCCACAATATATGAAAAATTCATAACATCTATAATATATACAAAAGAGAATGTATGTAGGAATTTGTTATACACGTGTCAATCTCTCAGGTTATCCATGTCAACATTTTCCTACGTGTCGTTCATACCATGTTTCAAGGGATGACTTAATTGTTATTCAATTTACCCATAAAAGAAAATAATTCCAATGCATTAAAACACATAAATTGTCATGATTTCATATTCAAATTAATAAGTCAATCGTGTACCATATATTTAGCTAAATTAATGCAAACTTTTTAATGCCATTCAAAATGCCTATTGGTCCAAATATCAACAAAAAAAAATGCCTATTGGTCCAGCACAATTTTTAATTAGCTAAATTAATGCATATAGGATCACATGTTTATTTGACAACTCTCACTATTTTTAGCAACTCACTCTCTCCACGTTTCTATACTAAACTAATGGCCATTCATATGTGCCATTGATTATAATTGATTATACATCCAACACTACATGATATTATTCGGGGCATTAGTTCAAATTTTGGAGAGAGTCCAATCAACCATAATATTGTAAAATGCAGAGGTTGAAATTGATGCTTTATCTATATGGTAATTCTTCTTCACTGTCACGTTTCTATTAAAATTTATATGTTGTGTTTCTTTTTTATATGGTTGGCTATATTAACTAGATGTAAAATTGAATTTTTTCTCTCTTGGCCCGGCATAGATCCAGTTTATTATTTACAGTCTTAACATCAATATAATGGATGGAAAATGATGATATCTCCTGGTTTCATGGTTGCAACAAGGTAATGGGCTAATGGTTTTGTTCCCCTTTCTATTTTTGATGCAGCCATTGTTTTTGACACCGTCTGCAAAAAATTATATGAATTACATATACTACCATTTTTCATCTGCTGTAAATAATATTATGTATTTTAATTCAAAAACAAATCATTCATATCCTTTCTAAAGTGATAAAAATCACCTCATTGAATCAATAACTTAATCATAGTATTTTAATATAAATGAAGATCAATCACACATGCATCATTCCAAGGGCTACTCAAATGAGAATGTTTTCAAATTTTTAAGGTCATGAGACAAACATGCAACTTAAGAAATTTGAATTTTGAACGCAATAAATATTATTACTCTATGCAAAGCATGAAAGCATTGAAATTGATACTCGAAATACTCCCATTCAATTCGAATTTTTTATATCAATTATGATGTTTATAAATTCTCCAGGTTATTTGTGGACTATAAATCAATTTTTTTTTTCAGTTTTTTCTAGATTTCTTCTCCCTTTCACACTCACTGGTTTCTCTCTTTACTGGTTTTTTTTAGCATGCCGCTGCGCTTCAATTTCGGTCTTAGTCTGTGACGCCTTCAAACCGCATCGGCACTGCCTTTACACTGTGAATTGACCATATCAGGCTGAGAAGAACGAATTGACGTACTACTGTTTTGGGGGAGACTCTCTATCCTCACCGACACAGTTTATCCTTTTGAGTTTCATTGGTAAATCAATTTTTTTTTCATTTTCCCCTTGATGCCAAAGTAAGTCTATACTGAACCCATTTGAAATTGATAATGGACTCTAAATTTGAAATAGGAGGAAGTGGCACGTGACTCTTTACACCTTTGCTAAAAGTGATCAAATGCTTAATGATAATGGTTCTTGTGTTCTTGTTTGATCAAATGTCAAATATGATGTACACCTTTGTTCTTCATTTTCACCCTCTCTGCTCATTGTCTTAATTTTTTTCCTCTTGGGTTCTTCAAAGACATCTATGATCCCTGCTCCTTTGATTATCTCTCATCTTAGGTAATGACTCTCATTTCTTCAAAGATTAGCTTTGCTTCATTTTTTTAACATTGCAAATTTCTAAAAATTGGAACCCTTTGATTCGCGCCTTTTTTATTTATTATTTTTTCGATATCACTGTCCTAAATCTTCAAAAGATAAGAGTCCCTTTTATTCTCATATTTAATACAAAGTACACAAGAAAAAGATGAATACAACGATTATGAAGATGAATCCGATGACAATGATAACGATGATGATGTGTCCCTCTCCAACAAAGTTGTCCCCCCTCTTCAAGATTTTTTTATGTAGATTTTTTACATGTTTAAAATTAATAATAACATGTTAATCAATATCAACAATTGAATTCCATGTTGATTTGGTTGATTTAGCAGAAGGAAAATGATATACTATTTTTGTCATTCAAATAATGCAAAGCGTATTTGTGGACACATGGCCTCAGGCTAGCAGGAATGTTTCTATAAAGTTTGGGTTTTGGGTCCTCTATTTGCATTTATGGATTTGATTTGTTTTAATTAAACTGAACTTCCTTTAATAAAATAGACACTTTATAATATAATGGTGCATTGATTAGAATTAATTATGCATCAAACAGTTCAAAATTATTCTAAGCAGCAATCAAAAATCACCATAATACAATCAATGCATAGCTTCTGATAAAGTCTTCCATGCTTGCAGTTTTAAATTCAAGTTTCATTATAATTGATAATTAGGAAATCAAAATAATTGCAATTTTTTTAAACATTTCCATAAATGGCATTATTTCCATTAACATGACATTATTATTCTAAACGTTTCAAATATTTGATGACATTATTTCAATGCAAATATTATTAATGTCATTAATGCGGTATTTGTTTCATTATTAGTTGAAAATTTGAAATAACCCGAACTTGAACTACAAATTTTTATTGATGCCATTAATTTGAATTTGAATTGAAAATCCGTATTGACGTGAAGGATGTTGTATGAATTGTAAATTTATATTGATTTAAACCAATTTGTATTAACTTATATTAAAACATGACATTAACATTATATTTGTTTCCTTATCGACGGAAAGTTGAATTAACTCGAATTTGAATTATAAATTAGTATTATGACATTAAATCAATCTTGAATTTTAGCCAATTTCAAAACGAGAATAAATGTATATTTAATAAAACAAATATCATATCAGCAATTTAGTGCAATTAAAATCTAGAACTCTTTAATACTCTGTAATTTATATATGAGCCATTTAAATCATATAGGAAGGTTTTTGAACCCTAAATCGTATGGAGAAACTCATATAAAATAGATGTATCTTTAATGGAAACTAATATGGTATCAATAATTTAAAGCAATTTAAAACTGCAATTCAAATGAAAAGTGCAACTTAAAAGTTAAAACTTCAACAATTTAAAGAAATGGTAATATGGGAGAGATTTTTAGGAGATCAAATAGATTTTTAAGACATAATAAAAATAATAATGTGGCAGATAAATATATTTTATAGAAATGGTTCTCTTGCACGGGAAAAATAGGCTAATTAACTCAAATAGATTTTTAAGAGAGAAAAAAAAAAGATAGATAAATATATTTTCTAAATATGGTTATCTTGCGGGGATGAATTCTCTAATGTGACATGAGAGTTCAGTTGAATATGAGCCATTAATTGTCGAGAAGATAGAGAAACTTCAAAATATAAAAAGGGGAGATGGATGTTTTAACCGCGTGAATTTCAACATGAGAGAATCCAAGTACAAATTCAACATGAGAGAATCCATTTTCTTAGCATGCACGGTAAAAGTGGAGAAATAAATCAAAAATATTTTAAAGAGATAAGAAAAAAAAATATGATATATAATTATATTTTCTAAAAATGGTTAACTTGCACCGGAAAAATAAAAGAAATAAATCAAGTAGATTTTTGAGATAATAAGTAAAATAATATAATAGATAAATATGTTTTTCTAAAAATTGTTAACTTGCACAGGAAAAGGATGATAAATAAATCAAATAAATTTTTAAGATAGAAAAAAAAATAATATGATAGATAAATATATTTTCTAAAAATTATTAACTTGCACCATGCAAAGAGAAGAAATAAATTAAGTGGATATTCTTTTATATCTACTTTATACATGTTTTATTTTTAAATTATATTTTTAATACTAAAATTGTGTGGTAGATAGTATGGACTTAATATTTAACTTAAGATCAGTCATTATCTGTATTATGATATCAGTAATAATTATTAAGTTAATATCTGTTACACTTTGTGATCGACATTTCAGTTAAAATAATTTTTAACAATTTTTGATATATAATTCCCATAAAAAAAACGTGAAATCTGTTGGAACCAAAGTGGTTCTAGTTTATTTAATCTCTAGGTTTTGATGTTAACAAAATGATTAAATTTTCTTGGCAAAGTGTTAGTTGAGATCTAACAAGTGAGTTCAGTTTTTGCAGGAATATCCAAAATAATATAAGGTATACAATGCTTGGACTCTTGTAAAGAATTACCCGTCCAAAGGTTATTTAAACTGTTTATATTTTAATCGTTAAATAGATGGCTAACTAAAATTCAGAGGACGTCCATAGTAGCCACGTTAGCAGATGAGTGCTCTCCTTGAAACTCAAGTATACATCCATAGTGCCTAACTAAAATTCAGTAGACGTCCATAGTGCCACGTCATTGGACGGAGTTTCTTTAAGGACTTAGAAAGTCCAAAGATTTGTGTGGACGAGGGCTTCTAACACACCAGTGGACGAGTAGAATAAAACCTTGTGTAGACGCGTTCTAAAACTAAGTGCCAGTAGACTGTTCTACATCTTCAATATCTTTACTACCTTGAATATAATTTAATTCAATCTGAACCACATTGAAATTATTTCAAATGATTGATACTTATTGCAAAGGAATATATGTTCTTTATTATTATTAACACCTTGTTCCTTTGTGAGAAAATTCTTAGTACTTTCAAGGAAATACAGAAAAGCAAATAGTACAATTGAAATTACAAAACGATCTGTACGATGACATCTTTATTACTGGACAAAACCTGGGTTATACACAAAGGAGGAAAGAAAGTTTTTAAGGTACAATTGCTCAGAACAGTGAGCCTCCATTTTTTGTGATTTTCTGATAACTAAGGATGCTTTTCAACACGGCCAAAATCAAGCTATCAGTCTCAACGGATATCATGCATTTAATGCTATCTCTATAACGAGACTATTCAAATAACCGTTGAAGATTTACAAGAGAAGTTGAAGACCACTATATATAGTAGGTCTCAAGCACTGAAGAATAACTTTTACCATTTTGAACAATTACAAGATATTCAAAGCTCATATTCTCGTTGTAAAGCAAAAGTCTGTAATTCTTAAGGTTGATTATTTGTAAAAATATTCAGTAGATCTTAAACCTTCATACCCTCACATATAGTGAGTTAGAAAGATCTAAGAAAAATCCTTGTGATTGTATTAGAGCCTGAAGAGGCTTGGCAAGAAAGCAATACTTGTAGCCTGGAGAGGTGAAGAATAGTTATTGTAGAAACTATTAGAAAATAGTGGAGAAAATCCTTCAAATAGAAGGGACTGGACGTAGCTCTTGGTTGGAAGAGAGTGAACCAAGATAAAATACCTGAGTGAATTTTCTATCCCCTATCTTTTACAGTTTTATTTATATATACTAACTGTGGGATTTGATTTTGGTCTTGTTAATCTTTTAAAAAGGATTTCTTGTGTGCTTAAACTTTTTATCTTCTGCTTGTGAAAATGTTTCTCACAAAGGGTTTTTGCGAAAATAATTAACAAACACAATTCAACCCCCCTTCTTGTGTTTGCCTGTGCCAACTTCAGTTGGTATCAGAGCTCAGCCTTGACAAGGTTGAGCATCTAACAAGTGCTAAGGTAGTACGATCCTACAATCATGGATGCAGAAGGTCAAGCTATCAATAGACCCCTTCTCTTTGATGGAACTAATTATGATTATTTGAAAAATAGGATGATGGCATTCTTGGATGCACAGAATGCTGACATCTGGGAACTGATAGAAAATGGCTACACTGAGCCACGAAGTGAAGCTGGAGTTGCAGTGCCTAGAACTGAATGGACTCAAGAGCAGAAAAGCCAACATCAACTAAACTTGAAAGCTAAGCACTATCTCATGTGTGCTATCACCAGATCTGAGCATGACGAGGTTCATAGTTGCAACACAGCTAAAGAAATCTGGGATACTCTTGCACTAGCTCATGAAGGAATCAAAGATAAGCATGCTGGTTCACCAGTATGAGCTATTCAAGATGGCTAATCATGAAACTATAGACCAGATGTTTGGAAGATTCCAAACAATCACTAACAGTCTCAGGTCTCTTGGAAAGGTCTATGAGAATAGAGATCATGTGATAAAAATTTTGAGAAGTCTCTCAAAGCAGTGGAGACCTAAGGTAACTGCTATCCAGGAAGCAAAGAATCTGAATACTCTTTCTCTGGAAGAGCTTCTGGGGTCATTAAAAGTTCATGAACTTGAACTTAATGAAGAGGAAAACTCCAGAAAAGGAAAGTCCATTGCCTTAAAGGCCAAGAAAGCTAGTTCCTCAAAGGTGCTTAAAGTTGCTGAGTCCTCAGATGAAGCTATTCATCAAATAATGAAGACGACTCATATGAGGATGAATTATCTTTCATCTCTAGAAAAATCCAACCCATGTGGAGAAAGAAAAATGGATTCAGAAGGAAGCAGTTCAACAAAAATTCTCCAAGGAGAAGTCAGATACCAAGGAGAAAGGCCCACCCCCGTGCTTTGAATGTAAGAAACCAGGACACTTCAAAGCTGACTGTCCAGAGCTAAAGGAGAAAAAGAAATTCTTCAAAAAGAAGAAAGGCTTGATGGCTACTTGGGAGGATCTTCACCTGTCTTCTTCAGATGAAGAAGATGAAGCATGAGAAGAAGCAAACATTTGCTTCATGGCTAACACTACATTAGAAAGTGAATTCACTTGTGCAAAGGTAATGGACTCTGATCCATCTACTCTTCAAACTATTTTTGATGAATTGCTGCATGAATCATGCATATTGTCTAAAGAGTATAAGAGTCTCAAAAAGAAGTTTATTAAACTCTCTAGAGATTATGATAAGGTCTGCACAGTGAATCAAAACCTTAAGGATGAGAATGAAACATTAAAATCAAACAATCTTAGTCTGGCTGACAAGACAAAGTGTAAGTCTAATAGCTCTTGTGAAGTTGAACAACTGAAACAAGATGTGACATACTTGACAGACTCTCTGTCAAAACTGGTTGGTAGCTCAGATAAATTAAACCTTATATTAAGATATTCTAGATCACCACGTGACAAATCTGGCATTGGTTATGATAAAGAAAAGCAAGATGCATCTCTGAATAAACCAAAAGTTCATACACAATATAAGGCTTTTAAAATCCGTCCACAACATATTGAGTCAAAACCAAGCCCTTCCAATACTTACTGCAAAGTATGTGGAAAACGTGGCCATGTGTCATCTAAATGCATACATAATAAGCATGCAAAGCATTCACGACCTATGATCACTAACCAGAAAGGTCCCAAGTCAATTTGGGTACCTAAAGATAAGATAATCCCTGTTGTAGATCTTCTTAACAATAGGAAAGAAACAGGAGTCCTGGTACTTGGACAGTGGGTGCTCACGACACATGACAGGGAGAAAGGTGTATGTTCCAAGACCTTAGACCCAAAGATGGTGGATGGGTCACTTTTGGGGGAAACCAAAAAGGAAAGATCATTGGTATAGGTAAAATTGGTAAACATCATTTTCCCTCCATTGATAATGTTCTGTTAGTAAATGGTCTTAAACACAATCTGCTTAGCATTAGTCAATTATGTGATAGTTGATTTGCTGTCTCATTTAATAAGAATATGTGTACTGTCAAGAAAGCTGATGGATCACTCTTATTCACTGCCCAGAGGAAAAACAATCTGTATAAGATTGACTTAGAGGACCTCTCAAATCAAAGTGTCTCATGTCTAGTGTCCATTGAGGATGAACGATGGATTTGGCACAAAAGGTTGGGCCTTGCAAGTTTGAGATTAATCTCAAAATTGAAAAAGCACAACCTTGTAAGAGGTTTGCCAAACCTTAGTTTCAAATCTGATGCTCTCTGTGATGCATGTCATAAGGGAAAACAAGTCAAAGGTTCTTTTGAATCTAAGAATGTTGTTAGTACCAACAGACCACTAGAATTGCTACACCTTGATCTCTTTGGTCCAACAAGGACTGCCTCTCTGTCAGTGGTAAGAAATATGGTCTTGTCATAGTCGACGACTACACTAGATGGACATGGGTCATGTTCCTTGCTCACAAGGATGAGTCATTCAAGGTCTTTTCTGTCTTCTACAAATGTGTACAAAATAAAAAAGGCATGTGTATAGCTTCAATTAGAAGTGATCATGGGGGAGAATTTGTTAATGATCTATTCCATGAGTTTTGTGAAGAAGGTGGTAGTCAACACAACTTCTCAACACCAAGAACACCACAGCAAAATGGTGTGGTAGAGAGAAAGAACAAATCTCTTCAAGAGATGGCTAGGACTATGCTCAATGACAATTCCTCCCTAAGCACTTCTGAGCTGAAGCCGTGAACACTGCCTGCTACATTCATAACAGAATATACATTAGACCTATTCTGAATAAGACTCCTTATGAATTGTGGAAAGGTAGAAAACCCAACATTTCATACTTCCACCCTTTCGGATGTAAGTGTTATATTTTAAATACAAAAGATCAACTTGGTAAATTTGATGCTAAGATAGATAATGGAATTCTACTAGGATTTTCTGAAACTTCAAAAGGTTTTAGAGTTTATAATTCTAGAACTTTAGTTGTAGAAGAATGTATTCATGTAAAATTTGATGACAAACAGCCTGATAAGAGACTATCAGAGTTAGATGAAGCTTTTGCAGATCTTGATCTAAATATCCCAGGAGAGAAACCATAAATCAAGTCTGATATCCAAGTAGACAACACTTCTCAACAACCAGAAACGTCTACCTCTCAACAGAAAAATGCTCAGAAATCTTGGTATTTCAGAAACTACCATCCTCAAGATCAAGTCATTGGTGACCCCAATAACAAGCTAAGAACTAGGTCAACCTTCAGAGAACAAAGTGATTATGCTCTTGTCTCTGAATGTGAACCGAAGACCATGTACAAAGCTCTATTGGACGAAGGATGGATTCTAGCTATGCAAAAAGAGCTTAATCAGTTTGAGAGAAGTGAAGTTTGGATGCTTGTACCCCTACCTGAAGACAAGTCATTCATTGGAACAAAGTGGGTCTACAGAAACAAGCTTGATGAAGATGGTAAGGTTGTAAGAAACAAGGCAAGACTTGTTGCTCAAGGCTACTCTCAAGAAGAAGGTATATACTACACTGAAACTTTTGCACCAGTTGCTAGGCTAGAAGCTATAAGAATTTTAATATCGTTTGCTACACATCACAGTTTTATGATTTTTCAAATGGATGTTAAAAGTGCCTTTTTAAATGGCTTTATTAATGAAGAAGTATATGTCATGCAACCTCCTGGCTTTGAAAATACAAATCATCCTAAACATGTTTATAAGCTTAAGAAAGCACTGTATGGACTTAAACAAGCTCCTAGAGCTTGGTACGATAGGTTAAGTTCATTTCTAATGGAAAGTGGTTTTAATAGAGGAAAAGTTGACACAACTCTATTTAGAAAATCTATTAAGTCAGATTTCATTATAGTACAGATTTATGTTGATGATATCATTTTCGGTGCTACTGATGAATCTCCGTGCAAGGATTTTTCTAAGTTAATGATGAAAGAATTTGAAATGAGCATGATGGGAGAACTCAAATTCTTTCTTGAACTTCAAGTTAAACAGTCTATGGACGAGGTGTACATACATCAGACAAAGTATACAAAGGAACTTCTAAAGAGGTTTAAAATGGATGATTGCAAACCAATGAATACTCCTATGCATCCCACTTCAATACCGAACAAAGATGATAGAGAGAAAAAGGTAGACCAAAAGGTATATAGAGGTATGATAGGATCTCTTCTATATCTGACTGCATCTAGGCCTGATATAATGTTCAGTGTTTGCTTGTGTGCTCGTTTTCAATCTGATCCTAGATAGTCTCATCTCTCAGCAGTTAAGAGAATATTTAGATATTTAAAAGGTACTACTAATCTTGGTTTGTGCTTTAAGAAAAATGAAGATTACAAATTAGTTGGTTTCTGTGATGCTGACTATGCTGGAGATAGAATTGAAAGAAAAAGCACTATTGGAGGATGTCACTTCATTGGAGCTAATCTAGTATCATGGTCAAGCAAAAGGCAAAGTACCATTGCTCTATCAACTGCTGAAGCAGAGTACATATCAGCTGCAAGCTGCTGCTCACAACTTCTATGGATCAAACATCAATTGGAGGACTACAATGTATTTGTAAGTAGTATTCCACTTGTGTGTGATAATACTGCTTCAATCAATTTATCTAAGAATCCAATATTGCATTCTAGAGCTAAGCATATAGAAATCAAACATCATTTTATTAGGGATTATATGCAAAATGGTGTGTTTGATGTTCAATTTGTAGATATTGACCGCCAATGGGCAGATATCTTCACTAAACCTCTTGCTGATGACAGATTTATCTTTATAAGAAAGCATTTGAATATGTTGTATGTGGATTGAGCTAGTATATTTATTGTTAATTTGGTCGTCCATTGCATTTTTTCTCTACACGTCCACTAGTCATGATGTCCAGAGCAAGTGAAATCTACCCGTCCACTACATATGTCTTTACGCGTCCACTCTTTGTCTTGTGTGGACTCGTCTATGCACATATTTATGGCTTATATTAATTTGTCCTTGAACACATTTATATACAACACTTCTTTTTCCTTGATGAGTCAGCTACCTTCATCAATCCCATCGTAACTTTTTACAGTCCCAATTTTCCAACGTCGTTTTACACTTAAAGACATGTCTTGTCATTTTTTTTGGAAACTGTTATTTTTCAGAAATCTTTAAAAGTAACCTCTTTTCCTCTGAAAAATTTTTCGCGTCTCTTCATCCCTATCAACCTCTCTCTCTAAATCTTTCGAATTCTCTGTCTCCCTTGTTCTTCCAAAACTCATCTTACTCAACAATGGCTTCAACCTCTGATCCCATGCCTGCTTTTGCAACTGACAACATGTCTATATCTGTGGAACATCACTTCAATTTTGGGATTCTACAATAATACAATCTGGATGTGAGTAAGTTCATTAACGTTGCTGGATGGGATGGAATCTTTCTGGAAAAGGTCTCAGTGTATCCAGATTTGATAAGGGAATTCTGGAGAAGACCAAAGATCTCTGAAACATAACTTGTTGGGTTTGTGTTGGGAAGGAAAGTGATAGTATCCGAGAAAACCATCTTTGATGCGATTTCATGTGCTCAAGAAGGATTGGTCTTCACGGAGAACTGGGAAGAAGACCTAGGTGGTCCAGATACAATTGTTGTTACTCTAATGAAGCAAGACAGCGTAAGAACTCATTCTTGGAAATCCTCTGAGATGAAAGATCACATCAGGATCCTCCACCAAATCCTGAACAAGGTAGTGCTGCATAAGATTGGCTCTAAGATCAACTTATCAGCTTTTCATAAGTTCTGCCTTTGCCATCTGGTTTTTGAAACAAAGATTAACTTACCCTGGATCCTGTTTCATCGCTTCAAAGATGCCATTACCAACAGAGAATCTTCTTCTCACATTACTTTCACTCATCTTCTGTCAAAAATGTTCAAGCAGCAAGGCGTGTACGATGTTCTGAGTGCAAAGCCTAAGGATGAACAAGAAAGACTCCTTCGTGAGAAAGGATTGCAAGCTGTTGATTTTGGCGAGTTAATCTCGGTGGCATGCAACTCAGCACATATAAAGCAAGTAGTGTTGGCCAAGATTGAAGAAAAAATGAAGATTAAATAAGAATCACTTGAGGCCAACGATGCTGCAATCCTTAGTTTAAAGAAAGGAACCAAGAGGAAGACTGTGGCTGTGAGGCAACCCATTCCTAAGAGGACTACTAGAGAATCTGTCCTCTCTATATCTTCTGGTGCTACTCTTCCACCTGCACCAAAAAGGACAAGGAAAGTAATCATGTCTGAAGAAGAAGAAGAAGATGATGATGAACTACCTATCACTGCCATTCTAGAAAAATAACTTGCTGTTGTTGCTAGTCCTATTGCCAAGAAGAAGAGGTAACCAGCAAAGAAGGCTAGAACAACAATGGCTTCTGAGGTAATAATCTTTGCTGATGATCCTGTTAGGATAGAAGTAGATGAACTAGTGTCCAATTTGGGAACTCATGATGATAATATCTCTGCTCCACATGATGTGGATGATGTTTATGTTCCTACCCTGCCAAAATCACCTCCCTCACCACTAACACATATAGACAATAGCATTACCATTGGATCCCCCTTTCCTAAACCATTGAAAACATTGTTTCCACTCATAATTCCATCTTCCACTCTCTATACTGGCAAATGTGAAAACTGGGCCAAAGTATAGAGAGAATGGAAAATACTATTCCACACCATTCCACAAGAACCAGAACTTATTTTATCAAAGTGGTATCCTCTGGCTGAGTATGAGTATGAACCCCTTAACATCTATCCATACTTAGTCAACCCTGAACCCCACACTCCAACTGGCCCATTCCCTTCCCAAATGTTCAATGAACATGGACCTCTCCTCACTCACCTTCCCCAACAGAGATTACCTGTCAGAAAAATCTACCCCAATCTAGTGAAACTTCCACCCCTTAAACCATTCACTGATGGAGTAGAGAGAGTTATAATATCTGACTGGCATACTGATCCCAGCAAGAAGGATCTTGGGAGTGTTCTCGAGAAAAGAGCCAGATCCTTCAGGTAAATTCCTTTTGTCACGGACAAGACTACAAAATGGATGACTTTCAAACACCCAAGAGTATATGGAGCTGTTGTTGACCAGTTTGTGGACACTCTCATGTATGATATTCTGAAATAGGAATTCAACCAGAGCAGACAGAGCTGCACGGTTTGTCCCTCCAACCTGGTTAAAACACTCCACTTCCACAAATGTTGGAGTCAAGCCCTACAAGATTTGTCCTAGGTTGTCAATGCCCGATCTAAACAAGGACAAGGACCGGAAGCATCCAAGGCACAAAGGAACGATGCCAGTAGTTGAAGACATTGTGGTAGATCATATTTCTGAACCCTTTGACCACTCACAGATGGATTACATTCAATCTTTGCCAATTGAGATGGTCACTGAGGCTAACTATGCATGAGCTTTTTGGCAATCCCACTTGATTCACTGCACTAGAGAAGCCTCCACTTCTGGCCTGAATGCTGAAGAGAAGAAGAAAACTCCAAAATTCAGAGGCAGATATGCACTCTCTCGTGTCAGATATTTGATCTTCAAGGATCTTTGGGGTCTGCCAATAACCAGCCGTGATGTGGAAATTCCTAATCTGATTCACTGGGCAAAGGATGTCCCTAAGCCAATTCTACAATATCCTTTTGCCTCAGCTTCAACCTCATCCTCTGAGCATACAACAGAATAATTAATTGTAGAAGGCCCTGAGCTGAATGTTGAAATCTTTTCAAAACTTGCGTTTGAACCTTCAACTCCCTTAGTTGATGTCGTTATTGTTGCTACTATTGAGCCAATCTGACAGAGCAGTTTGATGAGGTATGTGCTTCTAAGCAAGGTGCTGAGTCTGCTAAGACATCTTCTCAACCATTAGCTCTTGCTATGGTTCATCCACCAGCCCAAGCTCAAGACACTGTCTCAGATATTGCTGAGAGCTCAAGACAATTATCCTTGCCACCAAATCTTGAGGACATCTTTGGCAGAATTGTTGATGATAAGGTTAGTAAGATAATTGAAGAGAAGACAGAGCAGATGGCACAACAGATTGAGGAAAGGGTACAAAAGCAAGTTCAAGATACCTTGGCCCCTACAAATGCAATGGTGACTCAAATGCTGGCCTTATTAATGGATTTTCAGAAAATCCAAAATCCAAATCAAAACCAACCCCCTCCACCACCTCCTTCTACTAAAACCTTTTCTTTCTTGTCTTATTTGTTTTTGACTATGATGGTCCACTCCTTTTACCTTTTTGTCTGATGACAAAAAAAAGGGGGAGAAAGGAAAGAGATTAAATTTTATATACAATTTTTTGGTTGAAAAAGAACATATTTTGTCTGCATAAGTTTAATCTATTCATCTTTTTGATACATTGCCTTGACTTCTCTTGCCTAAATTTTGTCTATAAAGTAAATTATGCTCTGATACTGGTTTAATCTGTTTATTCACAAATGTTTGATAAGGCTTCTATCTTGACTTGTATTACTTTGAAAATAAGACTTGGTTTTAGATGCCCTAAACTGCCTTGATTTATTGAATGCTATGTCTTAGGGGGAGCCTTGCAAACTCACTTAGACTTTGCTATTTAAATTTAATCAGTTTTTGTCATCATCAAAAAAGGGGAGATTGTTGGAACCAAAGTGGTTTTGGTTTATTTAATCTCTAGGTTTTGATGTTAACAAAAGGATTAAATTTGCTTGGCAAAGTGTTACTTGAGATCTAACAAGTGAGTTCAGATTATGCAGGAATATCCAAAATAATATAAGGTATACAATGCTTGGACTCTTGCAAAGAATTACCCGTCCAAAGGTTATTTAAACTGTTTGTATTTTAATATCGTTAAATAGATGGCTAACTAAAATTTAGTAGATGTCCATAGTAGCCACGTCGCGAGATGAGTGCTCTCCTTGAAACTCAAGTACACATCCATAGTGCCTAACTAAAATTCAGTAGACGTCCATAGTGCCACGTCATTGGACGGAGTTTCTTTAAGGACTTAGCAAGTCCAATGACTTGTGTGGACGAGCGCTTCTAACACACCAGTGGACGAGCAGAATAAAACCTTGTGTAGACGCGTTCTAAAACTAAGTGCCTGTAGATGGTTCTACATCTTCTATATCTTTACTACCTTGAATATGATTTAATGCAATCTGGACCACATTGAAATTGTTTCAAATGATTGATATTTATTTCAAAGGAATATATGTTCTTTATTATTATTAAATCCTTGTTCCCTTGTGAGAAAATTCATAATACTTTCAAGGAAATACAGAAAAGCAAATAGTACAATTGAAATTGCAAAACGCTCTGTACGATGACATCTTTATTGCTGGACAAAAGTTGTGTTATACACAAAGGAGGAAATAAAGTTTTTAAGGTATAATTGCTCAGAACAGTGAGCCTTCATTTTGTGAATTTTTGATAACCAAGGATTCTTTTCAACACGGGCAAAATCAAGCTATCAGTCTCAACGGATATCATGTATTTAATGCTATTTCTATAATGGGACTATTCAAATAACCGTTGAATATTTACAAGAGAAGTTGAAGACCACTATATATAGTAGGTCTCAAGCACTGAAGAATAATTTTTGCCATTTTGAACAATTACAAGATATTCAAAGCTCATATTCTCGTTGTAAAGCAAAAGTCTGTAATTCTTAAGGTTGAATATTTGTAAAAATATTTAATAGATCTTAAACCTTCATACCCTCACATATAGTGAGTTAGAAAGATCTCAGAAAAATCCCTGTGATTGTATTAGAGCATGAAGAGGCTTGGCAAGAAAGCAATACTTGTAGCCTGGAGAGTAAAGAATACTTGTTGTAGAAACTATTTGGAAATAGTGGAGAAAATCCTTCAAGTAGAAGGGACTGGACGTAGCTCTTGGTTGGAAGAGAGTGAACCAGGATAAAATATCCGAGTGAATTTTCTATCCCTTATCTTTTACAGTTTTATTTATTTATACTAACTGTGGGATTTGATTTTGGTCTTGTTAATCTTTTAAAAAGGATTTCTTGTGTGCTTAAACTTTTTATCCTCTGCTTGTGAAAAGGTTTCTCAAAAAGGGTTTTTGCGAAAATAATTAACAAACATAATTCAACCCCCCTTCTTGTGTTTGTCTGTGCCAACATCAAAATCAACAAGTACATATTTAAAAATGAAATCCTAAAAAATTAGCATATTCCTCGTGCATGGAACGGGTCCATGCACTAGTAATAATACATATATATTCTATACAACTACACATTATGTATCTTCAGAACACCCTTATTTCGTATACACTGTTGTATTCTTGGTAAAGATATATTTATTTATATTTTTATCCGAGAACTAGAAAATGATTTTGGAGAAAACAAAATCATATCTAGAACCTACTCTATGGTAGGAAGCTCTGGTTAAAATTTGGGTTTAAAATTCATATGGAAACCAGTTTGAATTTTTACTGACAATATAATTTTATATCGGCAGAAAACCCTAATTTGTCTAGAAACTGAAAAATTGTTGATTTTTATATTATGTCAGTGAGGAAGTCTTTTTCCAACGATTTGCCCAAAAAATAAATTATATTTTATTACGGAGAAATTTGGGGAAAAAGGCGGAGGAAACCCTAATCGGGTAAAATGACGGAGCCAGATATTGAGATGAGGGGATGGAAGTGATTGATGCGAATGAGGGGACAAGCATTAAATGTGAGGGGATAAGCATTAAATGCGAGGGGACAAGCATATATGGCGTATTTATGACGATTCCTAAATATCTAGGTAAAAAGACCAAAACGCCCCCAAGTTTCATGGTTATTAACAAGACTCATCTCCTCACCATCAACCACTCATTTTACATAGTTGTAAACCCCCACACCTCTCCAATTTCGTGCAGCCATTTGTAGGGTGTGGCCGGTTGTGCACCATAACGAGGAAGAAGACGCCAATTTGATGATGTCTTGGTCTTGACCATGGTTGCCATTTAACTAGGATATGTTAGGTTACTATATAACTATCTAGATATTTTAGGGTTTCGCATTTATGATCATTTATGGTGAAGATACCATGACTCATCATGGTGACTCATCCCCTCTGAGTCATCATGGATAAATATAACTTACGCTATCAGCTGGCGTAGCCGCCACCGACCGCTCCGCTGCATGAAGGATGTCAGGTGAATTAGTCATGTGTATGCTTGTTTAGATGAAAAATAATAATAAATTAGGTTAGTTTTATGATATAATTGTTTTTAGACGTATACCAATATGAAAAAATACATCCATTCCTCCTCCTTTTGAAACAAAACAAAACCAAGAAAGAGCTTTAACCATATTTACAATATAAAGAAAATGCAGTGATTGTAAAATCATATTTTGACTTGGCAACCAGCTCAATGTGTAAGTCATGAAAAAAATGACAACCAAACATGAAAAAAATCAGTGCTACCTCCACCTCCCATTACTAATTACTATCAACATCACTAATAGGTCTCACAAATCATTCATACAACCAATGCAATACATAATATTTGAAAAAAATAACCAATATGACAAAAATCAAAAATGAGGTTTAGGGCATTACCAGGTTCACAAAGAGGAGAGGGAGAGTGGCTCAGTGGTGAAGGAGAGTAGCTCGGGGGTTCTTCCCTTGCGTGTGGAGAACCTTAAATGAGATAGAAAACACCAGAGACGTTAGGGCAGAGTAGAGACAGAGTAGAGAGAAGACAGAAGAGATAAGACAGAAGAGAACTCACCAGAGAATAAGGTCGCAGTGGTGGTGGAGAAGACCTCGGTCGCGGTAGCGCGTAGTGGTGATCAATCAAAGGGTTAGGGTGAGAACAGAGGCAGAGAGCAAGTGATGAAGAAGGCATGTAATGTGCGTGCGAGTATATGTTATTAATCACTTAAAAACTTAAATATCACCTTTAACGTCTGTTATTTAAACAGCAGACATTAAAGGTCATCGTTTACGTCAGTTGTATAAACAACATACGTTAAAAGTGGCACTCATCACTTTTAACGTCTATTGTTTATAAAACTGACGTAAAATATGATTTAAATGAACCTCATATTTATGGTTCTATCATCACCTTCTTTTTAACCTCCACTTTTAATTAAACAAATGTTATATCTGATCGTTTATTCCATATTTTCCAGTAGTGCAACAACATAAACATAATGCATGCATTAAGCACCAACACTTCTTAAGGGTGTTCGAGTGACAAACACGGGCGAAGCCAGGAAATACAAGTAAGGGGGGCCAAAATTAAATACAAGGTAATTAAAATATTTGTATCCTTATAAAATTAGTAAAATTTGTTTTTATAGTTTAAATTTTATTTTTCGTTTTTAGTCCCTACATTTAACAAAAGTGCTATGTTTTTAGCTCCTCACCGGGAATTAAAAACACACAATTTTTGTATTTTTTTAGGGACTAAAAATGAATAAATTTTATAGGGATCAAAGTCAAATTTGACTAATTTTATTGGGATCAAAAACATATTTAAACCTTAAATATATGTAACATGAAATAACAAACAAAAAAATTAACTTACATGTAAAAATAAATTATATCAAACAAATTTGAGATATAATTAGTAATTTAATATAATATAAATTTGACATAAATTACTCAAACTACTAATTTAATATATAAAGTTCATCAAACTGTTCAGAAAAAAGTTGATGAAAACTTATGAATTTCTTTTAGACTGTCCGACTATCTGCAAGAATTTAGTCTTTGTTCAAGCATCATGCTATTATTATTTGTTCAAGCCTCAAATCTAAAGGTACGTGGAAAAAATATATGAAAACTTGGGGGAGGCCATGGCTTACAAAGGCCTCCCCCTCCCTCCGCCCCTGGTGTCAGACAAACCTCACACACCGACATAGGTGCAACACTTGAACGACACATGTTTAACACTCCATATCAGGATTTTCGATTTAAAAATTATTTTTTGTTAACTCAAACACGACTTAAACACCAATATTTTTCATTATAGTGAGTATTTTTTTTAAAAAAAATCATTTTTAAGGTTAAAATGAAAAGTTATTTTCATTAATTAGCTTTTGGAAAAAATCGTTTTTTTATCATTACACATCTTTAAAAAAGTGATTCTTATGATTGTAAACAAATACAAAACAGCTTCTGTTTTTTTAAAAAATCTCTAAAAATAATCTATAAATTATTCGTTGTCAGAATCACTTATTTTTTAATCTATAAGAAACGAGCCCTAAGAGTAGCCCTACTCACTAAATTTTCCTTGTTACTTGTTATTTTTCTCAAAATGTTTCTTTGTTGAGTCAAATGTATGTGCTATAAATAACACCAAACCATTCCTGTATTTCAATAATTTATTTATAGTTCTTTCTAATAAAAACACATATATGTTCATTATATGATACGATAAAGTCTGTCGGAAACGCAAAAAATCCGTCGGTAAAGCGTGTTTCCGACGGACACTTTCCCATCGGTACTAGGTTCGTTGCAAATGGTTTCCGACGGACTGGCCAGATCTGTCAGAAAGTTACCGACGGACTTTTCCATCAGTAACGTTATCGACGGACAAAGTCCGTCGGAAAATTACCGACGGAAAAGTCTGTCGGTAACGTTACCGACGGAATAGTCCGTCGGTATTATTTTTTATTATTTTTTTTATAAAATATTTGGTCAGAAAGGTTCGGAAACAGAACCAGATATGCCTTCTGTTCTGATTTTGCCATCGTCGATGATGGGAAACCATCGTTTCCTCTTAGAGCAAATCAGGTGTGAACCTTCAAGTCTTGAGCTCGTCGTGACCGTCATGCGACACGCCTCCTCCACTCCCTTGCCGCCCAGAACTAGATCGGGCATGTCCAGATCGAACCACCACAGAACACACAGCCGTCACCGCCTCTGGATGCGAGGACCTGCAAGGGCTGACAAGCCGCACTCATAGTCTTACCTCTCCATTGCGATTCTGTCACCACTACATCCGCCCACCAATCGCATCGTCCAGCTACCGCGTGAACCGTCGCTTATCATCTCGGTGATAGGCGTTCAACGCCCAGATTGTCTGCGACCGTGCCGTTGTCGCTGTCACGGAAGCTCCTCCGCCACCCATCGCGGCTAGTACCATGGTCACTCCCTCTCCCCAGTACGAGGGGAACCGTCACCGCCATTTGGACCTCAACCATCAAGAAGATAGCCACGATACCGCTTTCCTTTTGGTCGAGCTGCTATCCACCATCGAATCTTTAAATATGTAGTCTGAGATTTGTCTCCACTCTCAAACCATATATGGGATATAAATTGGTTTTTCCGACGGACTCCAACATTTCCGACGGCTTTTGCCGTCGGTAATTCAAAAAATGGGTTACCGACGGAAATTGCCGTCGATAAGAGAGATCTAGATTTCCGACGGACTCCAACATTTCCAACGGCTTTTGCCATCGGTAATTCAAAAAATGGGTCACCGACAGAAATTGTCGTCGGTAAGTGAGATGTAGATTTCCCGCCATTGATACCGATAGCATTACCGATGGAAAAAGTTGTCGCGCTTTTCCATCAATAATTTTTGTGCCTTTTACAGTTCAAGATTTCCGACGAAAAATTCCGTCTGTAACGCTTCAGTTACCGACGGAAAAAGTCGTCGGTAACGTTACCGACGGCTTTTCCATCGGTAATTTTTGTGCCTTTACAGTTCAAGTTTTCCGACGGAAAATTCCGTCGGTAACACATCAATTACTGATGGAAGACACGACCGTTGGTAAATTTCCGTCCAAAATCAGGACTTTTCTTGTAGTGGAAACCCCCCCCCCCCCGAACGACACATGTTCAACACTCCATATCAGGTTTTTCGATTTAAAAATTATTTTTTGTTTACTTAAACACTTAGCCGGCACTTCTATCTGGTTGGACACTTAACAAGCACAAAAAATTTTATAATGATGTCTCATTATTTTTTGTGTGAAATTCATTACCATAGAAAAATGCAATAACAAGTTCTGAGATGATAAATATATAAATATTGATTCTCGAATAGATCTTTTGTAATGCTCATATTTAATATTATTTGTTTTGACACACAAGTATATATATATATATATATATAGTCGTGTCGCAATATCCTATATTTTGGACATTGCCTATCTTTAGTAGAGTTGTCAAAGTGAGCCAACCCGGGTGAGCCGGGTTGGCTCACCACGGGTTAAGCGAAACGTGGGCCGAGACGGGTTGTCTCACTTTTTCAGTGAGCCAAGAAATATCCAACCCGGCTTGACCCACCACGAGTTGGTCGGTTAAACGGGTTAGCTCACTTAGAATTAAAAAAAAACAGAATTCAATGTTGGTCGCTACAGATTTCCACAATGTTGGTCGCTACCGTCGTTGGTCGATAGATGAGAATCCTTTCCATGGAATCGTCAGTGAGTTGCTTCCCTTCGTTGAGAATCTCAGTGGTAATACAAGCCTATTTGCCAGCCAATGCTTTCATCTAAATATGATTAGTGTCCGTAGGAGAAGAAACGGTAGGCAATGCCTCATAGGATCCCAATCTCTTCACACCACTGATGCTCTTGGCAACAACACCATAAACAATCAACACAATCAAAATAAAAAACATCACGTGCACCAAGAACGCGAGATCCAGGATCACAATCGCCCTGAACTTCGACTCCTTGAGATCGCACTTGGTGGAGCTCTCGACGCCATTGACAACATCAAGGAGGCAATGGCATCCCTCAGGATGAAGGCGTCGGCCTAAAGGGAGAGCCCTGCTAGAGGAGGGAGGAGATGGAGGCGGCGAGGGAGCCGCATTTGGCTTCGTGTACGATGAGGAAGGCGTTTTTCGTTTTGAATTTGCTATAAGATATTTAGAGTTGGGTGAGCTGAGCTGTGTGGTAAAAATAAAAAACATGTGGCTCGCGCGTCAGTCCGGCTCACCCTGGATTCAACCCGGCTAACCCGCGGGTTAAGTGAGCTAGGCTAAAATGACCCGAGGTCAAAACAAGCCTATTTTTTTACGACCCAACCCACCAGTGAGCCGGGCCGACTCACGGGTTACAACCCTATTGACAACTCTCTTTAGTACATGTCCGTGTCTCATTGCATGCAACTGTTCAAAGATTGTTTCAGGTAAAAGATCTCCAAGGTTAACCAAACATTTATATGAAGTAAATTATTTGCCTTTCAAAAAAAAAAAAAAAATTATGGAAGCAAATGACCTAAATGATAATCCAAAATGAATTTAACATGAATTCAAGGTAATAATAATGCTGTACATATTGACAGAATACAGCTCAAAATTGGATAATATTGGGTCATAAACTTCGTTGAATGACAAAGTTAGATTGAAGTACACAAGAAATAGTAAGATCCTTAAGTGGTCATACCAAAAACCAAACCTAGCAGTTACGTATTGACTGTAATACCACTGTCAGCTGTCCAAAGCAGTGAATCAGTTGAGGCCTAAAGCCCGGGTGGTCTTACCCAAGGGCCGGCAGTGAACTCTGTTAGTTCTCATGGTACTATATTTACTAACTTGATGCTATAGCAGAATTAACATGCTCAAGTAGAAACCCGTACAAGCTTTTCCTTAGGTTCTCTACTCTATGATCAACCTTGTCTCCACCAACCATGTTATCTAACCAGTGATTAACCTTTTTGAGCTGTCCAAGAAGACAAGTAATTTCAGTGCTGCCTGCATCACTTTTCAACCCAAATCCATTACCCAGAGATGCCTCCAAGTACTTCAAGAACCATTCGCGAGAAGCCGCGAGCAGTTTTTCGGCCAAACTTGCTATCTCTTTTAGTTCGCTTTCTTTTGATCGATCCCGCTCGTCGGTATCCTTGTTCTTGGCTACCAAGACAACATTCCGCTTCGAAGAAGGAAGTCTTTTAGCAGTTGAATTTGACGAGAGATTCGCGTGAGCTACACGGTTCTGCTTGTTTTCAGCAGAAGAATTCTCAGTATTCATTTCCCTACCAGAATTCTCAATGACAACGTAATAACATTTCTCATCATTTAAAACCTCACTTTTTTCTTGTGTTCTGAACAGATTGAATTTGGAAAGATTGGTCCCCATGGCAGCTTGTACCCAAGATATAGCATTCTTCTGAGTGGGAGCTTTACACGCGTCTTCTACCAGATACTGTACAGTAGAGTTGCTGCTTGGCTTTGCTTCAGAATCAAATATCGCTCTTGCTCTCTGCAACCTAAGATGAAGCTCCAGAAACTGCTTCACAAGTAATCCAGCAGAGAGTGTTTGACAAGACTGGCAAAGCTCTGCAAACATGCTGAAAGAGAATACTTATTAGTATTCATACTCAATGCAATTATGGACCACAGGAAGGACTTTATTTGACCCGAAAAAGAATAATAATAATAATAATAATATATATCAGTATGCAATGGAAATCCTTCCAGTTCTAAATATCTATGTGACAATGATGAAATGATATGATTGAATGGACATTCGGCTTTGTCTTGAAATGATATACTTTTGTTCTATTTAATGACAATAATATTGATTATTTTAACTACCTAGCAAGAAAAAAATTGAAATTGAAATAACAGTCATGGGTGACTGTAACTGTGGCAGAAAGTATAATCCACATCCTCAACCTCCAACCTCAATCTTAAAGAGGGGATGCCAGGGGGATAGGTTTTCTGTATTCTGTATATAACACAATTGAAAAGCATGGTATCATAAGGAGGTTGTCAAGGTTCTTCTTCCACAGTTGCAACTTTCTCGTTATCCCTAGCATGCTAAAAACCACTAAAATATTCTATAAAATCAGGGATAGGGACCACAAGATAGTGTAAAATCACAAGATAACTTGGACAAGCATTTGCAGAAGTCAAGGGAAATATAACTTAGCATATTTGATTTGATCAGGATTCATTGCATGCTTTAGTTTAACCACATGAAAATTGAAGAGAAAAGTTACAAATATTCAAGTAAATGGAAATACAAATCAAAGCCATGAACCAGATAAATAGTACACAGCAATTCAGCAGCTATAATCGAAATTGTGCTTCTCAGCTATGATTGGCTTGTCTATACTCAAAAGAGAAATAAAAAATGATAAAACAGCAATCTTACAAGCCAAGGTGTACCACCTCTTTCATAGAAGAGATATTGGTTCAGCCATAGGAGGCTGGAGTGGAGGTATTTAAGGTGATACTTTCTTTATGTGAAAAGCATGTATTTTCTACAGAGAGAATGTTGTTGAGATCAAAGGATTAAATAGGAGGCATAAGCAGTTGTGGCCAAGGATATTAATCCAACTTAGTAGAAAGAGCTACTGGTTCAAGAGACCCAGAAGTGGAGGGATTTCTTAAGGAATCACAATAATACTTTATTGGTCTAGGTAAGATAGGAAAATCATGTAAATATTCTTGGATATTTTATATATTATCTTGTTAAAAAGCTCATGGTTTAAACCATGTTCAATACTTAATATCTCAATAGATGTACTCACTATGGATGAATTATCCCTTCCGTACTTAGCATCATGTGCTAAAACTGGACTCCAAGTAGCCATTCCAGGTGGTTTAGCCTACTTTCAACTTATGTCTCTCACTCAATTAGGTTTAACAAAAAAGCCATGAAGTATCCCAAACAAATTAAGAGTAGCCCTACTCACTAAATTTTCCTTGTTACTTGTTATTTTTCCCGAAATGCTTCTTTGTTGAGTCAAATGTATGTGCTATAAATAACACCAAACCATTCCTGTATTTCAATAATTTATTTGTAGTTCTTTCTATAAAAACACATAAATGTTCATTATATGATATGATAAAATGCATCAGTAACAATGTGTCACCAACAGAAAACATACATCAGTTACAAGATACAAGTACAGCTAATTCCAATAACACGGAGGAATGCAGAAAAGTAAATATACCACATGCATTGGATCACAGAATCTGCAGCAGATGCTTCTTCAAGAGCCCGCACAGCCGCCAAAAAGGTAACATTTCTACGAGTTACAACTTGCTGCAAAAGGATAAGAACGAAAGCAAAAACAAATTGGCATGAGAAGATGACATGGAAGTTTGAATGTTAGCGGGACATGAATGGAGTTCCATACCTTTCCAAGATCACACATGGCAGCTGGGAGATCTTCCCATGATGTTGTAGATGTATCATACCAAGTCTTGAAATTGAGGGGCACCTTAACAAGCTTGCCGGGAGCAGTGCAAGCTTCCGGTGATGACTTAGTAGTACTTTTCCTAGGAGGTGTGCTTGCAGATTTTGGACACAAGTTCTCGTTTTTATTCTTCAGTGGTGAGATACTTGAAGTTGGATTTTGTAGTGGAGAATCAATTTTATGAGAAACCTTCTTGTCAATCACCTAAAGCAAGCAACATCTACTCATCATCTTCATAAAAAAAAGTAACATATGAAAGACACAAAAATAAACCTTTTCTTTTAGACATAAAAATCAACCATTTGTCTTGCACAATATCAGTGTTTTCACTACCTATATACAGTGCAGATGATGCATAATCCTCCACCAACCAAAGGGCCTACAATACAACATTGCAGAGAGACACTAATGACTGACCCAATATATTCATGGAACTCATTTGGAGGCTATTTATTACCCAAAAACATACTATTTGAACAATTGATTCAGACAACTTCTCGTGACACAAAAATATTTTATGCATAAAGTTGGTGAAGTAGTTCAAATAATACTGTTCTTTATTACCTATAATTGGTACTAAAATGAACATTAAACAGCATTCCAAAGCTTACCCAAATAAAATAAAATAATATCACTATTCTCCTGGTCCAGCAAAAACAAAAGCGTTTCAAAAGCACAAAAGAAAAGGTCAGAGGGCCCTCATTCAACATTATCCGAAACAGTAATTTCAACTTCAAAAATTTAAAAAACAAAAAATAAAAAACTGCAACTAAGTTGGCCCTATAGATAACTACTCTACCAGAAAGCTAATCTGCAATCTCCAACTTACACCAAACCCTCTTCACTCAACGAAACCTCTTCACAAAGTGTAACAGAGAAATACCATTCCATGCAATATATAAAAGAGAAAGTAAAAAGGGTATCAAAAAGTTCAAAGCTTTCACCAATATTAGCAGAGAAACAAATAAGAAGCAGAAAAAGGAAAGGTGTTCCTTAACAACTGAATAACTTGGAAAAATTTTAGACCCATTGGTTAAATAAAAATCTTGCACGCAGAAAACACATACATTGGGTGAAGTAGAGTTAGATTTGAACTTCAATCTCGAACCATAACTTCCTGAAGAAGAAGAAGAAGTCTTGGAAACAGGGTTATGATCCCAAACCCTTCTAGAAGAATCCAAACTCAACCTCCTCAACTCAACACCTTCCTCAAAACTGTTCCTCTTAGAAGGTGAACCCTTTTTCATCTTCAACTTCGAAACAGATTCATCTCTCTTCAAACCAAAGCTGTTATTTTTGTTGTCTCTGTTTTTGTTGTTTCCTTTTTTGGATTTTCTGAACTCAACCTTTGCATTTTCACCAATGTGCAACAACTCACTAGAAACCAAGTCAACTGGGTTCCCAATACAGGGTCTTCTCTTCGGAACAGGGTTCAGACCACGAACCACAGGAACAGGGGATTTCGTTGTTTTCGAAGCTGAGTCGAGGCGAGTCACGTAAACGAGCTGACCCAGTTGGAGCTTGTCTCCGTAGATCAATTCGGCGTCGTTTTCTGGGACGGTGACGTAGGCGGAGTGCAAGGAATCGGAGAGTTTGAGGAAGTAGCCTTTGTTCTGCCATGGGTCTTCGTGGGAGAAGCGGGGGATGATTTCTATGACTTGGAGAAGCGCGTGGCGGTGCTCGCCGGTGACTCGCGCGTCCTTGTTTCCTGCGTTTTGGAGGAGCTTAGTGAGCACGCCTGGGGTCAGGGACGCCATGGCAGTGCAAGGAGAAGAAGGAGAAGCTGGAAGCAGAAGCAGAAGCAGAAGCAGCAGCTTTTCTTGGTGGGGTTCTGTTAATTTTCAAATGGCGTCTGTGTTTGTTGCTGTACTTTATTAACTGGTCGGTTAATTTGTTTTGAATATTGGTAAAATTGATTTTAAATGAATATAGAAGTATTGATTTTGTTTGTGGACAAAAGTAAAATTATTTTTATAATACAAATATAAAGAATTTTGCAACACCTACAAACAATTTTATTTATTGGCTGATAATACTAGACTAGTATTATAAAAAGGAAAATATTTCCAAAACTAATCTTAAAATATTTATAAATAAATAAATCTCAAAGATACTTTTCCTTATTTTTTTAAAAAGATAATTAATTTTCATTTTAGTGAAAATGATTTTGAAAAGGCACTCATGCTTCAACGTTAACATGTCTCTTAATTGCAAAGATAAGATCATCTCATACTATTGCCTAATTACCTGATTGAATATTAATTTTGAAGTGAAACATTCACGTTATGGATAAATATGGATTCAAATCATCTTTCAAATAACAAAACCAATATGGGCATTTGGCAATCAATTCTTTTAAGTGCAGATTAATTTGAATTAAATGCAAATATCCATGCATTGGCACTCATGTTCGACATTATTGGCAAATTGCATAAATCCACTTTATTGGCTAATTGCCTAACCAGGTTTAACGGCATGCCATATATGCTCTTGCGCATTTCTTGGTTACAATTCTCTAATATTGCATTCATATTTTTATTTTGAGCAAATATTGCATTCATATTATTGCCTTATCCTCACTACAACATTCATATTCATATTGTTTAATAGCCAAATCAATTTGCCACACTCATTCTTAAGCCTTCAACGTTGCATTTTTGGCCATCCTTAATTACATGTTCCACACGTGTCTTTTGTGTAGAAATTATTTGAATTTGATTTGTTTCAGCAAGCAAATTTGTATTTAATATACACATCAAAATGTTTCATGCCAATTAATTCTCTTCATTGCAAATTAAATCATTTAAAATAATTGGCCAGCTTTTCAACGTTCATATCTGTTCCTGCCGAGATCCGGTTTGCCGGAACCTCGCCGTAAAACGCCAAACCAAGGGTGAATAATAGGGGTTGTTTTAGACTATGGCTTGACAGAACGTAATATTCCGGTCCTACGTATCCCGATGGGAATCAAAGCCAGACGTAGTTCTCGGTTCAACCCTTGGCCGTGGTGATCTCGATCTCTTAATTTTGTATCTGATGAATACTAGGGACCAAGGACTCTCTTATAGTCTCTTGGTCGAGCTAGTTTCTCTAATACGCTTAAGAGAGAGTCACCGGAGTTCAGTGAAAAGTGAGTTTCTCTCATGGGTTCTCTTCCTTTTATAATAGGATTCCCCTATCTTTTAGAGATCTGGATTTATCTCCTTTTATCTCTTAAATCTATTTTGAGATGTGATTTCCTTAATTTAAGGGATATTATCTCTTTTAACCAGATAAGGTTATTTCAGATAATATCAGGATTTATTTAAAGATAATATCAATATCCTATCCCTTTATTTAAGGGATATTATCTCTTTTAATCTTATACGGTTACTTCAGATAATATCATGATAATTAAAGGTGATTTTTAACTTATTATCCTTAACTTCCGGATTGGGCCGGGTATTCAAGCTCGGTGGCCGGGTTTCACTCTTCGGCCAGTACACAAGTCCCCCCAAGCTTTGAGCTAATGAGGCGTAAAAGCTTTCATGACGTTAGTCGAGCTTAGGAACTTGGTTTCATCTTTTGGTCTTTCGGCTCGACGAGGTGATTGGCCAAGCTTCATATTTCGTATATATATGTATCCTCCAACTCGGTGAGCAGCTCGGCGCTTCAAGGTACCGAGCTTTATATCTCGGCTCATATACAAGCCCCCCAAGCTTTGAGCCGATTGCGTGGAAGCTTTTTTCGCAGGAGCCGAGGCTAGCCGAGGTGGAGATGACTACCTGTTTCGTGCTGAGGCCATACTTTTTCGGTTCCCGAGATGGAAAGGGAACATTGCTCTGTGCGGCGCGTGGTCTTTATGACATCATCTCTGGGATTTGTGCAGTAGTTGCGTGCTCCTAGTTTCCCGTGATGGCGGTATTCTGACATTTCTGCCACGTGTGTCCTTTCCATTAGTTGGTGAATTCGGTCAGACTCGAAGGGACGTTTCCCTGCTCTCGCCCAACAACCCTCATTAATGCGAGGAGGGGATGTTGCACTTGTTTTCTATAAATTGGGACGAGACCTTGGGACGGGTCTTTACGCCCAGTGAACCCTAGACTTTCTTACCGCGAGTCCTTTCTAGTCCGAGCGTCCATATTCCCTTTCTGCTCAAGGTACGTCCTACTCATCTCTTTCAAGCTCCCTTAGGTTTGTTTTCTGATTTTTCATCCATGGAGGCTTCATTTGAGGTATCCCAGAATGCTTCTTCTGGGGTTCAGATCGTGGAGCCTGAACTCCATCTGATTGGGGGCTCTCCCCATTCTTCTCCCTCTTCCTCTCGCGGTGGTGGAGGTGAAAGGGGTTCTTCTTCATCTTCGTCTTCTTCTGGGAGGAGCTATGTTGCTCCAGATGCTATTGTTGTTCCCAAGCGTCGTAGACGTGTGTCTAGGATGCCCAGGGTTCCCTACCCAGAAATTACCATTCCTAGGTATTTCTGGGTAAAACCTGATGTTGCTGCATTTCATTCTAATTTTAGGGATTTTGATTCTCTTGAAGCTATGAAACATAAGGTTACAGTTAAACGAGGCATCGTAGAATGCCTTCCTTGTGGCGAGGATGAGCATGTTTTCCTTTGCCCCCCTTTATCTGAGCCACCCTTTACATATGTATATAAAACCTTGTTTGAACAAATTAGGCTCTCTATTCCCTTCAGTCCATTCGAGTGCGAAATTTTGCGAGCTATGAACGTTGCTCCTACCCAGCTTCATCCGAATAGCTGGGCATTTCTGAAAGCCTTCCAAATTCTATGCGGCCAGCTAGGAATAGAGGCCACTGCTCCTAAGTTCCTGTACTTTTACCGAGTTCGCTTCGGGGACCTAGTTGGTTGGATCTCTCTGAGTGGGATTGAGAGGGGGATCGTTGGGCTCTATAAGAGCTCGTACAAATTTTTCAAGTCGGATTTCTTCAAAATTCGACCTCTAGAGGGTAATGAGTCTGTCTTCTTTGACTCGGACGGGAACCCTAAATTTCCTTTCTATTGGCAACCACACCCTTCCAAATTTTCTGGCTATGACCTCGACTGCATGACCTCTCAGGAGCGAGCTGATGTCGAGGTCCTGAAATTGTGTCCTCGGTCATTGCCTTGTGGAAGGCTTTTAAAGCTTAGGGCTTCCTCCACTCGGCAAGCTGATTTTGAATGTAAGTAACATTTTGTTGACAAGTGGTAATTTACCCTGTAGTGTACTTATTCTACTTGATCGATTTCCTTCTTGCAGTGATAATGGGGAAGTTCAACTACAAGGCCTTGATGAAGAAGTCGACTAATCAAGCAGCTAGCGGATCAGCTGTTGCCTCAAATGTTAAGGGGAAGAAGAAGAAGTTTGCTGAAGCTTCTGACTTGAATATTCGCCCTCCGAAGAGGACTCGGGAAGACCTGGCGTCAAAGGTTCCGATTAGAAGCCCTTCTCCCTTGTTGATGATTGGAAAGACTCCTGCTGCTGCTAGGCAGTTGAGCAACGCTCCCATGGTGACCGATCTCTCTTCGGACACCAAATGGTATAATGGGAACTGCAATCCAGGGATCAGCTCGCTTTGAGGGAATGAGTTTGACCCTGTAGGCCTGATTGATGGCCAAGTACTGAAACTGTCCGATGCTCGGTTCTTGTTGGAGCAAGGTCCTGAGGAAAGTATGGAGGTGGCCGCTGCCTATGCTCTCCGCATCGCCTCAATCACCCGCTTCTGGAGCCAACATCTTATTGATAATGTGAAGAAGATGGAGGCGATGAGGGCAGATGCGGCTCGAGCCTTGAGGATGAGAGACGAGCTCTCTCAGGACATGGCCAAGTGTGAGGAGCAAGGCCGGGTCATCGGCCAGCTGAAGGCCCAAAAGATAGAGCTTGAAAAAGGCAATGCCACCTTTACGGCCGAGCTGGAAACGGAAAGAACCGACCGACTCAATCTTCAGAAGGTCGTGGAAAGGCTTCAAGCTGAGAAGGAGGAGAGTGTGAAGCTGCGAAAGTTACTAAAGGCCGAGAAAGAGGCCAATCTCAGGCTTCAATCTGATTTAGTTGAAGCCAAGGCTTCTATTATGAAGGAGCACATCAACGGCTTCTCGCGAGCCGTGAGGGGCAGCGCAAAGACTTCAACCCGAATCTTTCGCTTGCTCTGTGGCCGACGTGGACAAGGATTTTAACCGAGATGGAATCCTAGTTCCATTGTCCGAGCTGGAGGATGAGGATAAGGAGACCGTTTCTCAAGGGGGAGATGGCGAGGGGAAAGCGGTCGAGGAGGGACCCGAAGGAGAAGGTGAAGTGGGCCTACCTGGCCAGTCTGCTACCCTCCCTCCAAATGCCGAGGATGACCATGATTCATAAAATTGTATTTAGAAGGTTAGGGAACACGTCATTTTTTGGGCGATCCCTTTTTTATTTTGAATTCTTATGTATTCTGGGCTTGGCCCGATGTTATTAATGGACTTACATGCGGCTTACTTTTTGCAACTGTTTTTCTAAGTACCTGTTTAGTTTCAGCGTGTTACGCGATTTAGTCGAAATAGTCAGAACTTGAAATACCTTTTTAGGCATTAAGGTGTTATTACCATTGTAGACTTGGCATTTCGATTTGAACTTGGTCGACTTCAACTTGGCCAGTCTCTTTAGGTAGTAAGTTGTTTTTTACCTTTATAGGCTCGGCATTTCGACCTCAACTCGGTCGACTTTAGCTCGGTCAGCCTCTTTAGGTCTTTAGCTGTTTACCTTTATAGGCTCGGCATTTCGACCTCAACTCGGTCGACTTTAGCTCGGTCAGCCTCTTTAGGTCTTTAGCCGTTTTTTACCTTTATAGGCTCGGCACTTCGACCCTGGATCGGTCGATTTTAGCTCGGTTAGCCTCTTTAGGTCTTTAGCTGTTTACCTTTATAGGCTCGGCATTTCGACCTCAACTCGGTCGACTTTAGCTTGGTCAGCCTCTTTAGGTCTTTAGCCATTTTTTACCTTTATAGGCTCGGCACTTCGACCCTGGATCGGCCGATTTTAGGTCGGTCAGCCTCTTTAGGTTTTTAGCAGTTTTAACGCCGTATTTTTGCATAATAGCTCAATTGAAAATGATTTTTTTTTTCTGGTGTGCCTCATTAAAACCTTCTCAGCCAAAACCTCGTGGGAAAAAGACCGAGATAGGAAAAATAGTGCATCACCTCTAACCTTAGCTAAAATAAAACTTAAGGTGGGAAGTGTTCCATGTTCTTGGAACCGACTTTCCTGACAATTCTTCTAGCCTGTAGGCACCATTTCCTAGATTTTCAACTATCCTGAATGGGCCCGACCAGTTTGCCGCGAGCTTACCCTCTCTGTGGTCTTTTCTCGCGTCATTTTGCAGTCTCAGTACTAAGTCACCTTGCACAAATTCCCTTGGGTGCAGCCTCGAGTTGTACTTCCGAGTTGCTTTTTGCTTGCACAGCTCGTCTCTGATTTTTGCCGTATCTCGGACTTCCTCGACCATGTCAAGCTCAACTCTGAGTTCTTCTTCGTTTTTACTTTGATCGTGATGCTGCCTTCGGAAAGAGAGTTCACCGAGCTCAATTGGAATCATTGCATCGGTTCCATAGGTTAGTTTGAACGGTGTTTCTCCCATCGAAGATTGTGGTGAGCAATGGTAAGCCCACAGGATGCTTGGTAATTGTTCAACCCAAGCCCCTTTTGATTGTCCTAACCTTCTTTTGAGTTCGTTTAGAATAACTTTATTGGCTGCCTCTGCTTGGCCATTTGTTTGTGGATTCTCAACCGATGTCACTTTATGTTTAATTCCGAGGTTGGAATAAAACTCTCCAAGCTTCTTATCGGTGATTTGCTTTCCATTTTTTGTGACAATTGCATAAGGAAGGTCGTGCCTGCATATGATGTTTTTTCATATAAAGCTCTGAACCTTTTTGGCAGTTATCGTAGCCAATGGTTCTGCTTCAATCCACTTGGTGAAGTAGTCTACACCCACCAGGAGGAACTTGACTTGACCTTTGGCAACTGGGAAAGGACCAACTATATCCACCCCCCATGTAGTAAAGGGCCACGACGAGAGCATGGAGTGGAGCTCTTCTCCCGGAGCACGAGCTATGTTGGCGAACTTCTGACAGGGCTCACACCTATTGGTCCAAGTAGAACAATCCAGTCTCATGGTTGGCCAATAAAACCCTGCTCGTAGGGCCCGAGATGCCAGAGATCGGCCACCTGAATGCATTCCACAGATTCCTCGGTGCATCTCATCCATTACATACTCGGACTGCTCCTTTGTGAGGCACTTCAGTAATGGCCTGGAGAATCCTCTTTTGTACAGCTCACCGTCTAGGACGGTGTAGTGGCAAGATTTCAGACGGATTTGCCTCGCCTCCTTTGGGTCATCAGGTAGTTTGTCCGAGGTTAAATACTCCCAAATTGGTGTCATCCAGCCCCGATCATAGTGGTCGGTCATTGTCACTTCGGCACTTTTTATGCTCGGCTCGAGGAGGTTTTCTTGAATGAAAGTTCTTAGTTGACCAGCTCTCTTGGTGCTAGCCAATTTGGACAACAGATCTGCCCTGGAATTTTCTTCCCGAGGTATGTGCTCAATGGAGAAATGATCAAATCCAGAAATGAGGCTGATGAGCCTCTGTTTGACTGGTTTTATAACTAATAAAAACCTTGGCTTTGTGCTAATTCTATATCATTTTTACCCAAATTAGACTTTATTGTTCCTAAGTAATATTTTGAGTCTGTAAATTGTTTTTAAGTTAATTTAGTTGTTTTAGAGTTGAATAATTATTTACTTTTATTTTCTATTTTCAGGTTAATAAAAAGTAATAAATCTGGAGCCACTCGCCCCGCGAATAACCTCTCGCCCCGCGAGTATTGCAACCATGAAAAAGTCAGAGACGATCACGGCTTGCCCGTGTTGAGGATCATGGCCGTGGCAATTCTGAAGTTGAAGCGTTCGCCTCGCGAGCATTCCTTCGCCTCGCGAGTCATGGAAGATCAGAAGCCATCACGGTTTGGGCGTGTTGAATGCCACGGGCGTAACAGTTGGAAACTGAAGAGTTCGCCTCGCGAAGGATGTGCTCGCCTCGCGAGAAGACAAAGAGTTGCAGACCTTTCATGTAATTCACCTCGCGAGCAGTGCTTCGCCTCGCGAGTACTCTGACTCCAGAAACGTGTATATAACCAGTCTTAGGCAGAAATGAAGGGGATAGTCAGAATTAGCCAGTTTTGGCTAGTTTCTGAACTTGTTAGCTATTGTTTTCCTTTTAGTTTATTGCTTTCTTTTGTAATGGAGAACTAGTCTCCTAGATTAATCTACTGTAATTGGTTTCTGTTAACACTTGAGGTTCTTGTATTTCCTGTTTTCACTTACTTTTCTCTGTTCAATATGATGCTATACGTCTCTGTTTTTTTAATTCAGGAATGTATAGTATTGTATTGATTCATTTCGGTGATGCTATGTTCTTATATATAATCGCGTTTGTTTAATTCGCGTGTGTTCGTTTCGTGTTCGTTTAGTTCACGAAGGGCTTAACCCCGTTTGTTTAATTCGGGAATAGGAACATACATCCGTAGTAGTGGTTTCGTTTGTTAACTATTGCTACAACCGGGAGGGGATTAGTATCTGCTTAGGAATTGCATGAACCAATGATAGTGGGAAACTGAGAACAGTAGGTTAGTCGCTTTTGTTTATCTGCTACTCTCTTTAACTGCTTTGTTTCTCTGTTTTTATTTTGTTTTGTTAAATTAGTTTTAATCTCAAAACCCCCATTTCTAACTTTTACTAATTTTCTGTTAATAATAACAACACCTAAAGAGTCCTTGAGAGACGATCCGAGTTGTCGCACTATACTGCATTATTTTATAATCGCTCGTTCTTTTTGGCGCGTGGCGACAGCGCGGTCAGAGGCTATTGACCTTGCATAGATATCTGGTTAGTTGGGGGTCCTTTGTCTGATAATTGCCCGAGACTTGTCCTGTTACAAGCTGTGAGTCACTTCGGCATTTTAGTTCCCGGACCCCAACTTCTTTAGCTAACATTAGTCCAGCAATAAGGGCTTCATATTCTGCTTGGTTGTTTGAAGCAATGAATCCAAACTTTAAAGATTGCTCGAGGATCAGGTCATCAGGTCCCTCGAGAATTATTCCAGCCCCGCTTCCCTTCAAGTTAGATGATCCGCCAACATATAGGAGCCAGATGAAGGACTCCGACCTTGGTTTGGAAGAGAGCTCGGCAATGAAGTCCGAGAGGCATTGTGCTTTCATTGGCCCCCTCGGTTCATACTGTAGACCGAATTCTGACAATTCTACTGACCAAGCTATCATTCGTCCGGCTAGATCAGGTTTCCTGAGTACTTGCTTTATTGGATGATCAGTCTTGACTATGACTTGGTGCGACTGGAAATAGGGTCGTAACCTCCGAGCTGCCATAACTAAGGCGAGGGCCAGTTTTTCAATTACTTGATATCGCGTTTCCGCGTCTTTCAGTATCCTACTGACATAGTACACCGGCATCTGTTGCTCCTCCTCTTTCTGGATGATCACTGCACTGATTGCACAATCGTTGACAGAGAGGTACAAGTACAGATCTTTGTCGAGATGAGGCCGAGTGAGGATTGGGGGAGATGCTAGGAAGAGTTTTAGATCTTCAAAGGCCTTCTCACACTCTTCAGTCCAAATGAAATCCTTTGGTTTTTTCAAGAGCTGGAAAAAAGGTATTGCCTTCTCTGCAGACTTCGGGAGAAAGCGGGATAGGGAGGCTAATCGGCCGTCTAGCCTATAAATTTCTTTCACATTCCGAGGACTTCGCATTTCCATGACGGCTTTGCATTTATCCGGATTAGCTTCGATCCCCTGGTGTGTTAGCATATATCCCAAGAACTTTCCTCCTTGTACACCAAAAGAGAATTTTTCTGGATTTAGCCTCATGTTGTACTCTCTGAGCTAGCCGAAAATTTCCTCGAGGTCGGCAGGGTGTTGGCTCAGATCCTCGGATTTTACCACCATGTCATCAACATATACTTCTAAGTTCTTTCCAATTTGATTGGCGAAAACCTTGTCCATAAGCCTTTGATATGTTGCACCAGCATTTTTTAGGCCGAAGGGCATTACTCGGTAGCAGTAGTTCGCCCCATCAGTCATAAATGTTGTTTTTTCTTCGTCGGGTGAATACATCCTGATCTGGTTATAACCTGAATATGCGTCCAAAAAGGACAAAACTTTGTAACCTGAGGCCCCATCCACCAGTCTGTCAATGTTGGGTAGGGGATAGGAATCCTTTGGGCATGCATTGTTGAGATCGGTATAGTCAGTGCACATCCGCCATTTACCATTGGCCTTTCTGACTAATACCACGTTGGCTAGCCAGGTAGTGTATTTCAGCTCTCGGATGAAATTTGCTTTGACTAGTTTGGAAGTCTCCTCGGCCACTGCTCGGCGCCTTTCCTCACCAAGTTTCCTTTTTCTCTGAGTTACAGGTTTGGCTTCGGGACATATGGACAGCTTATGGCACATAAAGTTGGAGTCTATGCCCAGCATATCCGATGTCTTCCAGGCGAACAGGTCAGCATTCTTCCTTAGGACCGCGTGAAGCCTCTCTCTAAGTGAGGGGTCAAGTTGATTACCGACTTGGGTGCATTGTTCAGGATGGGCTCCCAACGGGAACCTTTCTAAAGACTCTGTTGTTTTAGCCCTAGACTCGTACATCTCTGTTCTTGGGTCCAGTTCAAACATGATGACCGAGTTGGCCAAAGTTACTGAACTGATCGAGCTTATCACCTCTGCTTTACCATCCTCGGTATTCTTTGGGACGTCCTGGTGGCGGGTAACTTTTAGACTGTCTACATAGCATTGCCTGGCTAGCTTTTGGTCAACCCGGACTGCGATTATCTCTCCAGAGTCGGCTGGGAATTTCATTGTCAGGTGTGGGGTAGAGACAATCGCCCCGAGTTCATTCAACGTCGGTCTTCCAGTAAGGATGTTGTATGACGTGTTGGCATCTACAATGACGTACCTGATTGATACGGATTTGGAGAGTCTTCCTTCTCCAAACGTTGTTAAGAGGTCTATGTAACCTCGGGTTTTGACTTTCTCCCCGGCGAACCCTACTAGCTTGTCTTCCTGCTCCTTTACCAGCTTTTCTGGAATTCCGAGCTTCTTGAAGGTTGCCAGGTACATAATATCGGCCGAGCTCCCCTGGTCAATAAGTGTTCGTCTGACCGAAAAGTTGGCTAGCTCGACCGTTATCACCATTGGGTCATCTTGATTAGTATCCACCCCTTGGAAATCATCATCTGTGAACGTTATGGGGGGTCTTGCTCCTGGAGGCCTTCCAGATACTGTGTTAACGGATCAGAGGGCTTTTACATGACGTCTTCGGGTCGAGTTCGTCGTTCCTCCGCTTGCAAACCCCCCCGAGATCGTATTGATGACCCCCCTGATTCCTCCTTCTGACTCTTCGATAGGGGTCCTTTGGTTATTTAACCGGTCTTTGCCCTGATGGTTTCCTCGCAAGTTTGCAACTCGGTCTCGGTTGTCGTAGCCGTGTCTCCGGCGTCTTCAACCGGGTTGTCTGCCTCCATTGTCATCTCGGCGGACGAAACGATCGAGACGGCCTGCTTGTACTAAATCCTCAATCTTTTTTGGAGTGTTCTGCACTCTTCAGTGGAGTGTCCATAGTTTTGATGCCACATGCATTCTTTGCTTCTGTCAGCATTGTCCGGTGTTTTGACGGTCGAGGTAAGGTAAGCAACTCGGCGCTGCACACCTCCTGAAGGATGGCTGCTCGAGATCGGTTCAACGTAGTATAAGATTGGTACCTGGGATGCCTCTCTGAGAATTCTCTTTCGTTGGTTTTTTGGGTCCTTTGTGAGTCGGACCCCCTGTTTCTGTCTTTGTTCGAGGCCGAGCTCTTGTCCTCGAAACCTCTTTCTCTCCTTTTGAATTCCAACATTTCTTCTGAGTTCATGAAACCTGTAGCCTTTTCCTGCAACTCTTCAAAATCTCTCGATGGCTTCCGAGATAAGTACTCGAAGAATGGCCCTGGCTTCAGACCGGCCATGACGGTGTGGAGGCAGAGTTCTGAGCTCATGTTGGGAATCAGGATCTGCTTAGCATTGAAGCGAGCCATGTAATCTCTGAGTGATTCATTCCTTTCCTGTTTGAAATTTACCAGTGAGACCGAGTGCCTTTTATGCCTTCGACTTGCTGCAAATTGTGCAGTGAACTTAGTTATGAGCACATCAAAGGAATCAATCGACCGAGGGGGTAGATTTGTTAGCCAGGTTAGAGCTGGGCCTTGCAAAGTGGTTGGAAAAACTTTGCACATGACGGTCTCCGAATCAGTCACCAAGTAAATAGAGGAAATAAAGGACTCCACATGCTCGGTTGGGTCAGCGGTGCCATTGAATTTGTCGATGTTAAGGGGCTTAAAATGGCTAGGCACGATTACCTCATTAATTTCATCAGTGAAGGGCAACCTCGGACGCCGGTCCGATGTCCTACCTTTCTGGCTAGTTCTTTCTGTGTGAGACTTGACTTCTGAAGCCCCCAGAGGAGGTTTAGTTTTGGATGCTCGGTTAGTTCCTCGAGGAGAGTGCACCGGAGGATCCTTCTGGCCAGCCTCTGGTGAGCATTGCTCTTCGTTGGAAGGTGTCAGGGACCTTTCTCTCTTCCGAGCTCTTAAAAGCTTATGATTTTGCGCGCGTATCTCCTCGTTCTCTTTCCGCAGCTGCTCAAACTGTTCCATAATTTCTCCCAACTGAGGGTTGTCTTCATTGAGGGGGGGAGGAAAGATGATTGCCGTGGTTCTGGGCGTTCGAAGCCTCATGGTCCTCATGATTCATGCTACTCGCCCCTCCTCGCAGACTATTCCGTGTGGTCACCATTAAGCTTTCTTGTGGAACCGGGGAAAGTTTCACCTCGGCCCCACGGTGGGCGCCAAATGTTCCTGCCGAGATCCGGTTTGCCGGAACCTCGCCGTAAAACGTCAAACCAAGGGTGAATAATAGAGGTTGTTTTAGACTATGTCTTGACAGAACGTAATATTCCGGTCCTACGTATCCCGGTGGGAATCAAAGCCAGACGTAGTTCTCGGTTCAACCCTTGGCCGTGGTGATCTCGATCTCTTAATTTTGTATCAGATGAATACTAGGGAGCAAGGACTCTCTGATAGTCTCTTGGTCGAGCTAGTTTCTCTAATACGCTTAAGAGAGAGTCATCGGAGTTTAGTGAAAAGTGAGTTTCTCTCATGGGTTCTCCTCCTTTTATAATAGGATTCCTCTATCTTTTAGAGATCTGGATTTATCTCCTTTTATCTCTTAAATCTCTTTTGAGATGTGATTTCCTTAATTTAAGGGATATTATCTCTTTTAACCAGATAAGGTTATTTCAGATAATATCAGGATTTATTTAAGGATAACATCAATATCCTATCCCTTTATTTAAGGGATATTATCTCTTTTAACCGGATACGGTTACTTCAGATAATATCAGGATAATTAAAGGTGATTTTTAACTTATTATCCTTAACTTCCGGATTGGGCTGGTATTCAAGCTCGGTGGCCGGGTTTCACTCTTTGGCCAGTACAATATCATTGGTTTTAAAAAGGAAAAGATCGTAACTCTTGAAGGAGAGAATATATACACGAGAAAGAAGAGAGAGCAAAGAGAAGAAAACATATTGTTTTAAAGAGAAACATATACACACACGAGACAGACGAGAGAAAAACATTTTTTTTGTGTGAACAGTTTTGTTATTCTCATTCTAAAATCACTTTGAGCCATCACTTGTTACAACTCTACTATTTTCTCTTTGTGCTAAAAACTCTGATAATCATTTTTCTATACTGCTACTCTTACACTATCACTTGACCATATTATTTTGAGAGTTCTACACACCATATAGGTCACCCGTAAACTCTATAAAACCCTGACACCTCATTCATTCAGAAACAAACCATTCCCCGTGGAGAGAGTCATATTCAGCAACTACTCCAAAATTCTTTGTCTTCCTCATACCCCGAAGTCATTTCAATGGAGTCTCAACCGTTGCTCAGGCTACAACACTTTCACAAATCAAGCACCATCAGGGAAGAGGTAACTGGTAGCCAGTGATTAATAACGTTAGCTATAATATTACACAACTTATATTATTTAGTAATCCACTTAACTTTTTTTTTCCAGAACCCTCAAGATGTGAGCATCATAGGCCATCTGCATACCATTTCCCCTCCGAACCAGCAAATTGAACCGTTGTTGCAAGAAGCTTGATTATTGATGGCTGCGAAAGTCGGTCACTGCAGGATTGACATGGCCTTGATTACTGCAATGGTTGAAAGGTGGAGACCTGAAACACACACATTTCATCTTCCTGTGGATGAATGCACGATAATCATGGAGGATGTTGTGCTTCAGCTGGGTCTGAAAGTTAGCGGATTACCAGTTATTTGGATTTTGATCAACTGTGTCGAACTGCTGGGTGTGGTGCCTCCTGAAGATCAGAAGAAGGGCTCTACCATAAAGGTTGGATGGTTGGAAGAAACATTTGCAACTCTTCCAGATGAAGCAACACCCTTCGATGTTGAGGCACATTGTAGAGCGTACATACTACACTTGATATGGGGTTGTGGGGGGGGTGGGGGTGGGTTGACAAATCAAACAACAAAGTCCACCTTATGTACCTGCCTTTGCTGCGAGATTTTCAGCAGGCTAGCCGTTACAGTTGGGGATTGGCATGTTTGGCATGCCTTTACAGAGAAATGTGTCGCACAACCTTACCTTGTGCCCTTTCAATGGGTGGTTGTCTTCTACTGCTACAGTCCTGGGCATGGTATCAGATGCCCTTCATTGCACCATGGTGCCCCCGTGTTGCGACATGGCCGCTGGCACATAGGTTAATAAAAAATTATCTTACATTAGATTTACTTTAGTTTCTAAATAGTGGACTGACTTAAAAATGCTTATTTACTAGATGGGCTGAGGGGAAGCTGCAATATACCGAAACTCCTCAACACTAACAACAATTGATCACATGGGACCTAACCAGATTGAATATGTCACTGTCAAAAATATTCACTTGTACTTGCTGCCATCATGCTTAATATTACTTATCATAGGGAGTGGAAAGTGGAAGGAGGGAGTGTTGTGGAATCTCAAAGTGACATAGGGTAGGGTGCAGGTAAGGTATGGCAGGGATGATCCAGATGGCAAATGGAGATGTCCCTTTTTTGAGATTATCAGAGCAGAAGAGAGAGACAAAGGTAAGTAGAGTAGTGAGGCTCGGGTTCCTAGGTTAATCCCCCAAAAGCTAGTAACGACGAGATCTAACTGTCCAAAGAAAAAAAATTACAAAAATGAGAAAATATGAGAGCGATTTTTAATGTTGTTTGAACAAGAGAAATGAATGTGCACAAGGGTCTTGTGTCTTTTGTGGGGCTCCCATCTCAACTGAACTCTGCCAATGGGTACGGGCAAGTGATGATTCATTTATTTTGTTGCTATTGCCATTTGCCAAGCGCGACTGTGTGAGATTTTTCATGGTACTTTTCACTTTTCAGCTTTCTTCTTCCATTGGACAAAATATTATATTCTCTTTGCTATTTTTTAAAGGTGTGGAGTGAAAATGACAAAAAATTAAAGAAGAGAAAATAAAATAAAAATATGTTTTTGTATATCGATAGAGAAAATAAAAATTAAATATATATATATATATAATTATGCAACACATGTGTCCGTATTATGTCAAATTTTTATGTTTGGAATATTAGATGAAAAACTATTTTATGGTAATTTGTTTCATTTGAATTATATAAAAACTTTATATATTAAATTACCTAAAAAGATAAAATAATTGAAAAATTCAAAAAAAAATGTACAAATTGAAAAATTCATTTGATTGAGGATAAAATTATCCTCATCTCTTAATAATGTGGAATAATCTGAAATAACGTAGAATATTTAGCTTACGCAAATTAATTTTTATTTATTTAATAAGTTTTATTTAAATATCCTTTTTTTACTGGATTTATTTAAATATGCTTGTTTCATCCAAAAAAGACTTTTTTTTTATTATCCAAAAACAAGTTTTATATTGAAAAATTAGTGTTTGTAAATATACTCTTAATTAATTATACCAACATGTGGTTGGTCCGAGTGATAACTGACTTGGGTCCCTTAAACAAGTGATCATGGGATCGATCCCTGACTCTTACGTATGGAGAAAACCTGGTTGGAAGAAGTCAATCCTTCAATGTAGTCCAACAGATTGAGGGATTCGTTTTTGCAGTTGCGTGTAGAGGATATCTTGAAAAAAAAAAAACTCTTAATTAACTGTGTTTTTTTTTTTTTGAATTAGCGAAAAGATTTGTTTTAGTTGTGCTGGCAGTTCAATAACAAAGTTCTATAAGGCCCAATGAGAAGAAATATTTATAATTGGGTTGTTCTTGGTCACAGCCCATAACTAGTGTATGTTATAGTCATCCACTTTATTGAGTTTAGTTTAGATAATGTTATTGTAATTTTTTACACTATTATTATATTATATATTATATTTATTAAATTATTTATACTTTTCAGAGATAATGATTGTAAAAGGTATTTTTTTATTTTAAAAAATTTAAAATAAATAATTATATAAAAATTTACATCGTAAATTCATCACAATAAAATTCATATAAATAAGAAGTGTCAAAGTGAGCACACCATTTGTTCCACTGTTCCTCATTTCACGTTTGATGAGATGTTTTTACTAAAGTGTCACTACGAGCGTGTAATCAAACGTACGTTTACTTTAAATTTCTGTTGGGTGGGTCACTCCTAAGTGGGTCCCACATTAAGTAGAAGAAAAAAAAAAAAAAAGAAGAAAAAAAAAGGAATGGTTACTAATGGGCCAAGCCCATTAGAAATTTGTAAAAGGGTTTTTAAGAAAGCAAAGTAGTGTGTGTGTGCCACTGACGCAAGAAGAAAGAAAGGAGAAACAGATGAGAGAGCAACAGAACGGCGGCAGGGAGGAGAAGAAGAATAGGGAGGGACTTTGTGCTCTTCATTAGATGAGTAAACTATCACCATTCTTTATGAAATTTTAGTATGTTGTTCCTGGTGTTGAGAGCAATATTTTGATATCATTATATTGTTGGTTTGCCTTCTCTTTGAGCTGAGTTGTTATACCTATTGTTGTGGGGTTTCTCTATTGTTGCTTGCTTGTATCCACCTTTTGGGTGATGTGTTATTGATTTGGTGTTCCCCAGTATTTCTAGGAAGACTTGGTGTACCCATTATTATTTATAGTGGAAGTTTTTGCTGGACTTGGTCCCGTGGTTTTTATCCCTACACTGGGGAGTTTTCCACGTTAAAAATTGTGGTGTTATTGCTGTCTATTTTTTCTGCCATTGATATTATCCTGTGGAAGAATATTTTTTTTGTGCCTATTTATTTGCACAGGTGAAGGGAAAAATATTTGCTTCATTAGAGATTGTTATCTCTGGTTTTTTTCCCAACAAAGTGGTATCCAGAGCTTAGGTTGTTTTGTATTGTGCATTTAAATGGAGGAAAATCAAGGGCCAAATATGATTAAGCTGAACTCTACAAATTATACACTTTGGAAGGCCCTCATGGAAGATATGTTATACAGCAAAGACTTGTATGATCCCATTGAGGGGGACACTACTCGACCCAAGGATAAAAATGAAAGTGATTGGAAGAAGATGAATAGAAAGGCAGTTGCTTTTATTAGGCAGTGGCTGGATTTGAGTGTATATCCTCATGTAGGCACAGAAACAGATGCCCAGAAAATGTGGAAGAAATTGATCGAGCTGTATGAGCGGAAGAATGTGCAAAATAAAGCATTTCTGATCCGGAAGCTGGTGAATATGAAATACAAAGAAGGGGATTCAATGGCAGAGCATATAAGCATTTTTCAGAATACTGTGAATCAGTTGACAGCAGCAGATATTAAATTAGATGATGAGTTGCAAGCCTTGTTGTTGCTTAGTTCCTTGCCCGACACTTGGGAAGTTNAGTTGTGACATTGACTAACTCGGCTCCTAATGGGAAGTTGACAATGTCAATGGTAAAAGAGAGCATGTTGAATGAAGAAGCTAGAAGAAAGGAGCGTGGTTTGAATGGTACCTCCACTCGATCGAAGCACTAGTTGCAGAGAGTCACGAGGGAGAAGTCAAACCGAGACATTTCCATAAGCATGAAAAATCGACATCGTGGCTAGGTCAAGAAGCAAGTCCAGGACTAGAAAAGAAGTGAAATGTTATCATTGTGGCAAGGTGGGACACATCAAAAGACAATGCGGGTTCCTAAAGAGAGAGAAGTCAAGAGAAAAAGATGAAGACAAAGAGAAGAAAAATGATAAAGACACAAATCAGCGATTTGCATCCGATAGTGATGTTTACATTGTCCGTGATGATAATTCTATAAATCTAGCATGCCATGATTCCAGTTGGATTGTTGATTCCGAGCCTCATACCATGTCACTCCTAGGCATGATTTCTTCTCATCTTATACGGTTGGTGATTTTGGCACGATTAAAATGGGAAATGAAGGGGTATGTAAAATTGTTGGTATGGGAGATGTTTTGATTGAAACCAGCATTTGGTGCAAGTCTGCAATTGAAGAATGTCGGACATGTTCCGGATATCTGTCTCAACTTGATTTACTGTTAAAGCCTTGGACATTGAGGGTTATCATACTTACTTTGGTGGTGGCATATGCAAGCTCACCAAAGGGTCACTAGTGGTGGCAAAAGAAGAAAGCCTTACTACTCTCTACAGGATGCCTGGAAAGTTAAGCAAGGAGGAAGTGAATGCAGTTGAAGATGCTTCTTCTGATTTGTGGCATATGCGCCTTGGTCACTTGAGTGAGAAAGGACTCAACATCCTTGCTAGGAAAAATTCTCTTCCTGTGAAAGGTACACCTTTAAATACTTGCTCTCATTGTTTTGTTGGAAAACAACATAGAATTTCATTTCGTAATTCTGGTCCTCATAGGAGGCCAAATGTTCTTGATTTAGTCCATACTGATGTTTGCACTATGGATTGTAAGTCTCTTGGTGGTGCTTCATACTTTGTTACTTTTATTGATGATCACTCTAGAAAAGTGTGGGCTTTTGCTTTGAAATCTAAAGACCAGGTACTTGGTGTCTTCAAGCACTTTCATGCAAGTGTTGAAAGAGAAAAAAGAAGCAAGTTGAAATGTGTCCGAGCAAATAATGGTGGTGAATACAGGGGTCCGTTTGAAGAATATTGCAAAGAACATGGAATCAGGCTTGAGAAGACAGTTCCAAAGACACCTCAACATAATGGAGTTGCAGAGAGAATGAACCGTACCATTAATGACAGAATCAGGTGTATGCTCTCTCATGCAAAATTACCCAAATCCTTTTGGGGTGAAGCAATGAGAACTGCAGTGGATTTGATCAATCTTTCTCCTTCTGTGCCACTAGATGGTGATGTTCCAAACAGAGTATAGACAGGGAAAGATGTCTCATATAGTCATTTGAGAGTGTTTGGCTGCAGGACTTTTGTTCACATTCCAAGAGATGAGAGGTCCGAGCTTGATGGAAAATCCAAACAATGTGTCTTATTGGGTTATGGTCATGAAGAGTTTGGTTACAGACTCTGGGATCCAGCTGACAGAAAAATTATCAGAAGCCGGGATGTGATATTTCTTGAAGACCAAACCATTGAAGATTTTGAGAAAGCTGAGAAACAGAAACCGGTTGCCAGAAGCTATATTGATGTTGTGCCTAAACCCCCTACTGGAACTCTTGTTGAAGGGGGAGATATACAGGTAGATGATGGGAATGCAAATGACGACCCTACACCTCCCCATGATGAACCAGTTGTAGAGGTTCCATCTGAGCCACCAGTTGTGCCTCAATTGAGAAGATCTACTAGAGAGCGTCATGCTTCCCAAAGATACACTCCACATGAGTATGTGATGATCACTGATGGTGGAGAGCCAGAAAGTTATGAAGAGGCTATTGTAAATGTGCACAAGGAAGAGTGGTTGAAGGCCATGCAAGAAGAAATGAATTCCTTGCATGAGAATCACACATTTGAATTGGTGAAGTTGCCTAAGGGTAGGAAAGCACTCAAGAACAAGTGGGTGTTCAAGCTAAAATCAGAAGAGAATAGCTCCCAACCAAGGTACAAAGCAAGATTGGTTGTGAAAGGCTTCAATCAGAGGAAAGGTATTGACTTTGAAGAAATTTTCTCACCTGTGGTGAAGATGTCCTCTATTCGAGTTGTGCTTGGATTAGCAGCTAGCTTGAACCTGGAGGTTGAACAACTTGATGTGAAGACAACATTCCTTCATGGTGATTTGGAGGAGGAAATTTATATGGAGCAACCTGAAGGCTTCAAGGTCAAAGGAAAAGAGCACTTTGTGTGCAAGTTGAAGAAAAGTTTGTATGGACTCAAGCAAGCACCAAGGCAATGGTACAAGAAATTTGATTCTTTCATGGAGAAACATGGTTATAGTAAAACCACTTCAGATCATTGTGTGTTTGTGAAGAAATTCCCTGATGATGATTTTATTATCCTCTTGCTATATGTGGATGACATGTTGATTGTTGGTCATGACACAAAGAAGATTGATTGTCTGAAGAAAGATTTGAGCAAGTCCTTTGCTATGAAGGATTTGGGTCCTGCAAAACAAATCCTTGGCATGAGAATTACTCGTGATAGGAAGAATGGTAAATTGTGGTTGTCTCAACATAAGTATATTGAGAAGGTATTAGAGAGGTTTAACATGAGCAATTCCAAACCTGTTAGTACTCCACTTGCAAGTCATTTCAAGTTGAGCTCTCAACAATGCCCTACAAGTGAGAAAGACAAAGAAGAGATGAAGAAGGTTCCTTATGCATCCGCGGTTGGTAGTTTGATGTATGCTATGGTATGCACAAGGCCGGATATTGCCCATGCTGTTGGAGTTGTTAGTCGTTTTCTCTCTAATCCTGGTAGAGACCACTGGCAAGCAGTGAAGTAGATTTTCAGGTATCTCAGAGGCACTACCAGAGTATATTTATGCTTTGGAGGTGGTCAACTTGTGTTAGATGGCTACACAGATTCAGATATGGCCGGTGATGTTGATTCTAGAAAATCTACTTCTGGATATTTGATGACTTTTGCAGGGGGAGCGGTGTCTTGGCAATCAAGATTACAAAAATATGTTGCTTTGTCTACCACTGAGGCTGAGTATATTGCCATTACTGAAGCTTCTAAAGAACTTTTGTGGATGCAGAAATTCCTACAAGAGTTGGGCCTCAAGCAAGAGAAGTTTGTGTTATTTTGTGACAGTCAGAGTGCTATCCATCTCAGCAAGAATCCAACTTTTCATTCCAGGTCAAAGCACATTGAGGTGCGATATCATTGGATACGAGATGCACTAGAGATGAAGACATTTTCACTTGAAAAGATCCATACTGATGAAAATGGTTCAGATATGATGACAAAGACCTCAAAGTTGATTTGCTGTAGAAAGAAGGCGGGCTTGGTCGAGCAGTATCTTCCCACTTGAGTCGTGAGGGGGAGATTTGTTGGGTGGGTCACTCCTAAGTGGGTCCCACATTAAGTAGAAGAAAAAAAAAGAAAAGAAGAAAAAAAAAGGAATGGTTACTAATGGGCCAAGCCCATTAGAAATTTGTAAAAGGGTTTTTAAGAAAGCAAAGTAGTGTGTGTGTGCCACTGACGCAAGAAGAAAGAAACGAGAAACAGAGGAGAGAGCAACAGAACGGCGGCAGGGAGGAGAAAAAGAATAGGGAGGAACTTTGTGCTCTTCATTAGATGAGTAAACTATCACCATTCTTTACGAAATTTTAGTATGTTGTTCCTGGTGTTGAGAGCAATATTTTGATATCATTATATTGTTGGTTTGCCTTCTCTTTGAGCTGAGTTGTTATACCCATTGTTGTGGGGTTTCTCTCTTGTTGCTTGCTTGTATCCACCTTTTGGGTGATGTGTTGTTGATTTGGTGTTCCCCAGTATTTCTAGGAAGACTTGGTGTACCCATTATTATTTATAGTGGAAGTTTTTGCTGGACTTGATCCCGTGGTTTTTATCCCTACACTGGGGAGTTTTCCACGTTAAAAATTGTGGTGTCATTGCTGTCTATTTTTTCTGCTATTGATATTATCCTGTGGAAGAATATTTTTGTTGTGCCTATTTATTTGCACAGGTGAAGGGAAAAAATATTTGCTTCATTAGAGATTGTTATCTCTGGTTTTTTTCCCAACAATTTCATTATTTATTAGGTAAATATTATTTGATGGATGCTTACTAGCTATCCAACTAGTTGGGATATGTTTCGTAAAAAAAAAAAACAGTCGGGATATGTTGGTCCATACAAATGTGAAACTTATCACCTTCTAAATTTTAGGTATTTATTTGGATTTGCAAACTACATACAACAAAGTGTTCAATTATTATTATTAAGTTTTAGGTGCACAATAAAAAAACTTTTGGTGTATGAAAGAATAGGTTTGTAATTTTACCGTGTATGCTCAAGTTCAAATTTGAGGCACGACTTCAAATAGTTAATGCAACAGAAGCTAGCTATACATAATCTTATTGAATGGAAATCTGAAACTGATTTTAAGTTCAAACATTATATATGAAGATGAAAATATAGCTCAACATGAGGACAATAATCATGTTGGTAGGAAGCATCCCTAAATTTAATTATAGTCTCTTCATTAGAGATGGATTTTGTTCGGGACGCAAGCAGGGATCAAATTCTTGGGCATGTATAGCTTAAGTTGTGTATTAATTTTTTTTTTTTTGGATGTACTAATAAGTTGTGTATTTAATTTCAAGTTTGTATTACATTTTTTCCTATATAATTTATTCTGGTTTTGTACTTTAATTTGGATCTATCAATTCACTACTATAGTTTATAACTTATTTGCCTTTATTATTAATTTTATACTCACATATTTCAACCACTGACATGAGAGGTAATTAAATTAAAATATGGTTTGATATGTATACATTTTTTAGATTTTTTAAGTAATAATTCAATGGTCCCACCTGCAACCTTTTTAAACAAAAATAGTGGCATTTATATCATTACTTTTTTTTTTGGTAAACTTTATATCATTACTTTTAATATGATTAAAATATAAGAAAATAAAATAAAATAAAAAGGGTAATATCATTACATTATGAACATCATGTATTTTTTAGTGTGTTTTGACGAGCATTGGATAAACATAATTCTGAATGAAATTAATTTTGTAAATTTGATTTGGTTTCAATTAAGTTTGAAATGATGTGATTTATGTTTAAATGTTTTTATTTTAAAAGCAAGTTTAATGTAAAACTTAGTAAAACAATTTTAACCTAACGCAAAAGCTAACTTTTGTAGCTTTTACTATAATCACGTTTGAAGGCAAAACCAATTTTCCTTGATAGTAACTTTAGTTGTATTTAGAGTAACTTCGCTCTGCTAGGGTTTCTCTCTGCTGTGGAGAGTGTGGTTTTATTCGTCTGCTTAAAGAGTTTTTTCCTTTGCACGAGTGTAAGGGGGTATGGAGGTTAACATGGAAGGTCTCACGATGGAGGATGATCATGAGCCCTTGGTGGAGACAAATCTGCAACTTTGTCTTATCGGGAGGTTCCTGACGGATAGTGAGATATGGTACACTGCCATGAGGGAACGGATGTCTAGTATATGGAGGCCTGGTAAGGGTGTGGTGATCACAGAGACTGAGAAGGGTTTGTACTTGTTTCAATTTTATCAGGTTTTGGAAACTCTTGCTCATGCAAATATCAACGTTTTAAGTGCAACCGAAATGCATGGGAGGCAGGTGGAGGGAATCTTGCAATCAGATTTGGCAAGATTGGATAAAGGAAAAGGTGCTTTGTTGATTAGTGATAATCCCGCGCGTATTATGTGTTCGGGAGAAAGCTTTAACACACACACTCAGAAGAGAATTGATAAGCAAGAGTGAGAGAGAGGTTTTATTTTTTTTTTCTTCTGAATATGCACACTGTATATTCATCAATCCGAATTGCCTCAATACATTGTAGTTCTATTTATAGACTTCCATACATTCTTTATTTGGACTATACTATCAACTAACTAACTGATTTCGGTTACAAAGATATCAGCTAGTTGCACCAAACTAACTAACTCATTCCTATCTACATTTACATTTGCATTACAATTCTACATCTACATTTGCATTACAGAATAACACTTCCCCTTAATGCAAATTATCTAAGGAAACAACACCTAGCATTTCCCTTAGCTTTCTAAAACGATCAGTCTTTACTGACTTTGTTAGAACATCAACAACTTGGGGTTCTGTACATCAATAAACCAGCTTGATCCTTTCCTTGTTCACCTGGTCCCTCAGGAAATGGAACCTCGTTTCAATGTGCTTGCTTCTACCATGTGCTAATAGCCTGACAAGCTGCATTAGAAGCAGCTATGTATTCTGCTTCACAATAAGAGACGACCACCACATTCTATTTTCGAGAGCTCCATGAAATTGGACTATTCTGGAACTTAAACAGATACCCTGAGGTGCTTTTCCTTTCAATATTATCACCACACCAATCTGAATCTGACCAAGCTTCAAGTTCTTCCTCAATCCGCCCTGCTCCTTTAGGAAATAGAACTCCAAAGTTGACAGTCCCTTTCACATATCTCAATAGTCTTTTAGTTGCAGCCATATATGAAACTCTAGGATCACTCATTGATAGTGTGATTTTACATGATGTTTGCTGTACACTTTTGCATGCATATTTCATATAGATTAGGCATTATTTATTTGATTTTGTTAGATTTTCTCTTGGAACGGGTGAAGCGGTTTCTTGATGTTGTTTTGCAGGAATCACTGAAAAATCTGGTTAACTTAGAGCCAAGGGAATGAAGAAACAGTGGAGAATGAAATTCTGGGAATGCTCGCCCCGCGAGAGGATACTCGCCCCACGAGACTGCAGACAGCCAGAAACAGCAGAATGTCATCCTTTCTGTCTCGCCCCGCAAATCACACCTCGCCTCGCGACCCTGAAAGATGACTGTGCCAGGAAAATGCAACCTGTTCTGTCTCGCCACGCGAACAGTGTCTCGCCTCGCGAGAGATCAAATCACTGAAGACCAGAAGTTTAATATTCGCCTCGCGAGATACATCTCGCCCCGCGAGTGCGAGAAAACCAGAACCCCTGTTATAAGTTGTTTAAGGCAGAATGGGAAGGGACCTTGGAGAGATTGGAGGCTACGAGTTTGGAAACCCAAAAGGCTCTTTGAATCAGAGGCAACTTATGGAGGATTGCCCCCATGGAATCCCTTCTTTCCTTTATCTATGTTTCTTTGGTTGTGGCTATTATTATGAGTAGCTAAACCCCCATTGTTGGGGTTAGGGTAGCTATTTTTGAATTCTCATGTATTTGATTTAATCTTGCACTACAGTTTCTGCTTTGTTATTGAGTGATTGATTTCTGTACTTAATGCTTGTTGTGGCTATCACCCCCATGACTTGTTTAGTGTTTTGATATGCAATTGGAAAATTCGTGTTAAAACCGGAATTGAGATTAATCACCTAGTAAGCCTTGTATCTAGGAATGGAACTAGGTTTATTAGCAATCGTATGATCCCTAATCTTAATGCGAATTCACTAATCTAGGATACCTAAGGAATTAGGGTCTATTAGTGGATTTAGGCTTTTTGTCATCCGAGGGATCGGGACTTGAGTAATTTAGTGGATTGATTGTCATAATTAAAGTAGAAACTGTTTGTTAGTTTTTTCATTGCATGAGGATGAAGTTTAGTGAACCTAATCCCAACATCTTTTATCATATTTGAAAACCTTCTTTTATTGCCTTCCAAGTGTTTGAGAAAATTAAAAAAAGAGTTTGTTTTTCTTATTTTGTTTAATTTTACGTTTGTGGGCTTGTTAATTAGTATAGAACTCTCTTCAATCCAAGAATCGCTTAGATAGTAGTTGAAGTGGTACGTGCTAGTACTTGTCGCAGTCCTCGTGGGAACGATAAAACAGTCTCACCACCATATTACTTGCACGACTGGGTATACTTGCCCGGATTCGTCAACACTCATAAATCTACTGATCAAGCCAACACCATAGCAGATATCCGGCTCGCTTTGTTGCATAAGAACTGAGAGGGAACCTACAATCTGCTTGTAGAGGGTGTCACAACATATTTCTCAGCTTCACTCTTTTGCAGCTTTACATTTGTTTCCACTGGAGTCACTGCCTCATTACAAGTGTCAATCTGAAACCTCTTAAGTATCTCTTGAGAGTACTTTCTCTAATGTAGAATGATGCCACTGCTTGTGTATTATATCTCCATTCCTAGGAAATAAGTGAGGATTCCTAGGTCTGTCATTTCAAACTCCAAGTGCATACTCCTTTTGAACTTGTTAATTTCAGTTGAATCTCTTCCTGTTACAAGTAGATCATCTACATAAAGACAAACTAGGATCAGGCCAGCACCATTTCTGTTCTTCACATACACACCAAACTCCACAGAACACTTTGAGAATCCTTGATTCAACAGAAATGCATCAATTCTTTTGTTCCAAGCCCGAGGGGCTTGTTTCAAGCCATATAAGGCTTTGTGGAGCTTATACACCTTACTTTCCTTCCTTTTTACCTCAAAACCAGGTGGTTGTAGTACATAGACTTCCTCTTCTAGTGGACCATTAAGGAATGCAGACTTTACATCCATTTGGAACAATGGCCACTATTTTGAGCTTGCAATGGCAATGACAAGCCTTATTGTCTCAACCCTTGCCACTGGTGCAAACACTTCTGTATAATTCACTCCAGCTTTCTGCAAAATCCCTTTGCTACTAATCTAGCCTTGTGCTTAGCTATTGAACCATCTGGCTTCAGTTTCACCTTGAAAATCCACTTGACAGCAATTGGCTTCTTGTCAGGTGGAAGTTCAGTAAGCTCCCATGTATGGTTCCTCTCTATTGCATTCATCTCTTCCTTCATTGCATTCTGCCATACCTCTTCATTGATTTCTTGTTCCCAGTTCAGTGGTTCTGTGTCTGCAAAGAAAGCAAGGTGAACTAATTCACCTTCTGCTGTGATTTCCTGATGAATGAACATCTCAATAGTCTGCCAGTCTCACTGGTGGTGCTCTATTCCTTTGTGGCCTGCTGTTCTGGATCTGGTCATTTACTGCACTATCTTCACTTAACTCAGATAATTGATGATCTGAATCAAGTGAGTGTAGGATACTGACTTTCATCCCACCATTGTGTTCCTTCCAATTCCAGGCTGCCTTTCATCAATAACCACATCTCTGCTGATCACAACCTTTTTCAAGCAAGGATTGTACAACATGTAGGCACCTGTGGGATGGTATCCTACTAGAACCATGGCTTCACTTTAATCATCTAGTTTTCTCCTCCTTTGGTCAGGAACTTGTCTAAAGCATAAGGATCCAAAGATCCTCAGATGATCAACTCTAGGCTTACTTCCTGTCCAAGCTTCATCTGGAGTCACATTCTCCATTCTTTTAGTGGGGCATCTATTAAGGACATAAGCTGCAGTAGACACGGCTTCACCCCAATAACACCGTGGCATCTCCTTTCCTTTCAGCATGCACCTTGCCATATTCATCAGAGTTCTATTTCTTCTTTCAGCAAGGCCATTGTGTTGAGGTGTATAAGGGGCAGTTACCTCATGCACAATGCCTTGTTTTACACAGAAATGCTCAAAATCCTTAGAATTGTATTCTCCTCACCATCAGTTCTAAGAATTTTGATAGCTTTTCCACTCTGTCTTTCAACTAAGGTAGTAAACTTCTTAAACACATTAAATACTTCATGCTTTTCCTTAATCAAGTACAACCATAGTTTTCTAGTGAACTCATCTGCAAAGGTTACAAAGTACCTGTTTCCACCAAGAGTTGGTGTCTCAATAGGGCCATAGACATCTGAGTGGGCAACTCCCAAGGCATCAGTGGCTCTTGCTGGTGCAGACTTCTTGAATGCAGTTCTTGGTTGCTTGCTCATCAAGCATCCTTCACACACCTTTTCTGGCTGTTTGATTAGAGGAATTCCTTGCACCATATGCTTGCTGCCTAATTGGTTTAGACTTTTGAAGTTGAGATGTCCAAACCTGTAGTGCCATAACCAGTTTTCATCTCCAATTACAGTGGTTGAGAGGCATTGAATTGCCGAAGCATTCAGATCAATCTTGAATGTTATGTTCTTTGACAGTGGAGCTCTAATCACTAATCTTCCTTTTGCATCAAAGACTTCAATGAGCTTCTGCATCATCTTCATTGTGAAGCCTTTTTCTAGCAATTATCCAAGGATCAACAAGTTGCTTTTCATTGAGGGAACATACAGCACATCAGTTACATATGCAGATCTGCCATCTCTTCTTTTGATCAAGATTTTGCCAATTCCCTCAGCTACTATAGTACTATTATCTGCAAATCTAACTTTATTCTTGACACTCAATCAAGATCAATCAGCCAATCTTTCTGACCTGTCATGTGGTTAGAGACCCCTGTGTCAAGATACCAAGATGCATTGCTCTCTCCTTCTGTGTTGGTTGTCACCATCAACAACACTTGGTCAGAATCCGAGCCATCATTATGAGCAACATAAGCCTCATCATCATCTGATCTTGACCTCTCTAACTTGCTGTTTCTGTATTCTCTTGCAAAATGCCCCCATTTGTTGCAGTTGAAGCACTGAACCTTCTTTCTATCAAATTTCCTCTTTCCACCTCTGCCTCTGCTTGAGCTTCCTCCCCTTCTTTTACTATACTGCTCTCCTTGCTCAGCAGATGAAGTTTGATCCCGGCTGTAAGAGTTGTTGCCAGAACCAAAACCTCCATCTCTATTGGACTTCACCTTACCTCATTTTCCTTTCTTTCCTTTTCTGTAATCAGCATTCCCTTTCTTGGACATCTGAGCCTGCAGAGCCTAATCTGGTTCTTTCACTCTAGATCTTTCATTCAATCTCTGCTCATGTGTCTCTAATGAGTTCAGCAGCTCCTCTACCTTCATATTCTCCAAGTCCTTAGACTATTCTATTGCAACCACTATATGATCAAACTTAGTGGTAAGAGTTCTCAGGATCTTTTCAACCATTTCCTGATCAGAAATTGTATCTCCACATGTTTTTATCGAGTTCACAAACAGTTGCAGCCTATTGAAATACTCAGCTACTGATTCTTGTTCAAGCATAGACAACAACTCGTATTGTCTTCTGAGAGACTGCAATCTTACTTTCTTGGTCTTCTCAGCACCTCCGTAAGCCTTCTGCAAAATATCCCAAGCCTCATTGGCTGTTTTGGCTTTGGAGATCTTTTCAAAGTTGACAAGATCAACACATTGATGAAGAAAACACTTAGCCTTGTAGTCTTTCTTCTTGGAAGCTGCATCATCTTTCTCTGAAACACCTTCTTTCACGATCTCCAAGATTTCTTGGAAGCCAAGAATGGCTTCCATCCTTACAACCCAATGGTCATAATTTTTGCCATCCAGAATTGGCAAACTGGAAAGAAAGCTTCAATTTCCTCCATTCGGTGAAGCCATGGTCACCTTTTCCTCCTTCACAGGTCCCTGACCTTAAGCTCTAGATACCAAACTGTTGGGGAGAAAGGTTTAACACACACACTCAAGATAATTGATAAGCAAGAGTGAGAGAGAGGTTTATTTTTTTTCTGAATATGCACACTGTATATTCATCAATCTGAATTGCCTCAATACATTGTAGTTCTATTTATAGACTACCATACATTCTTTATTTGGACTCTACTATCAACTAACTATCTGATTTCGGTTACAAAGATATCAGCTAGTTGCACCAAACTAACTAACTCATTCCTATTTACATTTACATTTGCATTTGCATTACAATTCTACATCTACATTTGCATTACAGAATAACATTATGGGGGATGTAGGGTCAGAAGGTGCACGTGGTCTTTTCAAAAATCCACTGTATGCCCTCACTGAAAGCTCAAACACTGGGTCCCACATTCTGCATGGGATCGACGCTGTGATGGAAATTGATAGTCAGGCTAAGAAAAAATGAAAGCGAGCGCTGGTTGAAAAGAAGAATGGGGGCGGTCCAGAAGGTGAATATGAAGATGTTTTGTGTGAAGATATAAATGATTATAGTGTTCCAAGCAATCATTTTTTATCGGCAGACTCTGGTTCCCAAGCCGGCCGGGAACCATGAATTTTATCAGCTGGAACTGTCGGGGTTTAGGTCACCCGAGTGCAGTTCCTACTCTGAAAAACCTAGCTCGGGAGTACAAACTGGAATTTTTTTTGTTGTTTAAAACTCTGGTGATGGCAACAAAAATTGAGGAGGTCAAAAGGCGTATTGGTTTTTATTGTTGTTTTGCGGCGGATAGGGATGGACGTGGTGGCAGAGTGGTAGTTTTGTCGCGTAATTCTATTAAGTGTGAGGTGGTTTATTTTTCTTTGCACCATATCAATACGGTCGTGGATGACCTGGTGAGAGGGAAGTGGATGATGACTGGTTTCTATGGTTACCCTCAACAGACTCGTAGGAGGGAATCTTTGGGAATTGCTCAGAAGAATTGCGGGCATGACACAAATGCCTTGGTGTATTGTAGGGGACTTTAATGATTTACTTTCTCTGGAGGATAAGCGAGGCCGTTGTGATCACCCCAATTATTTGATGAGAGGTTTTCAGGAGGCAGTTTTTGATGCGGGTTTGGTTGACATTCCTCTCGAAGGATATCCTTTTACTTGGTGGTATGCAATGGGCACGGATAGAGCTATTGAGCAGCGGTTGGATAGAGCCATGACTACCGAGGATTGGATTTTATTATTCCTTGAAGCTAGATTGTTGAATCTTGTGGTAGCTCGTTCTGATCATTCCCCTCTTTTCCTTCAATGTGAACATGTAGTTGTTGAGAAGGGGAGTAAGAGATTTCGATTTGAAAATCTTTGGCTTAAGGAATCCGATGTTGATGAGGTGGTCAAGGAGGGTTGGAGGCGTGGTGATAAGGGTATACGGTTGCTAGACTGGGTGGTTGTGCTGATAGTCTTCAGAAATGGAGCAGGTGAATTTGAACTAGATTCAAGCAAGATATTGATGAGTACGACGCCAAATGGAAATGTTGAGAGATAGAAGAGATGATGCAGGTGTTTTGCGGTACAATAGTGTAAAGGACAGAATGCTTATGTTGATCACTCAAGAGGAAATCTTTTGGCAACAAAGAGCAAAAGTCAATTGGCTCAAAGATGGTGACTTGAACACTCATTTCTTCCATGTATTAGCCTTTTGTCGCAAGAAAGTAAATAAGATAAAAAAGCTTCAAGTAGAGGATGGGGGCTTTGTTGATGAACCGCGGTTGGTGAAGGAAGTTGCTTGTCAATACTTTCAGCAATTATCCATGCAGAGAACATGTCAATATGATCATGTTGTGGAGGCCATGCAACGTCGGGTGCTTGAGTGTGACAATGCCATGCTTATTAAACCGTTTGCACGTGAGGAATTTTACGAGGCTATCCATCAAATGGGTTCAGATAAGGCTCCAAGTCCAGGTGGCTTTAACTTGACTTTTTACAAACATTTCTGGGAAGATTATGGTGAGGAAATTTTTGTCTCTTGCTGTTCTTGGTTGGATAGAGGTTTTTTTTCTAGCTCTATAAATGATACAAATATTGCATTAATTCCTAAGAATGATAATCCTGAATATATGAAGGATTGGAGACCTGTATCTTTGTGTAATGTTATCTATAAATTGGTGTCTAAAGTGATGGCAAACAGGTTGAAATTGGTTCTTGATAAATGCATCTCTCATGTTCAATCGGTTTTTGTTCCAGGAAGGTCCATTCTAGACAATGATAGCCATTGAAGTTATTCACTATTTAAAGAGTAAGACAAAAGGTAGGAAAGGGGATATGACTTTGAAAATTGATGAGTAAAGCCTATGATATGGTGGATTGGGGCTATCTTCAGGTAATTATGAGAAAGTTGGGTTTCCATGAGAAGTGGGAGAGCTGGATCATGATGTGCGTTGAGATTGTTAATTATTCAGTTTTGGTTAACTAGGAGTAGGTGGGCCCGATCCAGCCTGGTAGAGGTCTCTGCCAAGGGGATCCTTTATCACCTTACCTCTTCATCATTTGCTCGGAAGGATTGACAACTCTTATAAACCAAGCAGAAGGTAAAGGTGATCTACATGGTGTGAAGATTTGTAGAGGTGCTCCTATAGTTTCCCATTTGCTCTTTGCCGATGATTGTTTCCTGTTTTTTAAAGCAAATCAGAGGGAGGTTACACGCTGTCGCACGCGGGTCAAAAAACGAGTGGTTTGTAAAAACTGTAGTCAGGGCGCGACAACTCGAGTATCGTCTCTCAAGGACTCTTGCATTGTTATTATCGGAAAAATCAGTTTTTTTTTTTTTTTTGGGGGTTAAGATTTGAAAGATTCAATTAAAGGAAAACAATACAATTGAGAAATAAGTGATTATCAATAATTAAAACGATTAATCCACTGTTCTCGGTTTCCCACTATCATCGGTTCATACAAATTCCATGCCCTAAGCGGATTCTAATCCCTTTTCGATTGTAGCAACAATTAACAAGCGAAATTGACACTACGAGATATATGTTCCTAATTCTCGAATTAAGCAAACGGGGTGAAGCTCTCGTGAATTAAGCAAACACGATTGAACACACGCGAATTAAGCAAACGCGATTAAGTATAGGAACATAACATCACCGAAATAAATCAACACGTATTCTATACAATCCTGAATTAAGCAAACAGAACATATAGCATAGTATTGAAAAGGGAGAAGCAAATCAATTGGGAATTACAGAACCTCAAGTGCGGCGGAAACCGATTACAGCAGACTAATCCAAGGAAATTAGTTCTCCATCAAAAACGTAATACAACCTAGAAAATTCGTAAACGGTGAATAAAAAGTTCCCTCTAATATGCCCAAAACAGCAATTTGTAACCTTCAGGATCTGCACCCGCTCGCGAGGCGAATAGCCTCTCGCGACGCGAATATTAAAAATGGCGCCAGTTCAAAATTGGATTCTCGCGAGGCGAATAGTGATTCGCGAGGCGAGAAAGAAAAGGATCTTATCGTTACGCCCGTGATGAGTATCACGGCCTGGGCGTGATAGCTTCTGGTCTTCAGGCTCACGAGGCGAGACCGAAAAGGTTGCTTTCTCTGGCACAGTCAGCCTTCAGGCTCGTGGGGCGAGGTGGTGATTCGCGAGGCGAGACAGAAAGGATGACATTCTGCCGTTCAGGCTAGTCTTCAGGCTCGCGAGGCGAGTAACCTCTCGCGGGGCGAATACTTACAGAATTGCATTTTCCACTGATTTCTTCATTCCCTTGACTCTAAGTGCTCCCCTTTTAACCTGAAAATACGAAATAGCAGTGAATGCTTTATTTGACTCAAAAACTAACTAAAATGTCCTAAACTACTTAAGAAACTCAAAATGTTGCTTGAGGACAGTTAAATCCAAATCTGGGCTAAAACGAGATTGAAACTCGAATAATTAGCACAAAAACCATGATCTTACTAGTTATAAAACTAGTTAGCCAGAGGCTGATCAAAATACCCCAAACTTAAACTTTGCTTGTCCCCAAGCAAACTAAGACTCAAAAAAGACTCAAATTTGGCAAGCTTAAAGGATTCAATCAATTTCGCACAAATTTCATGCAATTTTATCAAAACAATTTCTCTTCAATGTTTCCCCCTTGCAACAGTATAATCCCCACATTCATTTACTTTAAAACTTTGAGAATTCCATCAATTATGCAATCATTAATCTAAGTTGAGGATCCAAGTTACACACAAAAGGGAGATCACCAAATTCAAACAATCGCCTTCCTCACAAGGGCATTTAGTGTTTCACTCATTCGCTCAATTTGTCTAGGCTATCAACATTTTACTCAATTTCACATTTTAAGAGCACTTCCCATGAATTTGATTTTCATCTCAATCAAGGTTCCCACGAAAACATGCATGCAACATCAAAAGGTCTTTTAAAGGTTGTAATGGGGCCTGGCTAAGGGTAGGATATTCAAAGGTACCAGGCTTTACATCCCTAGGAACTTGCCTTGGGTGACTACAGTCTTTTTCCTTTGACACCATCCTTTTTTTTGTTTTTGCCCCTTTTCTTTTGGCAATTTTTTTTTTCAATTTGCCCTTGGCTTCAACCTTTATTTTTCTTTTTCTCAACCCAGAATGACATATCAACCCTCGTAGCCACCCCAAACTTAGTTTCTTGCAACCCTTCTCTTGCTAAGCTTCCATGCTCTCCTAATCCTAAGATTGAGTTAACATGGTTTTTCCAGATTTTGGCTTGTAACATAGGGTCATCAAGAAACAATAGGCTAATTAGGCTCAATATGGATAACTAGGGAACATGCATTAGGGATGGTTCTTTTTAGGCCAAGTGGTTAATTCAAAGAAAATTGCCTAAATCATCTGATGCAACCACATAAGCAGGCAAACCATGAAGAGATTCAAGCAAAATCGGGAAAGTGCAACTTGAAAGTGATTCACACAATTAAAAACAAGTTGGAGGCTCAAATCCTCACCTGGACATTTTTGCAAATTGTTTGACCGAGATTCAATCCCTAGTGTGTGCATCCCTTCACCCCAAACTTATCATAAATCATGCAGTCATAACAAAATATCCCAAAGTTCAATTTTCAATTTTCAAATTTTCACATGGGGATCAATTTTCAATTTTTTTAAAACCTGGGGGGAAATCATCAACAGTCAACACATATCATGCAATCCATCTATGCAAAATTTGATTAGGATCCAAGAAGCTCACCGACACAAGACTCAACACACATACGACTCAAGCAACACAAACAAGGAAAACAAAACAAAAACAAACAATTGGTTCCCTCCCCCACACTTAAAACATGCATTGTCCTCAATGAAAGAACACAAATATAAAGTAAGAGTGAGGGAAAGGAGGAGGTGCTCCCTGATCAAGTTGTAGTGTAGGTGGGCTCTCCCAAGAAGAGATCTTCAACAGTTGCATCTTCAGGCACTGAGCTCCCATGGAATAGCTTCAAGCGCTGCCCGTTAACCTTAAAGACCTTGTTGCTACCTGCACTTTTAATTTCTACTGCACCATGAGGAAAAACATTAGTAACAACAAATGGGCCAATCCACTTGGATCGGAGTTTCCCAGCCATCACTTTTAGGCGGGAATTAAACAGTAAAACCTGTTGGCCCACAGAGAATTCCTTCCTAGAAATCATCTGATCATGGAAGTGCTTAGTTTTCTCTTTGTTGATTCGAGAGCTTTCATAGGCTTCTAGCCTAAGCTCTTCAAGCTGCTGTAATTGGAGTTTCTTTTCAATGCCTGCCTTCTGCATTTCCAAATTACAGCTTCTGACCGCCCAATAAGCACGGTGCTCAATCTCTACTGGAAGGTGACATGTCTTACCGAACACAAGTCTATAGGGAGACATCCCTATTGGTGTCTTGAAAGCAGTTCTTTGAGCCCAAAGTGCGTCTTCTAGACGGCGGCTCCAATCCTTCCTGTTTGGCTGCACCACTTTCTCTAAGATCTGTTTGATCTCTCTGTTTGAGATCTCAGCCTGCCCATTAGTCTGGGGATGATATGCAGTGGAGACCCTTTGCACAACTTCATACTTCCGGAGTAAAGCTTCCATGGTGCGGTTGCAGAAATGAGTGCCTTGGTCACTTATGATAGCTCGAGGTATGCCAAACCTGCAAAAAATATTGGACCTGACAAAATTTGCAACAACTCTAGAATCATTAGTCCTAGTGGGGACAGCTTCCACCCACTTTGAAACATAGTCAACAGTCAATAAAATATAGAGAAAACCAAAAGATGCGGGGAAAGGACCCATAAAGTCAATTCCCCACACATCAAACACCTCACAGAAAAGCATAGGTTGCTGAGGCATTTCACTCTTATGAGTGATGGCTGTACCTGCTGTCTGACACTCTTTACAAGTCCGGTAAACCTCATAAGCATCTCTAAAAATGGTGCGCCAATAAAAACCTGAGTCCAGGATTTTTCTTGCAGTCCTCTGTGGCCCAAAGTGTCCCCCTACTTGAGAGGCATGAGAAAAGTGCAAAATGGACTCAATCTCATAGTCGGGGACACATTTCCTAATTACCTGATCGCTGCCAAATTTCCACATATATGGATCATCCCAAACATAATATTTGGCATCACTCCCGAGTTTGTGAATTTGCGCCCTAGTTGCACCTGTTGTAAAAACACCAGTGACACGGACTCGGCAAGTGTACCGGTTCGTTGCAAGTAATAAAAACGATGGTAAGACCGGTTATCGTATCCACAGGGATTGGATGTCAATTACCAATTCGCAAATTCAACAACTATTTAGACTTAACTAAAGTGTGAGGGATTAAAACAGAAAATAAAGAAATAAGATATTTTTTTGTCTTTTTGGAATTATGTCAAACACTTGGTATGCAAACAGGGATGTGGCTAGAATTGTCAGGGTTAGACTACACTAATCCTCCCTTAGTTGCAATGAAATGGCTTCTAACACAAGTCCTAATTCAATTATGCCAATCAAGCCTTTTCTAAAGTACTCAAGCCTAATGTCTTAGGTGCATTGAGCCTAAAACCCCAAATTAAACCCTAATGTCTTAGGTGGAATAATTTGAGATTTTGCATTAAGTTAAGACTTATAAGATTGCAAGCAGCCAACACCTATGTCTAGATTCTTGACCTACTTGGCATATGATTCATGAGCATGCCTTAATACCAACCTTCCAGTCATCTATCAAAGCAACATATCATTCCTATGGGTAGCTAATCCAAGGAAAGCATTAAACACAGAATCACATACTCATACGAAATAGAAACTTGTATTAAAACAACCAAATCAATTACAACAAGTTCAGAAAAGTTACATCTAACCCCAACAATGGGGATTTAACTACTCATGATAAGGAAATACAAAAAGGAAAAAGAGAAGGGATGAAGAACACTCATAGACAAGCTTCCTCCAATCTTCTCTCCATCCAAGAGCAGAGAAAACGCCCCCCTTTTTGGGTAGAAACCCTCTCCGACCACCAGCCTCAGCTGCGCCTCCAAGTGCGAGTTATTTTAGGTTAGAAGTTTGTCCACTTTTCTATCTGCAGTCTTTGTTATTTATAGCTCACGTCGCCCGTCCCGGCCGTGATGGCCATCCCGGCCAGGCCGTGATGGTCTCTGACTTGGGCGCCTCTTCATTCACTTATTCATCACGGCCGTGATATCCATCACGGCTAGGCCGTGATCGTTTCTGACTTTTCCAACTAGCAGGTCACGACCGTGATAGCCATCACGGCCAGGCCGTGACGACTTCGACTTATGGCTCAATTCTTTCTTCACTCTTTGCTCCCCTCACGGCCAGGTAGTGATACTCTCTTGGCTCAATTTCCTCACTTTTCAAGCTCTTTTTCATCCAAGCTCCACCAAGGCTGATTTCTGGGCATTTTTCCATTAAATCCTGTAAAACAACACCAGAAACCACCTCATCCGTTCTAAAGGAAAAACTATACAAAATCAACACTAAATTGGCCTAACTATATGCAAATGCATGCAGAAATGTACATGAAAAGTGATGTGAAATCACACTCATCAAATTACCCCAAGCTTAAGACTTTGCTTGTCCTCAAGCAAAAACTAAGGCCAGAAGAGATAAACAGTCAAAGCATGGATAGTGAACTAAGAACCCGAGTAAAATGATCCAAGCAATAGGCAATTCAAACAATTCAGCAAGAGACAATCAATTCAAGTCCAATTAGGGGCTTAAGTTTCCTAGACTCACATTCTCACTGATTCGGGCACTCTTGCTCACTTGAAGCTCACCCCAAGCTTGTTTACTTGCTTGGCTCTCTTTCTTGCCTCACTCACTCAAGTGTTCAAGTATATATAACAATTCGCTCCATTTTCCTCAAGGAATGATTCCTACCATATGCTTGACTATCAACCAAATCTCTACTTTATTTATGAAAAACACTTAAGAATCAAGAGGTCTTTTATTTGGTTGTAACGTGGCCATGGGATTAATCTTTAGGTGGGGATAACAAGAAAGGGATATTTCAAAAGGCTAAACCAAGTATCAACAATTCAACACAAGAAACCTTCTAAAATACCTTCTTGGGTTTTCAATACATTTTTCCACCCTTCTTTTCTTTCTTTTTCTTTTTATTAATTTTTTGTCATCCCCTTCTCTATTTATTTTTCTTTTCTTTTTTCTTTTTTCTTTTTTTTCTTTTTCTTTTATTTGGAGAAGGGGAAATTTTTCAAATCAAGATTTTTTTTTTTTCTGATTCTTTTCCCAAACTTTCAACTACCTCTTTCACCCTTTTTGTGATACTTTAGAAGGTCCCTTATCAAGTATATGTATCCAAATTTTTCAGGGTACCAAGAAAAGCATTTTATTCATTTTGGCTCAAAATTGGGCAACTAAGGGTAGCATTTACACATTCAAAGCTCAGAAGGCCAGAACAATACCTATTGCCTCAATCATTTTCAAAAATGTTTCCAAAAATTTTTCAAGCTTCAAAATGGTTTCATGTCAAGTTCTAGAGAAAACAGACCAAGAGGAATAACACTCTACACAAAGAATGGGGGCAGATTTAGTGAGTACCCCCTAATGGCTCAAAAGCTCACATTTATCGGTTCAAGAACCAAGAAAAACACAAGTCTAAAGAAACATATGCTAATCATCAACTATCCAAGATCATCTCAAGCATATTCATTTGCAGCCATATCACAAGAATAAACAGAATTGGGTTCAAGAATTCACTATCACAAAAACATTAGGCACTTAGCTCTAACAATCATAAGCTCAATCTAAGCAGGGGTAACCGAATCATACGATCATGCAAATTTAAGCCTATATGACTGCAATATTCACAATGCAAGTAAAAAGATTACCCCTACCCCAAGCTTAAAGATTTACATTGTCCCCAATGTAAACAATCAAGTTGGAGAGGGGAGAAGAAAAATAAAATAAAACAAAGCAAAAATTGGAACGGCTTACCAAGGTGGTAGCAGGTGTTGGCTCACATGCTTTTTGGCTTTGTTTCTCCCTGCTCTTTTTCTCCTTCCTTTATTCAAAATCTGAAGACACTTAACAAAATTATTACAAACCTCTTGAGCTTCTCAAATTATTCAAGAGGTTAAAGCAAAAACAAAATTAACTAAAGACAAGGGTTAAGAAAAGTTGGGTTGCCTCCCAATAAGCGCTTCTTTAACGTCACTAGCTTGACTCATCAAGAAGCATCCACCTGGATCCCATAACCTTGTGGTATAAGGACCAAGGGATGCTAACCATGTGAGATCTTTCACTTGGATCCCACGGTTTGCAGCAAAAATGTGGAAGTGAGCGCTCGAAATTCATGCTGACTTCTTCATCTGGGAAGCGCTTTTCAATTCCACTCGGGTCAAAGATGACTCCTTTATCCATAAAATCTTCCCAATAAAAATGGGGTTCAACCTCAGGTAGAGGCATGAACTCCATTGTTGACTGCTTTAAAATATGAGGTGGCAAACAAATCGAGAGGATCATTGGTGCTGTTAAACCTCGTACCATCTTCACTCTCAGCATCGCCAAATCCATCACCTTCCAAATATGCAGAAATCTCCGCACAAACCACACAAGTGTTTCTCCCATCACATTCCACACATGCATAGGGGCCAATAGCATCATTTAATTTCACAAGTTCTTCATCATCCCCGAGCATGGTGACATAGCTATCCTCCAAATGCCTCTTCCTTTCAGGCTCTTTAGTCAAGGGTTCAATGGGGGGTGGTGCACCTATGTTCTCCAAAACAGGGTCTTCACTTCTTGACTCGGTTGCTCCCACTTCTTCTTCTTCCTCCTCATCCATCATTGCATCATCTTCATCATCATCCATCAAGTCCTCATTTGGCATTTTGGATAGTAGGTTAGAGAGTTCCTCAATACGTACCCCGAGACTTCGAATGGCATCTTCTTGATTCTTGAATTCTTCCATTGTTGTTGCCATGAAGTTCTCCAAAACAGCCTCTAAGTGAGGTTGACTATCCGGGATAGGTTGCTCAACCTCGACTGGGAATGCGGATTTGAAGTTCTCCCAAGCAACTTCCAATGGGGATGGCTCATCATACCAAGGTGGGGAAGATTCCCAATGTTCCCCTTCATCCATCAAAGTGTTATTTGGAGGGTTCCCCCACCATGGAGTAGAAGTGTTGGGAAATTGATTTCCCCATTCAGAACAACCTACCATTGGTGGAGGAGGGACAGTTGCCCTTGACAGCTCATCACTCACTTGTTGGATTTTTACGGCCAACTGCAAAGATATCTACCCACGCATGCGGCTCGGATAATTCACTTTCTGCATCAGATGGTTGATACCAATTGTAGTCCATGATCCTATCTAATCAATTTTTCACCTCACAGACAATTAAGCACAAGATCAAAGAAATACAAAAACAAATATATACAAAACTAACAAAAGAAAGAGATCAATTATATACAGAAGAATAAAATAAAAAATGTCTAAACTAGTTGTCTCATTTGTTACTAATGATATTGACAAAACCAATCCCCGGCAACGGCGCCAAAAACTTGATGCGTGATATTTAGAATTAAAGGCAAGTGCACCTCGTCGCAATCAAGTAATACGGTGGTGAGACCGGTTATCGTATCCACAGGGATTGGATGTCAATTACCAATTCGCAAATTCAACAACTATTTAGACTTAACTAAAGTGTGAGGGATTAAAACAGAAAATAAAGAAATAAGATATTTTTTTGTCTTTTTGGAATTATGTCAAACACTTGGTATGCAAACAGGGATGTGGCTAGAATTGTCAGGGTTAGACTACACTAATCCTCCCTTAGTTGCAATGAAATGGCTTCTAACACAAGTCCTAATTCAATTATGCCAATCAAGCCTTTTCTAAAGTACTCAAGCCTAATGTCTTAGGTGCATTGAGCCTAAAACCCCAAATTAAACCCTAATGTCTTAGGTGGAATAATCGAGAGATTTTGCATTAAGTTAAGACTTATAAGATTGCAAGCAGCCAACACCTATGTCTAGATTCTTGACCTACTTGGCATATGATTCATGAGCATGCCTTAATACCAACCTTCCAGTCATCTATCAAAGCAACATATCATTCCTATGGGTAGCTAATCCAAGGAAAGCATTAAACACAGAATCACATACTCATACGAAATAGAAACTTGTATTAAAACAACCAAATCAATTACAACAAGTTCGGAAAAGTTACATCTAACCCCAACACTGGGGATTTAACTACACATGACAATGAAATACAAAAAAAAGGAAAAAGAGAAGGGATGAAGACCACTCATAGACAAGCTTCCTCCAATCTTCTCTCCATCCAAGAGCCGAGAAAACGCCCCCCTTTTTGGGTAGAAACCCTCTCCGACCACCAGCCTCACCTGCCTCCAAGTGCAGATTATTTTAGGTTAGAAGTTTGTCCACTTTTCTGCATGCTGCGGTCTTTGTTATTTATAGCTCGCGTCGCCACGTCACGGCCGTGATGGCCATCACGGCCAGGCCGTGATGGTCTCCCGACTTGGCGCCTCTTCATTCACTTATTCATCACGGTAGTGATATCCATCACGGCTAGGCCGTGATCGTTTCGACTTTTCCAACTAGCAGGTCACGGCCGTAGTGATAGCCATCACGGCCGGTGCCGTGACGACTTCGACTTATGGCTCAATTCTTTCTTCACTCTCGCTCCCTCACGGCCGTGAGGGCCATCACGGCCAGGCCGTGATACTCTCTGCTTGGCTCAATTTCCTCACTTTTCAAGCTCTTTTTCATCCAAGCTCCACCAAGGCTGATTTCTGGGCATTTTTCCATTAAATCCTGCAAAACAACACCAGAAACCACCTCATCCGTTCTAAAGGAAAAACTATACAAAATCAACACTAAATTGGCCTAACTATATGCAAATGCATGCAGAAATGTACATGAAAAGTGATGTGAAATCACACTCATCAACCAGCAACAAGATAGTTAACAATATCAGCAAACCAAGGAGTTACCCCATGTAACTGTAAAAGCTGCTCATCAGGAAAGTCATCCTGAATGGGGGAAAGATCCTCATTCTTCTCTATTTTGCTCAAGTGATCAGCCATTAAGTTCTTAGCTCCACTCTTGTCTTTAATCTCCACATTAAACTCTTGGAGCAACAACATCCACCGAATCAATCTCGGTTTTGCTTCTGATTTCTTCAGCAAGTACTTTAGAGCTGCATGGTAAGTGAAAACAACAACCTTGGAACCTAGCAAATATGATCTAAACTTATCAAGAGCAAAAACAATAGCTAGAAGTTCCTTTTCAGTAGTGGTGTAATTAGCCTGTGCAGCATCTAAAGTCCTAGAAGCATAGTAAATCACATGGGCAACCTTGCCCACCCTTTGTGCAAGGACCGCCCCCACAGCATAGTCAGAGGCATCACACATAAGCTCAAAAGGGAGGGTCCAGTCAGGAGGCTGGATGATGGGAGTGGAGGTCAATGCCTTCTTCAAGAAATCAAACGCCTTCTTGCAGTTGTCATCAAAGTTGAAAGTGGCGTCATTCTTCAACAAGTTTGACAGAGGGAGAGCTATCTTGCTGAAATCCTTTATGAAGCACCTGTAGAAACCTGCATGACCAAGAAAAGAACGAATCTCGCGAACGCAAGATGGGTAAGGTAGTGTAGAAATCACATCAGTCTTAGCAGGATCTACTGAAATACTCTTTTCAGAAATAATATGCCCCAAAACAATCCCCTGTTCAACCATAAAATGACATTTTTCATAGTTTAAAACAAGGGCAGTTTCAATGCATCTTTCCAAAACCAGGTTCAAACTATGCAAGCATGCATCAAATGAGGAACCATAAACAGTGAAATCATCCATGAACACTTCCATGCAATTTTCAATATATTCAGTAAAAATGCTAATCATGCATCTCTGGAATGTGCCAGGAGCATTGCAAAGACCAAATGGCATCCTCCTGCAAGCAAATGTGCCGAAGGGGCATGTGAAAGTAGTCTTTTCCTGATCCTCTGGCGCAATGTGGAACTGGAAGTAGCCTGAAAAACCATCAAGAAAACAGTAGTGTGATTTACCTGCTAGCCGTTCAAGTATCTGATCGATGAACGACAAAGGAAAGTGATCCTTTCTAGTAGCCTGGTTCAACCTCCTGTAATCAATGCAAACTCTCCAGCTATTCTGGACTCTAGTGGGAACAAGTTCATCATTTTCATTTTTCACCACTGTGAGTCCAGATTTCTTAGGAAAAACTTGCACTGGGCTCACCCAATTACTGTCAGAGATAGGGTATATGATACCCGCATGCAACAGTTTTGTTACCTCCTTCTTCACAACATCAAGGATCAAGGGATTGAGCCGCCTTTGGGGCTGCCTAACTGTTTTAGCCCCATCCTCCTACAAAATCCTATGCATACACCTAGAGGGGCTAATACCTGGTATGTCAGCCAAGGTCCGCCCAATTGCCTTCTTATGCTTCTTCAGAACCTCCAAGAGCTTATTTTCTTGGTCAGCATCAAGGCTGGAGGAAATTATGACTGGAAGTTTTTCATTCCTCTCCAAATTAGCATACTTCAGATTTCCAGGAAGTGGCTTAAGCTCTAGGGAGGGTGGCTGCTCAATGGATGGTATGTTGGGGGCAGTCGTGCTGTCAAGAACTTCAGCTGAACAAACAGCTTCACTTACACTGTCACCCTGCAAGGTAGCATTAATCTCAGCACAAACAGCACAAGGGTTAGTGTTAGTACAATCAGCACATGAATAAACATCATCAAAACCAGAAATAGATGGAAAATCAGAAACCAAGTCATCATAAGTGTCATCAACAATTTCGGAGAGCAAATCTATTTGAAAGACAGAATGCTCTTCCAAGGGATGCTTCATAGCATCGAAAATGTTGAATTTTGCAACAATGTCACCAAACTCCATAGACATGGTTCCATCATCAACATCAATCTTTGTCTTCGCCGTCTTCATGAACGGTCTGCCCAGAATGATCGGTGATCTGCTTGAATTTGTTCCCCCTGCCATGTCTAGGATTTAAAAATCAGCAGGGAAAATAAAGTCATTAACTTGCACCAGCACATCTTCTACCACTCCAATGGGGCGAGCATTGGTCCTGTTTGCCAACTGGATAGTGAGACCTGTATGTTGCAAAGGACCAAGATCAAGATTGTTGAAGACAAGTGGCATGACATTAATAGAAGCTCCTAAATCCAACATGCAATTGTCGAATTTACTGTCCCCAATGGTGCATGGAATAGCAAAAGTTCCTGGATCCTTGTATTTCTGTGGCATTGCCTGAGTGAGGGTTAAAACAGTAACTTTCTCAGGTACAGGCTTAGGCTGAATGAGGGCTGAAACATTTCGCCCTAAATTTACTCTCTCATTACCCTTCAACCTCCTCTCGTGGGTGCACAAATCCTTCAGAAACTTTGCATACTTCGGAACCTGTTTAATCGCATCAAGGAGCAGAATATTCACTGCCACTTTCCTCAACACATCCAAAATCTCTTTCTCTTTGTCTTCCCCCATCAATCTTTTTATTTTTCAGCACTCTCTGTGGGAAGGGAATTGGTGGTACATACTCTTTTTTTGGTCTCAACAACGGCGAAGGTTCAAGTGTTATCTCAACAGTTTCTTTATCTTTTTCAGGGGCTGCCTCTACAACTTTCCCGGGATCTCAAAGAAATTGCACTCACATTAGGATTTGGAGCATTAGGATTCACCACTGTTTGTGCAGGTAGTTGGTTCGATCCTTGAGCTTGCTGCATGGCATTCATCGAAGTGGCAAGCTGTCCAATCTGTGTTTGCAGAGCATGAATACTAGAGTCCGTTCGCTGCTGAAACTGGAGATTTTGTGCAGCCATTTACTTGACCAAGTCCTCTAGTGAAGGTCCAGAAGGTGCAGAGGTGGTCACTTGGGGGGGATTCTGTGGTGGTAACATCGGCTGTTGTTGTGTGGATGCGTTTCCATACCGAAGGTTCAGATGGTTTCTCCAGTTGGGGTGGTACCTATTAGTGGAGAGGTCAGGAATGTTGTACCGGTTCTGATTGTTGCCTTGATTATAAAGATTGGCTGCATATGCTTGAGGCAAATCAGTGACCGACTCATCTTTCAGAATAGGGCATGCATCGGACATGTGCTCAGGAGAAGTACAAATGCCACACACCCTTGTTGTTTGAACTTTGTCCACTGCCAACTGCTTCACGAGAGAAGTAAGCTCATCAATTCTGGCTTCAAGGGCCTTGTTGGAAGAAGAACCATGGATCTCATTCACACCCCTTGCTTCGACAGAATTGCTTCTAGTTTTGAACTGCTGGGAGTTAAGTGACATGTTTTCAATCAATTGCTTGGCAGTAGCTAGGGTCTTATCAACAAGTGCTCCCCCACTAGCAGCATCCAAAATGTTTCTATCCATCGGAAGCAACCCCTCATAAAAGTACTGGATAAGCAGCTGCTCGGAAATCTGGTGTTGAGGGCAACTGGACACCAACTTCTTGAATCTCTCCCAATATTCAGCCAATGACTCATTGCCTTGTCTAATGCCACATATTTCCTTCCTGTTCGATGCAGCTCTGGAGGCAGGAAAGTATCTCTCTAAGAAGACCTTCTTCAAATCGTTCCAGGTTGAAACAGAATTTGGCTCAAGGTAATATAACCAATCCTTCGCAGCACCTTGAAGTGAGAACGGGAAGGCTCTCAGCTTGATATGGTCTTCAGTTATTTCTTCCAGTCTCAAAGGTGTAGAGCAGACAACCTGGAATTCCTTCAGATGCTTGTGCGGATCCTCACCTGCAAGACCACTAAACCTTGGCAACAAGTGTATTAAACCAGATTTTAGTTCAAAAGGAGCAACAACATCAGCATACTCAATACACAAACCATTATAATTAACATCAGGAGCAGCAAGCTGTCTTAATGTTCTTTGATCAGCCATGTTATCAAAAACAATTTCAGAATCAGAATTACCACTAGTGTTAGCCCGAATAGCTCTACGGCGTGTGTGCAAAGTTCTTTCAATTTCAGGATCAAAATCACACAAGTCAGAACAAGTAGACCTAGTAGCCAGACTAATTCAGCAGAAAACAAAAAAAAAAACGAAAAATATGAAAATAACAACAAGAGTCCCCGGCAATTGCGCCAATTTTGACACGCTGTCGCACGCGGGTCAAAAAGCGAGTGGTTTGTAAAAACTGTAGTCAGGGTGCGACAACTCGAGTATCGTCTCTCAAGGACTCTTGTATTGTTATTATCAGAAAAATCAGTTTTTTTTTTTGTGTGTGTGTGGGGAGGGGGGGGGGGGGGGGGTTAAGATTTGAAAGATTCAATTAAAGGAAAACAATGCAATTGAGAAATAAGTGATTATCAATAATTAAAATGATTAATCTACTGTTCTCGGTTTCCCACTATCATCGGTTCATACAAAATCCATGCCCTAAGCGGATTCTAATCCCTTTTCGATTGTAGTAACAATTAACAAGCGAAATTGACACTACGAGATATATGTTCCTAATTCTCGAATTAAGCAAACGGGGTGAAGCTCTCGTGAATTAAGCAAACACGATTGAACACACGCGAATTAAGCAAACGCGATTAAGTATAGGAACATAACATCACCGAAATAAATCAACACGTATTCTATACAATCCTGAATTAAGCAAACAGAACATATAGCATAGTATTGAAAAGGAAGAAGCAAATCAATTGGGAATTACAGAACCTCAAGTGCGGCGGAAACCGATTACAGCAGACTAATCCAAGGAAATTAGTTCTCCATCAAAAACGTAATACAACCTAGAAAATTCGTAAACAGTGAATAAAAAGTTCCCTCTAATCTGCCCAAAACAGCAATTTATAACCTTCAGGATCTGCGCCCGCTCGCGAGGCGAATAACCTCTCACGACGCGAATATTAAAAATGGCGCCAGTTCAAAATTGGATTCTCGTGAGGCGAATAGTGATTCGCGAGGCGAGAAAGAAAAGGATCTTCTCGTTACGCCCGTGATGAGTATCACGGCTTGGGCGTGATAGCTTCTGGTCTTTAGGCTCGCGAGGCTAGACATGGTTCGCGAGGCGAGACAGAAGAGGTTGCTTTCTCTGGCACAGTCAGCCTTCAGGCTCGTGGGGCAAGGTGGTGATTCGCGAGGCGAGACAGAAAGGATGACATTCTGCCGTTCAGGCTAGTCTTCAGGCTCGCGAGGCGAGTAACCTCTCGCGGGGCGAATACTTCCAGAATTGCAGTTTCCACTGATTTCTTCATTCCCTTGACTCTAAGTGCTCCCCTTTTAACCTGAAAATACGAAATAGCAGTGAATGCTTTATTTGACTAAAAAACTAACTAAAATGTCCTAAACTACTTAAGAAACTCAAAATGTTGCTTGAGGACAGTTAAATCCAAATCTGGGCTAAAACGAGATTGAAACTCGAATAATTAGCACAAAAATCATGATCTTACTAGTTATAAAACTAGTTAGCCAGAGGCTGATCAGGAGGCAACAAGTATGAAAAATATTCTTGTTAGATATGAGGAAGCTTCTGGGCAACAGATTAATTTTCAAAAGTCAGAAATCTTCTGTAGCAGAAATGTGGGTGTTGTGGAAAAGGAGAGTATAGCTTATATTCTGGAGGTGAAAAATTGTTTGGGCACCGGAAAGTATTTGGGTCTTCCCTCTATGATTGGGAGAAGCAAGACGGAGTTGTTTAGATTCTTAAAAGACCGGATTTGGCGTAAAATTAACTCTTGGGGAGGTAGGTCTTTGTCGAAAGCCGGGAAGGAAATGATGATAAAATCATTGTTAAAGCTATTCCCACCTTTTTCATGAGTATATTTCTTATTCCTTCTTCTCTAGGGGAGGAAATTCAAAAGATTATGAATTCTTTTTGGTGGGGGAATGGTAGTGATAGGTGGAAGGGCATAAAGTGCATGTCTTGGGACAAGCTTGCAATGAGGAAGTGTGATGGAGGTATGGGATTCTGAAACCTCTATATTTTTAATGTTGCACTTTTGGGCAAACAAGGGTGGCGTTTGATGACTCAACTGGATACTCTTGTGGCCAAAATTTTCAAAGCTAAATACTATCCTAAGTGTGATTTCTTGGAGGCTGGTAGAGGAAACAATGCAAGCTATGTGTGGAGGAGTTTACATGAGGCTAGAGCTGTTTTAATGGAGGGAATTGTTATGTGATATTGTAGCCAAACAGAAAGCCTAAGTCTGTTAAGATTCTGTTAGGCTTTCTGTTTTGTTAGTTCTTTCTGTTTTGTTAGTTTTTAGTTTTTCTGTTTTTGGCAAGCAGAGTTTGTTGCTTCTTGGCCTTGCTGCCATTGTAGCTCTATAAGAGCATTCCTTATGATGGTTAATATGATACAGTAATTCAGCAATAATTACTTGTGTTCATTCTCTCAATCCTAACATCATACTTGTGTTCATTCTCTCAATCCTAACATCTGGCATCAGAGCTCCTACTGGGGCCTGAGCAGAAAAGCGTGAATCAGTGTTCTTGGGAGTTCTTGGAGTAACAAGAAAATGTCGAATGCAAATGATGGTAGCTTTGTGCAGCCTGCAATTCCTCGTTTCGATGGTCATTATGACCATTGGAGCATGCTAATGGAGAATTTTCTCAGATCCAAGGAGTATTGGAGCTTGGTGGAAACAGGCATTGCAGAACCAGTCCAAGAAGGTATGCTGACAGAAGCTCAGCAGAGGAGAATTGATGAGCTGAAGCTGAAAGATATGAAGGTCAAAAACTACTTGTTTCAAGCCATAGATAGAACAATCTTGGAGACTATCTTGAAAAAGAACACGTCAAAAGAAATATGGGATTCAATGAAGAGAAAATATGAAGGCAATGCAAGAGTAAAAAGATCAATGCTTCAAGCCTTGAGGAAAGAGTTTGAGACTTTGGAGATGAAAACAGGTGAGACAGTAACCGATTACTTCTCTCGGGTTATGAGTGTGGCTAACAAGATGAGAACTCATGGAGAACAGATGCAGGATGTAATCATTGTTGAGAAGATCCTTAGATCCTTAACTGACAAATTTAACTATATAGTTTGTTCAATTGAGGAATCTAAGGATACCGATTCCCTTTCTGTTGATGAACTTCAGAGTTCCTTGATAGTTCATGAGCAGAAATTCCACAAGAATCATGGAGAGGAGCAGGCTCTCAAAATAAGTTCTGATGAGAGGAATGATAATGGAGGAAGAGGTAGAGGTAGAGGAAGAGGAAGACAAAACCGAGCCACTGTTGAATGTTTCAAATGCCACAAACTTGGACATTACATGTATGAATGTCCTGACTGGGATAAAGAAGCCAATTATGCTTCTTTCAATGACCAAGAGGAACTCCTGTTGATGGCTCATGAGGAATTGCATGATGTGCATGGAACAAATGCATGGTTCTTGGATTCAGGGTGTTCGAATCATATGTGTGGAAACAGATCTTGGTTCAAGGAGGTGGATGATACTTTCAAGCAGTATGTGAAGCTTGGAAATGACACAAGAATGGAGGTGACTGGAAAAAGGAGTGTGAAGGTGAATATTAGAGGAGTCACTCATATAATTAGAGATGTGTTCTTGGTGCCATAACTAAAGAACAATCTTTTAAGCATAGGGCAGCTGCAAGAAAGAGGTTTAACTGTAATGTTCAAGTCAGGAACCTGCAAGCTGTTTCATCCTGACAAAGGCTTGATTCTGGAGACTAACATGACAGCAAACAGGATGTTTATCTTGTCTGCACAGCCTATAACCAAGAATGATGCATGCTTCCATACTGCTGCACACGATCTTTCCTTCTTATGGCATTGCAGATATGCTCATCTGAGTCACAAGGGGTTGAAAACTCTTCAGAGCAAAGACATGGTCAAGGGTCTCCCCTCCTCATTATCAGCAACAGAGAAAGTATGTGAAGATTGTATGAAAGGAAAGCAGCACGAGAGATCCAATTCCAAAGAAGAGTCAATGGAGAGCAACTCGGAAAGTCGGAATTAATTCATGCAGACATCTCAGGGCCCTATCACTCCATCATCCAATAGCCAGAAGAGGTATTTCGTGTGCTTTATAGATGATTACTCTAGAAAGGCATGGATTTATTTTTTTATGGAGAAATCAGAAGCCTTTCACTATTTTCAATGTTTTAAAAGGCTAGTTGAAAAAGAATCTGGTCTGTTGATCAAGTGCCTTAGAACTGACAGAGGAGGAGAGTTTACTTCATTGGAATTCAATGAGTTCCCGCTTAAAACAGGTATCAAAAGACAATTGACCACAGCCTACACTCCACAGCAGAATGGGGTGGCTGAAAGGAAGAATAGAACCATCATGAACTTGGTAAGAACACTACTAACAGAGAAGAAGATTCCAAAGCCTTTTTGGCCAGAAGCTGTGAATTGGGTGACTTATGTGCTGAATAGATCACCAACCTTGGCTGTGAAGAATCAAACACCAGAAGAGGCCTGGAGTGGAGTGAAGCCCTCAGTTGAGCACTTTAGGGTGTTTGGTTGTGTAGCACATGTACACATTCCAGATGCCAAAAGGACTAAACTGGAGGACAAAAGCTGCAAGTGTGTTTTGTTGGGAATAAGTGAGGAATCCAAGGGATACAGGTTCTATAATCCAACTACAAGAAGAATTGTTGTAAGTAGAGATGTGATCTTTGAGGAAGATGCTCAATGGAATTGGGATCAGAAGCAAAAGGAGGAACTGATTGTAGATACTGAAAGTGGGGATACTGAGAGTATCACTGACTTTGAAGAAGAAAGTGTTGCAGGCAGTGAGTCTAATGATGAGGAAGATAGGAATCAGACCCCAACTCAGAGAACTGAAGTTGTTAATGATGAAGGAGGCAGGAGTAGGCATCCTCCTGGCTGGATGAGTGACTATGTAACTGGTGAAGAGCTCTCAGAACCAGAAGATGCAATCAACATGGCTTTCACTGAATGCACAGACCCTGATGACTTTGAAACTGCGAGTAAAAGTATCAAATGGAGACAAGCTATGGATGCTGAAATCAATTCTATTGTGAAGAATGGTACATGGGAACTCACTGACTTACCAGCTGGTGCAAAAAAGATAGGTGTCAAGTGGATTTACAAGACTAAATTGAATGAACTTGGTCAAGTAGACAAGTACAAGGCCAGGTTAGTGGCCAAAGGCTATTCTCAGCATGGGGGTGGATTACACGAAGTGTTTGCTCCTGTGAGCGGAATGGACACTGTGGAGAATGATTATAGCTCTTGCAAAGACATAAAGGGTGGAAACTGTATCAACTTGATGTAAAATCAGCCTTCTTATATGGCACTCTTTCTGAAGATGTATATGTGGATCAACCAAAAGGCTATGTGAAGAAGGGAAGTGAGCACAAGGTGTACAAGCTCCACAAGGCCTTGTATGGATTAAAGCAAGCTCCAAGAGCTTGGTTTAGTCGAATTGAGTCTTACTTCATCAGTGCAGGCTTCAAGAAAAGCAATCATGAGCAGACATTGTTCTTAAAGCACTCTGCACAGGGAAGGCTTCTAATTGTCAGTGTGTATGTTGATGATCTCATATACACAGGCAATGATGAATCCTTAATGAGTACCTTCAAGAATTCAATGAAGGAAGAATTTGATATGACTGACCTTGGTAAGATGAGATTCTTCCTTGGAATAGAGGTACTACAAGAGGAATATGGAATCTACATCTATCAAAGAAAGTATGCCTTAGAAGTGTTGAAAAGATATGGCATGGCTGACAGTAACTCGGTTGGAATTCCTATGGTGCCAGGTTACAAACTATGCAAGGATGAAACAAGTGTAAAGGTAAATGAGACTCAATACAAGCAATTGGTGGGAAGCCTCATGTACATCACAAATTCCAGACCCGATATGATGTTCTCTGTAAGCTTGATCAGTCGGTTTATGAGTCAGCCTACTCAAATACATATGCAGTCGCCAAGAGAATTCTCGGGTATCTTTAAGGCACTCGTGAACTTTGGCATTCCAGTATAAGAAGGGAGGAAATGAGGAACTGTTAGCCTACACAGATAGTGACTATGCGGGTGACTTAGAAGACAGGAAAAGCACCTCTGGTTATGTCTTTCTCTTGAGTAATGGAGCAATGAGCTTGGTCCTCAAAGAAACAGCCAATTGTGACCCTCTCCACCACGGCATAGACCGTGGCAGGCTGCAGCTTGTGCTTGTCAGGCTGTATGGATGAGAAGAATATTGGAAGAGCTGGGGCATGCTCAGGAAGGTTGCATTACCTTAATGTGTGACAATAGTTCAACCATTAAACTCTCAAAGAATCCAGTCATGCATGGAAGAAGTAAACATATTGATGTTCGGTTTCACTTCCTAAGGAACCTATCTAGAGATGGTGATATAGAAATGGTTCATTGTGGAACTAAGGATCAAATTGCAGACTTACTGACAAAGCCACTTAAATCAGATTCCTTCATAAAACTTAGAGAGCGACTAGGAGTTTGTGAAATTCCTAAGTTAAACTAGTTGCTTATAAGTGCAATAGTTTAAGGGAGGGATTATTATGTGATATTGTAGCCAAACAGAAAGCCTAAGTCTGTTAAGATTCTGTTAGGCTTTCTGTTTTGTTAGTTCTTTCTGTTTTGTTAGTTTTTAGTTTTTCTGTTTTTGGCAAGCAGAGTTTGTTGCTTCTTGGCCTTGCTGCCATTGTAGCTCTATAAGAGCATTCCTTGTGATGGTTAATATGATACATTAATTCAGCAATAATTACTTGTGTTCATTCTCTCAATCCTAACATCATACTTGTGTCCATTCTCTCAATCCTAACAGGAATAAGGTGGGGGAATTGATCCAGGTAGTAATATTAAAGTCTTCTCATCAAAATGGTTGCATGGAGGTCATATAGCAATGCCGCGGGATGAGTCATGTAACAATCCTTTTCTACATGTTCATGATCTCATGCATGCGGACATGAAGAGGTGGAATGTTGATGCCTTACGATTTTGGTTGGATAACTAGTCTGTTGCCCATGCGTTGAATACTCCTCTTTTTGCATCAGTTAAGCATGACACTCTAATATGGGAACCTGACCCTAAAGGTCTTAATAGCGTTAGGTCCTGTTATCACATGTGCTTGTCTAAGATGCTGGATACCCAGGCCTTGCGGGTGGAAGGGAATTGGAAGGAGCTGTGGAGGCTGCAGGTTCCTCCGAAAATCAAACATTTTTTTGTGGAGAACTTGCAGAGGTGTGCTCCCAACCAGAGACAAGCTCATTGCTCGTGGCATAGTGGTCGAGTCCCTGTGCCCTTGGTGCGCAAACCGCTCAGAATCTGCCTTTCATGCGTTGGTGTCGTGCAGCAAAAGTGAGGCAGTGTGGCGCAATGTAGGTTTGTGGGACAAGATTGAGGTCAAGCTTCAAACAGTGGAGAGCTTTAGTGTGCTGTTTTTTGACCTCTTGAGCACGCTGCAACATGAAGAAAGGAAGGCTAGGGCTATGACTTTGTGGAGACTTTGGAGGAGTAGCAGGAATTTGAGGGTTTGGGAGAATATGGATGAAACACCAGCATCTATTGTGTGGAGAGGTAATACACTAATACTTTGTTGGAGGAATAGGAGAAAGCTAGGAGAGGGGAGGGCAGTAGGGGTGGCGAATTGAAGTAGCGCCAAAACCAACCCGCAGGATGGGAAAAACCTCTTCCAGGCTATGTTAAATGTAACATAGATGCCTCTTTTTCACAGCAACAAAATTGTGTGGGCTTTGGCATTTGTATTAGAGACCAATCTGGAGCTTTCATTGTTGCTAAAACTCTATTGTCTAAGCCTATTCTAGAAGTGAAGGTAGGGGAGGTTCTGGGTCTCAAGTTTGCAATTGAATGGGTACCAGATTTGGGTTTCAAAGATGTTGTGTTTGAAATGGATTCAAAGCTAGCTTGCTGTTGACACCTTTCAAGACTACTCAGTTAGATGCTATTGAGTTTGGTTATATTCTTTTTGATTGTAAGGTTTCCCTTTCTTTTTATTGTCAAAACTCTCATGTGGAGTTTATTAGGAGGAATGCTAATATGATTGTCAATTATCTAATCAAGGTGATCATATGTCAGGCTAGTCCTTAGGTCTATTTTGATATTCCAGCATGTATTGAACCTTTGATCCTTAATGAAATGAATTAGATTGTTTCTGTAAAAAAAAAACAAACCAAATACCTCTATTTTTCCCCAAAATCATGTCTGGGTAAATGCAATTACGGTGCTCTCCACCATGGAATGGAACTCAACATGGACTAAACCACATTCATTTTATTGATAAATATCATCCAAACAACAATCGCTTTATTGAAATCATATGTGTTTAAAATAAATTATCCAGACTTAACTTAGTTAACTTTTTTGTATAATTTTTTCTATATAAGTTGGATGCTCATTTAACTTATTGTTTTTATGAACCCTTTTACATCTATCCATTTCAAATTGAAAGGATGATTAGGCTATTAAGGTTCTGAGTGTATGTTTTTTTATATGTGCATAGATATTTGTGTTATACATAAAGATAGTTATTCCGGAGACATAATATATTTTTCCATGCGATCGAATTTGTAGTATGACACCAAAGTTAACATTAGTTAGTTTTACTGGAGAATTCACTGTAGGATAAGCGTTCGTATAATTTGTCGTTGGAAAATTCCTCACATAAAAAATCATCTGCCAACCAGTAGTATTGAGATGATTTTCTTTAATGAAAATGTTAGCATTTTTTTTTTTACATTAATGTATTTGGTTTCTTTTGTCTATTGATGTGTTAGCAATTTTTTTGAGTCCGCAAGATAAATGCTACAATCAAATTTTAAATACTCATAAGCAATTTTTATTATATTATTACATTTAATTTACAAAAGTTTATTGTCTTTCCAAATAATATATAATTATACTCCTCACACATTATTTGTCAGTGTATCACATGAGTCCATTATTTAGTATCAAACACTTGTATCAGACTCCCACACTTCAAATGCTAATGAAAACAACAAATCTAAGTGGAAATCAATGCTACAAGAAATCCTAAATCACATAAAACCAATTTTCTCACGATCAAATTCTCTTAACCTTTTTGTGGATGATAACTCTAACTTAGAAATCGTGAAGCATCACCAAATCTATATGGCCTGTTTAGAACAACGTCCAAACAGTTCAAAAGCACGGTGAAGAAGTGAAAGTTAATGGACATGCACATATACAAGATAAAATGATATTGGGTAGATGCAAACTATAAACCAAACATGTAAATAGTACTTTGGAGAAACAAGATTATCATATCAGAAATTCAAATTGGGAAGAACAATCCTACTGGTACGAAAATGGTACAATGCCTTCCGTCTAGTACTTTTTCTTTCAATGACTTCAGGGAAGGAAAGAAACGGAACTTTTTCCATCAAACACCAACCGAGGTGTCATGGATTTTAGGCAACTAGATAGGTAGCTCAATGGTAACGAATTTACTAAAGCTAGCAAAATGACTTTTCACTAGCCTACTCCAAGAAACAAAGCCCCAAAACTATAACCATAGACATGAATTAAGCAGAATTCATTTAATACACGAGTAGACCTTATAGATGAATATTACAACACACATATTTTTGAAGGAGAAATTATACTCTTCGTGATATTTTACTATTACATTAGATACTCCTCTTATTTTAGAAAATACATCAACTTTTCTAAAAATTTGTTATCATTACACTAATCTCCCCTAAAAAGCAGTATTAAAATTATACTAACCTTATTTTAAGAAAATGAGTATAACTTTTAAAACAAAAAAAAGTGTCATATTCTAGCAAAATTAGATAAGCTAGCTTATGGCTATTAAACTAACTTTTTAGTTGAAAGCTTATAACTGATAGCTGATAGCTGAAAAGTTAGCTGATTGAATTTTAAGTGTTTAGTAAAATTAGTTGTTGAATTAACTTATAAATGTAAAATGACATAAAATGACATATTTATGACAAGCATAATAAAGTGAGAATTTCATTAAATGAATGATGATAAAAATGAGAGAAAAGTCAATAAGCTATAAACTATAAGTCATAAGCTAAATAAAATAGTTTATAAAGAAAAGCTATAAGCTAATGAGATAAACTTATAAATTAGTTAAATAAACTATAAGTTAGCTTATTGGAGTTGTCAACCAAACGCAAAACCTCAAGGATGTCAATATAGCTTTTCCTAATTTTGATCATATAGTCATAATTGATTTTACTTCGTTTTTATGCATATGTTATCTACACCTTGTTTTTTTATCACCAAGTCATGATATATATGAGATGACCAGAGTCTTGACTTTGTGCAAGTAGCATTTTCCAATTCCAGTTCTGGTTTTTCCCTTTCCTCTCTTACTTACCATATACCCGGGGAAATAGAAAATGATGAGATGAGGAGCTGATACTCCCTCCGGTTCTTATTATAAAAAACAAAACCCTAAAACATATAGATCAAGAAAATATATTGAAATAAGTTAATTGTAATTAATATTCATATAAATTTTAAAAAATACATTTTCTAATCTTAATTAATATTTCACTTGTATGGAAAATTGATACTATCTCGTAAATATAAATCTTATAATAAATGAGGGTAAAATTGGAAATTCATATTTGATATGTGTCAAAATTGATATAGGTTTATTATATTTTGAACAAAAAATAAGTACTCATTTGTTTCTTATAATAAGAACACAAGGGAGTAATATAATAGATGTGGATTGAAGTATCCTTATCTCCCACTTCATCTGAAAGCAGCAAAGCCACCTACCTACTCATCACATAGAGAGAGAGAGCAAAGAAATCAACCATACGAAAAGAAGTCTAATCAAACCAAGAGGATTGGACTTGGGCCCAAGTAGCATGTTCTACATTACCACCATCAAGGATCAAATTGGCCCATTATAGGTGAATTCCCTATAGTTTGGTGCCACTACCCACACTTCATTTTCTTAATCTGCTTTGGCATTGGAGGGTTAATCTTTCAATTATCACAGATGCACAATCAGAAAACAGACATTTCACCTTTTTGAAAGGCCTCTAAAGTCTAAACTAACGCCTATGGTTTGCTCCTTAAGTAAGTTAGCATTTTTCTTGCACAAGAGTGATCAGATTCCATGGCTTCTTTTTAAGATCACATAAAACCAAACAAAGGGTCAAGATGGAGGTTCAACCCTCAGAAATGAAACGCCACTATGATATCACAATGTCAAGGAGAACAAGGAAGCAATCATTCCCAGTACTGAAGGCTAATGAGAAACCACAACCACCCATTTCAGTGGTTGATGCAACAAAGGATGTGGCATTGGAAACTAGTCTTCATGAGGTGAAAGAAGGTGAAAATAATTATGATCACATAAGCTTGAAGCAGCTTATAGTAGGAGATGAAAAAGAAGCAATAGTGAAGTGTAGTGATGATGATGAAGGAGCTGGAAAAGGAAGGAACTCACTTGGTGAACATTTCACAGAGGAAGAGAAGCATCTTCAACTTGTTAGGATGCAACAGAAAGACAACATCCAAGGTTTGAAGTTCAAGAAGTTGGTGCGTCGTTATGCTAAAGTTTTGGGACATTTGATGAAGGCTAAACGTGATCCTCATTTAGGTGATGCTGGGAAAAAATCACTTTTCAAGTTATCATCCTAGGCAAAATTTTGGATTTTACTCGCTCATGATTTGCTTGATCTATTCTCTATTTCTAAATATGTGCATATATTAATGGCCAGAAATTAAAATGGCTTAACTTTTTCCGTTTTTCTTATCATTTGTATAAGGATTCATGCATATGGCATTATATCATACATATTAATTGTAGTGTTGTACCAATCAAACATGTCCTTAATATGTTAGTTTTTAATATGTTCACATAAAAATTTATCCCTTTCTCTCTTGTTTCACTCGTTATGGAATTTGTGCCAAAACAAGCATAATTAATTTTCAATGTTTTTATGAATTTCCTCTATGCATGCAGGTAGTTTATGCGTTTATATCATCTCATATTTGTATCTCACCATATCCCCATGACTAATGTATAAAACTATCAGTTTATAAAATAAAAAAAAATGTATAAAACTATCAAAGTTAATTATATATCAGAGAAAGTTAAAACTATCAGAGTTTAGGAGGATTTGTTTTGGATATGTTTTTCAGCTGCAAAAAGGAATATTTTAAAGTGAGCAAGGAACAATTTAGTAAAACAAAGAAAAATGGTGAGAGAAAGATGAGAGCCTCACATTTCCAAGGAGGAAAAAGGACCATGAGACCTCAAGCAATTGCCCTGTTTTTTTTGGTGTGGAAAGTTTGCCCTTTTTCATGAAATTAAATTCTCTTTTCTAACAAATCCAGTTCTAGTTACAGATCTATCCTTAAAAAGTAGCACATATTCTTTTTCTTTTATTTTAATTTTCCCTTTTTACTTAAGGAAGCTCTGGACATTCTCTCCCAAGGTTCAGTGGGATGATGGTTTGGAAATGGATTCTCTGCAGTAAAAAATCGAGATCCTAATTGTATATTATTTTTTGTGTTTGAAAAAAATATCTAAAATGACTCAATAAATTCCCAACTACTATCTTCGATCCACAAATGGGTACTTTTTTGTTCCAAAATAAAAAATAAATAGATCCTTTTTTGGTCCAAAATATAAGAAACATACATCAATTTTCACACATATTAAATGTTAATTTCCAATATTGCCCTTATTAATTACTGTCATCAATTTTAGGCCATCAAAATATTACTTAAAATTATAAGGGGTGTTTTTGGAAGTTTATATGAGTATTAATTTCAAGTAACTCATTTCAATTTCGATACATTTCCTTTGTCTGTGTATTTTAGAGTTTTGTTTTTTATATTGTGGACCAGAGGTAGTATTAATTTTTTGACTGCAATGACCTTTAGAAGTCCCTCCAGGGAATCCAGATCCGGATGGTTTCTAGAATTTATTTCCTTGCACGTCCTTAGATTCCCAATCGGTAATGTTATTTGACCCCATGCATCCTATACTGGTGCATGTTATTTTATTGTACAACTTCAAACTTGGTTAACAGTATTCACATTCGTGGTTAATTGTGTCTTGAACTTGGTTTTTTTTTTATCAACCCAAAAATGTATTGAATAAGAGGTACAAGGTATACCGAACCCTTTACATAAGGCTAATACAAAGGAGAAGATAATATTTCAACCAAGTGCATAGTAACAGCAAAACAGAAGCTACACAACACCGGTGTTCACTTGAACTTAGTTAATAGGTACAAGTATTCATAATTCGTCGTTAACCATCCGCTGAACCGAATTAATCAAGAATTTATTCACCATTAATCAAGTATTGTCCAGGAATCCAAAATTCAGGTATATAAATATCATTACTCATTGCCAATTGCCATTACCTTTCTTGCACAAGTATTAATTTTCAGTTGGTTTATCTAATTGGACTGAATTTTTGTTTACATACGTGATGTGTAAGTTTAGTGTGATGATAAGATGACAAGGCTAGAGCCATAAATGTCAGAGATATATTTGAGGAAATTATTGAGTAGAAAATAAAAGTATCAGAAACTTGGACATTTTGATTAATGGTTCCAACCAGCCATAAGGCTTTAATTAGCCATTTTAACTACCATCGGCTTATAGCCAAGAGAAAGCTAATGCATGAATAAGTTGTGCAGCGAACTGACATCAGTTTGCCATCTTGTGGGATTCTTTTTTTTTTGTCTAAACCCATTCCAACAGCGTCATCGAAGGACTAATCACTATTTGCGAGGTGTGACTTTCGCTGGCCAAACATTATTTTAACGCTGCCAGTAATCCAACTCGGGAGCAAATCGAGTCGATCCCTAGAGTTGCCATCTTGTGGGATTCTAAACATACTTTAGGTGCCCGGACCCAAAAAAAACATACTTTAGGTGGTATTAACACCACTCATGCACTCAAACTCTAACCAAACTTATATTAATTAATCAAACATTAATATACTTTATCAAATTGAAAACAAGTAATTAATTTAATCGGTCAAAGTAGTTTTACAATAAATTTATTGAAATTTATTTATTAATTGATAATTTTTTTTCCTAAATCACAATGTATTCTTAGAGTTCAAATGATTTGAACTATTTCTCATTCAACTGCGAGAGCACGAGAGTCTCCCACAAAAGTTTCTTTCTTGAGATTTGAACTTGTACCCTTGTCCATGGAGTTTGAGGTTGCTTACATCTCAATTCATCCTTTGTGGACAAAAGTTATTTGGTAGAATGGATTAGAATGAATTGGCTAAATGGTATGAATCTTCAAGTAGCCGCATGGAGGAAACGACAGCTCCGTGATTTAAATTAACACCGTTGAGGTTGGGGGGCCTTGTGAACAACCCCATAGTTTAGGAGAGATGTTGATGGTCGAAGGGGGCAGTATCTCCAAAATACGAAACTAAAATCGTCGGAGTAGGAACTTGGTGAACGGAACTTGATGAAATTATGAAATATGTCTCTTGGACGTGAACCGAACTTGAGAATAAAATCACAAACCATTCCACAAGTAGCCTCATGTGAACTTAAGGTCCTTTTGATGCTTAAATGTTCATTATCTTTATATGTTTGATGGTTTGATTAATTGAAATTAATTGTATTCATTTGTTTATGTTTTGAGGATCTCTCACTGAGTTTTGTTTTGTACTCACCCCATGCTTATCAGATGTTGTAGGCTGAGGTAAAACAAATGCAAGACCATCTCATGTACCGCGGAAGCCGCTTTCGAAGCCTTGAGGTCATATAGGAAGGGCAAGCAGAATTTTCAAAGAACAATGGTTTAGTGCAATAGAGTGAAAAAGGAATTTAGGAGGTCACAAAGATGCAAGACAAATTTTGGCCCTGGTACATTTAGGACACTAAACCATTTTCCTAATTTTAATTTTGATATTTACTGAACAAGAATATTTCCAAAAGAATCAATCCAGAAAATGTTGAACGAAATCTCTCTTTTCTTTATCTGATCAGTCATGCAGAACTTTTTAACAAGATTTAAACTGATACATAATTCAGAATCACTATTTTACATTTCAGACCATCAATCAAATGTTTTAAATGGAACTCCAAATGTACTACATTCCAATCAAATGTGGATACTTTATATACATTTGACTTCATAATCATATTTGTTATAATTAAGGATAACTTAAAAAATATACATGGTTTCTAAAAAAATATGACATTTTCTAGATTTATAGACAGTTTGAATTTTCCAATGGATCAGAGCAGCAGGAATTTCTCTAAGTATATGGCTGATACTTGGTATGTTAGTGAACTAAAGCAGAATGATTTTCTTCAAGTAACAACTAGACTAATAGTGGTGCTGTCAAAGACTTGGAAGGGGTGTGGAAATCCATGGTGCAAGTTACTGCCGCCCCAAGTAGTGCACAAAATGCAGGAACAAGACCCAAACCAATTCTTGTAACAGAAAGGGACGAGAGTGTTCCCAGGAGCTGTGGAGAGGTATCTGCAATGATGATTTGAACAATATGAGGGGTACTGAGAATCACAACTCAAAACTCAGCCATGAGCTTATGTACTCACAAGTCATAATAATTAAATTAAAAAATGATCTAATCACTAACAGGGCTATTAGGAGTTCCTAAGCATCAAATAATGCAAGTTTCATGAAAGGCAAGATCTTTATTCATAAGCATTTTAATTCCTCTGGGATCTGCATTATCCACAAACTTTTCATTGGACCTTACTCCTTAGTACTGATTAATTAGAAACTAATTCCGTTTAGGAAAAATTTGATGTCATCTCAAATGCACATGTGATTATAATCAGGTCTTTGCTCCATACCTTGTAATGTCTTCCACCCATATTCATATCATCATGACAAAAAAACATGGATGATTGCAAGTTAACAGTAAAAAGAACAAACAAAAAAAGAAATCTATACAATTGTCAGGAAACTGTGTCTTTAAGCAACAGGATTTAAGCCAAAGTGACTCCAACATTTTGGTGCACTTGGTTATGACTATGAGCTTGGACCACTAAAAGTATGAAGTTCTTCCTTATTTCTTATAGTAGTTACATCTATGAAAGCCTTTCTGAATAAAGGTTGTTAAGTGCCTCATTAGTTGAGTATATGGTTAAAGATTTATAATGACTTGGGCAACCCTTCCTCAATGAGCTAGCTTTTGGGTGGAGTTAGGCCCAGTAACCCTTCCCCATGAGCTAGATTTCGGGGTGGAGTTAGGCTCTTTTATATTCTAATAAAGGCAAAGATGAGAAGGGACAGTACACAAAGCTAAATTCAACACTCATCAGACAGTTGACATAAAATGATATTGGTCAACTCCTAACCCAAATAAATGGGAACATACACTACAGGCTCAACCAAAGCCTGCAAGCCCCTCCTCCACCCCACCCAAAAAAAAAAAAATTAACACAAGGGTGAACTAAGAAAAAGAGTAAACTTCCACTAGTGAATAGAAAAAAAAGTAACACCGAACAACCAAGCCTTTTCCCACTAGTGGGAGTAGAAAACAAAAAGTAAGACCAGAGAGGTTTTTTAAGCCAGATATATTTATTCTTGCCAATGCAGATAAAACCTAGTTCACTAGAATTCCACTATCACTACTTGCTACTGTGTGCATGGGAACTTATTATAATGCAAAATTAGCATTGGATAGAATAAATTTAACTTTTTTTTTTATAAGCAAGAATAAATTTAACTTACTTTGATGTGACTGAAGAACATATAAAGCAAGCCCGCATGAAATTTTGTCCAGAAAGCTCAATGATCCACAAACAAATGCACAGCCATTAAGGTCCTCCCCGATGAGAAAATTTTGCATGCTTACTCCAGTCACCTATTACAAAAACCAATAAATATCTAAATACATTAAAAAAACTAATTCGTAGTAGTTTGAACCAAGATAACTGGAATCTATGATGAGGATAGAGATCTATAATACTATGTTAAATTAAAAAGGCTAAAATCTTAAACCTAGAAACCACCTCACATGTCACTTATACCAATAACCTATTTAGATATATTTAGAAATCAACATCAACCAAAATTTATCAATTGAAGTGTATCAGGGGAAGAAAATTGGGGAAACATACAAACCAGACCTTCATTTAGAGGGATGAGTATGAATGATGTTCTTTTTGGGTGTTACAAATTGAAATGTTAGTTTATTTGTAAAGCGTAGCAGTAGTGTAACGTGTTGAGTCGTTGACATTACTGACACTGGCAATGGCAGTTTTTGTTTTTATGTATGGTCTAACTATTAAGGTTAAAATTTGAGGATTCAACTTTTTCTCTTATTGACTAATGTTGTCATGTCTAACCAAAAGTAAATAATTTTAGAACTGTATACTGTACATCTATCTTAAAATGTCATCAAAGAGAAATCGGTTACAAAACTGCATAGAATAAAATAGCTGTTTCTTTTTGTTTTGGCAGGTTAAGTAAAGATCATGTCATACCATCATGAGAGCATTTGCGATGCCAATAAATATTGATGCTATGTACATGGCATAACTTATATTTGTTGTTAAAAGAAGGATCACTCCACCACAAAAAATCCAAAGAATGCATCCAGCAGTATAGTAGGCTTTGAGCCGTCGGCCGGTCCATGCAATCTCCTGAAAGAGTAAACTAATTTAACTGTGGAGACCAACAAAAATGGAAATGTAATACAGAAAGGTATCCATCAAGAGTACTTAATTCATATGGGAACCTGTAATGCAATAGATATGAGGAAGCTGCAGATGTATATGATAGCAGGAACCTAATTCAATCATAATCACAGTGTAATCAGCCTTGTTATTTATTCAAATTTCAAATTATATAATGCTCAACAAATAAGGGGACAAAATTTGTCATGTACCAAAGCTTTGGCTGATTGGGCCATTTGTAGGTCATTGATAACAAAGAATGCAAGGTATGCCTGAAAACGAAGCCATTTCATTGTCAAAAGTGTTCATATTCCCTACAGTATATTACTATTGTATTGATAACAAAGAATGCAAGGTAAACGAAGCCATTTCGTTGTCAAAAGTGTTCATATACCCCACAAAATATTACTGTTGTATTATATTTCATTGGAATTTCAAATTCAGGACTTTCTTCCTTTTAATTATGTTCATGATGGAGTCTCTTTCTCACACTATCTCCAATATATCAAGGCCCAAGCCCCCAACATGCTGCAAAGCCTAAGCTTATTAAGCCTCTCCTTTCTAAATAATGAGCACATATAAGCAAGAAAAGGTAAGTGTGCTAACCTGTGAAACATTGACAACTAATCTTGTGAGAACATAAACAAGAGCAACCTGATAATATAAAACTCTCTTGAACCAGTAAACCCATGAAATCCTTGCATGAACCTCTCCATGTTTATCAACCTTCAAACTATGAAGAAAACAAAAGAAAAATTCTCAGTATTTACCGAACAATATCTGAGCTGAAACTGCTCAAGCAACCTATTCTCGTGAAAGTTTTGTGAAGGTACAATGGACTTGCATGAACAATGATTACTAGAGCATCATTCGGTTGAAGTTCTATAATTATATGCTTTTTCTTAAACCAACATTATATTTTCTTTCAGAATTTCTCTATAAGGTAGGTGTCATGAATTTTATATTTTCCCGTTGTCCGGCTGCAGAGTGGTTATTCAAGCAATGCTTTCCCTCATATTTAGCCTAGACAAGTACAGCATCTTGATATTGTAAAGAGAGTATGTACAAAATCGTCTTTCCAGTAATACAATATGTCTATTATCAATAACAAAAAGCTTTGATCCCAGATAAAAATATCAGCAAGCCTACAAGCACACCTTGGCTCTTTGGTTGCAAGAAGAAATATGCCCACAAAGCAGCAACCAATAAAAATTGACAGATATGCAATCCGGCAGTACTGTTCATTTGGAAGAGTAAGCGAGTGATTATGGTTAACAACAGCTTACGATAGATGGATCCAAACAACTACCACCGTACATACCTGATTTTCAACATCAGCATATGTTTTTCCATTGATGACACTGAATACTATAAATGCAACAGCATATAGGCTCAGGTTGGCAACCTGTAAAGATATGATTATTATTAGCAATTCATATCCACATATTAATTCTTTAGTTTCTACTTTTTTGGTGATTGGAATACGGAGTTTCATATCTGAAAGAAGTTCGCTAGAAGCTTACCATGGTAAAAGCATTGCGACAGCTAGCCAGTGCCACTCTGCTTGTAGAGTTCAGTGTGATGCAACTCACCATGGACCTTCAAGAAAGCAATCGAGGAAGACACTAATAACCATAATTTTAAATGGAAAGGCTAGGAACCTATGCCTTTTCATTTGTTTCTTCTCTTATTCACGGAAATTATAATATTAGAGAGTTCACTGGTGTTACTTGGTTTAAAAATAAATGCTACCTATCATTCTGATACTCTTAGTTACTAAAGTAATAATTACCACTAACAACTGAAACTGAGATAACAAACATCAGACATCTGTGATGATGAGTATTTGTTTCATACAATATTCCAACAACATCCCCCTGAAAAACCACTTACCACTCATCATCTTTTCATAACAAAAATATAGTTATTCCACTATCTTGAGGAAAAAATCACGAAAAAAATCAAGAAGTCAATGATGTAAAGATACTTAAATTCCAGTTTAAGCTGCCAAGAGTGCAGGGTGGAATAATACTTCAAAGGTGACTGCACCATCCAACTACTTTTATTTTGAAATTTGAAACTGACAGCTTTAATTTTCAACTTCAAATGAAAAATATAAATTCAAGGAAATTATTACATGTGTGAAACCTGAGTAGCAGCCCAGCCCACATTGAAGATTGCTGCGAACACACTGTAACTCATCGTTTCAAAAGTAGATGAACTGGAAGCAAAAATTTTGCAAGGCAGACAACCACCAAAAACAGAAGAAAATGAAATAGCCACCAATAAAGATCCAGCACCATGCCATATCTTGAAATGCCCAAACCTGTCTATCTATCAAGCAAGACAACATAAATAAGCATTTCTATCAAAATAAGGTCTGAAAAGCACATAATCATATAATGGAAAAGAGATATTTAAAATTTCATAGATTTTGTAAGAAACATACAACTAGGTTAGCATGAAGTCAAAGGAATGATTTTTACTTTGTATTACTTCTAGACAAAATCTGCAAATTCATGAATATTAAAATAAGGTATTAAGATGAAAAAATTAAAGGATTTAAGTATTTAATTACTTTATGTGATAGTGAAGGTTCTTAAGATGATTTCAGGTAGGTAGCAACCATCAGATAAACTCTGCTTAACCTCAAAACAAAAGATAGGGTTCCTCAGTTATTAGACAGGCAAGAGCAATAAGCTGTTAGAGCCAACCCCTCTCCCAACCCAAGCACAAAAATGAGAAAAAGTCAATTAAGGCCAGATAAATGTGAAGTTTAGCGACAGAAGCATGTGAAATATATCCGTAGAGTGACGGGGAAAATAGTGGTTAAATACCAGTTCACCAGCAAATATGGTGGCAAATCCATCAGCCACTTGACCTGAAAGCATCACATAAGCTGCATTCCTATGAAAATGGGAAAAAAGAAAAGAAAAATAAAGAACACAAAATGTGGTGCATCAAGCAGATTTTGTGTAAGATCTAACAATACAAAGCTTTTATCATGTTGTACAAAATTGAATATGTTTCACATTTTGAAAATCATTTATGTGTCAGTAATCGTCCAAACTAATGTGCAATATGCAAAAATATTTCCTATAGCAGGATATATCACTAGAAGCAGCCTAAGATGAGGAAAATGATAATATGGCATAGTATATTCAGAAGTTCACTGGCCAACACAACTACTGCATCTATGCCCACTGAAGCCAGCCAACTGCATCTTGTTCTTATCAATTCTCTCCTTTATGGACCATTTGCTACTAAAATTTATAAAAATTATGTGCTTGTCCACCAATCATTTAAGCTTTAGAACCCCTTTAAGCTATTCTTATTTGTCTAATCAGTTTAAATCTATGTCAGGTCTTTATTATACAAGACCAAGGCATCCCAGCTCCTCCCCCTCAACCTATCAATTGGATTTCTACCAAATATTTAACGCCAACCAACTTTTTCATATCTTCAATCTCATTTCAAGTTTCAGTTATATCAATTAACATATAAGAAGCATTTGCACAAAAATTAGCTACATTATTTCACAAGTTCCAAAAAATAAATAGAAACAACTTGATCATAAAATGCACCTTGGTGAAAGTCCAATCTCTGTCAAGAACAATAATAGATAGGTAAACCAACAAGCAGCAGTTATGTCATTGAGCATGTGTCCCATGCCATAAAAAAAGACAGGCCATCTTCCTAGGGCCTTCATAGATATGTCATCTTCTTCAATGGGATTACCCATCATAGCCTCTTTGATGAGAGCAAATACAAACCTGCAAGGTATAAATTGAAGATTGTAGCTTGCAATCCTTCTTGAAAAATGAGCTTTGTTTTCTCCTTTCATTTAGTGTTAACCTCTACAAGGCATCCGTTTGATAGAACAAAGCCAGAACAACATACTTTTCAGGCATAAAAGAAAAACCTCCTCCATTTTACATAACAGGAATGGTGACAGATCATGCTGTTTACATAAGGAGTTTTTCCTACTCAAATGAATGGAAAAAAGAACCCCAACACTAAATTTCATCCGACGTTTAAAATTTAGACAATTAAGAGTTTCTCTAATACAAGACTTTATAAAATGTATATAATCATTCCCGGCAAAGCCACCTCTTCTTTTCCAAATGCAGTTGACTAAATCAATGCCATAATCTAATCTGGCACATAATAAACATCCAACTACAACAAGGTAGATTTTTTAAAATAGAAATTGAAAATGAAAAATATTTTCAAAGATGAAGCTGCAAAGCCCTGTGATCATATATAGTTCATAAAAAATGCTGATAAATTTTTTTCAGACAGCTCAACAAAGTGCACTGATTTTGTGCCAAGCAATACATTTAATTTGAATTTTAACAAGAAAATCAAATTGGTATGGAATCTCAATCAAGAATGGAAAAGTGTATTACGAAGCAACCAAGAATGAATGGTAATATGGTGCCAAAATTAGAGCCAAATCACTTCAATTCTCTTTGTCATTAAGTTTTTCATTTGAAAATCCAATTCTTAGATGGCATATTAGTCAACTAAAACGGAATAAAGTGAAATCAGAGAGCTTCAGTTTCCCAGACTTTTCCCCAAATTCACTCCATCAATAAAATATGCCAGCTTGGATACTAAGAAAACGATTCATAGCAAAGTTAGAAACAGATCATATAACAAATTGATATTACAGCAAAAAAAAAAAAAAAAAAAAAAAAAAAAGAGCAGCAACAGAAGAAGATCTTTACATAGAAAGCCAACCCTCAACAACCTCTACTGACAAGTAATCTCCTTAAGAAACAAAGTTAAACAACACAAACACAACCAATGGAAAATAAAAATGGCAACTCCAGTTACACACTGTGATTTCATTCAGCATAAAATTCAACTCGTGATCTCAAAGAAAAAACAGCAAGAAATGCCCACAATCATCAAAATCCCACCTTTTTCAAGACCCAGAATCACAAACACCAAGCCTGGAGAATTAAACACACCAAATCTAAAACATGCAATTAAGAAATTCAAAAAGAAAACACAGACAATTTCATTAGATGGGTTTTGATCACATACCGGAAGCAAAACTTGAGCTAGCCCAAGCACCCCATCAAAGAGATTTCTAAATTCTAATTCTCCCGAGTCAAACACACCATAGGAATTAGGAACAGAATATATGACTTTGAAAATTCAATGGAAGTTTGATAGAACAAAGCCAGAACAACATACTATATTGATTATGTTGCCTAACAATTGGTACTATAAACATTTGGTGAAAGCCTTAATAAAAGCCTTAATAAAACATATATGAAAGTCAAAAATAAATGTTTTCAAGTTGAAATAAAATTTTCCTTAAAGAAGGTCAATATTCATGTGAAAAATTTAAGAGTTTAAAAATAAAGATTTTCTTTATAAATGTGAAAGAGAAATTATTTTAGAAGAGTTTGATAATTTTTTTTAAAGCCTTAGAATTTTGGAACTATTTTATGATGAAGATTACTATTGAAGAACAAATCAAATTCTTAGTTTCTTATCAAAAGATTCTTGTCCTCAATATGTTATATAAAAAGGTTTCTTCTCAAAAGTCCCAATTTTGGAAAAGAGGATCTTTTGCAAAGCAAAGATAGACTTTTATAAATGAAAGAGAGTTTTCCAATAACTCAAGGTTTGAAAATGACTTTTAAAAACGAAAAACAGTTTTCAAAAAGATTTTATTCAAAATAAAAATATCCGATAACTTGGGTAAGTTACGGAAGCTTTGTTTTTGATTTTTTGTATTTTTCACTGCACGAAAAAGAAAAGCTGAGAAGTTGAACTAGTAATCGAGACGTCGGGATACTAGTGTTTTAAAACACGTTGATCTATGACTCTTGTTGTTATGAACTGTTTGTCCTATACACGTTGTATCAAAGTGTTGTTAAAGTGGTAAAAAGGTGAAAGTTGTTTTCTATGACCACAAAGTTCTAGACTAGTGCACAGGTCTAGGACTGTTGTGAGTAGACACTCGGACTTAAGGTCCTGTGTTGATAATAAAAGTTTTAAGACATTGAAAACTTTAGAAGGTCGTGAGCCTTGAGCCTCGACAAAAGAAATAACAAAGCACAAAGAAAAGCTGAAAATAGAATGATTTTTCTCATGCATTCATTTTTGGCAGACGTGCCTACGTTGTTTTGTATGAATATCTTGAATGGTCAGGTATTTCATGCTATGTTGTTTCATTGTGCCTTGATGGACAATGAAGTCCATTAGCCCAGATTGTTGTGTCTTGTGTTGGACAGTATGCTATGGACATCCACGCACGTTGCACACTGTGTCAGGAGTTTTGGGCAATGTAGTGGAAATTCACGTTGTGCCTATATGGCAATCGAGCCTAATCAGCTCAATTTAAAAAGTTGAAAACTCCGAAGTCTTGCATAAAAAGTTGAATTTTTGAAAACATCATATGTTTTTCGAAGTTGATGATGTGTTGGTGTGATACCATGTTTGATTTAACTATCTTCATGTTGTGTATATGATGTTTATTGTACTTGTTGTTTTGTGTTGCAAGTATGTAGTTATCATGATTATCCCTATATTGGTATCTCACCCTTGCATTTTGTTGGTTTTCTTTTCCATGTGGCATATTTTATTTGTTTGGGAAAAATAGATGGATCCGGAAACACCATTGGTTCACTTTCGGGTCTGAGCCCTCATATTTGAGAACAATCAGGACCCTGCTGCGTGGGAGTTTCAATCGGGAGCCCCCGTAGCCTACTATACTGGCCCGGTATGTACAGTGGAGGGTTGAGCTTTGGATGGACCTGTTCGGAGGGTTCACACTACAGAGACGGTGCAGATTATGCTACCACCTGTGGATATCTGTCTATAGCATTGGGCTGCCCAGGGTTTAGTGGTCTTAGGTCCTCAGCAGCCCCAGGACCCACCTCATCTGGAGGCAGCACCTGTTATACCTGTTGAGGAGGACCCATCGGAGATTATGGAGGAGGACCTTCAGGAGGACTTAGAGGACGATCCCGTTGAGGAGATAGATGCGGATCCTCAGTACCATCCACTTGACGATGATAATGACGATGCTCCCGACAAGGGAGGTGATGTGGGTGAACTTCCACCAGTTGTATCTCCGCAGGGTGGAGATATTCATAGTTGTCTCCCTAACGGATACCACAAGGACTAGACCAGCCATAGGGTTTCTCATTTTGAGGTGGTAGTATCTGTGCAGTTATTTTGACTTTTGTATCTGATTGTGTCTCTTTAAAATTTGTTTAAATGCAAGTTGATATCTGAACTAGTTGTTGTAAAAACCATGTTGAACCACTCAATGTAACTTATGTCAAAAATGGCCTGTCATTAAGAAGGCTTTTATTAATGTAAAAAGGTGTTTATGTGTATTCATGGTGCTGTTTATATTTTAATTTATGTTTAAGGGCGCTTGTGGTGAAAAGTTTTACAATATTTTCAAAGATGTACATATCTATAATAATTATATATTTTCGAAAAGAAATCGTCACGTCGTTAATAATAACATTTTTCCATAACACGTAGTAATTAATGTGATGCTCGGGCAAAGGGTGTCACACTAAAGGTGGTATCAGAGCTGGTCGAGTCTTTCGGAAATCTTTGGGATTAGGCCTGTTGTGTTTGTGTTGTGTGAATCTCTGATTTGACTTGTTTGAATTACTTCCAAGGAAGTATTTGGAAGTAATAAGTGTTGGAAAGTAATTGAATATTCTTATCTAGTTGCCATTTAACTAATTTTATCTTGTTGGTCAGTTATGGAGCTAGATACAGGACAAGGACGTGGCCGTAGAGGAGGCGTAGTGGTGGTTTCGTTGGTGGATGCGGACCTGTTGATGGGGGAATGGATTTTGCAGAACAAGCTATGGCAGACGTTGTAGCTGCCATTGCGCAACAGACCGCCACTATGGCTGCACAACACCAACAGGAGAAAGCTCGTGCTGAGCAAGCCACAGAAAGTCGGGCTCTAACAGCTTTCCGATGCCAGAACCATCCTCAATTTGATGGGGATGTTGATCCTACGAAAGCTGATTTGTGGATTCAAGAACTCGAGAAGATTTTAGAGTTAATTAATAGCCCTGAAGCAGTACGAGTACCGTATGCTACTTTCTTGCTAATGGGAGATGCTGAATATTGGTGGAGAGGCACCAAGCAATTGCTCGAGGCGAACCAACAAGAAATTACTTGGGAGGTTTTTCGTACTGCGTTTCTGGACAAATACTTTCCTCAGAGTGCTCGAGCTGAGAAGAGAAAGGACAAGAGTTTTTGCGCTTGCGACAAGGAGAGATGACCGTTGGGGAATATGCGGCCAAGTTCGAGTCATTGGCCAAATATTTTCGGTTTTTCCAAGACAACTCAGATGAGGGCAGGAAGTGCGAAAGGTTTGAAGGAGGACTGCGGTACGAGATCAGAGACTCAGTGCTGTCTCTGGAGATTAAGAATTTTCAGGCTCTAGTGGAAAAATGCAGGAAGATTGAACAAATGAGGAAAGGAAGAGACAGTCGAGGAAACATTGGGGGACCCTCACGATCAAGAAACCAGTTCCAAGGTCAGAACCAGAAGGGGAGGCAAACTCAGATAAAGCCATACTCTAGACTAGTTGGAAATAACCGAAGTCAACAACAATACCGTCCCGTTGCTTCGGCCACTGGAAGTGTCGACCAGAGTAGTCAAGGGCAAATTCAAGGGAGGAGATGTTTCAAATGTGGAGACCTTAACCACTTGGCTGATGTATGTCCCGTAAGAGGGATGAAATTCTTTAACTATGATCGTGTGGGGCATCTGGAAAAAGATTGCAAGGCACAAAAGTGGGAACCCACTGTCAATAGTGCCAGAGGTTCCAAACCAATAGCTAACGGAAGAGTCTTTACCATGAGTGGTACCGAAGCCTCAAATTCCAAGGACCTTATGAAAGGTAGTTGTGATATAGCTGGTAATCTTTTAACCGTGCTTTTCGATTTGGGTGCGACGCACTCATTCATCTCAAATGATTGTGTGAGACTCTTGGCATTGCCTATTATTTGTTTGCCGTATGATTTGATTGTCTCAACCCCTACCGCTGAACCTGTCACTGTTAATTCAGTGTGTTTAAACTGTCCGATTATCATTCAGGATCGGCACTTTCTTGTCGATCTAATCTGCTTACCTTTAGTGCGAATAGAGGTGATTTTGGGCATGGATTGGTTATTCTCCAATCATGTTCGTTTAGACTGTTCTCGCAGAACTTTAGTTTTTATGGACCCTGAGATTTCTGGATTTCTATCTACCCACCAAGTGAAAACTTTTTCAAAGGAAAAAGATCTGAAATGCTTGTTTTTGACAAGCTTAGAAGTCGAGGAGGAAGTTGTTTTGAGTACGATACCAGTTGTAAGAGACTTTCCGGAGCTGTTTCCTCCCGATGTGCCAGGATTACCACCGGCAAGGGATATCGAATTCTCCATCGATTGCTCCGTACCAGATGTCGCCAACAGAACTTGTGGAATTGAAGGCTCAATTAGAGGACCTGTTGTCAAAGCAGTTTATAAGACCAAGTGTTTCCCCGTGGGGAGCACCTGTTCTTTTAGTGTGGAAGAAAGATGGAGGATCGAGACTTTACGTGGATTATAGACAACTCAACAAAGTAGCAATTAAGAACAAGTATCCGTTGCCACGCATAGATGATTTGATGGATCAACTACAAGGAGTTGCTGTTTTCTCAAAGATCGATTTGAGGACAGGTTACCATAAGATCAGAGTGAAAACTGAAGATATACCAAAGACCGCTTTTTGAACCCGTTATAGGCATTATGAGTATCTTGTAATGCCGTTCGGAGTAACTAATGCACCTGCTATCTTCATGGATTATATGAATCGGGTTTTTCGTCCGTTTTTGGATAAGTATGTTGTCGTATTCATCGATGACATTCTCATCTACTCTAGGAGTCATGAGGAACATGAAGTGCATCTACGACAAGTCCTACAGATCTTACGCGAGAAGGAGCTCTACGCAAAACTCTCTAAGTGTGTGTTTTGGCTTGAAGAGGTGAAATTCTTAGGACATGTGATTTCCAAAGAAGGAATTGCTGTCGAACCTGCCAAAGTAGAAGCAGTGCTCTCTTGGGAAAGACTAAAGACGGTAACAGAAATTCGAAGTTTTGTCAGCTTGGCTGGATACTACCGGAGATTCATTGTGGGATTCTCCAAGATCGTAGAACCGTTGACTTAGCTTACACGTAAGGATCAACCTTTTGTGTGGACTGAGAAATGTAAAGAAAGCTTCCAAAGGATAAAGGAACATTTGACAACTGCACCAGTCTTAACCCTTCCTGAACCTAATGAACCTTATGAGGTGTAATGAGATGCTTCGTACCAAGGCTTAGGCTGTGTATTAATGCAACACAGAAAGGTTGTGGCTTATACGACACGTCCTTTAAATATTCATGAGAAGAACTACCCGACTCATGATCTGGAATTAGCTGCCGTGGTCTTTGCACTAAAGATACGGAGACATCATCTATATGGGGCCAAGTTCGATGTTTTCAGTGATCACAAAAGCTTGAAGTATTTGTTCGATCAGAAAGAACTCAACATGAGACAAAGACGATGGATGGAATTTTTGAAGGACTGTGATTTCACGTTACAGTACTGTCCTGGAAAGGCGAACGTCATAGCAGATGCTTTAAGTCGGAAGACCATTCATGTCTCAGCCATGATGGTGAGGGAGTTACAATTGATCGAGAAATTTCGTGATCTCGATTTGATGATGGAGATAAGTCCAAAAAGAATCAGTGTGGGAATGATTAAGATCTCAAGTGGACCGATGGAAGAAATCCGAGAGCAACAAGCTATCGATGCATATCTTCAAGAGAAGAAAGAACTCATAGAACAAGGAAAAGCACCGAAATTCAGTTTGGAACCAGACAACATCTTGAGGTGTAATGGACGAGTCTGCATACATGAAAATCCTGAGATGAGAAAGATGATTCTTGAGGAATCACACAAGAGCAAATTGAGTATTCATCCCGGAACAACCAAGATGTACCAGGATCTAAAGCAGAACTTTTGGTGGCCAGGCATGAAGAAACAAGTGGCGGAATACGTGTCATCTTGCTTAACTTGTCAAAAAGTGAAAGTAGAGCATCAACAACTTGGCGGAATGTTGCAGTCTCTGGATTTACCCGAGTGGAAGTGGGAAAGTATATCCATGGATTTTGTGGTAGGATTACCAAGGACTTCCAAAGGTTTCCATTCGATTTGGGTGATCGTTGACAGACTGACGAAGTCGGCACACTTCTTACCTGTCAAGTCAAACTACACAGTGGAGAAGCTAACTGAGGTGTATATCAGAGAGGTGATCAGACTTCACGGAGTGCCTTCTGGTATTGTTTCGGATAGAGACCCAAAGTTTACTTCGCATTTCTGGGGAAGTTTGCAGAAAGCACTGGGAATTAAGTTAAGGCTCAGTTCGGCCTATCATCCGCAAACTGACGGAAAAAACAGAAAGAACAATCCAGTCGTTATAAGATTTGATGAGAGCGTGTGTCCTAGACAATCTTGGAAGTTGGGACGATCTTTTGCCACTCATAGAGTTCACGTACAACAACAGTTACCATTCGAGTATAGGGATGGCACCCTATGAGGCTTTGTATGGAAGGAAGTGCCAAACGCCCCTGTGTTGGTACCAAGATGGAGAAAGCGCAATTTTAGGACCCAAAATTGTGCAACAGACAACAGAGAAGGTGAAACAAATCCGTGAAAGGATGAAAGCTTTATAAAGCAGACAAAAGAGTTACGCCGATCGAAGAAGACGACCTTTGGAATTTCAAGAAGGCGAGCACGTATTTCTAAGAGTAATTTCCACGACTGGGGTAGGTAGAGTTATAAAAATCCAGAAAGCTCACTCCAAAATTTATTGGGCCATACCAGATTCTTCGCCGTATCGGTCTCGTAGCCTATCAAATTTCTCTGCCACCTTTTCTTTCAAATATCAATGATGTCTTTCATGTCTCACAACTGAGAAAGTACATCCCCGACCCGTCACATGTAATTCAACCTGATGTTGTTCAGTTAAAAGAAAATCTATCCTATGCGACTTCACCTGTACGAATCGAAGATAGGAGGATTCAGCAACTCAGGGGTAAACAGATTCCCTCAGTGAAGGTTATTTGGGATGAGACAGCTGGGGAAGCGACCAGGGAAGTAGAAGACAAGATGAGATTACAGTATCCTGATTTATTTTTAGATACGTAATTTCGAGGACGAAATTTCTTTTTTAGTGGGGTAGTAATGTAACGACCCATTTTTCTGCTTGTCTGTAATCTATGATTATGTGAATAATTAAGTGTTTAACTATTATAAATTGTGAAGAATTATTTTATAGACCAAATTTCATTATTATAATTTATTTTATATTAGTAATGTGCAGTTGAATTTTCGGTAGGAAATTTCAGACGTTTACGGTCTGAGTTTTCGCCGTCAGTTAGACTCTACTGACCAGAAAAATAAATTTTAATACACAAAAATAAAATTTTAATTTTTCTAACCCAGTTGTGATTAATTTTATGATTTTAGAAATTATTTATTTTAATATGAATTTTCTAGTGAAAAAATTACGAAGTAAAATACGATCGCTTTTCACCGTTAAGAACTAAATGGAACTGGGAAGAACCACATTTATTTAAATTAGATTTTCTGCAGATTTAAATAGTTTTGGATGTGACCTTGAATAATGATGTTTTCAAATCATCACATCATGACTTTACATCAAATGATTTTATCTATTTTTACAAGAAATTCATAAATTATTCTAGAATACAAATTTTTGCTCCGACAAAGAGAGTTTTATCCAAACATATTGGTGCATAAATTTTTAGTTTTGATGTGAAATTTGACATAAAGATGTGATGTGAATAGTGGAGTAATTATGGCAATGTCATCATTTTAATTATTTTCACAAGAAAAGCATTTATTTTTTATTTCAATTTTGCCATTTTTTTAATTTTTTTTTCAAAATCCCATTTATTTTCCAGCTGGGGCAGCGCCCCCCTAAATACCCTTCACCACCTCTTTCATTCACTTTCTCCATTTTCTCTATTTGCTCTCAAACTCTCTGAAAATCCCTAAGTTACTATTCATCATCTTCAACCTCTAGCCTCTTGAGTTTGCAAGCTAAGAACCATCCTCATCTTCATCTCTTGCTCACCATCATCACCATTTAGGGGGTATAAACTCTCAACTCTTGCTCTTTTCTTTCAAGCTTTTAATATCAACTTGCATGTTAATGATTTTTGTTGTAAGTTGATTTTCCTTTAGTGCATGTTCATCAAACTAAATTCTTTACACTCATTCTCATCCTAACAATCAACTTCTACACTTGCATGTAACAAAAATAGTCTTCAAAGCCAATTTAAAGGGTATGACCGAAACCCTATAAGGAGAAAAAGTGGAGTTTTTGTTGTATTTTCAACTTGCATGTCCTTAAAACCTAATTGCATGTGAGTTTTTAGGTTTATGAGCTTCATAAAAAAATTAAGTTTTCTTTCCATTGAAGTTGATTAGGACCGAAACCTTAATTATTTGGGTTAAAAAGGCTCAACTTTGATTTTTATGAAACTATGTTGTTTTGATCCTTATGTTTTCAACATGCATGTAATACTAAATTTGAATGTAGTTTGTTTTTGAGTTTTTGAGAAGGAAAAAGTATTTTAATCATTATATTGATTTCTTGCATGTTGATGAAAAGTTGGAGAAATTTTGAGTTATAGTGGTTTTAATAAAAATACTTACTATATATGTTTTATGACTAGGTTTAAGACCTTGATTTAAGGTCTAATATGAATGCTTAGGTATTGGGAACCTTTCTTGGAAAGTACGAGATTAACCGGTGTTGAATTGAATGAGAACATGTTCTAAGGTTTTCTTTATATGGTTTAAAACGCTTAAGAAGGGCACAATAGGAAATTTAAGTTCAGGAAGAGATTAGGTATGTTTGAGGACTTGATCTTATTCCTTAGGTATATAGGAGTCTATGTTTTAAATTTCAGGTCAATCGGACTTCAAACGAGCTCAGAACGCGATAAAACGTAGGAATCAGTTGTGCTGGTCAGTATAGGGCGTTGAGCGTTGGGAACAGTGACACATGTCACTCAGCCATTGGTGGAGGATGGCGGTGCAGCCCAGCCAGCACTGAGTGCTAGCTTATGGGCGTTGAGTGCTAGCAATTTTTTTTAAAAAAAATTTAAAGGATAAAAATTGAGCCAGCTTCGTGGAAGATTGTAAAAAGTTGAAGAAAACAAAATTAGAGTGAGAGAGAGGAGAGGCGTGAGGGATAGGGAGAAAATTTTAGGAGGAGTTTCTGATCAATCCGTTTGTCCTATCGAGAAACCGATCATACCGTTGTGATCCTCGCGACATCTACTTCATCATCCTATCTTTCTTTTATTGAATAGGCTAAGGTAAGCCTATGCCCTTTTTATGCCTAAATGTCGTCGGCGATGGTATTGAGGTTATCTTTAAATCCAATTATCAGTTTTCAATTCCGTCTTCAGATTTGGGATACACGTAACACGTGCTTCATGAATATGTATTCAGGTGAATTTTTGGAGCCCTGGAGGTAGGAGAACCTCACTCAGAAGATTATGGGAGTATTGGAGTGGGTCCGTTTCGTTGCTCTAAAACTAGCCTCTGACACTTCAGGTGGGAGAAAGAAGCCTCCTATCGTCGGAATTGGCTAAGTAGCATATTTTGCATTAATGGCGTAGGGCGACCTAAACCCTACTAGTGGGCGAATAATTGACAATGTCAATATCACATTGGTGACTATTTAGTAGTACCAATGAGGATATGGAGATTGTAGGTTTATCGTCGTTAGGTCAAGTTTATGATATTTGAGGTTGTCTGATTTTTATCGTATTTAAGCTGCTTGTTGTGTGCTGTTTGGATTAACATGTTAATTATAGTTTATTATGTTTGTTTGAATATGTTATTATTATTTTATTATTATTATTATTATTATTATTATTATTATTATTATTATTATTATTATTATTTTATTATTATAATTTTATTATTTTATTTTGATTGTGGTTGATAACATATATTGAGTGATAATATGCTTTAGCTGCTATGACTTGCTTAGTTGGTTCGTAGGCATTGAGATATGATATGTTAAAGTGATGCATGTTGGGGGAGAGTATGATATATGACTTAGTTGTGCCTAACCTAATTAATTAATATTTTATTATGATGAGATTGATGATACGATGAGACTTGAGAGATTATGAGATGATGATGAAAGGTTGAGGCACTAGGCTATGAACCGATACAAGTCGGTGAGACACATATAGATGTGTGGTGTTGATCACAACCGTGTGAATGGAACACACGAGGTCAGTGTGAGTCACGGGTGAGTGCCCTGCGGGCGATGAGGCTCGAGGAAGACTACCGTGGCGGAGTCACAGGTGAGTGCCATGCGGACGATGAGGTTCGAGGAAGACTACCGTGATATTCTCATATGTGGTCACAGGTGAGTGCCCTGCTGACATGAGGTTTGTGGAAGACTATCGTGACACTTTCTTAGTCATTATGGACGACTGACTAATATCCCTAATCAGACGAGGGATGTGTGACATGATTAGGTGATGGCCACGTCAGCATACATGATTAGTTGCATGAGTGCAAATGGTAGAGGAATATAATGTACCTCGAGGATGATTGTTATTTTATATGTGTTTATTTGATGATGCATATATGTGTTCTATTACTGTATATATGTTATATAACCTTTTCCTCTTATGATGATAGCATGTTTCTTATCTCATATTTTCTCTATATTGTGCATGTTTTATTTATGTGATCGTTATGAGAAGACCTTGCAGAGGATTCAGCTATTGAAGAGTTTGATGGGGCTTCTTATAAGCCAGATGTGAGAGGACGAGCAGTGGAACCTAGCAGTTGAGTTTAGAATCTATGGCCAGTACATCTGTTTATGACGTATCTTCCGTTGCTTTTGACTGTTTGTGCTAGTATGTATGTTATGGGATCTTACTGATGGGTACCCTTTTCAGTTTATCAATTAACACATTATGTTTGTATTTATATACGTGTGTGGTGTGATGTTTGGTTTTTGGTTCTTTATCTTTTAAGTTTTTAATATTTATGATTTCTTCGTATATTCGTCTAACACTAACATCACGATTAAGATTAGTTAATTGGGTTTTTATTTAATGGGACATCGGGGAGTCTCAATTATTGTCAGAGAAACATCACAAACTAATTTAATGGTCCTATTAACTATTCAGATAGATATTACTTTCAACAAATGGTGATATTAAAAAGTTCATTAAATTGTATTTAAGTAAATATCAATAAAAAAAATAGTTTCCTGAAATATTATGACTGCATCAACTAAAAACGCTTGAATCCATTGGTCACTTTTGTGTATCCACTCTAATTTGGTGCTTCGTTACTCAAACAAGTTCCATATAAATTTAGCTTTAGTTTTCAAATACCTAAGTAGATCATCTTCTCTTTTTCATTGAGAAGAATTGTTGATACTCTCTACAACCAACTTAAACCTTTTGGGTTTTCTTCAGTTACCATTGCATGTAAATGCAATGATGAGTAGAGAACAGTCTTGTTTGATTCTCTTTTCCCCAAATACTGGTTTCTAGCATGAGTTGAGAACAATCTCGTTTGATTCTTTCTTCCCCAAATACTGGTTTCTAGCCCATGCTGCATAAGGCAATTATACATGGAAAATAGTTGATAAGGTGTTATCTTTTTGCCACAGATTCTTTTGTGTTCAGTTGCCTTTTTGCACATGGACTGGAAACAAATATTTGGCATTCCAAAATTTGTCAGAGCAATATATAGGTTCAATTTTTTTCTTTGAAGTGAAATCTTTAAATTTGAATTCCCAAATAACTTGATTTCGTCTTGTTCTTATTAACTTGTATTTCTAACTTTTGAAACATAAAAGACTTTTTTCGGATTGAGTAGAAAATGGACAAATGGAAGTCCCTTACGAAAAAACTCATCACCCAGATGCACACGAACTTAGGGAACTAAAACCCGAAGGACACGCAAAAAAATACAGAGACAGAGAGCAATTTGAAAATAGGGGGAACTAAAAATAGAAAAGGGCATACATAGATATAGAACAATGATAGAGAAAAAAGGGTTGATGGGCAGGGCAAAGTCAATCATCCGTCGGCCTTCACGATCGTGTAATAATTATTGTAGATTCAGTAAATGTTGATAAAATCTGCCATTTCCTAATTAACTATATGACAAATATGTGTTTTGAAAAAGATGTTTTGGTGGCCCAAGATGAAGAAAGAAGTGGCGGAGTATGTTCTATCATGTTTGGTTTATCAGAAAGCCAAGATAGAGTACCAGAATCCCACCGAGTTGTTGCAATCTTTGGATATCCCATAATGGAAATGAGATAGTATAGCGATGGACTTGGTGGTTGGATTACCACGAACTTCGAACAGGTTTAATACGATTTAGCTTATCATTGATAGGTTGTCGAAGTGTGCTCACTTCTTACCTATTGGTGAGAATTATAGTCTTGAGAAGTTGACCCAGATCTACATCAAGGAAGTAGTGAGGTTGCACGGTGTGCCGTCGAGTATTGTCTCCGACCGGGATCCTAGGATTACATATAGATTTTAGAGGCAGTTACACAGTGCTTTGGGAACAAAGTTGAGGCTGAGTTCTGCTTATCATCCTCAGACGGATGGTCAGTCAGAGAGAACAATTCAATCATTGGAGGATCTTCTAAGAGCTTGTGTGTTGGAACATGCTGGTAGTTGGGATGAATTCCTACTTTTGATTGAATTCACATACCATAACAGTTTCCACAGCAGTATCGGGATGACACCGTATGAGGCTTTTTATGGGAGAAAGTTTAGGATCCGTTGTATTGGTATGAGACTGGCGAGAGCCAAGTGTTGGGCCCTGATATGGTACAGCAAACAACAGAGCAAGTCAGGAAGATAAGAGAGAAAATAAAGGAAGCGCATGATAGGCAAATGAGCTATAGTAACAAGAGGAGGAGACCCTTAGAATTCCAAGAAGGTGATCATGTGTTTTTGAGAGTCACTCCGAAGACCAAAATTGGCAGAGCTATAAAGTCTAAAAAGCTCACTCCCCGATTCATTGGACCATATTAGATTCTTCGACGAATTGGTCAAGTAGCTTACCATATAGCCTTACTGCCTAACCTTTCTAACCTACACGATGTCTTCCATGTGTCCCAGTTGAGAAAATACTACCCAGATCCTTCTCATGTGATTGAGCCTGAATCCATACAACTCGCTCCGAGAGAATCTAGAATATGAGGCTTTACCGTCTAAGATTGCAGATAGAAGGATTAACGAACTCAGTGGTAAACAGATTCCCTTGGTTAAGGTCATCTGGGATTGTGTTACCGGAGATGCTAACCGGGAGCGTAAGGCAGACATGCAGCAGCATTATCCACATCTTTTCTGAGGTACGTAAATTCCGATGACGGAATTTATTTTAAGTGGGATATTAATGTAACACCCCATTTTCTGGATTAGTATATGAGGAAAGGATTAATCATATTTGAAGGCTTAATCACGTTTCTTAGGTGTTAGTGAGCTTGTGTTTCAAGTTTGAGGGGAATCAGAGTTAAAACGGGTTCAGAATGCAAGAAAACACAAATAGAGAGATTAATTAATCGATTAATTAATTAGTTTAGAGTTGGGATATTAAAATTAGATCAGGCTTGAGTATAAAAGGCTTTTGGGAATGGTCTAAAATAATTACAGAAAAATATTCCAGCATTAGGTTATACAGGATGATGTGGAAGAAAACACCCAGTTGTGTCAACGGAACAACACGCAGTGACACGTGTCGTGACCAAGAGGAAGGTGGCCATGGTGGCGCCACCTCACACTCCACTAACATATCTTAATGACACTTGCTTAACTACCCTTTGCATGCATGACACCTAAAATGCATGAATGACACTTGTTCCACTACCCTTTGCATGTATGACACCTATCTCCCACTACCCCTTTGCATGTATGGCACTTGTTTTCTCACTAACTTACCAAAAACCTACCTAAATTCATCTAATATAAAAGCAAAACCACAAAAGTGACTTCATTTTTCCTCCTCCAGACTCATTTCACTCATCCTTCCATAGCCAATTTTGTTCCCTCACCTCTGCATGTGTTGGTTGAATAGTTAAGTGAAGGAAAGAACAAGTTGCACACTCATTCACACCCAAAAACTCATCCTATCCTGTCTCTATAAATCCCTAAATACACCGTCTTCCACCGTTAGATCGTGTTGAAATTTTATAGGGAGGTTCTGGATGGACATTGTTTCATATGAATTTCTATATAACCCACCGAGTGTGAGTTGTTCAGCTCAGAAGAAGGAGATAAGCTCAACTCGGGTAGCTCCAGACCAGTTACCTTGGGAGGTTCATCCTAGGCTCATCCACCGTTGGATCGAGTTGAAATATTTGGAGTAGGAAAAGGAAAGGTAGGTATTTAATCTCACCGTTCACTTTGTCAAACAAAGGTCTATATTGTGAGATATAGAGCCGAAACAGTGGGGGATCTTGCGGTGCTTACTGCAGATTTTGAGTTTTTTATTTGGTATCTTTCAAAATGTGATGTTTAGGTGGGATATCGAAGATTCGGGGACCTTGTTCGGTGTGAGGCATATTCGAGAGGAGTCGAGTAGGAGCGATCTCGTAGCATTTCCAAGTTCGTACGTTCTTCAGGTGGGGGAAAGAAATTATTAAACGTCAAAAACAGTACGGTGACGTTTAATTCGATAATGGCGTAGGGCGACCTAAACCCTACATGATAGCGAGTAACGGACAATATCCATATCACGTTGGGGACTACTTAGTGGTACCCATGGTGATATTGAGATTGTGCGTTTATCGTCGTTACGTGTAATATATTATTTTATTATTTAATGATTGCCTGCTTGGACTGATTGACTGATTGAATTGATATTGGTGATTGATGATGATATGAGTGTTGAAATTGTTTTTTAGATGAACGTGCTTATATTATTTTAATATTATTTTATTATAAATTTGGTAATGATTATTATCTTGGAAAATGTGAATATGATGATATGATGGTATGATATGATGAGTGTAATGATTGTGATTAGAGGTTGAGTAAATGATAAGTTATGTTGAGACATGATGATGTATTGGGGAATTCATATTATATATGTTAGTAGTGCCTAACCGAGATGATTACTGAGATATGATGATGAGATTGATGAGATGAGATTTTTCTTTAGGTTATCTATGAGATTATGATAAGCGGTAATGGCACTAGGGGGTGACCTGAAAAATGGTATGTGATATGGTTGACCTGAAACATGGTCTGGTGAACCTGAAACATGGTCGTGTGGGGTCTATTCCTCGAAGGGAGAATTCCCGGGGTATAGGCTAACGGCGGACAGTCCCATACATGATTTCATTTTAGTTGCAGCTATAGTTCATGCGTTGCATGAGCACCCTGACCATGGTTCGGAGGTGTGCATCGGGTTGTGTAGCTATAGTGCCATTGCTTTGCATCGGCATCCTCCATCCTCGGACGAGGGTGTGCGCCGGGGCCTCTGGGACGTGTCATTATGTTGGATATCCGGATATGGCCGATACCTGATGAGATGATTCATACAACATTTGTATTGCATCATGATGCATGGTAGAGGAAAGACCCTAGATGTGGATTGAGGATGATTGTGTCATATATATATATATATATATATATATATATATATATATATATATATATATATATATATATATATACTTATACTTTTGGAGACGGATGTTTGTGTGCTGTTATAGAATTAAATGGTGCTAAACCCTTTCCACGTTTGACGTTATATTGTTTCTTATCCCTTTTCTTCTTGCTGTTGAGTGTATGTTTTATTTATGTGATCGCTATAAGAAGACTCGGTGGAGGAGCCAGCTATGGTGGAGCTAGATGGAACCCCTTATGAGCCAGATACTGGAGGACGAGCAGTGGACCCGAGTATTTGAGTAGAGAGTCTATGGCTAGTGCATCTTGTCTCTTTGGGATGTTGCTCTTATTTTCAGTTTGATTATCAGTTAGTACTTATTTGGGGTCCTACTGATGGGATTCCCTCGATAGTACTGTATGACTGTATGCTGGATATGAAGTTAATCTATATATGTATATGCATGTACATTTAGACATGTTGATACCTCAGTACGACAACGGTTTAAGTTTTATAATTTTCCGCCGATTTAAGGTAACCACTTACGCCAATAACACGATTAGGTTTTAATAAATTTGGGTTTTTCTTTAATGGGACGTCGGGGCGTCTCATGGTTGACTGTATTATTGTTATTATTATTATTATTAGTGTTATTATTATTCCAATTATTATTGTCAGAGAAACATCACAAACTAATTTAATGGTCCTAATAACTATTCAGAGAGATATTGCTTTCAACAAATGGTGATATTAAAAATATCATTAAATTGTATTTAAGTAAATATCCTTAAAAAGAAGTTTGATGAAATAATATGATTGCATCAACTTAAAACACTTGAATTCATTGGTCGCTATGTGTATCCACTCTAATTTGGTGCATTGTTACTCAAACATGTTCCATATAAATTCAACTTTAGTTTTCAAATACTCAAGTAGAACACCTTCTCATTTTCATTGAGAACAAGTGTTGATTCTTTTCTCAACCAGCATAGACTTTTTAGGTTTTCTCCGATTACCATAGCATGTAAATACAACTATGAGTGGAGAAAAATCTTGGATAATTCTCTCTTACACTACCGACGGGCGCTGATCGTTGCAAAATTTATACCACGTTACTGACGGTTCCCCACCATTGGTAACTTCGAAACCTAAAAAATATAAACTTTTATTATCGATTGCATGGAGCCGTCGCAAATGTAACTTTAGTTACCGACCAACCCTAGTCATTGGTACCATTCCCTAACATACGGTTGACTGTATTATCGTTAGTATTAATATTAGTATTATTATTCCAATTATTATTGTCAGAGAAATGTCACAAACTAATTTAATGGTCCTATTAACTATTCAGATAGATATTGCTTTCAACAAATGGTGATATTAAATAGTTCATTAAATTGCATTTAAGTAAATATCAATAAAAAAAATAGTTTCCTGAAATATTATGATTGCATCAACTTAAAACGCTTGAATTCATTGGTCACTTTTGTGTATCCACTCTAATTTGGTGCTTTTTTACTCAAACAAGTTCCATATAAATTCAGCTTTAGTTTTCAAATGCCCAAGTAGACCATCTTCTCTCTTTCATTGAGAAGAATTGTTGATACTCTCTACAACCAGCGTAAACCTTTTGGGGTTTCTTCAATTACCAGTGCATGTAAATGCAATGAGGAGTAGAGAACGTTCTTGTTTTATTCTCTCTTCCCCAAATACTGGTTCCTTGCGTGAGTCGAGAACAATCTTGTTTGATTCTCTCTTCCCCAAATACTGGTTTCTAGTCCATGCCGCATAAGGCAATTATACATGGAAAATAGCTGATACGGTGTTATCTTTTTGCCACTGATTCATTTCCGTGTTCAGTTGCCTTATTGCACATGGACTGGAAACAAGTATTTGGCATTCCAAAATTTGTCAGAGCAATATATAGGTTCAAATTTTTTTTCTCTGAAGTGGAATCTTTAAATTTGAATTCCCAAATAACTTGATTTCCTCTTGTTCTCATTAACTTGTATTTCTAACTTTTGAAACATAAAAGACTTTTTTTTCGGATTGAGTAGAAAATGGACTTATGGAAGCCCCATACGAAAAAACTCATACACCCTGAAACACACGAACTTGGGGAACAGAAACCGGAAGGACACGTAGAAAAAGAAAGAGACAGAGAGCAATTTGAAAATAGGGGGAACTACAAATAGAAAAGGGCATACATAGAGATAGAACGGTGATAGAGAAAAAGGGGTGATGGGCAGGGCGAATTTGATAGTCCGTCGGTCTTCACGATCATGTAATCATTATTGTAGATTCAGTAAATGTTGATAAAATCCCCCATTTCCGAATAACTATATGACAAATGTGTGTATTTGTTGATACTATTATATTTGTTCTATAGTTGCAATTTTTTATTTTATTTTTTTATAAGTTACAAAATCTTGTCGAAGTCAAATTCTTGAGCTTAATCATGGTATACAAATGTTTGAATGGCTGAGGGTTTTTCATCCTTGAGATCGATATGATACATGAACATCGTGAGGTTCTTTAATTCCTTTGTGAAGCTTGACCAAAATACTAAATTCAGTGTTTTAATTATACTTGCAAGTGAGACTGGTTGTTGCATTTCTAGACTAATAGTGCATAGTAAGACACTTGAGTGGAGCCGTCACAAATGTAACTTTGGTTACCGACGAGCCCTAGTCGTTGGCACCATTCCCTACCATACGATTTACTGTATTATTGTTATTATTATTATTATTATTATTCCAGTTATTATTGTCAGAGAAACGTCACAAACTAATTTAATGGTCCTATTAACTATTCAAAGAGATATTGCTTTCAACAAATGGTGATATTAAAATTTTCATTAAATTGTATTTAAGTAAATATCTATAAAAAAAATAGTTTCATGAAATATTATGATTGCATCAACTTAAAACACTTGAATTCATTGGTCGCTTATGTGTATTAACTCTAATTTGGTGCTTCGTTACTCAAAAAGATTCCATATAAATTCACATTTAGTTTTCAAATACTCAAGTAGAACACCTTCTCATTTTCATTGAGAACAAGTGTTGATTCTTTTCACAACCAGCATAGACTTTTTACGTTTTCTCCGATTACCATAGCATGTAAATACAATGGTGAGTGGAGAAAATCTTGTATAACTCTCTCTTACGCTACCATCGGGTGCCGATCGTTGCAAAATTAAAACCACATTACCGACGAACCCCTGGTATCGGTAACTCTGAAACCGCAAAAATATAAAACTTCATCATCGGCTGCTTGAGCCGTCACAAATGTAACTTTAGTTATCGACGGGCCGTAGTTGTCGGTACCATTCCCTAACGTACGCTTGACTGTATTATTATTGTTGTTGTTGTTGTTGTTGTTGTTGTTGTTATTATTATTCCAATTATTATTGTCAGAGAAAAGTCATAAACTAATTTAATGGTCCTAATAACTTTTTAGAGTGTTATTGCTTTTAAGTAAATGTCCATAAAAAATAAGTTTCCTAATATTATGATTGCATCAACTTAAAATGCTTGAATTCATTGGTCGCTATGTGTAATACCCCGATGCCGACGAGGGCGGGGAGTGGTCGCCAGTGCAAGAAGGCACGGACAAGGAGCGGCTCCTGGTTGGCTTCTAGGCGGAAGGACACATGAATGAACCGATTACACACTCGAATGAGAGGGATCCTGAGACTGTGTAGGTATGGGACTACATAGTTGAGGTTGGTTTATATGAATTGATTGATACTACCTATACCAATAGATGCATCTTCTTTTCGGTAGCCCATCAATTAAGAACTCCACAGTTAAGCGTGCTTGACTTGGAGCAATTTTGGGATGGGTGACCTCCTGGGAAGTTTTCCCAGGAAGCGTGTGAGTGAGGACAAAGCACGCTGAAAAGACCCGTGTTGGTCTGTGGGGGATAGTCATCAATCCAAAGAGCAGCCAGGGATGTTACAAATGGTATCAGAGAGGCACCTCTCCTAGTACGGTGTGGTTCAGGGACGAACCAAGCGGAAGCTGGTGGGCATGTAACACCCAGATGCCGACGAGGGCGGGGAGTGGTAGTTGGTGCAAGAAGGCACGGACAAGGAGCGGCTCCTGGCAGTCTTCTAGGCGGAGGGACACATGAATGAACCGATTACACACCCGAATGAGAGGGATCCCGAGACTGTGTAGGTATGTGACTACATAGTTGATGATGGTTTATATGAATTGATTGGTACTACCTATACCAATAAGATGCATATTTTTTCGGTAGCCCATCAATTAAGAACTCCACAGTTAAGCGTGCTTGACTTGGAGCAATTATGGGATGGGTGACCTCCTGGGAAGCTTCCTGGGAGTGGGAACAAAGCACGCTGTAAAAACCCGTGTTGGTCTGTGGGGACGGTCGTCAATCCAAAGAGCAGCCACGGATGTTACACTATGTGTATCCACTCTAATTTGGTGCTTTGTTACTCAAACATGTTCCATATAAATTCAACTTTAGTTTTCAAATACTCAAGTAGAACACCTTTTCGTTTTCATTGAGAACAAGTGTTGATTCTTTTCACAACCAGCATAGACTTTTTAGGCTTTCTCCGAATACCATAGCATGTAAATACAAATGTGAGTGGAGAAAAATCTTGTATAATTCTCTCTTACACTACCGACAGGCGCCGACAGTTGCAAAATTAAAACCACATTACCGACGGTTCCCGACCATTGGTAACTCGAAAACCTAAAAAATATACTTTTATTATCGACTGCATGGAGCAATCGACAATGTAACTTTAGTTACCGACGGGCCCTAGTCGTCAGTACCATTCCCTAACGTACGGTTGACTGTATTATTGTTAGTATTATTATTAGTATTATTATTCCAATTATTATTGTCAGAGAAATGTCACAAATGAAAATTATTCTTTTGAAATTGAGGATATTCTGCTAGGGTTTTACTTCACGTAAATCCTTCGGGTTTTTGTGCATGGTCCTCCATGGTCGTTGCACCTGCTCCGATCTGCCCTTGGGGCTTTATCTCCACACTACCCGCTTCTCCCTCTCGTGCTTCCTCTTCTCAACACTAGTCCTTTGCCCAAGCTTTAAACAATTCTCTTGATGTCTCTCTTTCTCAACTTCCCAAGCCTTGTATCAAAAGAGGTAGCATGACTATCAAGATATGGAAGATGAGTGCCATAAAGGTATTGATGCTTGCAAGTTGAACCTTCATGGCCGACTTCTCTTATCCAAGGGGGATAAGCCTATAAAGTTTTCTGACTTGCGTGACAAGTTAACATCTCCATGGAAACCTGTTGGACAATGGTGTATGACTTCTCTAGGCAAAGGTTATTTTGAATTTGGCTTCTCGTCACAGGAAGACCTAGGAAGTGTTTGGTCTGTTGGCACTTGGAACCTGAGACATGGGTTGCTAAGGCTCTCACAATGGACGACTGACTTCAACCCTAGGAATAAAAAACAAACACATTCTCAATATTGAATAAAGCTTTATGACCTACCTCAAGAGTATTGGAGACCAAGAATCCTATTTGAAATTGCTTCTGGCATTGGTACTCCTATTTCAATTGATGATATGACTCGTAGAAGGATGTATGGCCATTATGCTAGAATTTTGGTTGATCTTGACCTCTCACAAAGTTTAACCCATGAAATTATGGTTGAGAGGGACTGTTTTGCTTTTATTCTGAATGTTGAATATGAAAAATTCCTCTCTTCTGTAAAGCCTGCCAAAATATTAGTCATTCTCTGGATAATTGTGGGAAAAAAAGTGGCCAGTCGGTTATTAAGAATCCTCTAAAGAAAGTCGTTCCTGCTACTGCTAAAATCTATGTTCCAAAGAAGGTTGTTCAACCTCAGGTCATCGATGATAATGTTGACAATAATGTGATTATTGATGGCACTGTTGATCCTGCAAACTTTGTTGATGACAAGTTAAAGAAAAGCAAAGAGAATGATATTTCTGTTTTAGAGAAAGGTAAAGCGGTGATTGTTGATAATGAGCCAGTCAATGATGGTCACAATTTAGGAAAAGACAAATCAATGTTTTTATCTAATGAGGTTCCCTATGTTGTGGAGATAATCTGAGTCAGACAGATTGATTTATGCTGAGCAGAGTCAATGCTTAGGACAATTTGGAAGTTGGCAATGCTTCAGCTGATGCAACCAATAAGGAAGTTGATCTGAATACTAAGGAGGCCCTTTATAATGTTTTTTCTAACCTCATCCCTCCCTCCAACCATAATATTCAAGATTCCTTGGTCTCTCCTAGCCCTCTCCAACTGTCTAGGAGTGATACTGATGATCAATCTTGGGTTCAGGAAACAGAAGCTGGCTCTGAAGCTCATTCTGTGTCAAATTCCTTGCAAGTGAAAGTGAATAATAATCCTGTTGTTGTTAAGGATATGAGAATTACAAGTAAACTGTGGAGTGCTCAAGTAGAAGAGGAGGAAGAGGAGGATGACATTATTGCTACTTCTCCTGAGCATCACACTGTGGCTAACAGGTATTTAATTGATGATCCTAAATCCACTGCTAATAATGATACAGAATACACTGTGGTGCTCTCTAAATCTCAAAAGAAAAAGATGAGGAAAAAGCAACTTTAGATTCAAAAAGCTCAGCCTAAGAATGCCCTTTCTAGGGGTGGCCCTAAGAATTTTGCCTAATGCTGATCCTTTAATGGAATGTCAGGGGAATTGCAAACCCTGAAACCAGGTTAGTTCTAAAAAAGTTATGCTCTTTGCATAAGCCTGATATGGTTTTGATTGCAGAACTTGGATTTCTCAACAACAGCTTCCTGCTAGCTTTCTAAATGACATAAATATGAAGATTTTTGCTGTCAACAATAGACGTACCAATCTTCCTAATTTATGGTGTCTTTGTTCAAAATTGGTTTCTCCTACAATTGTCTTAAACTCAGATCAGCAGATTACCTGTTCAATAGATGTTGATGGTAAGCCTATGTTTATTTCTGTTGTGTATGCTTCAACAAGTTATATAAAAAGAAGGCAACTCTGGTATGATTTTTCTGTTTTACAACAAGCTTATAATGTCCCTTGGTGCTATGTTGGGGACTTTAACTGTGTTTTGGGTTCTCATGAGCATAGGGGTAAAGGTTTACCTTCCAAGTTATCCTGTGAAGATTTCAGATCTTGGACTGACTCCTCAAACCTTATTCACATTGATACTAAAGGCTCTGCTTTCACTTGGTCTAATGGTAGATTTGGAAACAACTACATTGAAAGAAGGTTAGACAGATCCTTCTGTAACAACTCTTTCCTTGATGTTTGGGGAAGTGTTTCTTGCTGCACCTTGCCTAAAGCTAAGTCTGATCACTTTCCTTTATTTTTAGCTCTAAAGAAAGGTGATAGACAGCATGGTTCCATGTTTAAATTTCATAAGATGTGGTCTAGTCATCCAGATTGTAAAAAACTAATTGTTGATTCCTGGAATGATCCTGCTGATGGTATTGCTGGCTATCCTATGTTTGTGCTTTCCCAAAAATTGAAAAACTTACAATTTAGATTAAAGGACTGGAACAAAAATGTTCATGGTGATGTGCATCAAAATGTCAAGGAAGCAATGGTTAATCTTGATCAAATTCAGCTCCAGCTCAGTCATAATGGTAGTTCTGATGATCTGTTGGAGAAAGAAAAGGAGGCTCAGAAATTGCTGCAGATTGCTCTTGGTTATGAAGAGCAGTTTTGGAAAGAAAAATCTAGAATCAAATGGCATCTAGAGGGTGATAGGAACACAATTTTTTTTCATCAAATGGCTAAAATCAAAGGTGCTACCAACCAGATTTCAGTGTTGCAGCAGGGTGATCAGATTCTCAGTAGTTCTGCTGATATTGAAAAATCATATTCTGGACTTCTATAAAAATTTGTTTGCAAGTGGTAATGGTTGTCAAGCCAATGACCTTATTGATAGAGTTATTCCTTCCACTATCACTGAGCAAGATAATGCTTATCTAACCAATTTACCTACAATGGAGGAAGTTAAAAATGTTGTCCTCTCTATGAATGCTAGTGGTGCCTCAGGCCCTGACGGTTTTGGGGGTCATTTCTATCAATCCTATTGGGAAGTGATTAATCAAGATGTGTATAAAGCTGTTATTCAATTTTTTAAGCAGGGTTGGATCCTTCCTAATTTCAATTCCAGCATCATTGCTCTTATTCCTAAGGTGTCTAATGCAGTTAAAATTGAGCAATACAGGCCAATTGCTTTGGCTAACTACATGTTCAAGATCATCACCAAGATTTTGGCTAATAGACTAGCAAACATAGCCCCTAAAATTATATCTGAAAATCAAAGAGGTTTCATCAAAGGGAGGCAAATCACTGATTGCATTGCAGTTGCTTCTGAGTGTATTAATATGCTTGACAAAAGATCTTTTGGAGGTCAATTAGCTCTGAAAACTGATATCAAAAAGGCCTTTGGTACTCTTGATTGGAGTTTCCTGCTCAAAGTTCTAAAATCATTTGGTTTCAACAGTCAGTTTTGGATTGAAACAATTCTGTTTTCAGCAAAGCTGTCCATTTAGTTAATGGTAATGCAGTTGGTTACTTCAATTGTTTGAGGGGAGTTAGACAAGGTGATCCCCTATCTCCTCTCCTTTTTTGCCTTTCTGAAGAAGTGATTAGTAGATGGATTCATATGCTGGTTCAAGAAGGTAAATTACAATTGATGACTGGTCCTAGAAATTTTAGAATGCCAAGTCACCTGCTTTATGCAGATGACATTCTTGTTTTCTGCAGAGCTTCAAAATCTTATTTAAAGAATCTTCTGTCACTGTTTATAGAGTATGAACAAATTTCGGGTCAGGGGATTAGTGCTGAGAAGTCCAAGTTTTATTCAGGGAATATCACTTCAGCTAGGAAAGCTGCTCTTTCTAATATTCTTGGCTTTCATCATGGCACACTCCCTTTCACTTACTTGGGAGTACACCTCTTTAAAGGTAAGCCTAGAAGATCTCATCTCCTTCCCATTGCTGACAGAATCAAAAATAGACTTGCTACCTGGAGAGGTCCTCTTCTTTCAATCATGGGGAGAGTTCAGTTGGTTAGCTCTATTGCTCTTGGTATGCTTGTTTACAATTTTCATCTTTATGCTTGGCCTGTTAGCTTATTGAATTCTGTTGATAAATGGTTGAGGAATTTTGTTTGGAGTGGTGATGTCAATAAGAAGAAGACAGTTACTGTCTCTTGGAAGAATGTTTGTAAACCAATTCAGGAGGGTGGCCTTGGCATTAGGACTATTAAAGCAATTAACAAAGCTGGCCTCTTAAAGCTTGGTTGTCAGTTTGTTTCATCTAATAGCCATTGGTCTGGTTTGCTCAAGGCTAGAACCTTTAGGCATAGCAAACCAATTAATCACCATATCTCTTCCTCTATTTGGACCGGTATTAAGGGATGCTTAGCTGAGGTTTTAGCAAATGCTACTTGGCTTTTAGGTAATTGTTTACATATAAACTTTTGGAAGGATAAATGGCTCTCAAAATCTGTTTTGGAGATGCTAAATACTTAACCTGATGCTTTTCCTGATTTGACAGCAAAGGTTACTGATTTCATCATTGATGGGAGTTGGTGCATCCCTAACGATCTTCTTCTGCATTGTCCTGATATCAAAGTCAAAATTGATAGTATCACTATCCCTAACTATCCTTGCTCTGATCAAATTGTGTGGTCTAAGACTAACTCTGGATCCCTCAGCTTTAAAGATGCCTACTCCTTCATATCTCCAGCTGGATTTGCTTTGCCTTGGACTAAGACTATTTGGAGCAGTAATGTCCCTCCTTCTAAATCTTTTATCCTTTGGAGAATTTTGCACAATAAGATGTTTATTGATGAGAATCTTCATTGTAGAGGTTGCATTGTGGTCTCTATGTGCAGCCTCTGTGGGAAGGCTTATGAAACTACAAATCACCTTTTCTTGGAATGTCACTTTGCTAAATCCATTTGGCAGTAGTTTATGAATTGTCTTAGCTGCTCCATTGACCGCACAAATTTTGATTCAATTCTTGGTGTTTGCTCTAAAGGTTGGTGCAGTCAGGCTCAAGACATGATAGTTGCTGGTATCTTGAATATTTTGTATACTATTTGGCTTTGCAGAAATCAACTAAGGTTTAACAACAAACTGGTTCCTCTCAGCTCAGCAATTGCCATGATCTCTTCAAATGTCTCTCTAGCTGGGAGGTTCAGCAAAGGCTCCATGTCAAACTCTATCAGGGACTTCTCCTTTATTAAAGCTTTCAATGTTCAATGCACTCCTCCTATAGCCTACAAAATTATTGAAGTGAGTTGGCAACCTCCTATCAGAAATAAGGTAAAATGTAACACTGATGGCAGTGCTCTTGGCTGTCCCGGTCCTGCTGCCTGTGGTGACCTTTTTAGAGATAGTAACTCTGATTTTCTTGCTTGTTTTGCTATAAATCTTGGCATTCAATGCTCTCTTCAAGCTGAATTACATGGTGCTATGAATGCCATTGAAATTGCCTTCAAGAAAGGTTGACATGATCTTTGGTTGTAGTGTGATCTCAAATTGTGGTGGCTGCCTTCAAGAACAAAAAAATTGTGCCATGGAGAATTAGGAGCAGATGGCATAACTGTGTCTTGCTTACCAAGCAAATGCATTTTGTTGTCTCTCATATCTTTAGAGAAGGGAATCATTGTGCTGATAAGTTAGCTAATTATGGTTTGTCCTCTTCAGGATTAGTTTGGTGGGATTTAATCCCCAACTTCATTAGGGAGGGCCTTTTTTAGAAATAAATTTGGTTTACCAAATTCTAGATTCATTTAATTCTTCATGGGTTTGGTTGATGTCCCCCATGTCTCTTGTATTCTTTTTTCCTGTTTATCAATAATATGGGCACTCTTTTTCCTTCATGATACTTTTTTCCCTAAGGAGGGTTTTGCATCATAAGGTTTTAATGAGGCCCCTTTTATTTTAAAAAAAAAAGTCACAAACTAATTTAATGGTCCTATTAGCTATTCAGATAGATATTGCTTTCAACAAATGCTGATATTAAAAAGTTCATTAAATTGTATTTAAGTAAATATCAATTAAAAAATAGTTTCCTGAAATATTATGATTGCATCAACTTAAAACGCTTGAATTCATTGGTCGCTTTTGTGTATCCACTCTAATTTGGTGCTTCGTTACTCAAACAAGTTCCATATAAATTCAGCTTTAGTATTCAAATACCCAAGTAGATCATCTTCTCTTTTTCATCGAGAAGAATTGTTGATACTCTCTACAACCAACTTAAATCTTTTGGGTTTTCTTCAGTTACCATTGCATGTAAATGCAATGATGAGTAGAGAACAGTCTTGTTTGATTCTCTTTTCCCCAAATACTAGTTTCTAGCGTGAGTCGAGAACAGTCTTGTTTGATTCTCTCTTCCCCAAATACTGGTTTCTAGCCCATGCTGCATAAGGCAATTATACATGGAAAATAGCTGATAAGGTGTTATCTTTTTGCCACAGATTCTTTTGTGTTCAGTTGCCTTATTGCACATGGACTGGAAACAAATATTTGGCATTCCAAAATTTGTCAGAGCAATATGTAGGTTCAAATTTTTTTCTCTGAAGTGGAATCTTTAAATTTGAATTCCCAAATAACTTGATTTCGTCTTGTTCTCATTTAACTTGTATTTCTAACTTTTGAAACATAAAAGACTTTTTTCGGATGGAGTAGAAAATGGACTAATGGAATCCCCATACAAAAAAAAACTCATACACCCAGAAGCACACGAATTTGGGGAACAAAAACCGGAAGGACACGCAGAAAAAGACAGAGACAGAGAGCAATTTGAAAATAGGGGGAACTACAAATAGAAAAGGGCATACCTAGAGATAGAACGATGATAGAGAAAAAGGGGCGATGGGCAGGGCGAAGTCGATCGTCCGTCGACCTTCACAATCGTGTAATCATTATTGTAGATTCAGTAAATGTTGATAAAATCCCTAATTTCTGAATTAACTATATGACAAATGTGTGTATTTGATGATACTATTATATTTGTTCTATGGTTGCAATTTTTGTTTTTATTTTTTAATACGTTGCACAATCTTGTTGAAATCAAATTCTCTTGAACTTAATCATGGTATACAGATGTTTGAATGGCTGTGGTTTTTTCATCCTTGAGACCGATATGATACATGAACATCATAAGGTTCTTTAATTCCTTTGTGAAGCTTAACCATAATACTAAATTCAGTGTTTTAATTATACTTGCAAGTGAGAATGGATGTTGCATTTCTAGACTAATAGTGCATAGTATGACACTTGAGTGGAGCCGTCGCAAATGTAACTTTAGTTACCGGCGAGCCCGAGTCGTCAGTACCATTCCCTAACATACGATTTACTATATTATTGTTATTATTATTATTGTTGTTATTTTTTTTAATAAAAGGCTAGGCATGCAAATGCATCACAATAGGACAAGGCATCCCAACTAGGTTGGCACCCCAGGCCCTACCAATCATCTGCAGCACACCTACAAAATATTATTAATATAAAGATAGAGAATACAAAGAGAAGGCATGGGGGATTATGCCAAGACCCATGGATAGCTATCTAAATCTGAACTGAGGTAATCCCAGTTTATCATGAAAGAAATCCTCCCTTACAAAATCCGGTAAATTATCCCACCAAGTAAGACTAGAACCAGAAACACCAAAGGAAGCTAACTTATCAGCACATTTGTTGCCCTCCCTGAAAATATGAGTAAAAATTGAATTCAACTGAGCACCAATCAACATGCAATTTCTCCATCTAACTCTGAAATTCCAAGGGACTAAAGAGTGATATTTAGTTGAAGCAACGACCGAGGTAGAGTCACACTCAAACCAGATATTTTTCCAACCTTTTTTGGAGGCTAGTTCAATGGCAATCATGACAGCACTGAGCTCAGCGTGGAAAGCAGATGTAATACCGACATAGGAGGAGAAACACCCAAAGGAATCTCCAAGGGAGTTTCTAAAAATTTCTCCAGCACCAACATGGCCAGGGCATCCCTTTTCAGCTCCATCAGTGTTGCACTTTAACCAACCAAATGAGGGAGGAAACCAATCTACTTGTTTAATAGTAGGAGCTTTAGGAGCATGAGTTGTTACAGCAAAGCCTTTTAGCACTTGAAATTCCGTAATAGAACTAAACATATGGCCTTTTGATAATGAACCAGCTAACGAGGTTTGAGCTAGGATCATAGAGCAGGCTGTTTTCCAACTAATAGTGACATTATTAAATCTACATTGGTTCCTGCAAAACCATAAGGACCAAATTGTGTTAAGAACCGCAGCAAGGTACACGTCCTTCATTTGCGGGCTGCACTTAGCATCACAAACACGCAGAACATCCAAGGATGAGGTGTAGTTAACTGAACAGTTTAGCTTACTTTGAAGCCACAACCATGTTTGGACAGAGAATTGGCATTCAAAGAAAATATGCTGGGAGGATTCATCGTGAGTGCCGCATAGGCAGCACATAGAAACAGACACAGCCTCTAATGCGCAGGTTCTCATCTGTTGGAAGCTTTCCATGTATCAATCTCCACATCAGGAAGGACCTAGGAGGGACTGATCCTGACCAAATCAATTTGCCCCAATGCTTGCATTGACCGTGAGGGTGATGGAAATCATAGGCCTCCTTGAAAGACATCAAACCAGAATCACTACCACACCAAACAGGTTGGTCGCAGTCCACATAAAGAGGTAACTGAATGTTTCTGAGAATGTGTGGGAGGTTTGGGACAATATCCAAAAGAGCTTGAGGGAAGCTCCAGTGACCACAGATGATGAAATCACTGACAGTATCCTGCAGGGATTTAGCAACTGAGTCAGGAATGTGAAGAATATCAGCCAAAGTTTTGTCCAACCACTTATTGTTCCAGAAATTGATGCTTTTGCCATCTCCCAGAATCCAGGTTGTATTATCTTTGATAGCATATAAGTGATATTTTACGGTAGGGATAATGGAAGATCTGATATGGTAGGTCACTGGGACATTGTTCCTAATAAATCTGGACCTTAAAAAGGATGACCACTGACAGTCCTTGTACAAAATATCCCAACTGAGTTTCAAAATCGCAACCTTGTTAATAGAAGCAACTGATTTAAGGCCAAGACCCCCATCACAAGTAGGAGAGAAAACAGTATTCCAAGCCACAGTAACAATTTTCCTTGTGTCAACATCACCCGACCACACAAAGTTACGAATCCAGCCATCAACTGTTTTGAGTAGGGCTGCAGGCCACTGATAGACATGGAAGCTATAGGATAACATACCTGTGATGACAGAGTTGACTAGTTGGACCCTGCCCATAATAGAGAGAAGAGAACCCTTCCAAGCAAATAACTTTGCTCTTATCCTATCTGCAATAGGCTTCAGGTGCACCATTCTTGGCTTACCCTTAAAGATCGGGATCCCAAGGTAGGTGAAAGGGAAAAACCCAGGGCCAAAACCAAGAATTTCAGAGATTGCAGCTGATCTACTAGGGGACAAAGTACTACTGTAGAATTTACATTTGTCCAACCCAAGCAATTGACCAGATATGTCCCCATACTCCTTAAAGAAGCCCATGAGCGTTCTAAGATTCCTTTTAGTTCCTTTGCAGAAAACAAGGATGTCATCAGCATACAATAAATGGCTAGGAGTTTGGAAACCCCTAGGGCCAGCCATATGTGCTAAAAAATTATGATTGACAAGATAGGAAATGCCTCTACTCAAAACATCCTCAGCGAAACAGAATAAGAGAGGAGAAAGCGGGTCACCTTGCCTCACCCCTCTTTTACAAGAAAAGTAACCCACAGGCTTCCCATTCACAGCAAAAGACAACTTAGCAGATTCCAAGATAACCTTTACCCAATCACAGAACTTACTGGCAAAACCAAAGGCAGCAAGAACATTAAGCAGAAAACCCCAATCTAAGGTGTCAAAGACCTTTTTAATATCAAACTTCAAGGCTAAGTTCCCTCCAAAGGCTCTAGAATCCATCATATTAGAAGCTTCAGAGGCAATGCAAATGCAATCAAAGATATGCCTACCTTTAATAAAACCTCTTTGCTGATCTGATATGACCTTTGGGGCAATATTAGAGAGTCTATCTGCCAGGACCTTTGTGATGATCTTAAATTGAAAATTAGCCAGAGCAATTGGCCTATAGTTCTCAAGCCTATCAGCCCCGGGGAATTTAGGAATAAGAGAGACAATGTTAGAGTTCATTCCTGGTAAAATCCAACTCTGCTTAAAGAACTGTAGTACCGAGCTGTACACATCATTTGCAATAACATCCCAAAAGGTCTTATAGAAAACACCACCAAAACCATCAGGACCAGGAGCACCTGCAACATTCATTGAAAAAATGGCAGATTTCACTTCATCCAATGAGGGCAAAGCAGTGAGCATATTATTATCATCCGGAGAGACTAACGAAGGAATAACTTTAGAGATCCAATCATTAGTTGTGCAACAATTTTCAGAGGCATACAAAGAAGTGTAGAAGTCAATAACATGGTTTTCAATCTGTTGTCTGTCAACCAGAACTTGATCGCCCTGCTTCAGCATAGTCATCTGCTTTGAAGCGCTTCTGATTTTGGCAATCTTATGGAAATAAGCCGTGTTTCTATCCCCATGAATGAACCAATCCACTTTAGATTTTTGTTTCCAGAAGGCTTCCTCATAATTGAGGGCATCCTGAAGATCTATTATTATTATTATTACTATTTTTATTATTACTATTATTATTATTATTACTATTATTCCAATTATTATTGTCAAAGAAACATCAAAAACTAATTTAATGGTCCTATTAACTATTCAAAGAGATATTGCTTTCAACAAATAGTGATATTAAAATGTTCCTTAAATTGTATTTAAGTAAATATCCATAAAAAATATTTCCTGAAATATTATGATTGCATTAACTCAAAACGCTTGAATTCATTGGTCGCTTATGTGTATCAACTCTAATTTGGTGCTTCGTTACTCAAACAGATTCCATATAAATTCATATTTAGTTTTCAAATACTCAATTAGAACACCTTCTCATTTTCGTTGAGAACAAGTGTTGATTCTTTTCATAACCAGCATAGACTTTTTAGGTTTTCTCCGATTACCATAGCACGTAAAAACAATGGTGAGTGGAGAAAATATTGTATAATTCTCTCTTACGCTACCGACGGCTGCTGACTGTTGCAAAATTAAAACCACGTTAACGACGTGCCCCTCCCATCGATAACTCTAAAACCTCAAAAATCTAAACTTTATTATCGACTGCCTGAGCCGTTGCAAATGTAACTTTAGTTAACGACATGCCCTAGTTGTCGGTACCATTCCCTAACATACGGTTGACTGTATTATTGTTATTATTATTATTATTGTTGTTGTTGTTGTTGTTGTTGTTGTTGTTCCAATTATTGTTGTTAGAGAAACGTCACAAACTAATTTAATGGTCCTAATAACTATTCAGAGAGATATTACTTTCAACAAATGGTGATATTAAAAAGTTCATTAAATTGTATTTAAGTAAATATCCATAAAAAGAAGTTTCCTGAAATATTATGATTGCATCAACTTAAAATGCTTGAATTCATTGGTCGCTATGTGTATCCATTCTAATTTGGTGCTTTGTTACTCAAACATGTTCCATATAAATTCAACTTTAGTTTTCAAATACTCAAGTAGAACACCTTCTCATTTTCATTGAGAACAAGTGTTGATTCTTTTTTCAAACTGTAATACCCTGAATTTTTCTGTTTTCTAATATCAGAAAGGGTTAAATATGTTTTTAGTCCCTAGCAAATGAGCGGATTTTGGTTTTGGTCCCTGTAAAAATTTTTCTTTGATTTTCATCCCTCTAAAATATGAAATTACTAATGTTAGTCCTTATAAAATGAGCAAGTTTTGGTTTTGATCCCTATAAATTGTTTTTATTTTGTTTTAATCCCTCTAAAATCTGATATCACCGTTTTTAGTCCTTAGAATTCATTTTAGGAAATATAAATATAATTCATTTTAGGACTCAAGGAAATTTTTACGGAAAATCATATGGTAACATGACACCACAGAAGTTATTGTGTGTCACTTGGGATGATTATATGACCTTCTATAGACACATAAGTACTTAATAGATGTCACATGACAGTATGGACCAAAAATAGTTATTTCAGACTTTTCAGGGACCAAAATCAAAGAAATTTTTTTATAGGGACCAAAACCAAAATTTGCTCATTTCGCAGGGATCAAAAACATATTTTATCCTATCAGAAATTTATATAATTACGTTTATATTTTTATCCGAGACTTAGAAAATTATTTTAATTAAACCGAAACCTTATTTACACTCTACTTAACGGTAGAGAGTTACGATTAAAATTTACGTTGAAAAGTCAGGCGAAACCCGGTCTGTGAATTTCACTGACAGTATATTTATACTGACCAGAAGATCTAATTTTGACTCGTGAACGAAATACTTAGGGTTTCTATGAAGTTTCCAATGAAACAGGTTGTTTTGAAAATTTCCAAAATAAATAGGTTATTATACTCGATTTGGGCGTAAAAACCTAAATCGGGTAATCGATGGAGTCGAGAACGGACGCGCAGAGACAAAATCCGACATTCAATGGATGAAGACAAGTATTGACTCATAAGGGTGAGTCATATAGATGACTCACCTTAGTAATGATAGTTTTTTTGACGGATTTTACAATTATGTCCTTCATGTTGGTTTTAATCACAAGTTTGCCATTGTACAAGATTAAAATTTTGTCCCTAGAAAATTAAGCCTTGGACCCTTTTAACCCTTAAATCCCACGGCCTAAGCCTCCTCCATGAGCCCACTCCATTTCTATAAAAGGCAATGTTCATCATCTTCACCAAGTTTCACCATTTTCTCTTAAAAAGCTTAAGTTACATAGTCTTGATTTGTGAAGCAATTCCTTAATTTTTCACTTGTTTTTGATCTTCAAGAGGTCAACCTCGTTCTCCTTACTCAATCATGATTATGTTCTTCAATTATTTTCATGATTCAATGCCTTGTTCATCATTTTCAATTCCTAGATCAATAAAGTTTGAAATTCTCTAGAAAATCATAGAAAAATCCTATGATCATGAAACCAATTTCTATGATCTTATAATCATCTATATATTCATAATCCAAGAGCATGAATCAAACCAAAATTTCCTCCCCACTTTTCACTTCATGACCGAAACCTTGCTTATTGGGTGGAGGAGATTTTGTTCATTTTCTTTAGCAAGTGAACTTGGATTTCATATTTCCATATCATGTTTATGTTGGATCCAAAGTGTTTTATCAAAATCAAATCTCTATCCTATTTTGTGTGTCATGGCCGAAAACTTGTCTTTGAGGGATTAGAATATTTTTGTTTCAATCTTTGTTGTTAATCACTAATCCTATGTCTTAAGTATTAAGGATCATTAATCCAAAGACTTAAGCAATTTTAGAAATTTTTTTGTCATCAAACCCTAGCATGGTTGTGACCTATCTATAGAGGAATAGGTGATTTTATTTGTTTGATTTTGATTGGTTGATTATGGATGTTGAAGGATAAAGAATTGTATCGTGTATGTGTGTTGACAACTTCCGGATTCGCGACAAAGTTTCAAATTGGAAGCTAAATTCTTCAAGAGGCAAGGAGGGATTATCTGAGGGGTTTTACCGATAGCTATATGCTATCAGTTTGTGGTCTGTATTATTTATCTGTGGTTCTGGTGGTTGTTTAAGAAATGTTACTTTTATCGGTGTTTAATGATTTGCTGTTAATTAATTATATGTTTAAGTTAATTATTTGCAGTTATATGTTATAGTATTTTAATGCATGATATACTATGTGTTAATTGATATAATGTGATGTTGGATGTTGTTTGAGAAGCCTGATAGTGGCCAGTGCTCAATTAATTAAACGAGATAAAAGCTTTAAGAAGCTTTATGATAAATATTCAATATTTAATTGAAAAATATTGGGATATATTATGATTTAAAATAATTATTTGAGAAAATAAGAATTTTTGAAAATATTATTATTTTAACGATTTATTAGTGTAAAAGTAATCTATGAGTCACAGAGAGGACGTAACCGTGAAATTATTTTTATACTGCTAATTTTCACCCGAGAAATTCCAAAATAATATAAAAAGTTATTTTGTGAAATTAATCTTAAAAAATAAATTAATTATGATATTAGAAAAATTACTTAAGGAGAAAAGGTCAAATTTTTACTTAAACGTATTTTAAAACGTTAGACGGTGATTAGTTTTGAAAATGTAGTTACAGAAAGTATTTTCTTAAAACAACAATATTTCTTTAGCCTCAAGTGACTCCCTTTTTGAAAGATAAGATTTTCAAAAAAAATTTCAAGTAATTGATGATTTTACAAAAGAAATTCCAATTTTGGAATGATTTTTCAGAATCAAGTTTTACTCAACGACGATATTTCCAACAACTTGGATAAGTTGTGGGGGTGTTTTTGGATTTGTTTTTTTTTTTTCACAGAACGAAAATGATGTTAACGATGAAAATTTTAAGACGTTGAAAACTATGATGGTCGTAAGCTTTTGAGTTTGACAAGGAAAGATTGAACACGAAGAAAAACGACGAAAACAAAATGTTTTACATGCATTTCCTACGAAGTTAATTATAGTATCTTGATGATATTCATGTCACGACATATTTGTTAATCATGGTATCATGGCGATATTCATGTCTTGACGTATCATTGTACCTTGGTAGTCAATGAAAACCATACACGAAGTTCTCATTGTGCCTTGTGTTGGACAATGGGCTATGGTAAAAACGACGTGCCTTATTTGGCAATCGAGTCTAATCAACTCATTCATACGACGTTGGGGGATCTCCGAAGATTAAGTAAAATGTTAGACGATGAATATTGAATTGTTCATGCATAATTTTCAAATGACGATGATCGGGTATGAAACCCATTGATATACTACTTGCTTATTTATGAGGACTATGTTATTATGAAGTTGCATATGTGTATATGTTTTATTTGTGTCGCGCATGTAGTTATCGTGTTAAATCCATATATTGGTTTCTCACCCTTGCATTATTTCTGTTGGATTGTCTCTGTTGTGCTCTATTTGGGGAGTTCAGATGAACCGCCCAGGGGATATGATGTATACAAGAAGAAGGTTCCTCAGTTTGGGGCATGTCGATGTTTCTTTTTTACTATTATGTCTATCTTATAGGGGTGACCAGCTTAGGTTTTATTTATCATATGTTGTTGTTTTTCAATAAGGACCTATACTTATAAAGGTGTAGGTATGAAAACAATATGATACAGTATAATTGTATTATGTTATATATATATATATATATCCATACACGGTCATGTTTACGTTGTTGTTGTGGTTGTCGAAAAGAAGAAGGAAAAGAAAAAAAAAATTTATCACCGTTTTTGGGAAAAGATAATCGATTGAGAAAATATTATTTTCCGAAAGAAACCAGCGAAATAATTTTTTATTTTTCCGCAACATGTTAAATAGGTAATGCCCTAAGGGGGGTGTTACATTGGTGGTATTAGAGCTGGTCGAGTCTTTCGGGAACCTTGGGAAATAGGTCTGTTGCGTTGATGTTGTGTATTCTCTGATTAGGACTTGTTTGAATTACTTCTTAGAAGTAATTTATATTACGCGTTGCATTTTCTGGTTGTGGTCTAACTGATTTTGTCTGGTAGGTTAGTTATGGAACCCGCACCAGAAGATGGATGTGGACGAGGACGTGGACGCGGTCGTGGAAGGGGACGTCGAGGTGGTCCCATTGGTGACCGTGGCAATATGAATAAGAATTATGAAGGAGGAGTGGACTATGCCGCTTAGGCTATGGAGAACGTGGCAGCTGCTATTGCAAATCAGACTGCTACAATGACTGCTCAGAACCAACAGGAGCATGCTCGAGCTGAACAAGCAGCTGAAGGCAAAAATCTAACTGCTTTTAGGCGCCAGGATCCATCACAATTCCATGGAGACGTGGATCCTGTAAAAGCTGACTTATGGATTCAGGAACTAGAGAAAATATTTGAACTAATACACAGTCCAGAGGGAGTGAAAGTATCTTATGCTACTTTTCTGTTAGTTGGTGATGCTGAGTATTGGTGGAAAGGCACCAAATAGCTACCGGAAGTAGAGAATCAGGAGATTACTTGGGAAGTATTCCGAAACACGTTCTTGAACAAGTATTTTCCTCAAAGTGCGCGAGATGAGAAGGAGCCAGAATTTCTGCGACTTCAACAGAGAGATTTAATTGTCGGAGAATACGCGGCAAGGTTTGAATCACTTGCCAAGTATTCTCGCTTTTTCCATAACAACCCAAACGAGGATCGAAAGTGTGGGCATTTTGAAGGAGGACTGCTTTTTGATATTAAAGAATCCGTGCTACCATTGGAAATCAGGAATTTCCAAGCTTTAGTTGGGAAATTTAGAAAAGAGAAGTTGATGAGGAAAGGAAGAGACAACGGGGGAACTGTTGGAGGACCCTCACATTTTAACAATCAATATCAAGATCAGAATCAGAAAGGGAAGCTGAACTAGAGGGAACCTTATTTTCGTCCACCGGGAAACAATCAGAATCAACAACAATATCGTTCTAATTTTGATGCATCGGGAAGTGGAGGCCAGAAGAATCAAATCCAAGGCGAAGTGAAAAGATGTTACAATTGTGGAGATTCAAAGCATGTGTCCGAAACTTGTCCTTTAGGAGGAATTAAATACTTCAATTGTGGTCAGGTGGGACATATCTCAAGGGAGTGCAATGCTCCAAGGCGTGGACCTGCTGTCAATAACACCAACACTAATAAACCGACGACTACGGGTAGAGTTTATAATGTGAGGGGAGCTGATAATTCAAACTAAGATGGCAATCTTTTAACCATATTTTTAATTCAGACTCAATGCATTCTTTCATATCGATAGATTGTGTGAAATATTTGAGTTAGTGACGCGCTGTCGCGCACGCGTCAAAAAGCGAGCGGTTTGTAAAATATGTAGATAGGGAGCGACAACTCGAGTATCGTCTCACAAGGACTCTTGAATTGTTATTTACCACAAAAATCAGTTTTTTTTTTGGGGGGGTGGGGGGGGGGGGGGTGGGGGGTGGATTGCAATTCAATTGGAAAGCAAAGCAAAAACAGAGCAATAAAAACAGAGCGGTTTAAAGGATTATCAAATAAGCTAAAAACGATTAATCTACTGTTCTCGATTTCCCAACCATCATCGGTTCATGTAAATTCCAAGCCCTAAGAAGATTCTAATCCCATTTCGGTTGTAGCAACAATTAACAAGCGAAATCGCTACTACGAGATATACGTTCCTAATTCCCGAATTAAGCAAACGGGGTTAAGCCCTTCGTGAATTAAGCAAACACGAATTGAACACACACGAATTAAGCAAACGCGATTAAATATAGGAACATAACATCACCGAAATAAATCAACACAAACACTATACACTCCTGAATCAAGCAAACAGAAATATATAGCATAGTATTGAAAAGGGAAAAGCAAACAAAACAGGAATTACAGAACCTCAAGTGCGGTGGAAATCGATTACAGTAGACTAATCCAAGAAAATTAGTTCTCCATAGAAAACGTATCACCACCAGAAATTCTATAAAAAAAAAACAGTGGATAATGATCCAGTCCTTCTAATCTGCCCAGAACAGCAATTTATAATATTCAGGAACTGCGCCTCTCGCGAGGCGAACACTGACTCGCGAGGCGAATCTTATGAAGAAATCTGAAACGTCTGGACTTCTCGCGAGGCGAGGAATTGAAGAGTCTTCTTCTGGTCTTCAGGATCGCAAGGCGAGACATTGATTCGCGAGGTGACACAGAAAGGTTTGCATTTTCTGGAACAGTCAGCCTTCAGGGTCGCGAGGCGAGGTGTAGTTCGCGGGGCGAGACAGAGAGGAGGACATTCTGCTGTTCAGCTGGTCTCAGGTTCGCGAGGCGAGAAGACTCTCGCGAGGCGAATACCTCCAGGATTGAAATTTCCCCTGTTTCTTTATTCCCCTAACTTCTAAGTTAACCTGAAAACAATGAAATAGCCATAAGTTCATTATTTGACTCCAAACTGGCTAATTTAACCTAAATCTACTTAAACGGCTCAAAATGTTGCTTGAGGACAATTGAGTCTAATTTGGGCGAAAACGAAATATAATTAGCACAAAACCATGGTCATACTAGTCATAAAACTAGATGAGCCAGCGGCTTATCAAAATACCCCAAACTTAAACTTTGCTTGTCCCCAAGCAAACTAAAACTCTAAAACTTAAAAAAAACTCAAGACATGGCAAGCTTAAAAGATTCAATCAACTTTGCACAAATTTCAAGCAATTCACCAAAATAATTTTTCCTTCAGTGTTCCCCCTTTCAAACAAAGCAATCCCCACAATCAATTATTCTGAACATTTGAGAATTTCATCATTCAAGCAGTCATCAATTTAAGCAAGGGATCCAAGTTACACACAAAAGGGAGATCACCAAATTCAAACAATTGCCTTCCTCACAAGGGTATTTAATGTTCCACTCAATCGCTCAGTTTGTCTAGGTTATCAACATTTCACTCAATTCACCTTTCAAGAACACTTCCCATGAATTTGATTTTCATCTCAATCAAGGTTCCCACGAAAACATGCATGCAACATCAAAAGGTCTTTTAAGGTTGTAATGGGGCCTGGCTAAGGGTAGGATATACAAAGGTACTAGGCTTAAGTCCCTAGGAACTAAGAGAGCATGAAACTTTTTTATACATTGAATTTCCACTCAGATTCCTTTCTTCATTTTTCTTTATGCTTTGGGTGACTACAGCCTTTTTATTTAGATATCCTTTTTGACATTTTTGCACTTTTTATTATTATTATTATTATTATTTTGCCCTTTGGCTCCAACCTTTTTATTATATTGTTTTTTTTCACCCAAGAATGACATGTCACATCCTTGTAGCCACCCCAAACTTAGTTTCTTGCAACCTTTGTGTTGCTAAGGATCCATGCTCTCCTAATCCTAAGATCGGGTTAACATGGTTTTTTTTTCCAGATTTTAGCTCATAACATGAGGTTATCAAGAACAATAGGCTAATTAGGCTCAATGGGGCTAACAAAGGAACATGCATTAGGGAGGGTTTAATTTAGGCCAAGTGGTTATTTACAAAGAAAATGCCTAAATCATTTGATGCAAACACATAAACATGCAAACCATAAAGAGATTCAAGCAAATTCGGGAAAGTGCAACTTGAAAGTGATTCTCACAATTAAAAACATGTTGGAGGCTCAAATCCTCACCTGGACATTTTTAAAAATTGTTTGACTGAGATTCTATCCCCAGTGTGTGCACCCATTCACCCCAAACTTATCATAAATCATGCCATCATAACAAAATATCTCAAAGTTCAGTTTTCAATCACATGGGGATCACTTTTCAAAAAAAAAAAAAAAATTTCAACCTAGGGGGAATCATCACATAAATCATGCAATTAATCTGTGCCAAATCAATCAAAACCAATCAGCTCACCGACCAAAGACTCACACAATTTATTCAAGATCTAAAAGAAAAACAAGACCAAACACAAAACAACGCTACAATTGGTTCCCTCCCCCACACTTAAAATAGACATTGTCCCCAATGAAACAACATAACTATAAAATCATAGTGAGGGAAAGGAAGGGGTGTTCCCTGATCAGGTGGCAGTGTAGGTGGGAGCTTCCAAGGAGAGCTCCTCAACATTAGCATCCTCGGGCACCGAGCTCTCATGGAATAGCTTTAGCCTCTGCCCGTTAACCTTGAAGGCCTTGTTTCTACCTGCACTTTTAATCTCTACTGCACCATAAGGAAAAACATTAGTAACAACAAATGGTCCAATCCACTTGGACCTAAGTTTCCCAGTCATCACTTTCACGCGGGAGTTAAACAGTAAGACCTGTTGGCCCACAAATTTTTTTTTCCTAGCAATCATCCTATCATGAAAATGCTTGGTTTTCTCTTTATAAATCCGGGAGCTTTCATAGGCTTCTAGCCTAAGCTCCTCAAGCTGCTGTAATTGGAGTTTTCGTTCAATACCAGCTTTTTTCATTTCCAAATTACAGCACTTGACTGCCCAATAAGCACGGTGCTCAACTTCCACAGGGAGATGACATGCCTTACCAAATACAAGCCGAAAGGGGGACATCCCTGTTGGTGTCTTGAAAGCGGTCCTCTGAGCCCACAGTACGTCTTCTAGACGGCGGCTCCAGTCCTTCCTATTCGGCTGCACCATTTTTTCTAAGATCTGCTTGATCTCCCTATTTGATATCTCAGCCTGGCCATTGGTCTGGGGATGGTAAGCAGTGGAGACTCTATGCACAACTCCATACTTCCGGAGTAAGGTTTCCATGGTGCGGTTGCAGAAGTGAGTGCCCTGGTCACTGATGATAGCCCGAGGTATGCCGAACCTGCAAAAAATATTGGACCTAACAAATTTTGAAACAACTTTAGAATCGTTAGTCCTAGTGGGGATAGCTTCCACCCACTTTGAAACATAGTCAACAGCCAAAAGGATGTATAGAAAACCAAAAGATGCAGGGAAAGGACCCATAAAGTCAATTCCCCACACATCAAACACCTCACAAAAAAGCATGGGCTGCGGAGGCATTTCACTCCTACGAGTGATGGCAGTGCCTGCTGTTTGACACTCCTTACAAGTCCGGTAGACCTCATAAGCATCTCTACAAATGGTGGGCCAGTAGAACCCAGAATCTAGGACTTTCCTCGCATTTCTCTGTGGCCCAAAGTGTCCCCTTACTTGAGAGGCATGAGAAAAGTGCAAAATGGACTCGATCTCATAGTCGGGGACACACCTCCGAATTACCTGATCAATACAAAACTTCCAAAGGTACGGATCATCCCAAACATAGTACTTGGAATCACTCTTGAGTTTATGGATCTTGGATCTACTTGCACCTGCAGGAAAAACACCAGCAACAAGATAGTTAACTATGTCAGCAAACCAAGGAGTTACCCCATGCAGATGTAGAAGCTGCTCATCAGGAAAATCATCCTGGATGGGAGAAGGATCCTCATCCCTTGCTATTCTGCTCAAGTGATCAGCTTCTAAGTTTTCAGCTCCACTCTTGTCTTTTATCTCCACATTAAACTCTTGGAGCAACAGCATCCACCGAATCAATCTCGGCTTCACTTCTGGTTTCTTCAGCAGGTACTTCAGAGCTGCATGGTCAGTGAAAACAATAACCTTGGAACCTAGAAAATATGACCTAAATTTATCAAGAGCAAAAACAACAGCTAGAAGTTCCTTTTCAGTGGTGGTGTAATTAGATTGTGCAGCATCTAAAGTCCTAGAAGCATAATGAATGACATGGGCAGCCTTGCCCACCCTTTGTGCCAGGACCGCTACCACAACATAGTTAGAAGCATCACACATGAGCTCAAAAGGGAGGGTCCAGTCAGGCGGCTGGATGATGGGGGTAGAGGTCAATGCCCTTTTCAGGTAGTCAAATGCCTTCTTGCAGTTGTCATCAAAGTGGAACATGGCATCATTCTTCAGCAAGTTTGACAAAGGAAGAGCTATCTTGTTGAAGTCCTTAATGAAGCGCCTGTAGAAACCTGCATGACCAAGAAAAGAACGAATCTCGCGAACGCAAGATGGATAAGGCAATCTAGAAATCACATCAATTTTAGCAGGATCTACTGAAATACCCTCTTTAGAAATAACATGACCCAAAACAATCCCCTGTTCAACCATAAAGTGACACTTTTCATAGTTCAAAACCAGGTCAGTTTCAATGCATCTTTCTAGAACCAAATTCAGACTGTGCAAGCATGCATCAAATGAGGAACCATATACAGTGAAATCATCCATGAACACTTCCATGAAATTTTCAATAAATTCAGTAAAAATGCTAATCATGCATCTCTGGAAAGTGCCAGGAGCATTACAAAGGCCAAATGGCATCCTCCTCAGAGGCAAACGTGCTTGAAGGGGCACGTGAAAGTGGTCTTTTCCGATCCTCCGGTGCAATGTGGATCTGGAAGTAACCGGAAAATCCATCAAGAAAACAGATAATGGGATTTACCAGCCAGCCGCTTCGAGCATCCGATCGATGAACGACAAAGGAAAGGATCCTTTCGGTGGCCTGGTTCAACTTCCTATAATCAATACTGATCTGACTATTACGGACTCTAGTGGGGACAAGCTCATTATTATCATTTCTTACCACTGTGAGGCCGGACTTCTTGGGTACAACTTGCACTGGACTTACCCAAGTACTATCAGAGATGGGGTATATGATACCCGCATGCAGAAGTTTAGTCACCTCCTTCTTTACAACATCCAGAATCAATGGATTGAGCCGCCTTTGGGGCTGCCTAACTGGTTTAGCCCCATCCTCCAACAGAATTCTATGCATACATCTGGAGGGGCTAATTCCTGGGATGTCAGCCAAGGTCCACCCAATCGCCTTCTTGTGCTTCTTCAGAACCTCCAATAGTTTAGCTTCCTGATCAGAGTCAAGGTTGGAGGAAATAATGACTGGAAGTTTTTCATTCCTCTCCAAGTAAGCATACTTCAAATTCCAAGGAAGTGGCTTGAGCTCTAAGGAGGGTGGCTGCTCAATGGATGGTATATTTGGAGCAGCCATGATGTCAAGAACTTCAGCTGAACAGACAGCTTCACTCAACACTATCACCCTGCAAAGTAGAATCAATGAACTCAAGACAAACAAAGACAAGGGTTAGTGTCAGAGCAATCGAGACATGAATAAATATCATCAAATCCAGAAACAAATGGAAAATCAGAAACCAAGTCATCACAGGAGTCATCAATAATTTCAGAGAGCAACTCTATTTGGAAAACAGAGTGCTCTTCCAAGGGATGCTTCATAGCATCGAAGATGTTAAACTTTGCCACAATGTCACCAAACTCCATGGACATGGTCCCATCATCAACATCAATCTTTGTCTTTGCCGTCTTCATGAACGGTCTGCCCAGGATGATCGGTGATCTACTTGAATTTGTTTCCCCTGCCATGTCCAGGATGTAAAAGTCAGCAGGGAAAATCAACTCATCAACTTGTACCAGCACATCTTCTACCATTCCCATGGGACGAGCATTGGTCCTGTTGGCCAACTGGATAGTGAGACCTGTATGCTGCAAGGGACCAAGATCAAGGTTATTGAAAACAGAGGTGGGCATGACATTTATGGAGGCTCCCAAATCCAACATGCAATTTTCGAATTTGCTGTCCCCAATAGTGCATGGAATAGCAAAAGTGCCTGGATCCTTGCACTTTTGTGGCAGTGCCTGAGTGGGGGCTGAAACAGTAACCCTTTCTAGTGCAGGCTTAGGCTGAATGAGGGCTGAAACATTTCGCCCTAGATTAACTCTCTCATTACCCTTCAACCTCCTCTTGTGGGTGCACAAATCCTTCAGGAACTTATCATATTTCGGAACCTGCTTGATCACATCCAGAAACGGAATGTTTACCGCCACCTTTCTGAACACATCTAAAATTTCCCTCTCCTTGCCTTCCCCACCAATCTTCTTATTTTTCTGCACTCTTTGCGGGAAGGGGATTGGTGGCACATAAACTCTCTCAGCTTCAACAACAACAGAAGGCTCAGGAGCGACCTCAACAATTTCTTCATTTTTTTCAGGGGCTGCCTCGACCACTTTTCCAGATCTCAAAGAAATGGCACTCACATTAGGATTGGGGACATTGGGATTCATCACTGTTTGTGCAGGTAGTTGGTTTGATCCTTGAGCTTGCTGTATGTTATTTATGGATGTGGCAAGCTGTCCAATCAATGTCGGTTCAGAAGAATTAATGCTAGCATCCGTTCATTTCTGAGATTGTCCAAATTGTGTCTCGCAAATTGTGAATGCTAGCATCCGCTCAGCCGCTAAATCGTGCTGTGAGGCCTGGAACTGTCCAAATTGCTGCTGCAACTGGAGATTCATTTGTTCAGTCATTTGTGAAGTCATTTGCTTGAACATGTCCTCTAGTGAAGGTCCGGAATGTGCAGAAGTGGTCACTTGAGGAGGATTCTGTGGTGGTGCCACCGGTTGTTGTTGGGATGCGTTTCCATACCGAAGGTTGGGATGATTCCTCCAGTTGGGGTGGTACTTATTTGTGGAGAGGTCAGGAACGCTGTCTCTGGGTTCGATTGTTGCCTTGATTGTAAGGATGGACTGCATAAGCTTGAGGCAAATCAGTAACTGACCCTTCTTTCAGAATGGGGCATGCATCATACAGGTGCTCAGGAGAGCTGCACATGCCACACAACCTTGCCGGCTGAACCTTATCCATTGCCAATTGCTTCACCAAAGAAGTGAGCTCATCAATTCTATTATCAAGGGCCTGGTTGGAAGAAGAGCTATGGACCTCATTCACACCCCTTGTCTCAACAGAATTTCTCCTGGTTGTAAACGGCTGGGAGTTTAGTGACATATTTTCAATTAATTGCTTGGCAGCAGTGTTGAGTCACAGGCAAGTGTACCGGGTCGTCGCAAGTAATAAAATAACACGGTAAGTAATTACCGAGGTCGAACACAAGGATTGGGCTACCAATTCAACTAATCCGCGGGAAATTAGATACGTTGGTCAAGCAAGGCGAGTGGTCGAGGGAGAGAAAATATAAGGTCGCAATCTAAATTAACAAATCTAATAAAACTAAGCTATTAAAATCTGAAATTAAAATGTCCAAGGTCACAAATCTACCTACCCAATCATGCATACCCAAGTGATGATGAATTCCTCCCTAAGTTCATTTACAATGTCAACCGGGACCCCCAAATTCTCCTAAATCCACTGTCGTGCTCATTAGGACGTATTCGAAGATTGGATTAATTACTTACTAGGTCTCATAATCCTAATCATCAAACTCTGTTAATTCTTGTTCCCTATAAGGTTGCACCGATCTCCTACTCACTCTCGTGCAATATTCGATCGATGATCCCAATTCAAGTTCTAAACGCGAATCGCTGACTAAGCCTCATCAACGTTAACAAGTCAATCACACATGCATATGATCAACACAATCAAATCAGAATTGGAAAACATTAATTGAGAAAAGGGGAGAAAGACATACATCACATTGAATCTACACTGCCATGGGTGGCTTCATTGTTCCCTCAGACGAGGGGATTAGTTCCTCATGCTCATAGACAAACAATCGGACATAACCACCATAGTAAAATAAGAAAAAGAAAAAGGGAGACGCAGCTCCAAAGAGACAAGAAATCATCCTAAACGCTACTCTAAACAAGTGGAAAAAACTAGGATTCAGATCTCTTTCTTCTGATCTGAAACAGCCTATAAATAGGGATTCTGGTTCTCGCCCGCTCGCGGGGCGAGTGGGTTCTCGCGAGGCGAGCATTAAAATTGGCGCGCATTCAAAATGGACTCTCGCGAGGCGAATTTCAGTTTTGGCTCCATCCTGAGTTTGAATGCTCGCGAGGAGAATTGTGATTAGCGAGGCGAGACCGAAAAGATGACTTCTCTGGCATAGTCAGGCCTTCGGGATCGCGAGGCGAGCTTGTGACTCACGAGGCGAGACAGAAAAGGAGATTGTTGCTCTTTAGGCTGGTCTTTAGGATCGCGAGGCGAGCAGCCTTTCGCGAGGCGAATATCTCCAGAATGGAAATTTCCACTGTTTCTTTGACTTTCCTTGACTCTCGGAGTTTCACTTCTAACCTGAAACAATAAAAAGAAACAAAAAGCGTAATTTTATTCAAAATAGACTAAAAACTACAAAAATTCCCTAGAACGAGTCAAAGTCTACTTAGGAACAAAGCAAGGCCAAATTTGGGCGAAAACGAGATTGAACTCGAATAATTAGCACAAAAACCACAGTCCATCTAGTTATAAAACTAGATAAGCCAGAGGCTTATCAAAACACCCCAAACTTAAACCTTGCTTGTCCCCAAGCAAGCTAAAACTCAAAAAGGACTCAAGACTTTGCAAGCTTAAGGGATTCAATCGATTTCGCACAAATTTCATGCAATCAAAACAGTTTTTCTCCAATGATTTCCCCCCTTGCATCAATGTAATCCCCACATTCATTTACTTTAAACAATTGAGAACTTCATCATTCATGCAATCATTAATCTAAGTTTCGGATCAGAGTCACACACAAAAGGAAGATCATCAATTTCAAACAATTGCCTTCCTCACAAGGGTATGTAAAATTTCACTCATTCGCTCAAATTCTTCTAGGCTATCAACTTTTCACTCAATTTCACATATCAAGAGAACTTCCCATGAATTTGATTTTCATCTCTCAAAAATGGTTCCCACGAAAACATGCATGCAACATCAGAAGGTCTTTCAAAGGTTGTAGTGGGGCTTGGCTAATGGTAGGATATTCAAGGATATTAGGCTTAAGTCCGTAGGAACTAAGAGAGCATGAGCATTTGACACATCTTCCACTCAAATTACTTTTTCCATTTTTCTTTTTGCCACGGGTGACTACAGCATTTTCCTTGCTAATCTTTTTGTTTTGCCCCTTTTCTTTTGGCAATTTTTTCTTTTCTTCTCTCTTTCTCTTTTTTTTTTTTGCCTTGGGTTTCAACCTTTATTTTTCTTTTTCTCAACCCAAAATGACATATCACCTTGTATCCACCCCAAACTTAGTTTCTCACAACCCTTCTCTTGCTACGCTTCCATGCTCTCCTAATCCTAAGATTGGGTTAACATGGTTTTTCCAGATTTTGACTTATAAAATAAGGTCATCAAGAAACAATAGGCTAATTAGGCTCAATGTGGCTAACTAGGGAACATGAATTACGGATGGTTCTTTTCAGGCCAAGTAGTTATTCAAAGAAAATTGCCTAAATCATTTGTTGCAACACATAAACATGCAACCCATGAAGAGATTCAAGCAAATCCGGGAAAGTGCAACTTAAAAGTGATTCACACAATCAAAAACAAAGTTGGAGGCTCAAATCCTCACCTGTATATTTTTGCAAATTGTTTGACCGAGATACAATTCCTAGTGTGTGCACCCCCTCACCCCAAACTTATCATAAATCAAGTAATCACAATAAAATTCTCAAAGTTCAGTTTTCAATTTTTCACATAGGGATCAACTTTTCTAATTTCAGAACCTAGGGGGAAATCATCGATGGTCAAAATAATTCATGCAATCAATCTATGCTAAATTTAATTAAAATCCAACAAGCTTGCCGACACAACATTCATACACATACTCTTGATCTTCTCAAATTATTCAAGAGCGACAAACAAAAACAAAAACAAAACAAAAGTGAGGAGAGGAGAGGATGCTCCCTGATCAAGTTTCCATGGTTTCCTCCTCATCCAATTGGTCCCTTGGGTACCCCTCTGTTGCACAGCATCCCGGAAGAACTCCTGCAATTTAAAACCTTAATTGCATATCCGCGAGGCGAGAGATCACTCGCGAGGCGAATCTGGAAAAATTGTTTTCACACTTTCCAGAATAGCGAGGCGAGTAGTATCTCGCGAGGCAAATCTGGAATTCCAGCAGATGATTTTGCCCAGAATCGCGAGGCGAAAGTATACCTCGCGACGCGAGACAGAAGCGTGAGCAAGCCTCTGAGATTCAGGGCTTCTGTCTCGCGTGGCCACTTTGGATACGCGTGGAGAATCAAGCTTTTTATTTTATTTTATTATTTTTATTATATATATGAAAATGACAAACTAAAAATAAAGGATACCTAGCTTGGGTTGCCTCCCAATAAGCGCTTCTTTAACGTCACTAGCTTGACTTATTAAGAAGCATCCACCTGGATCCCATAGCCTGTGGCACAAGGGCCAAGAGACGCTCATCATGTGAGATCCTCCACCCGGATCCCATGGTTTGTGAAGTGGCCATTGCCGAAGCAATACGACTCTATCCATAATTCCACCTGGCCCGTGTGTGAAAACTCCATTGCCCTCTGTAATTATGAACTCACTTCCTCTCGGGTCAAATGGTGTTTTCTCGAGGAAGTGTGCCAGACAAGTGGGAGGGTCTAACTTACCAATGTCCAGACATGCATGTAAGCCAACATAGTTATCCAATGCAGTAATTTCAGGTTGCTTGGCAAGCATGGTGAAATCCTCTACCACCTTATCTACATTTTGATCTCTACCCCTTGCTCCGGTGCCTTGTCCCTTGCCAACTCCTCTTCCTTAGGTTGCTCTTCCTCAACATGTGGTTGTTCCGGTGCCTTGTCTTCCTCAACTTCCTGAGAACTAGTTGCATCCCAGTCAGATCCCAACACCCTACCGCTTCTAGTTGTTATGGATTCGCATTGGTCCTTAGGGTTGTTCTCTGTACCACCTGGGAAAGTGCCTGGGAGACGCTCATTTAGTTGCTCTACGAGATGAGCCAACTTGTCAATGGCTGTGCTTGTATTGATTGCCAACTTCTCTATTGCCGCATTCACCCTCTCAAAACTCAACTCCCAAGGTTGTCTTCCACCATCCTGTCGAGGTTGGGGTTGCCAATTCTGTTGAGCATTACTCCACGCGAAACCCGGATGGTCTCTCCTCATATAACCCCAATAATGATTCTGACTCTGATAGTAGTTCTGGGGCTCGCTGTCATAGAAATTATGGCATGAGTCCACATATTCTTGAGAGAAGTAGAACGGACAGCTCTGAGTGTCATGTTCTCCATTACAATATTCGCAACCCGGAAGCATTCCTTCGTGTACCTCGCATACAAAACAAGGCAAGACCAAGTGGAATCAAAGAAGTAGAGAGAGATAATAGAAAATAAAAATAAAAATAAAAATAAAAATAAAAATAAAAATAAAAATAACTTAACCAAATAATCAAACTTCCCTGAAATTAGGAAAATTGGTTGTGCCAATCCCCGGCAACGGCGCCAAAAACTTGTTGAGTCACCGGCAAGTGTACCGGGTCGTCGCAAGTAATAAAATAACACGGTAAGTAATTACCGAGGTCGAACACAAGGATTGGGCTACCAATTCAACTAATCCGCGGGAAATTAGATACGTTGGTCAAGCGAGGCGAGTGGTCGAGGGAGAGAAAATATAAGGTCGCAATCTAAATTAACAAATCTAATAAAACTAAGCTATTAAAATCTGAAATTAAAATGTCCAAGGTCACAAATCCACCTACCCAATCATGCATACCCAAGTGATGATGAATTCCTCCCTAAGTTCATTTACAATGTCAACCGGGACCCCCAAATTCTCCTAAATCCACTGTCGTGCTCATTAGGACGTATTCGAAGATTGGATTAATTACTTACTAGGTCTCATAATCCTAATCATCAAACTCTGTTAATTCTTGTTCCCTATAAGGTTGCACCGATCTCCTACTCACTCTCGTGCAATATTCGATCGATGATCCCAATTCAAGTTCTAAACGTGAATCGCTAACTAAGCCTCATCAACGTTAACAAGTCAATCACACATGCATATGATCAACACAATCAAATCAGAATTGGAAAACATTAATTGAGAAAAGGGGAGAAAGACATACATCACATCGAATCTACACTGCCATGGGTGGCTTCATTGTTCCCTCAGACGAGGGGATTAGTTCCTCATGCTCATAGACAAACAATCGGACATAACCACCATAGTAAAATAAGAAAAAGAAAAAGGGAGACGCAGCTCCAAAGAGACAAGAAATCGTCCTAAACGCTACTCTAAACAAGTGGAAAAAAACTAGGATTCAGATCTCTTTCTTCTGATCTGAAACAGCCTATAAATAGGGATTCTGGTTCTCGCCCGCTCGCGGGGCGAGTGGGTTCTCGCGAGGCGAGCATTAAAATTGGCGCGCATTCAAAATGGACTCTCGCGAGGCGAATTTCAGTTTTGGCTCCATCCTGAGTTTGAATGCTCGCGAGGCGAATTGTGATTAGCGAGGCGAGACTGAAAAGATGACTTCTCTGGCACAGTCAGGCCTTCGGGATCGCGAGGCGAGCTTGTGACTCGCGAGGCGAGACAGAAAAGGTGACTGTTGCTCTTTAGGCTGGTCTTCAGGATCGCGAGGCGAGCAGCCTTTCGCGAGGCGAATATCTCCAGAATGGAAATTTCCACTGTTTCTTTGACTTTCCTTGACTCTCGGAGCTTCACTTCTAACCTGAAACAATAAAAAGAAACAAAAAGCACAATTCTATTCAAAATAGACTAAAAACTACAAAAATTGCCTAGAACGAGTCAAAGTCTACTTAGAAACAAAACAAGGCCAAATTTGGGCGAACACGAGATTGAACTCGAATAATTAGCACAAAAACCGCAGTCCATCTAGTTATAAAACTAGATAAGCCAGAGGCTTATCAAAACACCCCAAACTTAAACCTTGCTTGTCCCCAAGTAAGCTAAAACTCAAAAAGGACTCAATACTTTGCAAGCTTAATGGATTCAATCGATTTCGCACAAATTTCATGCAATCAAAACAGTTTTTCTCCAATGATTTCCCCCCCTGCATCAATGTAATCCCCACATTCATTTACTTTAAACAATTGAGAACTTCATCATTCATGCAATCATTAATCTAAGTTGCAGATCAGAGTCACACACAAAAGGAAGATCACCAATTTCAAACAATTGCCTTCCTCACAAGGGTATGTAAAATTTCACTCATTCGCTCAAATTCGTCTAGGCTATCAACTTTTCACTCAATTTCACATATCAAGAGCACTTCCCATGAATTTGATTTTCATCTCTCAAAAATGGTTCCCACGAAAACATGCATGCAACATCAGAAGGTCTTTCAAAGGTTGTAGTGGGGCTTGGCTAAGGGTAGGATATTCAAGGATATTAGGCTTAAGTCCCTAGGAACTAAGAGAGCATGAGCATTTGACACATCTTCCACTCAAATTACTTTTTCCTTTTTTCTTTTTGCCTCGGGTGACTACAGCATTTTCCTTGCTAATCTTTTTGTTTTGCCCCTTTTCTTTTGGCAATTTTTTCTTTTCTTCTCTCTTTCTCTTTGTTTTTTTTTTTTTTGCCTTGGGTTTCAACCTTTATTTTTCTTTTTCTCAACCCAAAATGACATATCACCTTGTAGCCACCCCAAACTTAGTTTCTCACAACCCTTCTCTTGCTACGCTTCCATGCTCTCCTAATCCTAAGATTGGGTTAACATGGTTTTTCCAGATTTTGGCTTATAAAATAAGGTCATCAAGAAACAATAGGCTAATTAGGCTCAATGTGGCTAACTAGGGAACATGCATTAGGGATGGTTCTTTTCAGGCCAAGTAGTTATTCAAAGAAATTTGCCTAAATCATTTGATGCAACACATAAACATGCAACACATGAAGAGATTCAAGCAAATCCGGGAAAGTGCAACTTAAAAGTGATTCACACAATCAAAAACAAAGTTGGAGGCTCAAATCCTCACCTGTACATTTTTGCAAATTGTTTGACCGAGATACAATTCCTAGTGTGTGTACCCCCTCACCCCAAACTTATCATAAATCAAGTAATCACAATAAAATTCTCAAAGTTCAGTTTTCAATTTTTCACATGGGGATCAACTTTTCTAATTTCAGAACCTAGGGGGAAATCATCGATGGTCAAAATAATTCATGCAATCAATCTATGCTAAATTTAATTAAAATCCAACAAGCTTGCCGACACAACATTCATACACATACTCTTGATCTTCTCAAATTATTCAAGAGCGACAAACAAAAACAAAAACAAAAACAAAAACAAAACAAAAGTGAGGAGAGGAGAGGATGCTCCCTGATCAAGTTTCCATGGTTGCCTCCTCATCCAATTGGTCCCTTGGGCACCCCTCTGTTGCACAGCATCCTGGAAGAACTCCTGCAATTTAAAACCTTAATTGCATATTCGCGAGGCGAGAGATCACTTGCGAGGCGAATCTGGAAAAATTGTTTTCACACTTTCCAGAATAGCGAGGCGAGTAGTATCTCGCGAGGCAAATCTGGAATTCCAGCAGATGATTTTGCCCAGAATCGCGAGGTGAAAGTATACCTCGCGACGCGAGACAAGCGTGAGCAAGCCTCTGAGATTCAGGGCTTCTGTCTCGTGTGGCCACTTAGGATTCGCGTGGCGAATCAAGCTTTTTATTTTTTTTTATTTCTTTTATTATATATATGAAAATGACAAACTAAAAATAAAGGATACCTAGCTTGGGTTGCCTCCCAATAAGCGTTTCTTTAACGTCACTAGCTTGACTTATTAAGAAGCATCCACCTGGATCCCATAGCCTGTGGCACAAGGGCCAAGAGACGCTCATCATGTGAGATCCTCCACCCGGATCCCATGGTTTGTGAAGTGGCCCTTGCAGAAGCAATACGACTCTATCCATAATTCCACCTGGCCCGTGTGTGAAAACTCCATTGCCCTCTGTAATTATGAACTCACTTCCTCTCGGGTCAAATGGTGTTTTCTCGAGGAAGTGTGCCAGACAAGTGGGAGGGTCTAACTTACCAATGTCTAGACATGCATGTAAGCCAACATAGTTATCCAATGCAGTAATTTCAGGTTGCTTGGCAAGCATGGTGAAATCCTCTACCACCTTATCTGCATTTTGATCTCTACCCCCTTGCTCCGGTGCCTTGTCCCTTGCCAACTCCTCTTCCTTAGGTTGCTCTTCCTCAACATGTGGTTGTTCCGGTGCCTTGTCTTCCTCAACTTCCTGAGACTAGTTGCATCCCAGTCAGATCCCAACACCCTACCGCTTCTAGTTGTTATGGATTCGCATTGGTCCTTAGGGTTGTTCTCTGTACCACCTGGGAAAGTGCCTGGGAGACGCTCATTTAGTTGCTCTGCGAGCTGAGCCAACTTGTCAATGGCTGTGCTTGTATTGATTGCCAACTTCTCTATTGCCGCATTCACCCTCTCAAAACTCAACTCCCAAGGTTGTCTTCCACCATCCTGTCGAGGTTGTGGTTGCCAATTCTGTTGAGCATTACTCCACGCGAAACCCGGATGGTCTCTCCTCATATAACCCCAATACTGATTCTGACTCTGATAGTAGTTCTGGGGATCGCTGTCATAGAAATTATGGCATGAGTCCACATATTCTTGAGAGAAGTAGAACGGACAGCTCTGAGTGTCATGGTCTCCATTACAATATTCGCAACCCGAAAGCATTCCTTCGTGTACCTCGCATACAAAACAAGGCAAGACCAAGTGGAATCAAAGAAGTAGAGAGAGATAATAGAAAATAAAAATAAAAATAAAAATAAAAATAAAAATAAAAATAAAAATAACTTAACCAAATAATCAAACTTCCCTGAAATTAGGAAAATTGGTTGTGCCAATCCCCGGCAACGGCGCCAAAAACTTGTTGAGTCACCGGCAAGTGTACCGGGTCGTCGCAAGTAATAAAATAACACGGTAAGTAATTACCGAGGTCGAACACAAGGATTGGGCTACCAATTCAACTAATCCGCGGGAAATTAGATACGTTGGTCAAGCGAGGCGAGTGGTCGAGGGAGAGAAAATATAAGGTCGCAATCTAAATTAACAAATCTAATAAAACTAAGCTATTAAAATCTGAAATTAAATTGTCCAAGGTCACAAATCCACCTACCCAATCATGCATACCCAAGTGATGATGAATTCCTCCCTAAGTTCATTTACAATGTCAACCGGGACCCCCAAATTCTCCTAAATCCACTGTCGTGCTCATTAGGACGTATTCGAAGATTGGATTAATTACTTACTAGGTCTCATAATCCTAATCATCAAACTCTGTTAATTCTTGTTCCCTATAAGGTTGCACCGATCTCCTACTCACTCTCGTGCAATATTCGATCGATGATCCCAATTCAAGTTCTAAACGCGAATCACTGACTAAGCCTCATCAATGTTAACAAGTCAATCACGCATGCATATGATCAACACAATCAAATCAGAATTGGAAAACATTAATTGAGAAAAGGGGAGAAAGACATACATCACATCGAATCTACACTGCCATGGGTGGCTTCATTGTTCCCTCAGACGAGGGGATTAGTTCCTCATGCTCATAGACAAACAATCGGACATAACCACCATAGTAAAATAAGAAAAAGAAAAAGGGAGACGCAGCTCCAAAGAGACAAGAAATCGTCCTAAACGCTATTCTAAACAAGTGGAAAAAAACTAGGATTCGGATCTCTTTCTTCTGATCTGAAACAGCCTATAAATAGGGATTCTGGTTCTCGCCCGCTCGCAGGGCGAGTGGGTTCTCGCGAGGCGAGCATTAAAATTGGCGCGCATTCAAAATGGACTCTCGCGAGGCGAATTTCAGTTTTGGCTCCATCCTGAGTTTGAATGCTCGCGAGGCGAATTGTGATTAGCGAGGCGAGACCGAAAAGATGACTTCTCTGGCACAGTCAGGCCTTCGGGATCGCGAGGCGAGCTTGTGACTCGCGAGGCGAGACAGAAAAGGTGATTGTTGCTCTTTAGGCTGGTCTTCAGGATCGCGAGGCGAGCAGCCTTTTGCGAGGCGAATATCTCCAGAATGGAAATTTCCACTGTTTCTTTGACTTTCCTTGACTCTCGGAGCTTCACTTCTAACCTGAAACAATAAAAAGAAACAAAAAGCGTAATTCTATTCAAAATAGACTAAAAACTACAAAAATTGCCTAGAACGAGTCAAAGTCTACTTAGGAACAAAACAAGGCCAAATTTGGGCGAAAATGAGATTGAACTCGAATAATTAGCACAAAAACCGCAGTCCATCTAGTTATAAAACTAGATAAGCCAGAGTCTTATCAAAACACCCCAAACTTAAACCTTGCTTGTCCCCAAGCAAGCTAAAACTCAAAAAGGACTCAAGACTTTGCAAGCTTAAGGGATTCAATCGATTTCGCATAAATTTCATGCAATCAAAACAGTTTTTCTCCAATGATTTCCCCCCTTGCATCAATGTAATCCCCACATTAATTTACTTTAAACAATTGAGAACTTCATCATTCATGCAATCATTAATCTAAGTTGCGGATCAAAGTCACACACAAAAGGAAGATCACCAATTTCAAACAATTGCCTTCCTCACAAGGGTATGTAAAATTTCACTCATTCGCTCAAATTCGTCTAGGCTATCAACTTTTCACTCAATTTCACATATCAAGAGCACTTCCCATGAATTTGATTTTCATCTCTCAAAAATGGTTCCCACGAAAACATGCATGCAACATCAGAAGGTCTTTCAAAGGTTGTAGTGGGGCTTGGCTAAGGGTAGGATATTCAAGGATATTAGGCTTAAGTCCCTAGGAACTAAGAGAGCATGAGCATTTGACACATCTTCCACTCAAATTACTTTTTCCATTTTTCTTTTTGCCTCGGGTGACTACAACATTTTCCTTGCTAATCTTTTTGTTTTGCCCCTTTTCTTTTGGCAATTTTTTCTTTTCTTCTCTCTTTCTCTCTTTTTTTTTTGCCTTGGGTTTCAACCTTTATTTTTCGTTTTCTCAACCCAAAATGACATATCACCTTGTAGCCACCCCAAACTTAGTTTCTCACAACCCTTCTCTTGCTACGCTTCCATGCTCTCCTATTCCTAAGATTGGGTTAACATGGTTTTTCCAGATTTTGGCTTATAAAATAAGGTCATCAAGAAACAATAGGCTAATTAGGCTCAATGTGGCTAACTAGGGAACATGCATTAGGGATGGTTCTTTTCAGGCCAAGTAGTTATTCAAAGAAAATTGCCTAAATCATTTGATGCAACACATAAACATGCAACCCATGAAGAGATTCAAGCAAATCCGGGAAAGTGCAACTTAAAAGTGATTCACACAATCAAAAACAAAGTTGGAGGCTCAAATCCTCACCTGTACATTTTTGCAAATTGTTTGACCGAGATACAATTCCTAGTGTGTGCACCCCCTCACCCCAAACTTATCATAAATGAAGTAATCACAATAAAATTCTCAAAGTTCAGTTTTCAATTTTTCACATGGGGATCAACTTTTCTAATTTCAGAACCTAGGGGAAAATCATCGATGGTCAAAATAATTCATGCAATCAATCTATGCTAAATTTAATTAAAATCCAACAAGCTTGCCGACACAACATTCATACACATACTCTTGATCTTCTCAAATTATTCAAGAGCGACAAACAAAAACAAAAACAAAAACAAAAACAAAACAAAAGTGAGGAGAGGAGAGGATGCTCCCTAATCAAGTTTCCATGGTTGCCTCCTCATCCAATTGGTCCCTTGGGCACCCCTCTGTTGCACAGCATCCTGGAAGAACTCCTGCAATTTAAAACCTTAATTGCATATTCGCGAGGCGAGAGATCACTCGCGAGGCGAATCTGGAAAAATTGTTTTCACACTTTCCAGAATAGCGAGGCGAGTAGTATCTCGCGAGGCAAATCTGGAATTCCAGCAGATGATTTTGCCCAGAATCGCGAGGTGAAAGTATACCTCGCGACGCGAGACAAGCGTGAGCAAGCCTCTGAGATTCAGGGCTTCTGTCTCGTGTGGCCACTTAGGATTCGCGTGGCGAATCAAGCTTTTTATTTTTTTTTTTATTTCTTTTATTATATATATGAAAATGACAAACTAAAAATAAAGGATACCTAGCTTGGGTTGCCTCCCAATAAGCGCTTCTTTAACGTCACTAGCTTGACTTATTAAGAAGCATCCACCTGGATCCCATAGCCTGTGGCACAAGGGCCAAGAGACGCTCATCATGTGAGATCCTCCACCCGGATCCCATGGTTTGTGAAGTGGCCCTTGCAGAAGCAATACGACTCTATCCATAATTCCACCTGGCCCGTGTGTGAAAACTCCATTGCCCTCTGTAATTATGAACTCACTTCCTCTCGGGTCAAATGGTGTTTTCTCGAGGAAGTGTGCCAGACAAGTGGGAGGGTCTAACTTACCAATGTCCAGACATGCATGTAAGCCAACATAGTTATCCAATGCAGTAATTTCAGGTTGCTTGGCAAGCATGGTGAAATCCTCTACCACCTTATCTGCATTTTGATCTCTACCCCCTTGCTCCGGTGCCTTGTCCCTTGCCAACTCCTCTTCCTTAGGTTGCTCTTCCTCAACATGTGGTTGTTCCGGTGCCTTGTCTTCCTCAACTTCCTGAGACTAGTTGCATCCCAGTCAGATCCCAACACCCTACCGCTTCTAGTTGTTATGGATTCGCATTGGTCCTTAGGGTTGTTCTCTGTACCACCTGGGAAAGTGCCTGGGAGACGCTCATTTAGTTGCTCTGCGAGCTGAGCCAACTTGTCAATGGTTGTGCTTGTATTGATTGCCAACTTCTCTATTGCCGCATTCACCCTCTCAAAACTCAACTCCCAAGGTTGTCTTCCACCATCCTGTCGAGGTTGTGGTTGCCGATTCCGTTGAGCATTACTCCACGCGAAACCCGGATGGTCTCTCCTCATATAACCCCAATACTGATTCTGACTCTGATAGTAGTTCTGGGGCTCGCTGTCATAGAAATTATGGCATGAGTCCACATATTCTTGAGAGAAGTAGAACGGACAGCTCTGAGTGTCATGGTCTCCATTACAATATTCGCAACCCGGAAGCATTCCTTCGTGTACCTCGCATACAAAACAAGGCAAGACCAAGTGGAATCAAAGAAGTAGAGAGAGATAATAGAAAATAAAAATAAAAATAAAAATAAAAATAAAAATAACTTAACCAAATAATCAAACTTCCCTGAAATTAGGAAAATTGGTTGTGCCAATCCCCGGCAACGGCGCCAAAAACTTGTTGAGTCACCGGCAAGTGTACCGGGTCGTCGCAAGTAATAAAATAACACGGTAAGTAATTACCGAGGTCGAACACAAGGATTGGGCTACCAATTCAACTAATCCGCGGGAAATTAGATACGTTGGTCAAGCGAGGCGAGTGGTCGAGGGAGAGAAAATATAAGGTCGCAATCTAAATTAACAAATCTAATAAAACTAAGCTATTAAAATATGAAATTAAAATGTCCAAGGTCACAAATCCACCTACCCAATCATGCATACCCAAGTGATGATGAATTCCTCCCTAAGTTCATTTATAATGTCAACCGGGACCCCCAAATTCTCCTAAATCCACTGTCGTGCTCATTAGGACGTATTCGAAGATTGGATTAATTACTTACTAGGTCTCATAATCCTAATCATCAAACTCTGTTAATTCTTGTTCCCTATAAGGTTGCACCGATCTCCTACTCACTCTCGTGCAATATTCGATCGATGATCCCAATTCAAGTTCTAAACGTGAATCGCTGACTAAGCCTCATCAACGTTAACAAGTCAATCACGCATGCATATGATCAACACAATCAAATCAGAATTGGAAAACATTAATTGAGAAAAGGGGAGAAAGACATACATCACATCGAATCTACACTGCCATGGGTGGCTTCATTGTTCCCCGCGGGGCAGGGGATTAGTTCCTCATGCTCATATACAAACAATCGGACATAACCACCATAGTAAAATAAGAAAAAGAAAAAGGGAGACGCAGCTCCAAAGAGACAAGAAATCGTCCTAAACGCTACTCTAAACAAGTGGAAAAAAACTAGGATTCGGATCTCTTTCTTCTGATCTGAAACAGCCTATAAATAGGGATTCTGGTTCTCGCCCGCTCGCGGGGCGAGTGGGTTCTCGCGAGGCGAGCATTAAAATTGGCGCGCATTCAAAATGGACTCTCGCGAGGCGAATTTCAGTTTTGGCTCCATCCTGAGTTTGAATGCTCGCGAGGCGAATTGTGATTAGCGAGGCGAGACTGAAAAGATGATTTCTCTGGCACAGTCAGGCCTTCGGGATCGCGAGGCGAGCTTGTGACTTGCGAGGCGAGACAGAAAAGGTGACTGTTGCTCTTTAGGCTGGTCTTCAGGATCGCGAGGCGAGCAGCCTTTCGCGAGGCGAATATCTCCAGAATGGAAATTTCCACTGTTTCTTTGACTTTCCTTGACTCTCGGAGCTTCACTTCTAACCTGAAACAATAAAAAGAAATAAAAAGCGTAATTCTATTCAAAATAGACTAAAAACTACAAAAATTGCCTAGAACGAGTCAAAGTCTACTTAGGAACAAAACAAGGCCAAATTTGGGCGAAAACGAGATTGAACTCGAATAATTAGCACAAAAACCGCAGTCCATCTAGTTATAAAACTAGATAAGCCAGAGGCTTATCAAGCAGCTGGAGTCTTATCAACAAGTGCTCCCCCACTAGCAGCATCCAAAATATTTCTATCCATCGGTAGTAACCCCTCATAAAAATACTGAATAAGGAGCTACTCAGAAATCTGATGCTGAGGGCAACTGGATACCAACTGCTTGAATCTCTCTCAATACTCAGCCAATGACTCATTGCCTTGTCGAATGCCACATATTTCCTTCCTGATTGATGCAGCTCTGGAGGCAGGAAAATATCTCTCTAAGAAAACCTTCTTTAAATCGCTCTAGGTGGTAACAGAGTTTGGCTCAAGATAGTACAGCCAATCCTTTGCAGCACCCTGTAGGGAAAACGGGAAGGTTCTCAGCTTGATGTGATCCTCAGTTATTCCCTCTGGTCTCAAAGGTGTGGAGCAGACAACCTGGAATTCCTTCAGATGCTTATGTAGATCCTCACCTGCAAGACCACTAAACCTTGGCAACAAATGTATTATACCAGATTTTAATTCAAAGGGAGTAACAGCACCAACATATTCAATACACAAGCCATTATAATTAACATCAGGGGCAGCAAGCTGTCTTAATGTCCTTTGGTCACCCATGTTATCAAAATCAGTTTCAGAATTAGAATCACCACTAGTGCTAGCCCGAATTGCTCTACGGCGTGTGTGTAGTGTTCTTTCAATTTCAGGATCAAAATCACACAAGTCAGGGCAAGTTGACCTAGTAGCCAGACTAATTCAAAACAAAAACGAAAAAAAGAAAAAAAATGCGAAAATTACAAACAAGAGTCCCCGGCAACGGCGCCAATTAAGCTAAAGACGATTAATCTACTGTTCTCGATTTCCCAGCCATCATCGGTTCATGTAAATTCCAAGCCCTAAGCAGATTCTAATCCCCTTTCGGTTGTAGCAACAATTAACAAGCGAAATCGCTACTACGAGATATATGTTCCTAATTCCCGAATTAAGCAAACGGGGTTAAGCCCTTCGTGAATTAAGCAAACACGAATTGAACACACGCGAATTAAGCAAACGCGATTAAATATAGGAACATAACATCACTGAAATAAATCAACACAAACACTATAAACTCCTTAATTAAGCAAACAGAAATATATAACATAGTATTGAAAAGGGAAAAGCAAACAAAACAGGAATTACAGAACCTCAAGTGTGGTGGAAATCGATTACAGTAGACTAATCCAAGAAAATTAGTTCTCCATAGAAAACGTATCACCACCAGAAATTCTATAAAAAAAAAACAGTGGATAATGATCCAGTCCTTCTAATCTGCCCAGAACAGCAATATAATATTCAGGAACTGCGCCTCTCGCGAGGCGAACACTGACTCATGAGGAGAATCTTATGAAGAAATCTGAAACGTCTGGACTTCTCGCAAGGCGAAGAATGGCTCGCGAGGCGAGACATTGATTCGCGAGGCGACACAAAGGTTTGCATTTTCTGGAACAGTCAGCCTTCAGGGTCGTGAGGCGAGGTGTAGTTCGCGGGGCGAGACAGAGAGGAGGACATTCTGCTGTTCAGCTGGTCTCAGGTTCGCGAGGCGAGAAGACTCTCGCGAGGCGAATACCTCCAGGATTGAAATTTCCCCTGTTTCTTTATTCCCTTAACTTCTAAGTTAACCTGAAAACAATGAAATAGCCATAAGTGCATTATTTGACTCCAAACTGGCTAAATTAACCTAAATCTACTTAAACGGCTTAAAATGTTGCTTGAGGACAATTGAGTCTAATTTGGGCGAAAACGAAATATAATTAGCACAAAACCATGGTCATACTAGTCATAAAACTAGATGAGCCAGCGACTTATCAGTTAGCCTATTTCTTCTTTGTCATATGACGTGATTGTTTCAAACTCCAATTATTTAACTAGTTATTATGGAATTCGATGTGTTTGGACTGTCCTTTTGTTGTTCAGGATAGACACTTTCATGATAAAAGAAGTTTCTTAATGAGACTTAATCTAATCACTTTTACCTTTGGTGGAAGTGATCCAGTCTGAAATCTTGTTGGACTGTTATTCTTTTAAATCGTTGTTAATAAAATTCTTGTGAAAGAAGGAGCTTTATTAGATTCGAGTTTGTAAATGTGTACCGATCATGCATTTTTATGTAACACCCCGTTTTTACATTTTTTTCATTATCGATATAATTTTTAATTCTTTATATTTTTATCTAAGATTTAGAAAATGATTTTGGATAAAACAATATCATATTTATACTCTACCTTATGGTAAAAGGTTACGGTAAAAATTTAGGTTTAAAATTCTGACGAAACCCGGTCTGCGTTTTAACTGACAGTAATATTTTACTCAGCAAAAAACCTAATTTTGACCCGATAACAAAACCGTTTATATTTTTATTTTATTTTATTTTATTTCCAACCATAGTGGTTATTTTGAAATTTTTTAAAATAAATAGGTTATTATACGTTAGTCGGGCGAACACTCGACGATCGGGGATCGACGAAATAGAGAACGGAGGTGGAGAGACAAAACCCGACGCCGGACGGATGAGGACAGTGAGTCATCTATGATGACTCGTGGTGGTAAGTCATAGGGGTTAGTCATCTTGCATTAAATGCAAGTAATGATGGTTATGTGTGAAATGTCTAGAATGCCCTTGGACTTTATGTGAAATTTCAAGAGTGTTCCTAAGTGAATTTTGACCAAAATACCCTCTAAAATTACTTAATTTCGTGCAGCCCCTCAACTAAATCAAAATCATTTCATTTTGATTTCATTTCATCATCTTTCTCTCAAAAACCCTAATCGGGTAAATAACGGAACCGGACACGAATGTGCAGAGATATACCGGGGGACAAAACGACGAGTCATCCATGATAACTCAAGAGGAATGAGTCACCAAATGACTCACCATAGCCATTAATGTGCATTTATGACAAGTAAACTTGAAAAGACTAAAATACCCCTAAGCTTAACCTAACCGACGTTATGTTAAGTTCTAACCATGGTTAAGGAACCAAGGTTAGTTCTTGTGGCCAAGAATCAGCCACACCCTTCCTGAAATGTGAGCCACATGTTTGTTAATGATGGTCACTAATTAACCCTAGTTAAGTTACTAATTAACTATAGTTACGTTATTATTTATTTTCTAACTTAACCTTGGTCAATTTAACTCAACCATGGTTATCTTTTAAGATTAAACTACTCATTTTCTCACATAAATACCCTCTTGGCCCCAGCTCCCTTCCACTCATAGACACCATTTCACTTCTTTGATCATCATTTTCTCTAAGAACACATAAAGACTTCATTGATGCTCATACTCATCCGAAACTGTACCAAAATTCTGACCCTTTTCTATTCTGAAACTCGGAAAACTTTCAACATTAAAGGTGTTACTCTTCATCTCTGCTTTCCAACGAGCTACAGATCACCAAAAACGGATAAATATATTGGGAGATATGCCCAAATTACCAAAACAGCTCAAATTCCTCAGCATCCTAGGAGAACAGTGGAAAGATGACTCTTTACTCCCCTGTTATGATCTTAATCAAACAAAACCTCAAACATAAAAGTTGTGACTCTCCTTCTTACCTTTCTAACAAGCCAAATTTTGTAATTTTTAGATGAGTAAATCGTGAGATATGCTCATAATACCATCACACCCTCAAAGCTGTCAAATTTTCAACAAAGCTTGTTTTGATCATTACTCTTCATCAAGAGGTAAACCTCTCTTCTACATGATCAATCATGTCTTCATTTTCATTTATTTCATGATTTTCATGCCATGATCATCATTTAAAATTTTTAGATCTAGAACTTTGAAAATTCTTAGAAAATCATAGAAAAATCATTTTAATGTGAGATCAATTTCTATGATCTTCATATGACTTCTATATTCATCGTCCAAGAGCTTGAAAAATTTAGAGATCCCTAGCTATTTCTTTCCAACTTGACCGAACCTATGTGCAAGTGGGTTAGGATGATTTTCTTCATTCTTTAACTTGAGTGTGAGACAGAAGGAGCTCAACATGAGACAGAGAAGATGGATGGAGTTTCTGAAAGATTATGATTTCATGTTACAATATCATCCTGGAAAAGCGAACATCATAGCAGATGCACTAAGCATAAAGTCCATTCATATCTCAGCTATGGTGGTGAAGGAATTAGAGTTGATTGAAAAGTTTCGTGATCTCAATTTAATCATGGACGTAAGTCAAAAGAAAATTTGTGTAGGAATGATCAAGATCTCTAGTGGACTAATGGAAGAGATCAGAGAACAACAAGTCGTCAATCCCTGTCTTCAAGAGAAGAAGAAGTTAATAGAACTAGGAAAAGCTATCGAGTTTATCTTGGGATCAGACAACATCTTAAGGTACAATGGACGAGTCTGTGTACCCGATAATCCTGAGATGAAAAAGATGATTCTGGAGGGATCACACAAGAGTAAGTTGAGTATTCATCCGCGATCAACTAATATGTACAAAGATTTGAAACAAAAGTTTTGGTGACCAGGCATGAAAAGACAAGTCGTGGAGTATGTTACAGCATGCCTGATTTGTCAAAAAGCGAAGGTAGGACATCAACGACCAGGCGGAATGCTTACATCGTTAGATGTACCTGAATGGAAGTGGGACATCATATCGATGGATTTTGTGGTAAGTTTACCATGAACTTTCAAAGGTTTTTATTCAATTTGGGTGATCGTTGACAGGTTCACGAAGTCAGCACAATTCTTACCTGTTAAGATCAACTACGCTGTGGAAAAGTTGATTGAAGTTTACATCAAAGAAGTGATTAGACTTCACAGAGTACCTTCGAGTATTGTTTTAGATAGAGACCCGAAGTTCACTTCAAGTTTTTGGGGAAGTTTACATCAAGTGCTAGGAACCAAGTTACGCTTAAGTTCAGCTTATCATCCTCAAACTGATGGACAAACCGAGAGGACGATTCAATCGTTAGAAGACTTGCTGAGAGCATGTGTCTTATACCATTGAGGAAGTTGGGATGACCTTTTGTCACTAATAGAGTTCACATATAACAACATTTTTCTCTCAAGTATAAGGATGACACCCTATGAGGCCTTATATGGAAGGAAATGTTAAACACCTGTGTGTTGGTATCAAGATGGAGAAAGCACAATTTTAGGACCAGAAATTGTGCAGTAAACAAAGGAAAAGGTTAAACAAATCCGTGAAAGGATGAGAATGACACAAAGCAGGCAGAAGAGTTACTCTGATCAGAGGAGATGACCCCTTGAATTCCAAGGTGAACATGTATTTTTGAGAGTCACACCCACGGCTGGGGTAGGGAGGGTTTTAAAATCCAAAAAACTCACTCCAAAATTTATTGGACCTTACCAAATTCTTCGTCGTATTGGTCCAGTAGCCTATCAAATTGCTTTACCACCTTTTCTTTCAAATACTCATAGTGTTTTCCATGTCTCACAATTGAAGAAGTATATTCCTGATCCATCTCACTTAATTGAACCCGATAAAGTGCAATTAAAAGAAAACTTGTCTTATGAGACTTCATCTGTGCAAATCGAGGATAAGAGGATTAAGCAACTCAGGGGTAAACAAATTTCCTTAGTCAAGGTTATTTGGAATGAGACAATAGGAGAGGCAACATGGGAAGCTGAGGACAAAATGAAGTCACAATATCCTGATCTTTTTCCAGGTACGTAATTTCGTGGATGAAATTTTTTTTAGTGGGGTAGTAATGTAACACCCCGATTTCTGCTGTTTTCTGTATCGATAAACAAATATCTGTTTATATTTTTATCTGAGATCTAGAAAATGATTTTGGTTGAAACAAAATCATATTTAGACTCGAATTCATGGCGAAAGCCTACGGTTAAGTGTTTGTCTTGCAAATTGGAGCAATTTCTTCATCTCTTCTTCATCTTCGAGAGGTAACTACTTTTCCTCTATGATCATAAGCTTTCTTATTCCATTTCTTTCCATTGAATCATGTCCAAAACCCATTTTCTTCAACTTTCATGTATGTGTTAATAAAATTGTAGAAAATCATAGGATGATTATTTTTGATTTCTAACAAATTTCTATACCTCTCTAATACTCTAGGATCATGGATCCAAGAGTATGTAAAATTTTGAAACCCCTAGCCATTTTTTTATTGTGGGCCGAATCCTAACCATAAAATGGGTTACATGATTTTGATTCATTTTCAAGTTATGACAATTTTCCCAATCTCTACACTACTCTAAGGTCATGGAGGAGGAGGACTCCATGGAGGACGAGGAGGAGGTACTCGAGTATCATCCTCAACTTGACGGCATTGTTCCAGAGGTTGAGGCAGAGGCGGATGCATGTATCCTCACTGGATACTCCTGCGGTCGGGGAGTGCTATGGAGGTCTTCCCAATGGCTTTCATTAGGTGCGACCAGCAGTAGGACTTATTTTGTGTTTACTTTTTAGGAAGTAGTGGTATTGTCACAATCTGTATATCTTGGTTACTGAGAGCCATCTTTTTTATGTCGTGGTTCCGGACTACCGGTACTATATAAGTTTAGTTTATGTGTGTTTCCTTATGTTATGACTTTGGTAAATGACCTGTTAATATAAAGGTCCATATGTAAAACAGTAATGATGCATATATATACATATGTATACGGTTGTTAGTTATCAATGTTTGGTTTGTATCGATCGAGGAAAAAGAAAAAAAAATTCAACTAATTTCAAGTAAGTTAAGAAATAGAGAAAATTATATTTTCCGAAAGCAACCAGCGTAATTATTTTCAGTCCTTTTGTTTCAACATGTAGCGTCAAGGGGGTGTTACTAACTTAAAATGCCTGAATTTATTTGTCGCTTATGTGTATGTACTTGAGTATTTGAAAACTAAATCTGAATTTATATGGAATCTATTTGAGTAACGAAGTACCAAATTAGTGTTGACATACCTTCTCATTTTCATTGAGAACAAGTGTTGATTCATTTCACAACCAGCATAGACTTTTTAGGTTTTCTCTGATTACCATAGCATGTAAATACAATGGTGATAGGAGAAAATCTTGTATAATTCTCTCTTACGCTAACGACGGGTGTCGACCGTTGCAAAATTAAAACCACGTTAATGACAAACCCCTCCCGTCGGTAACTCTGAAACCTAAAAAATATAAACTTTATTATCCACCGCCTGAGCCGTCGCAAATGTAACTTAGTTACCGACGGGCCCAAGTTGTCGGTACCATTCCCTAACGTACGGTTGACTGTATTACTGTTATAATAATAATAATAATAATTATTATTATTATTTTTATTACTATTGTTATTATTATTCCAATTATTATTGTCAGAGAAACGTCACAAACTAATTTAATGGTCCTAATAACTATTTAGAGAGATATTGATTTCAACAAATGGTGATATTAAAAAGTTCATTAAATTGTATTTAAGTAAATATCCATAAAAAGAAGTTTCCTGAAATATTATGATTGCATCAACTTAAAACACTTGAATTCATTGGTCACTATGTGTATCCACTCTAATTTGGTGCTTTGTTACTCAAACATGTTCCATATAAATTCAACTTTAGTTTTCAAATACTCAAGTAGAACACCTTCTCATTTTCAATAAGAACAAGTGTTAATTCTTTTCACAACCAGCATAGACTTCTTAGGTTTTCTCCGATTACCATAGCATGTAAATACAACAGTGAGTGGAGAAAAATCTTGTATAATTCTCTCTTAAACTACCGACGGGGATCAACCATTGCCAAATTAAAACCACGTTACAGACGGTCGCCAGCCATTGGTAACTCCGAAACCTAAAAAATATAAACTTTTATTATCGACTGCCTGGAGCCGACGCAAATGTAACTTTAGTTACCGACGGGCCCGAGTCGTCGGTACCATTCCCTAACGTAGGGTTGACTGTATTATTGTTAGTATTGTTGTTGTTATTATTATTATTATTATTATTATTATTATTATTATTATTATTATTATTATTATTGTCAGAGAAACGTCACCAACTAATTAAATGGTCCTATTAACTATTTAGATAGATATTGCTTTCAACAAATGGTGATATTAAAAAGTTCATTAAATTGTATTTAAGTAAATATTCATAAAAAGAAGTTTCCTGAAATATTATGATTGCATCAACTTAAAACACTTGAATTCATTGGTCGCTATGTGTATTCACTCTAATTTGGTGCTTTGTTACTCAAACATGTTTCCTATAAATTCAGCTTTAGTTTTCAAATACTCAAGTAGAACACCTTCTCATTTTCATTGAGAACAAGTGTTGATTCTTTTCATAACCAGCATAGACTTTTTAGGTTTTCTCCAATTACCATAGCATGTAAATGCTATTATGAGTAGAGAACAATCTTGTTTTATTCTCTCTTCCCCAAATACTGGTTTCTAGCATGAGTCGAAAACAGTCTTGTTTGATTCTCTCTTCCCCAAATACTGGTTTCTAGTCTATGCCGCATAAGGCAATTATATATGGAAAATAGCTGATACGATGTTATCTTTTTGCCACTGATTCTTTTCCGTGTTCAGTTGCCTTATTGCACGTGGACTGGAAACAAATATTTTGCATTCCAAAATTTGTCAGAGCAAAATATATGTTCAAATTTTTTTCTCTGAAGTGGAATCTTTAAATTTGAATTCCCAAATAACTTGATTTCCTCTTGTTCTCGTTAACTTGTATTTCTAACTTTTGAAACATAAAAGACTTTTTTCGCATTGAGTAGAAAATGGACTTATGGAAGCCCCATACGAAAAAACTCATACACCTAGAAGCATACGAATTTGGGGAACTAAAACCGGAAAGACATGTAGAAAAAGACAAAGACAGAGAGCAATTTGAAAATAGGGGAACTACAAAGAGAAAAGGGCATACATAGAGATAGAACGGTGATAGAGAAAAAGGGATGATGGGCAGGGCAAACTCAATCATCCGTCGGCCTTCACGATTGTGTAATCATTATTGTAGATCAGTAAATGTTGATAAAATCCCCTATTTCTGAATTAACTATATGACAAAAGTTTGTATTTGATGATACTATTATATTTGTTCTATAGTTGCAATTTTTTTTTATAAGTTGCAAAATCTTGTTGAAATCAAATTCTTGAGCTTAGTCATGGTATACAGATGTTTGAATGGCTGAGGTTTTTTCATCCTTGAGACCGATATGATACAGGAACATCGTATAGTTCTTTAATTCCTCTGCGAAGCTTGACCATGATACTAAATTCAGCATTTTAATTATACTTGCAAGTGAGAATGGTTGTTGCATTTCTAACCTAATAGTGCATAGTAAGACACTTGAGTGGAGCTGTCACAAATGTATTTTTAGTTATCGACGAGCCCTAGTCGTCGGTATCATTCCCTAACATACGATTTACTGTATTATTGTTATTGTTGTTATTATTATTATTATTATTATTATTATTATTATTATTATTATTATTATTATTATTATTATTCCAATTATTATTGTTAGAGAAACATCACAAACTAATTCAAAGAGATATTGCTTTCAACAAATGGTGATATTAAAAAGTTTATTAATTTGTATTTAAGTAAATATCCATAAAAAATAGTTTCCAGAAATAATATGATTGCATCAACTTAAAATGCCTGAATTTATTGGTCGCTTATGTGTATCAACACTAATTTGGTGCTTCGTTACTCAAACAGATTCCATATAAATTCAGATTTAGTTTTCAAATACTCAAGTAGAACACCTTCTCATTTTCATTGAGAACAAGTGTTGATTCTTTTCATAACTAGCATAGACTTTTTAGGTTTTCTCAGATTACAATAGCATGTAAATACAATGGCAAGTGGAGAAAAATCTTGTATAATTCTCTCTTATGCTAACGACGGGCGCTGACCGCTGCAAAATTAAAAATACGTTACTGACGGGCCCCTGCCATTGGTAACTCTGAAACCTCAAAAATATAAAACTTTTATTATCGACTGTTGGAGCCGTCGCAAATGTAACTTTAGTTATCAACAGGCCCTAGTCGTCGGTACCATTCCTTAACGTACGGTTGACTGCATTATTGTTATTATAATTATTAGTATTCTTATTTTGTTTATTTCAATTATTATTGTTAGAGAAACATCACAAACTAATTTAATGTTCCTAATAACTATTCAGATAGATATTAAAAAGATCATTAAATTGTATTTAAGTAAATATCAATAAAAAATAGTTTCCTGAAATATTATGATTGCATCAACCTAAAACGCTTGAATTCTTTGGTTGCTTATGTGATCCACTCTAATTTGGTGCTTTGTTACTCAAACAAGTTCCCTATAAATTCAGCTTTAGTTTTCAAATACTCGAGTAGATAATCTTCTCTTTTTCTTTGAAAGGAATTGTTGATACTTTTCCCAACTAGTGTAAACCTTTTGGGTTTTCTTCAATTACCATTGCATGTAAATGCAATGATGAGTAGAGAACAGTCTTGTTTGATTCTCTCTACCCCAAATACTGGTTTCTAGCATGTGTCGAGAACAGTCTTATTTGATTCTCTCATCCCCAAATACTAGTTTCTAGTCCTTGTTGCATAAGGCAACTATACATGGAAAATAGCTGATGCGGTGTTATCTTTTTGCCATTGATTCTTTTCCGTGTTCAGTTGCCTTATTGCATGAGACGCCCCGACGTCCCATTAAAGAAAACCCAAAATATTAAGACCTAATTTCGTTATTATCGTTAAGCGAATGAATTAAAAACAGTGAAAAATTAAAAACTTAAAATATAAAACACATATATAAACATACATACAGAAACATAACTATAATATATACATACATGCTGGTACAAGTACTATCAAGGGATTCCCATCAGTAGGATCCCGATATATACAAACGGGTGATAACATGAAAATACATCAAAACACCAAAAGGAAGATGCCTCACCAATGCTTTCCACATCCCGTCCCTTCTCAAAATACAATAAAACCTCACTCACACCTATAGAGATGGTACTGGCCCGAGCCATTATACACTCCCACCCTCGTCCACATCCCGCAGGTTTGGACACTCCTCCGCTCTCACTGGAAGAGCTCCTGTCCGACTGCCTTTGAAACCTCTGCCGGTAAAGCCTGCTATTGCAGGGATGAAGCCGTCTGGTAGATACTCGAGAAGACTCTGAAACCGTAGCCCGGATCTATGGAGGTGCTGGTACCTCTGGAAGGGGTGCTAGGTCCTGGGGGGGGGGGGGGGGGGCAATCGGGTCCTCCTCCTTGATGGGTGTTAACTCGGGCTCTGGTGCTGGTGCGAGCCCTGGTACCAGTACCTCAAAGGGTACCATGAAGGGGACTGGATACACGCCTGGCATCGGCGATAGGTGTCCATCAGGCGGTCCTATCGGGAAAGGAAGAGTAGTGCCAAAACAGAAAGTGTCGACTAAACCTATCGGCACTCCCTGTCCAAGCCCGGTGGTGATGGACGTAGGACCCGTATACACAACGAAGCGAGTGACTGGGTTCATGAGCCACGCGTTCGGATCGACGCACTTAACCTCAAAGGTCCCCGAGAGGGGGAACCCCGGGTCCTGAGTCATCCACGGATGATCCCAGTGCGCCATCTACAAGATCTGGATATGAGATACAAAACATATATATACAACACACCAAAACAAAAGGGGATAAGAAACCATATAACATCAAACGTGGAAAGGGTTTAGCAACATTTAATTCTATAACAGCACACTAAACACCCATCTACAATAATATAAATATCTATATATATTTAACACAAATCATCCTCGATCCACGTGTATGATTTTTCCTCTATCCTCCATCATGATGCAATGCAAATGCTGTATGAATCATCTCATCAGGTATCGGCCATATCCGGTTATCACATTAATAGAATCGACACGTCCCAGAGTCCCCGACGCACACCCTCGTCCGTAGATGGAGGATGCACATGCAAAGCAATGACACTATAGTTGCACAATCCAGTGCACACCTCTGAACCACGGCCAGGGTGCTCATGTAACGCATGAACTATAGCTGCAACGAAAATGAAATAATGTCTGGGATGGTTCGCCGTTAGCCTAACCCCGAGAATTCTCCCTGCGAGGAATAGGCCCCATCGACCATGTTTCAGGTCCTCCAGACCATGTTTCAGGTCAACCATATCACATACCATGTTTCTGGTCACCCCCTAGTGCCCTAACCACTCATCATAATCTCCTGAATAACCTCAAATAATAAGTCTCATCGTATCAATCTTATCATCATAACACCATAATCATCTCGGTTAGACACTACTAACACATATAATATGAATTCCCCAATACATCATCATGTCTCAAAATAACTTATCACTTACTCAACTTCTAAGCACAATCATAACACTCTTCATGTCATCATGTTCTCAAAACCATCATCATTACCATCATGTCATCACTTCCAAAATAATAATTACCAAAATATAATAATAATAAATATAAACACTTTCAAAAATAATTACAACACCCATGTTATCATCCATAAAGTACCAAGTTCAAGTCAACTAGTCAAGCAGGCAATCATTACAAAATAATATATATATATATATATATATATATATATCGTGACGACGATAAACGTACAATTTCAATATCATCATTTGTACCACTAGGTAGTCCCCAATGTGATATGGACATTGTCCGTTACTCGTTCTCGTGTAGGGTTTGGTCGCCCTATGCCATTATCGAATTAAATGCAACCACGCTGTTTCTTGTGACACCCTTCTATCCCGCACGTTAATATAAAACATTTACTTAAAAGAGGTAATATAAAAACATGCATTTATTTGACTAAAATCAAACTTGGATAAAAAGGTTTTACATCTCAACGTAAACAACCCGGAAATAACATAGTTTTAAAACAATAAAACATAAACAACGTATAGCATAAACATAACCCAACCCCGATGTCACATACAGAGTTGGTATAACCGACCGGATACATCACGGAAACAAACTGAAACAACTAAACAAAACTAATAACTATAACTAAGCATCTAACTAGAGTCGCGATTCCTCAGAGTCACTCCTCCACTGGCTACTCACCGTCTTCTGCACAAGAGATACATGCAACAACAGAAACAGGAAAACAGGGAGTAAGAAATCATGTAAACACAACGGCATGGGAATAGGGAATAAGATGAACATATAGCAACATCCATATATATATATACATCATCATATAATATCAAAACAACATGTTAATCATCCAACATATGCTATGCATTGCAATGGAACCCTACTCCACTACTCCATCAATGCATGTGGATCCAACTAACTCGGGAAGTCAACTTCGGAGTTACATATCCGTATTGGCCAAACAGCACCAACACCGGCAGTTCCCCAAACCAAGGAAGAACCCCTTGGATAGCCGGCATATCATAACTGAATATGCCACCTCGGGGATGCACGGTTCACCAAACCTCGGGTGAACCACCCGAGACTTGGGCCAAATCGTCATAACTTGGACGACCTCCCCTATGTTGAACATCCCCTCAACATCAACTCCAATGCTCTATGCAAATGGTACAACAACAAACAAGGCAACCACCTCCTTTGCTTGGGCCTAAAAGCACCCAAGACTTACCACCAACATCAACATCAACACCTTAGACCCAAACCGTGGGGTCAAGGGCCCCTTGACCAAAAAGCTCCAAGGTCCAACATAACAACATCTTGACCAAAAAGCGTTGAGAGCACTTTGGCCAAAAACCACGAAAGCGTAACAACGTTCGGCAACCCATTGGGTACCGGCTTAACCAACTTATTATTCTTATTCATTTTAATTGATCTCAAATTAACTTATCTAACTCGTTACCATTCAATTGGTGTATTATTACATCATCTGGGGATAATCGGGGTGAAACACCCCTTTAATTCATTAGTTTCAGGTTTTGACCAGTAGGGGGAAGCACGAGTGTGCTCACCTCAGCACGGACGTGCTGCCACTTAAGTGGAGCATGGTCATGCTCAATGCGCGGCCTGCCTTCCAGAATTTAACTGGGACCACGCTCGTGCTCCCTGTTTAGCACGGTCGTGCTCCTAGGCAGGGCTATACTGTTCTGGGCAGAATTCAACGTGTTCTTGGAGTTTAGGCTCCCTAATTCTCTCAAATCAGATCCTAGGATCTTAACTAAAACATTCGGCATGAAACCTCACCCCTCACTAACGCGGTTCATGTCTTATGAAGCATTTGGGAATAAATCCCTTAATTTATATGTTAACTAAGAGTCCCAAATTAAACCAATTAGAGTCTTATTAACATATTCAACATGTTAAAAACATCAGTCAACCAACATTCAACATAATCTATATCATAACAACAACATCCATAACATAGGCATTCATACTAAACTCGTCGTACAGGACAATTCAATTGACATACCATATCATTTACAACTCAAAAATTATAACAAATAGACATACCAATTAAATCAATTAAACATATAAACAATTCAACCATATAACCAGGCAGATCATGGCATCAATAGCATTATAACAACAATAAATGGGGCAATTGGAACCCCTCATCTTACGCTATTCCCTAGCCTAGTTTATACATTATTATTCTCCCATACCTGGATTGACGATTCTACAACAAGTCGCTAAACGACGAACCAGTCATGTTCCCTTAAGCGGCTCAGTTACTCTCCAAGCCTTGGTCAAACAAGAACATCAACAAATTAGTTCCCAATTTCAGATAATAGAAAAGGAAACTCAAAGGGGAAGGAACCGTTACCTATACCGATCAACACTGACGAACTAGACGTTCCCACAAGTCTCCAAAATTCCAACAAAGCAATGAGTTTAGAGAAAATAGGGAAGAAAGGGGTTGCTGCCGTACTAAGGTGGAAGTTGTCGTCAAAATAGGGTTTATGACGTAAACCCTCGATCATTGTTCTGTTTATAAAGGCACAGACTCGAGCATGGTCGTGCTCCTCCTTAAGCACGAGCGTGCTTGACTTAGCGCCTACGAGGTGCGTCCAGTCATTGAGCAAGGCCGTGCTCATTGCTGAGCACGGCCGTGCTCATTGCTGAGCACGGCCGTGCTCATTGCTGAGCACGGCCGTGCTCAACTTAAAAGTTGAAACACGCTTTAGCCTTTAAGCACGGGCGTGCTGGCTATTGAGCACGAGCGTGCTCATGCACTAGAAAGGGACTTTTGAACCAAAAATCCCACTAAGCCCTCAACCAACCAAACAACTTAAATAAAAGCACTTAAACGAGAAGTAGTGTGTTACAATTCTACCATCCTTATAAAATTTCGTCCTCGAAATTTCTACTCACCTGGGTTGAAAAGGTTCGGATACGACTTCATCATCTTACTTTCCAGCTCCCACGTATCACTTTCCTCAGTAGCCCCACTCCGAACGACTTTGACCAAAGGAATTTCCTTGCCTCTTAGCTGCTTCACCCTCCTATCCTCGACTCGAAGGGGTAACACCTCAAAAGTTAGGTTCTCTTTTAACTTTATGGTATCGGGGACTATCACGTGGCTAGGGTCATGAACATACTTTCTGAGTTGAGACACATGGAAAACACTATGAAGGTTGGACAAGAACGGTGGTAAGGCTATTTGGTAGGCAACTTCGTCAACTATTTTTAGGATTTGGTAAGGACCAATGAATCTCGAAGTAAGTTTATTCATCTTCATCACTCTACTAACCCCAGTTGTCGGAGTAACTCTCAAGAATATATGATCGCCTTTCTGGAATTCGAGCGCCTTCCTCCTTTTGTCATGGTAGCTCTTCTGCCTACTTTGTACCGCCTTCATCTTTTCCTGAATCATCCTCACTTTTTCAATGGTTTCGTGCACCACTTCAGGTCCTAATACAACACTATCACTAGGTTCACTCTAACACAAGGGTGTCCTACATCTCCTCCCATAAAGAGCTTCATATGGTGCCATCCCAATACTGGAATGGAAATGTAACATCCCAAAATTCTAATATAATTAATTTGAGGTTTAGTGTAAAGGTCCTAATACACACACACCAATGGAATTGCCTTGTTCCTTAAGAGGTTTAGTGTAAAGGATTTGTTAGTATAAAATTTATTAGAGTTGGTTAGGAATTGCAAGGGGAATAATGAATTTATATATATATATGTGTGTGTGTGTGTGTGTGTGTGTGTGTGTGTGTGTGTGTGAATGTAAACATAAGTACAGACTTTTCACGTAGGGGCCTAGGGGTAGCTCATAAGTCAAGTGGGCTTAGTTATTCTATAAAAAAAAAGAAATAAACAATAAAGAAAAAAAAAGTAAAAGAAAATAAACTAAAAAAAAGGAAAAAAAGAAGAATGAAAACCTAAAAGCCTGCACGCTGCCTGCCTTATATATATATATATATATATATATATATATATATATATATATATATATAAATAGAAAGCCTGCACGCAGCGCAAGGGACGCACAGAGAGGGATAGGATTTGAGACGGTTCTTTTCTTTGGCAGTGCAATCATGACACTAAAGGGAAGAAGATTTTTTTTTTCCAGAGACAGTAGTTTTATCATACATATTTTTTTGAGCACTTTGGAGGTCTTCGAGAGGTGAGTAATAGTATCTTTTAATAACCCTTTCCATGGTACATGTGTTTGTTGTGTTGGGCGATTTACCTATGATTTTAAGGGATTTAATTGAATGATGCATGTTATTAATAAACTAATTTTTAGGGGTTTTGAATTAAAATAAAAAGGATTATTAAATTGGGTATTTATTCTTGTTACTGATGGTATGAAATACATGATTGGTATTGTATTAGTTGAATGACGTGCTTATCGGTGTATGCTATGCCATGTGAGTTTATTTGACATGCATGATGAGATCGAACATTTAATTTTTGGTAAATGAATTGTTACACATATGAGACATGAAATTGTGCCTTATGATGATTTGTATGATGTTTGCCGCAATACCACCTATGATAGGGGTATCAAAGAGAAATACCGCCTTAAGGGGGTATCGAAAGTAACATCGCCATGTGGTTGAGATGTCGAAAATGAGTAATACTACCTAAAAAGGAGTATCGAAAGTAACACCGCCGCAGGTTAGGGTGTCGAAAAATGAGAAATACCACCATGTGCACTTGGGAGGTATCGAAATGGAAATGTCCCCGACAGGAGGGTGACATCGAAACACTCCTTGTGAGTAGGGGTGGGCAATGGGATGCCATTTTCGTGTGATATGTGAATATATGGCATGCCGGCAAGAGGCCAATTTAATTAGGAGGTCTTCGGACCGCTTGGATTAAACTATAATTTATCTGGTATATGGAATGTGATGTATTGAGATGAGATTATTATTGATATTAAAAGTATTTTCTTTTATATATATTATTTTGGAAAATTAGCGGGTGCCATGGACAGTTTTTCCGGTTGCCGCGCTGGCTGAGAACAATGCTATTTTCGAAAATATTTGATAAAACTGTATTGTTGATCACTGGGATTTTATATCTCATTATTAAGTATTGTTTTAAGAGCACGAGGAGGACGCCATTGAAACTGAGGAGGCGTGAAGACTTAGTGGATTCCATTAGTTATTCTTTCTAGTTTGGTTAGTATTTTCTTAAATAAGGAGCCGTATGTGGCTAGACACATTTATTTATCGTTGGGTTTGTTAGTAGACGCCCGGTATTGAGACTTGTGGCTTTCATTTATATTTATATTCATTACATGGATATTTTTTTATTACCATATTATTTAATATGAGGTATTTTCAGACTTTAAATATTCTTTTTTAATTTTTCCTTATGAGATATACGTTTTAATTAAATGTTTTGAAGGGTTTTTATTGAAATTAATTTGGGTTACTAATGTAACGAAGGGCGTTACATTTATGGTATCAGAGCAGTTCAATTCTAAATCGGACTGTGGCATTGGGGCTTTTATAAAACAAAACTTGGGCGCATAGGATGCTTGTTAGAGTTATAAATGCTGCATGCTACTCTTTGGGATATTGGACCTGATCAACCCAGTATTTCATTGGCAGTGAGCAGATTTATGGCGATTAATAGGCGAGGGACGAACGTTGCACTTGCACCAACTTTCGATTGTATAGCCAGAGTTATGCAAGCGCAGGCGGAGACTCACCATCAACTGAATGGAAATGGAGGTCAATCACTAATGGAGTGGTGGCAACCTAGGACCCTTAGCACGTGGGACTTTCCGAATTCAAGAAGAACAACCCGCCATCATTCCGAGGCAGCTTAGATCTGAAGGAGGCTGAATTTCTTCAACTCGTACAGGAGAAAAATTACTCTATTGTTCGATTCGGGAGCAACACATTCATTCATTTCATTTAAATGTGATCAATTCTTAGAGTTGCCAGTTACTAAACTGTCATATGATTTTTGTGTTTCTACTCCTGCTAAAGATAGATTGATTACTTCTTCTGTCTGCCTGCAACGTCCCTTATTGTTTCAAGACCTGACTTATATTGTTGATTTGATATGTTTACCTATGTGTGGTCTAGATATTATTTTGGGCATGGACTGGTTGTCTCGTAACAGTGCTATTATTGATTGTGCTAGTCGAACTATTTCTTTCATTCCACAGTCCATGTCTGCTAACTCTCCTAGGACAGAACATCTTATCTCTACTGCCTCATGTCGTAAGTGCTTAGTTGAGGGAGCTCAGGGATATATACTTCTCTTTTCTGCTAAGATAGAGGCTGAAAGTGATATAGCGGCGTTGCCGATTGTGTGTGAGTTCCCAGATGTGTTTCCTAAGGATGTCTCTAGTTTACCTCCAGATAGAGAGATTGAGTTTACCATAGATCTAGTACCTGGGAGTGGACCTGTATCAGTAGCACCCTATAGGATGGCACCTCTAGAGTTGAGTGAGCTCAAGGAACAGATAGAGGATATGTTGCAAAAGGGGTTTATTAGACCTAGTTTGTCACCTTGGGGAGCACAGTGCTTCTAGTGAAGAAAAAAGATGGGAGTATGAGGTTGTGTGTTGATTATAGGCAACTGAATAGGGTAACCATCAAGAACAAATATCGCTTACCTAGGATAGATGACCTCTTAGATCAGCTAAGGGGAGCGTCAGTGTTTTCCAAAATAGATTTAAGATCGGGATGCCATCAAATTAGAGTTGGAAGCGATGACATCCCTAAGACGGCCTTTAGGACAAGGTATGAGCACTATGAGTATGTAGAGATGCCTTTTGGTGTGACCAACGCCCCAGCCATTTTCATGGACTACTTGAATCGGATCTTTAGGACCTTTTTGGACAGGTTTGTGGTGGTGTTCATAGATGATATTTTAATATACTCTAGGACACCAGAAGAACGTGGAGAACACTTAAGGTTGGTGTTGCAGATCTTGAGGGACGAGCGTCTTTATGCCAAACCGGAGAAGTGTGAGTTTTGGCTAGATGAGGTAAAGTTTTTAGGACACACAATCTCAAAGGATGGTGTAGCGGTTGATTCCTCTAAAGTTGATGCGGTGTTGGGATAGGAACAGCCTAAGACAGTAACCGAAGTAAGAAGTTTCTTAGGCTTAGCTAGTTACTATAGGAAGTTCATAGAGGGGTTCTCTAGACTAGCCTTACCTTTGACCGAGTTGACTAGGAAAGGGAAACCTTTTGTGTGGGACCAGGAGTGTGAGGACGGGTTCCAAGAGCTTAAGAGGAGATTGGTGTCATCACCAGTCTTAACTATACCGGATCCCTTAGTGAGTTTTGTGGTATACTGTGACGCATCTAAGAATGGCTTGGGATGTGTCTTAATGCAGGAGGGCAAGGTGGTAGCATATGCCTCTAGGCAGCTTAGGCCACATGGGGGGAATTACCCTACCCATGACCTAGAGCTAGCAGCTGTGGTTTTTGCCCTTAAGATTTGGAGGCATTACCTTTATGGGGCGAAGTTTGAAGTTTTTAGTGACCATAAAAGCCTTAAATATCTGTTCGACCAGAAGGAGTTGAACATGAGACAACGAAGGTGGATGGAGTTCCTTAAGGACTATGACTTCGAGTTGAAGTACCATCCGGGAAAAGCCAATGTGGTGGCAGATGCTTTGAATAGGAAGTCCCTACACGTGTCGAGCTTGATGGTGCAAGAGCTGAACCTTATGGAAGAGTTTAGGGACATGAATCTGGAGGTGTTGGATGTGTCCTTAAATGTCTTAAGTTTGAAGCTGAATAGGTTGGAAATTAATAGTGACCTTAGAGATGAGGTTATGCGGGAACAACTTTTAGACCAAGAGTTGTAGTCTCGGTTGGGACAAGAGGGTTATGAGTTGTCTGTTGATGGTTTAGTGAAGTTTAAGAATAGGATCGTTGTTCCTAAGGAGGGGAGCCTTAGAGAGAAGATATTAGAGGAAGCTCATAAGGGGAAGTTTACCATACTTCCTGGAATAACTAAGATGTACCAAGACCTTAAGAGGATGTATTGGTGACCAGGAATGAAAAAGGATGTGTCTAGCTCCGTAACTAGGTGTTTAGTGTGCCAAAAGGTTAAGATAGAACATCAGAAGCCTTCGGGGTTGTTGCAGTCCTTGGAGATTCCAGAATGGAAGTGGGAGAGGATTTCTATGGACTTTGTGATGGGGTTACCTAAGACACGTTTGGGCTTAGACGCCATTTGGGTGATAGTGGATAGGTTGACCAAGTCTGCCCACTTCTTGCCAATTAAGGCAACCTATAGCTTAGACAAGTTGTCATACCTCTATATCAAGGAAATAGTCAAGCTTCATGGGATACCCACATCTATAGTGTCGGATAGAGACCCGAGGTTTACCTCTAGATTTTGGAGAGCTTTTCAGCAAGCCTTTGGGACTAAGTTGAACCTTAGCACGAACTATCATCCCCAAACGGATGGTCATTCAGAGCGGACCATTCAGACCCTCGAGGACATGCTTAGGGCATGTGTCTTGGATGAATGAGGGAGTTGGGATAGATTCCTACCTCTCAATGAGTTGCGTATAACAATAGTTATCACGCTAGTATAGGCATGACACCCTATGAGGCCCTATATGGGAGAAAGTGTAGGTCCCCTTTATGTTGGTGTGAGGTGGGTGAGAAAACCTTGATAGGACCTGAATTGGTCCAGGAAACCTCCGAGAGAATAAAAATGATTAGGGAGGGGATGCACACGGTGCAAAGTAGACAAAAGAGCTATGCCGGCAAAAGGAGAAAGCCTCTAGAATTCTAGGAAGGTGAGCATGTATTTTTGAGAGTCACTCCTAAGACGGAGGTAGGGAGGTCGACGAAAGTCTGCAAGCTAAATCCACGTTTCATGGGACCTTTCCAAATTCTTAAAAGAGTCGGGCCTGTTGCTTATCAATTGGCTTTTCCGCCACATTTGGCAAACCTTCATGATGTTTTCTATGTGTCGCAACTCAAAATATGTGCCTGATGAATCTCATGTGATAGCTCCCGAGTCTGTACAATTGAAGGATAATTTGATCTACAAGCCAAAGCCTAGTCAAATCTTGGACAAGAGCACTAAGACTCTAAGGAACAAGGCAATTCCATTGGTGAAAGTGTTATGGGACAGATTGACTCCTGAGGAAGCCACTTGGGAGATGGAGGAGGACATCGTGCGTCAATACCCTGATTTTATTATCTAAGGTATGGTAACCTTTTAGTTTTGAATACGACATATGTTACAATAGGCGCGTGTGTATGAGATGAATTTCGGGGACGAAATTCTTTAAGGAGGGGAGAAAATGTAACATCCCAAAATTCTAATATAATTAATTTGAAAAAAAAAAGATTAAGTTATAAAAAATAAAAATAAAAATGAATAATAATGGTTTAGTGTAAAGGATTTGTTAGTATAAAATTTATTAGAGTTGGTTAGGAATTGCAAGGGGAATAATGAATTTTATATATATATATATATATATATATATATATATATATATGAATGTAAACATAAGTACAGACTTTTCACGTAGGGGCCTAGGGGTAGCTCATAAGTCAAGTGGGCCTAGTTATTCTATAAAAAAAAAAGAAATAAACAATAAAGAAAAAAAAGGAAAAGAAAATAAACTAAAAAAAAGAAAAAAAAAAGAAATCCTAAAAGCACATGACGCATCCTTTATATATATATATATATATATATATATATATATATATATATATATATATATATATATATATATATATATATATATATATATATAGAAAGCCTGCACGCAGCGCAAGGGACGCACAAACAGGGATAGGATTTGAGACAATTCTTTTCTTTGGCAGTGCAATCGTGACACTAAAGGGAAGAAGATTTTTTTTTCAGAGACAATAGTTTTATCATGCATATTTTTTTGAGCACTTTGAAGGTCTTCGAGAGGTGAGTAACAATATCTTTTAATAACCCTTTCCATGGTACATGTGTTTGTTGTGTTGGGCGATTTACCTATGATTTTGAGGGATTTTAATTGAATGATGCATGTTATTAATAAACTAATTTTTTTAGGGCTTTTGAATTAAAATAAAAAGGATTATTAAATTGGGAATTTATTCTTGTTACTGATGGTATGAAATACATGATTGGTGTAACACCCTGTATTTCACTGTTTTAAGTAACAGTAATACATATAAATATGTTTATAAACTTATTAGAGTTTAAGAAAAATTATTTTAAATAAACAGAGTTTACCACTCAATCCTACTTGAATGTAGGAAGCTACGATTAAAATTTAGGTTGGAAAGTCAGGCGAAACCCGGCCCGCTTATTCCATTGACAGTATAATAATACTGCTCAAAAGACCTAATTTTAATTCGTGAACTAAAGACTTAAGATTATTATTTTATTTTCTACAATTTTGTATTTTTAGATTGATTTTGGAAAAAATTAAAATAATTTACGTTTTTCGGGCGGAACACGTAATCGGGTAGACGACGGAGGGGATTTTTGGAGTTTCTAAGAGCCGATAGAGGGTTTACCTTAGGATTTTGAGATGATTCAAGGGGATGAATCATATTTTTAAGTCTAGAAGGTTTTTCAGGGTTAAAGTGAAAATTTAGGAATTTTACGCTTAAGTCCCTGAACTTTCTGTTAATTACCCTTTTGTCCCTAAATTAGTTTCTATGTTTTTCCAAGTAAATTGGGTTAGAATCCTTGTTCCAAATTCATAGAGGACCGTGGCTTTGAGGCCCAAATTCCTTACCCATGAATTAAATTTCATGAAGCCCATTTGGAACCATACAAGTTTCCTATCTTAAGCTTAATGCTTAAATCTTCAAGTGGGCCCCACAAAAATGAATCTAAGCCCAAAATTACCAAGCCCATGCGCAAGCCCATGAGGGATCGATGTCTGCCCTCATTTGTTGTTGGATGAGTCAAGAATTTTCTAGAATGTTCAACAATCTTCCACATTATTCTACATTCTTCCACTTTGTTCTACATTATTCTTTAATCTTCTCAAACCTTATTGATTTGTCTAAAAAGATCTAAGACAAAAATCAGCCCAAAAGTCATCAAGATAAGACCACATTTATTGTGGCAAATCATCATCATGACCCTTTATTGACAATTTGCAAACTAGTCCTTCAACTTTTGGAATCTTTGCAAATTGGTCCTTAGAACTTAATTGCATTTGAATCCTTTTAGCAAGACAACTCATCATCATCAAGATCCTTCCAAGAGTGGCGCAAGAAAGCTCTATAAATACCATACTCTCATTTTTCACTTAGTTTCTAATGCCTTTTTGTTCAAAACCCTAAGTTCATAAGTTCTTTAGTGATAAGTTTGTGAAGCAAGTTTCTTGGATTTCCTTTATCGTTGATCTTCAAGAGGTAAATACAAATCTTCATTCTTAATCATACCTATGTTCTTTAGCAAGTTTCTTGATTCAAGGTTTATAGTATAGTTGTTCATCATTTTAAAGTTTCTAACCCTAGAACTTTGAAAAGTCATAATAAATTCTAGAAAAATCTAATGATGATGAAACTCCTTTCTATCTTCTTGATATCATGTATATTATCTAAATCCAAGAGTCTGATGTAATCAAAAATTTCTTTCTTAAAAACCTAGCCTTGGCCGAATCTAGCAAAGTAGGTTTGGTAGAGTTTTGTTCATGTGTTGTCATGTATGATCATGTATTCTATATGACATGTATGTCTACACATTCTAATCCATGTTAGTTTCTTAAAATGAAAATCTTTACTCAAAAATCCCTATGTTGGCCGAAACCCTAGGTGGTTAGATTTGTTGAGTTTTTGTTCATAGTTTTCCTTAATGATCTTGTTAATCAAACTCTTAGTATGTATGCCTTATAAATCCAAGTTGGTTTATTAAACTAAGAACCCTAGCCCTATAAACATGTTGAGGCCGAATCCTTGTATAAAAGAGTTAGGAAGCTTTGAGTTTGAAACTTTGTTGTTTAGTCACTAATCTATGATTTAGGTTAATCAAGGATCATTAATCCATGACTTAATCATGATTAGGAATTTTAGTTAGTCAAAAACCCTAGAGGCCGTGACCATGTAGTAGGGTTTTGGATATTTTTAGTTTCTTGAATTGTGATTGTTTGATTGTAATGGTTGGAGGTTAAGTTTAAAGCGGTGTACGTGAGTTTCCGGCTTCCGACGAATTTAATTCAACTTGCTGTGGATCTTCGAGAGGTAAGAGGGGTTACCTGACGGATTATTCGGATGACCATATGTCCATGTTTGTGGTTTGTATACATTTGTTTATGTGGTTGTGGTGTCTGGTTTGTTTTATTTGGCTATGTGTTTCTAGCTGTTTATCTGTGTTGGGTTTTTTCTCTGCTTATAATTTATTTAATTATTTGCAGTAGTATATTATATTGTTATGATGCATGATCTGCCTGGTGATATAATTTTGACGATGTTGGATGTTGTTTGTGAGGCCTGACAGTGGTTAGTGCACAACCGATTAATCAGATAAAAGATTTAATAAGCTATGAAGAATTATATTCAATGTTTTATGGGAAATGTTGGAATATAATAGAGGTGGAAAATATTATTTTGGAAAAATAATGAGTTTTGAGAAATATTATTATATTAATGATTTATTAGTGTAAAAGTAATTTAGGAGTCACGGTGAGAGCGTAACCGTGAAATTTAGTACTGCTGATTTTTACGCAAGAAATTATGTAATATTATAAAAAGTTATTTTGTGAAATTAATATTCGAAAATAATTTATAAAAATAAAAATAAAAATATAATAATAATAATATTATAATATAATAAAATATTATAAAAGTCAAAGTTTGACTTTAAGAACACTTTTTTTGAAAAATGATAAACGACGGCAAGTTTTGAAATTATTTACAGTGAAAGTTTAAAAACAGCAGTACTTATTTTGAGAAGAAATTTAATCTGAATTGATTTAAAAAGTTGAAGTTTCAGTAAAAGATTTCTAAACGATTTGACGTTTTATAAACGAATTACATGTAGAAAGAAATTTTGATGAATGAGTTTTACTAAATGACGTAAAAGATGATATAGAACTTAATAACTGAGACGTCGGGGTATTAAGGTTGTTTGGTTGTAGATTGGGTATCTACTTAAAGAGGTTAAAACATTTTAGATGTTTTCTACTACCACGAACCTAAGCCTGAGGCATCAGTCTAGGGTTCGTGATTGAGCACTCGGACTTGGAGGTCCTGTGTTTTAACGAAGGTTTTAAAGATGTTTAAATTATGGTTGGTCAAAAGCTTTTGGAGAGCTTTGACAAAGAAAGATATAACACAAAGAAAAGTGTCGAGAACAAAATGTTTTCTTGCATGCATATGGCAGACGTGCCATGATCAGAAGAGGGATTACCTTGCGGCATCAGGGTAGATCATACAAAGATGTTCTCATTGTGCCCGGGGTTTGGACAATGAGGCCCCATCTCAGATTGTTATCACTGTGCCACGATGTTGGACAGTGTGCGATGGGTGTGCCTGTGGCAATCGAGTCTGATCAACTCATCACGAGGTTGGGATATCTCATGAGATTAGGTACGAAGTTTTAGAAGCTGAGTATTGAAGTGTTCATGCATTCAGATTTTAAAAATGACGATGTTCGGGTGTGAGACCCTTTGATATATTGTGTTGTATGCTAATTTGATTATGATAAATTAACTAATCTGGGTTTGTATATGTTTTGTTGTGTCGTACATATGGTTCTCGCGTTATGATCAAATTGTCGGTTTCTCACTCTTGCATGTTTTATTTGTGGTTTCTCTTCTGGGTTCTACGTGGTAAAATTCAGATGAACCTCATAAGGACTATGGGGTCTAGAAGAAGAAGAATGTGTAGTTGGGGAAATGTTGATGCTGCTTCTTTTGTCGTAGTGTTTTGACCAGCTTAGGTTTAAGTTCAATTATGTTTTGGGAATAATCTTTTTATTATAAATGTTTAAGTGTGAAACTTATGAGGCAGTATAGCTGTATGATATATATATATATATATATATATATATATATATATATATATGTATATATATATATATAGATATATCTAAGTGTGAGTATGCGAACGCTGTTGTGACGATGTTGAAAAGAAAAAATTTTATCACCATATTTCGAAAAGTTAAACGTTGAGAAAACATTATTTTCCGAAAGCAACCAGCAAATTAAGTTTTTATTTCCGTAAACGGGTAGCCATGTGATGACCCGAGTTAGGGTGTCACATTAGTGGTATCAGAGCTTGTCGAGTCTTTTGGGAATGTTGGGAAATAGGTCTATTGTGTTGACGTTGTGTTTTCTCTGAGGTGAGTCTTGTTTGAATTACTTGTTAGAAGTAATGTAACACCCCGATTTTCGTTGCTTCGTGATATCGATAATAAATATATAAACATATATATTTTTATCCGAGACTTAGAAAATGATTTTGGACAAACCAAGGTCATTTACTTGTTATACTTATTTTCATAAGGTTACGGGGAAGTTTATGGTTGAAAATTCAGACAGAAACCGGTTTGCCATTTTCTGTGTTTTCACTGACAGTAAAAGTTTACTGCTCAGAAAACCTAATTTTAATTCGTGAACGAAAGACTTAAGATTTTTATTTTATTTCCTACAAGAGTGTATTTTTAGAATTTTTCAGAAAAAAATAAAATAATTTACGTTTTACGGGCGGAATACGTAATCGGGTAGACGACGGAGTGGATTTCGGAGTTTCTAAGAGCCGATAGAGGATTTATCTTAGGATTTTGAGATGATTCAAGGGGATGAATCATATTTTTAAGTCTAGAAGGTTTTTCAAGGTTAAAGTGAAAATTTATGAATTTTACGCTTAAGTCCCTGAACTTTCTGTTAATTACCCTTTTGTCCCTGAGTTAGTTTCTAAGCTTTTTACAAGTGAATTGGGCTAGAATCCTTGTTCCCAATATCTTAATGGACGTGTCTATGAAGCCCAAAATTTCTTGTTCATGGATTAATTCCATAAAGCCTATTTGAAACTATACAAGTTTCCTATGTCATCATATGCCTAAAATCTTTTTGGCGGGCCCCACAAAGATGAATTCAAGCCCAAATTCCCTAGGCCCATGTGCAAGCCCAATATGGAGTGAAGGTTGCCCTCATCTTGGATGAACAAAGAACATTCTAGAATTTTCTACTACATTCCACACCATTCTACATTCTTCCACATTATTCTACTATTTTCTCAAATCTTCTTCAACAAGCTAGGTTTTCCCAAGATATTTATGACAAAAATCAGCCAGAGTTAGTCAAGATAAGACCACATTAAATGTGGCAAATGGTCATCATGACAATTTATTAGCAATTTGCAAAATAGTCCTTATTGCAAAATGGTCCCTATGAGTTATTTGCACTTTAATCCTTTGAAAAGCCATCTCCTTTCTACTTGGTCCTCAAAACTGGCGCAGCCCACATGCCTATAAATACCTTATCTCACTTTTCACTTAGTTTCTATTGTCATTTGTTTAAAAACCCTAAAGTTATAAGTCTTCTAGTGTTAGATTTGTGAAGAAAGTTCTTGGATCTTCACTTGTTTTTGATCTCCAAGAGATGAATCCTATTCTTCTTCTCTAATCATGTCTATGTTCTTCAATCAATTTCTTGATTCAAAGTTTATTTCATAGTTGTTCATCACTTTTAAGTTTCTAGATCTAGAACTTTGAAAATTCATAACTAATTCTAGAAAAATCCTTTTGACATGAAACCAATTGCTATGATCTTATAATCATCTCTATTTTCATCATCTACAAGAATAAGATCATGAGAAATTTATTTCCCAAATTTCTGGACTTGGCCGAACCTAGGTCAATATCATGTTCATAGGTTTTGTTTCATTTTCATGTCTTGATTCATGATTCAATCTTCTAGTATCTTGATAGTTCTTGTATATAAGTATATATAAGATCAAAAATCAAACTCTAACCTATTTATTTCATCAAGGCCGAAACCCTAGTTCTTGGAACTAGATGAGTTTTGTTCAAAGTTTTCATTAATGATCTTAGTAATCAAGCTATTAGTATGTATGCTTAATAAATCCAAGTTGGTTTATTAAATTAAGAACCCTAGCCCTATGAACATGTTGAGGCCGAATCTAGGTATAGAAGAGTTAGGAAGTTTTGAGTTTGAAACTTAGTTGTTTAGTCACTAATCAATGATTTAGGTTAATTAAGGACCATTAATCTATGACTTAATCATGATTAGAAATTTTAAGGATTTTGAACCCTAAAAGTCAGCCCTTGGAAGAAACCTAACCCTCATGAGTTAAGTATGTTGTGGTTTGATTTGATTGCAATTTGTTTGAAGGAATCAATCGGGTTGGTTTGACCTAAAGCCGACGGAGGAAATCGGATTAAATCGGGAGGTTGTTTGAAAATGTTAGTTTGAGTCTTCAAGAGGTAAGGGGAGATTACCTGAGGGATTTTCTCAATAACTATTTGCTTTTAGTGTGGCTTATATGATTTATATGTGGTTTGTGATTAATTGTTTATGTTGTTTATGATGTGTTGTTTATCTGTGTATCGGTGATTGATCTGTTTTTAATTATCTGCAGTAGTATATTATGTTGTTATGATGCATGATCTGCCTGGTGATAGAATTATGATGATGTTGTTGAATGTTGAATGTTGAATGTTGTTTGAGAGGCCTGACAGTGGTCAGTGCACAATCGATTAATCAGATAAAAGATTTAATAAGCTGTGAAAGTTATATTCAACGTTTTATGGGGAATGTTGGAATATAATAGTGGAGGAAAATATGATTTTGGAAAAATAATGAGTTTTGAGAAATATTATGATTTTAATTATTATTAGTGTAAAAGAAGTTTATGAGTCACGGTGAGAGCGTAACCGTGAAATTTTTTTAGTACTGCTATTTTTTACGCAAGAAATTCCGAAATATTATAAAAAGTTAGTTTATGAAATTAATATTCGAAAAGACCTTATTTATTATATAAGAAAATTATTTTAGAAGAAATGTCAAAGTTTGACTTAAAGACGTTTTTCTATGAAAATGCTAAACGACGACAAGTTTCGAAATTGTTTACAGTGAGAGTTTAAAAACAGCAGTACTTATGTTGAAAAGAGATTTAATTTGAATTGATTTATTAGAGTTGAAGTTTCAATAAAAAGAAGTTGTTGATGATTTGACGTTATTTTGGAAAAAATGTGTTTCCAAAGGAAAAGTGGATTTTTTTTTATGAATTGACGTTTTATAAACGAATTTCAAGTAGAAAGAATTTTCGGTAAATGAGTTTTACTTAATGACGTAAAGGATGATATAGAACTTAGTAACCGAGATGTCGGGGTACTAGTGTTCTTATGACGTTATCCTATTTTGGATTTGTTTTTCACAGACAGAAAAGATGCAAAAGATGTAAAAAGATGTAAAAAGATGTAAAAGATGTAAAAAGATGTAAAAGATGTAAAAGATGTAAAAAGATGTAATACGATGTAAAAGATGTAAAACGATGTAAAAAGATGTAAAAGATATGGAACTTAATAACCGAGACGTCGGGGTATTAAGGTTCGTTATGTTGTAAACTGGGCATATATTTAAAGAAGTTAAAACATTTTAAGTTGTTTTCTACTACCACGAACCTAAGACTGATTGCAAGGTCTAGGGGCTTCGTGATTGAGCACTCAAACTTTGAGGTCCTGTGTTGTTAATAAAAGATGTAAAGATGTTTCAAATGATGTTAAGTCGTAAGCTTTTGAGAGCTTTGACAAATAAAGATATAGCACAAAGAAAAGTGTTGAGAACAAAATGTTTACTTGCATGCATTTGGCAGACGTGCCATGATCAGAAGAGGGATTACCTTGCGGCGTCAGGGTAGATCATACAAAGATGTTCTCATTGTTCCCAGGGTTTGGACAATGAGGCCCTATCTCAGATTGTTATCACTGTGCCACGATGTTGGACTGTGTGCGATGGGCGTGCCTGTGGCTGTATGCCTGTGGCAATTGAGTCTGATCAACTCATCACGAGGTTCACGAGGTTGGAGATATCTCATGATATTAGGTGTGAATGTTTAGAAGATGTATTGAAGTGTTCATGCATAGTTTTCCAACATTGATGTTTGGGGTGTGAAACCCAGTGATAAACGATGTGATATAATATGAATGAGTACGTTGTATTAGACATGTATATGTGTATGTGCCTTCTTTTGTGTTGCGCATTTAGTTATTGTGGTAAATCCATATATTGACGTCTCACCCTTACAACCATATCAGAGTTGTACAAGGGGTATGATCTCTACAAGAAGAAGAAGGCTGTCTAGTTCGAGGCATGCTGTTGCTGCTTTTGTCGGTTGTAGTATCCGTCAGTTACGACCAGCTTAGGTAATGTTATGTTTTGAGAAATACGTTGATTATGATTTATGTGAGAAAACATATGAGGCAGTACAGTTGGAGGACTTATATACATTATATATTTAAGTGTGATTGGATTACGTTGTTGTTGTGACGATGTTAAAAAGAAAAAATTTATCACCATATTTTGAGAAGATGAACATTGAGAAAACATTATTTTCCGAAAGCAACCAGCAAATTAAGTTTTATTTCCGCAAACGGGTAACCATGTGATGACCTGAGTTTAGGGTGTCACAAGTAATGTGCAGTAACAAGTACGTTTACGTTTCAGTTTCTGGTTTTGGTTTAACCGATTGTGGCTTGTAGGTCAGTTATGGAACCAGTTGTTGAACCAGAAGCTGGACGTGGTTGGGGACGTGGACATGGACGCGGTCGTGGAAGAGGCCGTAGAGGCGGTCGTGTTGCCGGTCGTGGTAACATGAATGAGGACTATGAAGATGGAGTGGACTATGCCGCTCAGGCTATGGAGAACGTGGCAGCTACGATTGCTAATCAAACTGCTACAATGACTGCCCAGAATCAGCAGGAGCAGGCTCGAGCCGAGCAGGCAACTGAAGGCAAAAACCTAACCGCTTTTCGACGTCAAGATCCCTCACAATTTCATGGAGGAGTAGATCCTGTGAAAGCTGACTTATGGATTCAGGAGTCAGAGAAAATTTTTAGGCTGATCCACAGTCCTGAAGGAGTAAAGGTATCTTATGCCACTTTTCTATTGGTAGGCGATGTTGAGTATTGGTGGAAGGGCACCGAACAGCTGCTGGAAGCAGAGAACCTGGAGATTACTTGCGAGGTATTCCGAACCAGTTTTTTAAACAAGTACTTTCCTCAAAGTGCACGAGTTGAGAAGGAGCAAGAATTTCTGCAACTTCAACAGAGGAATTTAACTGTTGGAGAGTACGCGGCGAGGTTTGAATCACTTGCCAAGTATTTTTGCTTTTTCCAGAACAACCCAAACGAAGATTGTTAGTGAGAGCATTTTGAAAGCGGATTGCATTTTGAGATTAAGGAATCAGTACTACCGTTAGAAATTCGGAATTTCCAAGCCCTAGTCGAAAAGAGTAGAAAAATAGAACTAATGAGGAAGGAAAAGGACAACAAAGGGACTATAGGAGGACCGGATAGGTCAAAGGGTCAATTCCAGAACCAAAAGGGAAGACAAGCACAGAATGAACCTTATTCCCATCCACCAGGGAATAACCATAATCGACAACAACCTCATTCGAATTTTGTTGCATCGGAGAGTGGTGGCGAAACAAACCAAAGTCAGGGCCAAGTTAGAAGGTGCTACAGATGTGGAGATCCAAGTCACATGAGGAATACTTGCCCTGAAAAGGGGACTAAGTGCTTCAATTGTAATCAAATAGGACATTTGGCGAAAGATTGCAATCCACCGAGGCGTGGATCGACTGTCAATAACACCAATGCTGTTAGACCAAAGACTACAGGGAGAGTTTACACCATGACCAGAACTGAGACTCCAAACTACGACGGTAATCTCTTAGCTATAATTTTCAAGCTCGAGTACAATTCATACTTGTTTCAATGGATTGTGTGTGGATATGTTGAAATTATCCGTTTCTTTGATTTTCATGATGTCATTGTTTTGAACTCAAGATGAAATTCTTTTATATATTTCTTGTGAAAGTAAGGCTTCAGGATCTTTCATTCCTGTTTAGCTTCGTGTCACGAAATTTCAAGGACGAAATTTTTTTTAGAGGGGTAGTAATGTAACACCCTGTATTTCACTGTTTTAAGTAACAGTAAACATATAAATATGTTTATAAATTTATTAGAGTTTAAGAAAAATTATTTTAAATAAACGGAGTTTACCACTCAATCCTATTTGAATGTAGGAAGCTACGATTAAAATTTAGGTTGGAAAGTCAGGCGAAACCCGGCCCGCGAATTCCATTGACAGTATAATAATACTGATCAAAAGACCTAATTTTAATTCGTGAACTAAAGACTTAAGATTATTATTTTATTTTCTACAATTTTGTATTTTTAGATTGATTTTGGAAAAAATTAAAATAATTTACGTTTTCCGGGCGGAACACGTAATCGGGTAGACGACGGAGGGGATTTTTGGAGTTTCTAAGAGCCGATAGAGGGTTTACCTTAGGATTTTGAGATGATTCAAGGGGATGAATCATATTTTTAAGTCTAGAAGGTTTTTCAGGGTTAAAGTGAAAATTTAGGAATTTTACGCTTAAGTCCCTGAACTTTCTGTTAATTACCCTTTTGTCCCTAAATTAGTTTCTATGTTTTTCCAAGTGAATTGGGTTAGAATCCTTGTTCCAAATTCATAGAGGAACGTGGCTTTGAGGCCCAAATTCCTTACCCATGAATTAAGTTTCATGAAGCCCATTTGGAACCATACAAGTTTCCTATCTTAAGCTTAATGCTTAAATCTTCAAGTGGGCCCCACAAAAATGAATCTAAGCCCAAAATTACCAAGCCCATGCGCAAGCCCATGAGGGATCGATGTCTGCCCTCATTTGTTGTTGGATGAGTCAAGAATTTTCTAGAATGTTCAACAATCTTCCACATTATTCTACATTCTTCCACTTTGTTCTACATTATTCTTTAATCTTCTCAAACCTTCTTGATTTGTCTAAAAAGATCTAAGACAAAAATCAGCCCAAAAGTCATCAAGATAAGACCACATTTATTGTGGCAAATCATCATCATGACCCTTTATTGACAATTTGTAAACTAGTCCTTCAACTTTTGGAATCTTTGCAAATTGGTCCTTAGAACTTAATTGCATTTGAATCCTTTTAGCAAGACAACTCATCATCATCAAGATCCTTCCAAGAGTGGCGCAAGCAAGCTCTATAAATACCATACTCTCATTTTTCACTTAGTTTCTAATGCCTTTTTGTTCAAAACCCTAAGTTCATAAGTTCTTTAGTGATAAGTTTGTGAAGCAAGTTTCTTGGATTTCCTTTGTCGTTGATCTTCAAGAGGTAAATACAAATCTTCATTCTTAATCATACCTATGTTCTTTAGCAAGTTTCTTGATTCAAGGTTTATAGTATAGTTGTTCATCATTTTAAAGTTTCTAACCCTAGAACTTTGAAAAGTCATAATAAATTCTAGAAAAATCTAATTATGATGAAACTACTTTCTATCTTATTGATATCATGTATATTATATAAATCCAAGAGCATGATGTAATAAAAAAATTTCTTTCTTAAAAACCTAGCCTTGGCCGAATCTAGTAAAGTAGGTTTCGTAGAGTTTTGTTCATGTGTTGTCATGTATGATCATGTATTCTATATGACATGTATGTCTACACATTCTAATCCATGTTAGTTTCTTAAAATGAAAATCTTTACTCAAAAATCCCTATGTTGGCCGAAACCCTAGGTGGTTAGATTTGTTGAGTTTTTGTTCATAGTTTTCCTTAATGATCTTGTTAATCAAACTCTTAGTATGTATGCCTTATAAATCCAAGTTGGTTTATTAAACTAAGAACCCTAGCCCTATAAACATATTGAGGCCGAATCCTTGTATAAAAGAGTTAGGAAGTTTTGAGTTTGAAACTTAGTTGTTTAGTCACTAATCTATGATTTAGGTTAATCAAGGATCATTAATCCATGACTTAATCATGATTAGGAATTTTAGTTAGTCAAAAACCCTAGTGGCCGTGACTATGTAGTAGGGTTTTGGATATTTTTAGTTTCTTGAATTGTGATTGTTTGATTGTAATGGTTGAAGGTTAAGTATAAAGCGGTGTATGTGAGTTTCCGGCTTCCGACGAATTTAATTCAACTTGCTGTGGATCTTCGAGAGGTAAGAGGGGTTACCTGACGGATTATTAGGATGACCATATGTCCATGTTTGTGGTTTGTATACATTTGTTTATGTGGTTGTGGTGTTTGGTTTGTTTTATTTGGCTATGTGTTTCTAGCTGTTTATCTGTGTTGGGTTGTTTCTCTGCTTATAATTTATTTAATTATTTGCAGTAGTATATTATATTGTTATGATGCATGATCTGCCTGGTGATATAATTTTGACGATGTTGGATGTTGTTTGTGAGGCTTGACAGTGGTCAGTGCACAACCGATTAATCAGATAAAAGATTTAATAAGCTATGAAGAATTATATTCAATGTTTTATGGGAAATGTTGGAATATAATAGAGGTGGAAAATATTATTTTGGAAAAATAATGAGTTTTGAGAAATATTATTATTTTAATGATTTATTAGTGTAAAAGTAATTTAGGAGTCACGGTGAGAGCGTAACCGTGAATTTTTTTTAGTACTGTTGATTTTTACGCAAGAAATTATGTAATATTATAAAAAGTTATTTTGTGAAATTAATATTCGAAAATAATTTATAAAAATAAAAATAAAAATAAAAATATAATAATAATAATATTATAATATAATAAAATATTATAAAAGTCGAAGTTTGACTTTAAGAACACTTTTTTTGGAAAATGATAAACGACGGCAAGTTTTGAAATTATTTACAGTGAAAGTTTAAAAACAGCAGTACTTATTTTGAGAAGAAATTTAATCTGAATTGATTTAAAAAGTTGAAGCTTCAGTAAAAGAATTCTAAACGATTTGACGTTTTATAAACGAATTACAAGTAGAAAGAAATTTCGATGAATGAGTTTTACTAAATGACGTAAAAGATGATATAGAACTTAATAACCGAGACGTCGGGGTATTAAGGTTGTTGGGTTGTAGATTGGGTATCTACTTAAAGAGGTTAAAACATTTTAGATGTTTTCTACTACCACGAACCTAAGCCTGAGGCATCAGTCTAGGGTTCGTGATTGAGCACTCGGACTTGGAGGTCCTGTGTTTTAACGAAGGTTTTAAAGATGTTTAAATTATGGTTGGTCAAAAGCTTTTGGAGAGCTTTGACAAAGAAAGATATAACACAAAGAAAAGTGTCGAGAACAAAATGTTTTCTTGCATGCATATGGCAGACGTGCCATGATCAGAAGAGGGATTACCTTGCGGCATCAGGGTAGATCATACAAAGATGTTCTCATTGTGCCCGGGGTTTGGACAATGAGGCCCCATCTCAGATTGTTATCACTATGCCACGATGTTGGACAGTTTGCGATGGGTGTGCCTGTGGCGGTATGCCTGTGGTAATCGAGTCTGATCAACTCATCACGAGGTTGTGATATCTCATGAGATTAGGTACGAAGTTTTAGAAGCTGAGTATTGAAGTGTTCATGCATTCAGATTTTAAAAATGACGATGTTCGGGTGTGAGACCCTTTGATATATTGTGTTGTACGCTAATTTGATTATGAGAAATTAACTAATCTGGGTTTGTATATGTTTTGTTGTGTCGTACATATGGTTCTCGCGTTATGATCAAATTGTCGGTTTCTCACTCTTGCATGTTTTATTTGTGGTTTCTCTTCTGGGTTCTACGTGGTGAAATTCAGATGAACCTCATAAGGACTATGGCGTCTAGAAGAAGAATAATGTGTAGTTCGAGAAATGTTGATGCTGCTTCTTTTGTCGTAGTTTTTTGACCAGCTTAGGTTTAAGTTCAGTTATGTTTTGTGAATAATCTTTTTATTATAAATGTTTAAGTGTGAAACTTATGAGGCAGTATAGCTGTATGATATATATATGTGTGTATATATATATATATATATATATATATATATATATATATATATATATATATATATATATATATATATATCTAAGTGTGAGTATGTGAACGCTGTTGTGACGATGTTGAAAAGAAAAAATTTTATCACCATATTTCGAAAAGATAAATGTTGAGAAAACATTATTTTCCGAAAGCAACCAGCAAATTAAGTTTTTATTTCCGCAAACGGGTAGCCATGTGATGACCCGAGTTAGGGTGCCACAATTGGTATTGTATTAGTTGAATGACGTGATTATCGATGTATGCTATGCCATGTGAGTTTATTTGACATGCATGATGAGATCGAACATTTAATTTTTGGTAAATGAATTGTTACACGTATGAGACATGAAATTGTGCCTTATGATGATTTGTATGATGTTTGCCGCAATACCACCTATGATAGGGGTATCGAAGAGAAATACCGCCTTAAGGGGGTATCGAAAGTAACATCGCCATGTGGTTGGGATGTCGAAAATGAGTAATACTACCTAAAAAGGAGTATCGAAAGTAACACCGCCGCAGGTTGTGGTGTCGAAAAATGAGAAATACCACCATGTGCACATGGGAGGTATCGAAATGGAAATGTCCCCGTTAGGATGGTGACATCGAAACACTCCTCGTGAGTATGGGTGGGCAATGGGACGCCATTGTCGTGTGATGTGTGAATATATGGCATGCCGGCAAGAGGCCAATTTAATTAGGAGGTCTTCGGACCGCTTGGATTAAACTAGAATTTATCTGGTATATGGAATATAATTTATTGAGATGAGATTATTATTGATATTAAAAGTATTTTCTTTTATATATATTATTTTGGAAAATTAGCGGGTGCCATTGACAGTTTTTCCGGTTACCGCGCCGGCTGAGAACAATGCTATTTTCGAAAATATTTGATAAAATTGTATTGTTGATCACTGGGATTTTATATCTCATTATTAAGTATTGTTTTCAGAGCACGAGGAGGACGCCATTGAAACTGAGGAAGCGTGAAGACTTAGTGGATTCCATTAGTTATTCTTTCTAGTTTGGTTAGTATTTTCTTAAATAAGGAGTCGTATGTGGCTAGACACATTTATTTATCGTTGGGTTTGTTAGTAGACGCCCGGTATTGAGACTTGTGGCTTTCATTTATATTTATATTCATTACATGGATATTTTTTTATTACCATATTATTTAATATGAGGTATTTTCAGACTTTAAATATTATTTTTTAATTTTTCCTTATGAGATATACGTTTTAATTAAATGTTTTGAAGGATTTTTATTGAAATTAATTTGGGTTACTAATGTAACGAAGGGCGTTACAAGAAACTATTGTTGTAGGTAAACTCTATTAGGGGCAAAAACTTGTCCCAACTACCCTGTTGCTCTAGCACACAAGGCCTTAATAAGTCCTCCAAGGACTGGATGGTTCTCTCAAACTGCCCATCAGTCTGTGGGTGATAAGCTGAACTTAGCCTAAGCTTGGTTCCTAAAGCCTCTTGCAAACTGTTCCAAAACCTAGAGGTAAACCTCGGGTCTCTATCTGAAACTATGATAGAAGGTACACTAGGTAGCCTAACTATTTCCCTGATGTACATATTAGCCAACTTTTCCAAAGAGTATTCCATGTTCACCGGGATGAAATGGACGGACTTAGTTAGTTTATCTACAACAACCGATAGAGCTTAAAAACCAGCTGGAGTCCTAGGGAGTCCAGACACAAAATCCATGGAGATGCTATCCCATTTCCATTCTGGGATACTCAACGGTTGCATCTTACCTGATGGCTTCTTGTGCTCTATCTTGGCCTTCTGGCACACTAAGTAAGCATACACAAACTCAGCCACATCCTTTTTCATTCTAGGCCACCAAAACATCCTCTTAAGGTCCTAATACATCTTAGTGGCACCTGGGTGCACACTCAACCCGCTCCTATGTCCTTCCTCAAGGATCAACTTCCTAAGCTCAGGAACATCTGGTATGCACACTCTATCCATAAACCTCATGGCCCCATCACTTCCATCCTTGAAACTAAAGTCTCTACCCTGAGCGAGCAATTCTTGCTGGTCCAAGAGAAACTTGTCTAACTTCTGACCCTCTCTGATCTGATCCATTAGACTGTTGGTAAACTTCAAGGTACCAAGCCTAATACTCTTAGGGGTAAACTCACAAGCAAGACTAAGGTCTCTAAACTCCTCAATCAGATCCATCTCCCTAACCATCAAAGCTGATATATGCAAGGTTTTTCTACTTAGGGCATCAGCCACCACATTGGCCTTTCCTGGGTGGTAGGTTAGATCAAACTCATAGTCCTTAAGGAACTCCATCCACCTACGCTGCCTCATATTCAACTCCTTCCGGTCAAACATATATTTTAAACTCTTATGATCACTGAAGACCTCAAATCTGGCCCCATAAAGGTAATGCCTCCAAATCTTTAAGGCAAATACCACAGCTCCAAGCTCTAGGTCATGGGTAGGGTAGTTATTCTCATGGGTTTTCAATTGCCTAGAAGAATAAGCCACTGCCTTACCATCATTCATCAACACTCCACCTAAACCTTGCTTAGAAGCATTGCATTAAACTACGAAAGGTCTACTAGGGTCTGGCAAAACTAACACTGGAGCTTATGTCAACCTAGTCTTAAGGGTTTGGAAACTCTCTTCACACTTAGAGTCCCACACAAACAACTATCCCTTCTTTGTGAGACGGGTTAGGGGTAAAGCTATCCTAGAGAAACCTTCTATTAACCACCTATAATACCCTGCTAAACCCAAGAAACTCATAATCTCGGTCACTGACTTTGGCGCTTCCAATTGGAGCTCTGTCTCAACCTTAGCCGGGTGAACGACTATCCCACATTTCAAGATCACGTGACCTAAGAAACTAACCTCCTCTAACCAAAACTCGCATTTAGACAACTTAGCATACAAATGCTTTTCCTTAAGGGTCAGCAAGACAACCCTCAGGTGTTCCTCATGTTCCTCCTTGGTCTTGGAGTACACTAAGATGTCATCTATAAACACCACCACAAACTTGTCCAAGTAAGGGTGAAAGGTCTTATTCATGTAGTCCATGAATACAGCAGGAGCGTTGGCCACACCAAAGGGCATAACTTAGTACTCATAGTGATCGTAGCGCGTCCTAAATGCTGTCTTCGGGATGTCCTCAGACTTAACCCGAATCTGATGGTACCCTGACCTCAAGTCTATCTTAGAAAAGACACAAGCCCATCTCAACTGATCCATAAGGTCATCAATCCTAGGAAGAGGATACCGATTCTTAATGGTCACTTTGTTGAGCTGCCGATAGTCGACACACAACCTCATACTGACATCCTTCTTCTTCACTAACAAAACTGGTGCTCCCCACTGAGACACACTAGGCCTAATGAACTGTTTCATCATTAGATCCTCTATCTGTTCCTTCAACTTGGTTAGCTCTAAAGGAGACATTCAATAAGGTGCTATGGATATTGGCCCGGTGCTAGGCACTAAGTCTACGGTGAACTCAACATCCCTCTTTGGGGGTAAGTTATAAACATCCCCCGGGAACACTTCAGGAAACTCCCGAACAACAGGCACGCTGGTGACATCATGAGTACTGCTCTCTACTTCCAGGGAAGCTAACATCATGTATACTTGGGCTTCGTTTTTCATCGAAGCTTTGACTTGGTTGGCAGTTAGAAAGGTCGGATTCTTAGACTTCTCAGGAGTTCCAAAAATAGGGTTTTATCAAAACAATATAAAAGGACATGGTTGGAAGATAACCAGTCCATGCCAAGAAGAATGTCAAGCTGTTTTAAAGGTAAGCATACAAGATCAACAATAAAAGTCCTATCATTTATAGTAATATGACAGTTCTTGTATGCATGTGAAGTGAGAACATGCTTGTTTGTAGGTGCGGCATCGATCAAATCATAACTCGGAATGGTAACAGGTAATTTAAGACACTTGACCCTATCAAGAAATATAAACAAGTGCATAGCACCCGAGTCATACAACACAGTTAAAAGGGTTCCATCAATTAAGCACGTACCTTGGATCAAGTCATCCGACTCGGAGGCTTTGGCCTCACTAAGAGTGAAGACTCTCCCAGTGGTCTTCAGTCGATTGGCTTGAGACCGCTGACTCTTGCTAGCACTTGGAGGTTCTGACTTTGATCCTCAACAATCCCGACTGATGTGGCCAGACTTGCCATACTTGAAGCAGATGACGTCTAGTTCCCTACACTGGATAGTGAAATGATCCGATGCGCCACACTTGCCGTACTTCTTGGGCCTAGAGGCATTAGAATTGCCGCCTCTGGACCCATCATATGAAAACTGATGCTTCCTGTCGCTCTGTTTGAAGTCCCGTCCCATTGGAGCATAATGCTGCTTGCCCTTATCCTTATCCTTCTGCTCAGTCTTCTTGCTACCCTGGCTGTCTGAATTCCTGTAGTTGGCAACTCTGGACTTGTAGGCATCCTCAAAGATCCTACTCTTGTTCACCAAGGTTGGGAAAACTCCGATCTCCTGGTAGCTGATTGCCTGCTTGATCTCCGGACGAAGGCCATCCTCGAACTTTACACACTTTGATCGGTCATCCACCATGACCTGATACGGTGTGTAATACCTAGCCAGCTCCTCGAACCTTGCCGCATACTATCCTACTGACATACTTCCTTGCTTCAGTGCCAAGAACTCCATCTCTTTCTTGTCACGCACATCCGCAGGGAAATACTTCTCCATGAACCTATCTCTGAACACAGCCAAGGTGATTACTGTACCCTTAGCCACCATCCTTTGTCGGCAATTCTCCCACCAGTGTTCAGCCTCCTCAGTGAGCATGAAGGTCGCGAAGATAACCCGCTGCTGATCATTGTCGTCCATAGCTCTAAAGATCTTCTCGATCTCCCTCATCCATAGCAATGCTCCCTCGGGGTCGCAAGCTCCTCTAAAAGATGGCGAATTGTTTCACTGGAACTTGTCGAGACCCTGAAACTCTGCTGGTCCTCCATCGTTGTTGTTTTGAACTTGGCCAATAGCATTGGCAAGGAGTGCCAACGCGTCAGCGATTGTATGATCGTTCCTACCTCTTCCTGCCATTGGTCCCTGCATTTACCCGAGACAACAGTTAAATACAAGAACCAAGCGGGAAGGACTAACGGATCTAAATTCTAAAGCACCATTATCTATAAGAGTATAGACAATTCAAACAAGAGCACACAACAGACTTATAACATCCTCATACCACGTCCGAACAAGGTCGAACTGCTATGATACCACTAAATGTGACACCATTCTACCCTGCACGATAATATAAAACATTTACTTAAAAGAGGTAATATAAGAACATTCATTTATTTGAATAAAATAAAACTTGGATAAAAAGGTTTCACATCTCAACGTAGACAACGCGGAAATAACATAGTTTTAAAACAATAAAACATAAACAACGTATAGCATAAATATAACCCAACCTTGATGTCACATACAGAGCTGGTATAACCGAAATCCTGATACATCACGAAAACAAACTGAAACAACTAAACAAAACTAACAACTATAACTAAGCATTCTAACTAGAGTCGCAGCTCCTCAGAGTCACTCCTCCACTGGCTGCTCACCGTCCTCTACACAAGAGATACATGCAACAACAGAAACAAGAAAACAGGGAGTAAGAAATCATGTAAACACAACGGCACGAGAATAGGGAATAAGATGAACATATAGCAACATACAATGTATATACATCATCATATAAACATATGTTATGCAGTGCAATGTAACCCTACTCCACTACTCCATCAATGCATGTGGATCCAACTAACTCAGGAAGTCAACTTCGGAGTTACATATCTGTATTGGCCAAACAGCACCAACACCGACAGTTCCCCAAACCATGGAGGAACCCCTTGGATAGCCGGCATATCATAACTGGATATGCTACCTCGGGGGCGCACGGTTCACCAAACCTTGGGTGAGCCACCCGAGACTTGGGCCAAATCATCATAACTTGGAACACCTCCCCTATGTTGAACATCCCCTCAACATCAACTCCAATACTCTATGCAAATGCCACAATAACAAACACGGCAACCACCTCCTTTGCTTGGGCCTAAAAGCACCCAAGACTTATCACCAACTTCAAGATCAACACCTTAGACCCAAATCGTGGGGTCAAGACCCCCTTGTCCAAAAAGCACCAAGGTCCAACATAACAACATATCGACCAAAAAACATCGAGGGCACTTTGGCCAAAAACCACCAAAGCGTAACAACGTTTGGTAACCCATCGGGTACCGGCTTAACCAACTTATTATTCTTATTCATCTTAAATTAAATTATATAACTCGTTACCATTCGATTGGTGTGTTATTACATCATCTGGGGATAATCGGGGTGAAACTCCCCTTTAATTCATTAGTTTCAGGTTCTGACCAGTAGGGGGAGCACGATCGTGCTCAATGGCAATGCACGGGCTGCATTCTAGAATTTAACTGGGAGCACGGTCGTGCTCCTTGTTCAGTACGGTCGTGCTCCTGGGCAGGGCCATACTGTTCTGGGCAGAATTCAACGTGTTCTTGGAGTTTAGGCTCCCTAATTCTCTCAAATCAGATCCTAGGGTCTTAACTAAAACATTCAACATGAAACCTCACCCCTCACTAATGGGGTTCATGCCTTATGAAGCATTTGGGAATAAATCCCTTAATTCCTATGTTAACTAAGAGTCTTAAATTAAACCAATTAGAGTCTTATTAACATATTCAACGTGTTAACAACATCAGCCAACCAACATTCAACATAATCAATATCATAACAACAACATCCATAACATAGGCATTCATACCAAACTCCTGGCACAGGACAATTCAATAGGCATACCATATCATGAACAACTCAACAATTATAACAAATAGGCATACCAATTAATCCAATTAAACATATAAACAATTCAATCATACAAGCAGGCAGATCATGGCATCAATAACATTATAACAACAATAAACGGGGATATGGGAACCCCTCATCTTACGTTATTCCCTAGCCTGGTGTATACACTATTCTTCTCCCATACTTAGATTGACGATTCCACAATAAGTGGCTAAACGATGAACCGATCATGTTCCCTTAAGCGGCTCAGTTACTCTCCAAGCCTTGGTCAAACAAGAACATCAACCAATTAGTTCCCAATTTCAGATAATAGAAAAGGAAACTCAAAGGGGAAGGAACCGTTACCTATAGCGATCAATACTGACGAACTAGACGTTCCCACAAGTCTCCAAAATTCCAACAAAGCAATGGGTTTAGAGAAAATAGGGAAGAAAGGGGTTGCTGCTGTACTAGGGTGGCTGTTGTCGTCAAAATAGGGTTTATGACGTAAACCCTCGATGACTGTTCTGTTTATAAAGGCACAGACTCGAGAACGGTCGTACTCCTCTTTGAGCACGGGCATGCTTGACTTAGCGCCTACGAGGCGCGTCCAGTCATTGAGCACTGGCGTGGTCACTGTTGAGCAAGGTCGTGCTCAACTTAAAAGTTGAAACACGCTTCAGCCTTTAAGCACGGGCATGTTCATGCACCAGAAAGGGACTTTTGAACCAAAAATTCCACTAAGCCCTCAACCAACCAAACAACTTAAATAAAAGCACTTAAACGAGAAGCAGGGTGTTACGTTTCCGATGTTAAATAGTTTCTTTCCCCCACCTGGAGAGTCGTAAGATGTCCGAAACGAAACAAAACGAGACGTCCCCTAACCTCCTTGATTCTGCCCTGCACGGTTCTAGGGCCTTGGAGCTTCTAAAAATTCACCTAAGCTACACATTACAAAGTGCATGTTACTACGAGTTCATAATCGAAGACGGAATCAAATTTTGACAACGAAATGAAAGATACATAGAGAAACTTAACGAAACGAGTTTCGACATAAACGAGGATGATTTACCTTCACTTTTAGAAGAAAAGGAGAAGAGAACAATGAAGGTATCGTCTTCACGAACACAACGGTGTAGTCGGAATCGTGACGGGACGATCGAAACTCACAACTCACACTAGATCCCTTTCTCTCTCTACACTTTCCTCTATGTGTTTCTCAGACTTCTGCTCTCTGTCTTTTTGTTTCTTATGCCTAAGTCACTTAGGCTTTTATTTTTTTTTCCAAAGCCACGCTCAAGCGTGCCCATGCTTGAGCGTGAGAATGATCCATGCTTGAGCGTCGGAAGCCACCGCGTCATGCATCCACTCACTTGTTGCCACATAAGCCTTGATGACACGTGGCAAGTCAAAGAATGGCCCTTGTCTGTTGACTTGGGTTCTTGAGCGTGGATACACCCACGCTTGAGCATTGACTTCTGACCAAAAGTCAACTCTTTGCGTTCAGGGTCCGTTCGACGTCCGATTGCGCTCAAATTTGAGATATAGGCTCATTAGGACCTAATAAACAACCTTAAACCATCAAAAGGCCTAATCTCATCTCTAACTCCAAAATTCTTATTTCACATTCAGACATTTCAAAGACGGTAATTGGGAAACCCTAACTTTGTTCCTACGTTCCAACTCACTCGATAAGGCTGCGTACTTGCCATGCAAGGGTTTCTAAACCTCGAACAACATCTCAGCTATGTAATCCAAGTCCTAACCCTAATGTTCATACATAAACCATACATAAATAACGGATGTTACATTGCACGTGGACTGGAAACAAATATTTGGCATTCCAAAATTTGTCAGATCAATATATGTTTAAATTTTTTTCTCTGAAGTGGAATCTTTAAAATTTGAATTCCCAAATAACTTGATTTCATCTTGTTCTCATTAACTTGAATTTCTAACTTTTGAAACATAAAAGACTTTTTTCAGATTGAGTAGAAAATGGATTTATGGAAGCCCCCTACGAAAAAACTCATACACCCAGAAGCACACGAACTTGGGGAACAGAAACCGGAAGGACACGTAGAAAAAGACAGAGACAGTGAGTAATTTGAAAATACGGGGAACCACAAAGAGAAAAGGGCATACATAGAAATAGAACGGTGATAGAGAAAAAGGGGTGATGGGCAGGGGGAAGTCGATCGTCCGTTGGCCTTCACGCTCGTGTAATCATTATTGTAGATTCAGTAAATGTTGATAAAATCCCCCATTTCCGAATTAACTATATTACAAATGTGTGTATTTGATGATACTTTTATATTTGTTTCTATAGTTGCAATTTTATATTTGAATGGCTGAGGTTTTTTCATCCTTGAGACTGATATGATACATGAACATCGTAATGTTCTTTAATTCCTTTGTGAAGCTTGACCATAATATTAAATTCAGTGTTTTAATTATACTTGAAAGTGATAATGGTTGTTGCATTTCTTGACTAATAGTGGTAAGACACTTGAGTGGAGCTGTCGTAAATGTAACTATAGTTACCGACGAGCCCTAGTCGTCGGTACCATTCCCTAACATACAATTTACTGTATTATTGTTATTGTTATTATTATTAATTTATTATTATTATTATTATTGTTATTGTTGTTGTTGTTGTTGTTGTTGTTGTTGTTGTTGTTGTTGTTGTTGTTATTGTCAAAGAAACGTCACAAACTAATTTAATGGTCCTATTAACTATTAAAATAGATTTTTTTTGACTAAAAAAAATATTCATTCATTCAAATTTGTAAAATACAATGAAAACAACATAAATTCAGCATCGCTAAAAATCGAAAAGGATGAATCTGTGAACAAACTCACAGCACCCAGGTTAATAGCATAACATGGCAAAATGCCTGTAAATGTGACAAAATCAAAGTGACCGGAATACCCATGCCACCGGATCTGTAACGTTAACGCCCAAGTCTTGATTGAATCTGTAATGGATTGAAGCTGATCTGCCAAGACGGGAAACCAAACGACGCTGCAACAAGACGACGTACAAAACACCGCCTCACGCAGATGACGAAAACATGGAAAAACACGAAAGAAAAACCAGATATACGTGGAAAAACAAACTTATTTAGATAAAAGGGGAGGAAAAACGATGTAGATGGGTGATTCCAGGCCAAAAAAATGGCCTAAAACCACCCCCTTCCGGTGGATGAGGAAGAATGAAAAGAGGAGTAGAGGGAAGGCTGAGAGAGAGAGGCGGCTCTAGGTTTTTCAAGTTATAAAAATTTTATGAATTCCTATAGTTTGAAAAATAACTATTCAAAGAGATATTGCTTTCAACAAATGGTGATATTAAAAAGTTAATTAAATTGTGTTTAAGTAAATATCTATCAAAAAATAGTTTCCTGAAATATTATGATTGCATCAACTTAAAACACTTGAATTCATTGGTCGTTTATGTGTCAACTCTAATTTGGTGCTTTGTTACTCAAACACATTCCATATAAATTCAGATTTAGTTTTCTAATACTCAATTAGAACACCTTCTCATTTTCATTGAGAACAAGTGTTGAATCTTATCACAACCAGCATATACTTTTTATGTTTTCTCCGCGTACCATAGCATGTAAATACAATGGTGAGTGGAGAAAATATTATATAATTCTCTCTTACGCTATTGACGGGTACCGACCGTTGTAAAATTAAAACCATGTTACTGACGAGCCCCTGCCATCGATAACTCTGAAACCTCAAAAATCTAAACTTTATTATCGACTGCCTAAGCCATCGCAAATGTAACTTTAGTTATCGACGGGCCCTAGTTGTTGGTACCATTCCCTAACATATGGTTGACTTTATTATTGTTATTATTATTCCAATTATTACTATCAGAGAAACATCACAAATTAATATAATTGTCCTAATAACTATTCAGAGAGATATTGCATTCAACAAATGGTGATATTAAAAAGTTAATTAAATTTTATTTAAGTAAATATCCATAAAGTAGAAGTTTCTTGAAATGTTATGATTGCATCAACTTAAAATGCTTGAATTCATTGGTCGTTATGTGTATCCACTCTAATTTGGTGCTTTGTTACTCAAACATGTTCCACATAAATTCAACTTTAGTTTCAAATATTCAAGTAGAACACCTTCTCATTTTCATTGAGAACAAGTGTTGATTCTTTTCACAACCAGCATATGTAACACCTCGGTTTTTACGGTTTTTCAATAATTGGTAAAATATATCTGTTTATATTATTTTTATTGGAATGATAACTATTTGGACATTAAATTTTAATTATTTTATGACCCTTAATCTTGAGTAATTGTATTTACTCTTTTAATTTTTTGTATTGAGTGCGTTAACACTGCCTTATTTTAGTGTTTGCACGCTTATTAGACAATAATATTATGTTATTGTCACTATTAGTGTTTGTTTAGAAAAACATTTCAAATGATACGATTGAAAGAAGTTTATTATATATTTTACTCTATGTAATTTTAGATTTGAAAATAATTTGATTTGGCATTAATTTGAGATTAATTTTTGGATCACTGATTTTCTTGGTTGATAAATTCAATCATCAATCTTTACTCTAATTTGAATTTTGAAAGTATACAATTGTCACTTATTATTTTTTATCCAAGGACCCATATTATTTAATTTTTTCTAGACTAAATCTTAACTACTCATTTTATTATTTACCTATTAAGTAAATGGAAAACAAAAATCCCCCTCCTCTCCCTCTTATCAGTGCAGGACCCCCCCCCCCCCCCCACCCACCCACCCACACTTCTTTTTCTTTTTTCTTTCCTTTCTTTCTTCATCTTCTTCTTCCTCCCTTCAACTCAAGTCCTCCTCCTTCCTTCCCTTATTCCTTGCTCCGTCCAGATCGCGTCACCGCCTGCCCAGCCTAGCCGGCCATCACCCGCCAGCGTGAGGAGGAGACGACCGAGCACTGTCCTTGTGCCTCCATCATTTTGCGTCGCCCCTCCGCCATAGGTGAGCAGTCCGACCACCATATATGGTGGTCATCCACCATAGTTATGTTATTTGAAACCTTCTTTCTCTTCTTCCATGAGTTTTACTTTCATTTTTATCCATGGGTATTTTAGAAACATGCTGCCACTGTCAGTCGCCACATTGCCGCCGTCACCACCACTTTCAACAACCATGTCCTCTCTTCCTTCATCTTGGGTAAGTCTTTACCCCTATTATCTTCTAGATTGTAAAAGCCCCAAATTAATTTTGAAACCCTAACCCTAATTTTTGATTCAATTTCAAAATGTGAAATTAACACTATTTTTATGCAATTGGGACTGTGAATTAGTGTTTCCCTAAACTAATTTCATTATTCTTTAGTTAAAATGAGTTTTCCCCAAATTGATTTATGAACCCTAAAGTCCCAATCTGATCTTATTTGAAATTGGTTATGTTTTTGTGAAATTAAGTGTTTAAATCAACTTAGAGTAAGTATTTGATGAAGAGTGATTGAATGTTATATTTGTCTGATGGTTGAAAATGTTTTGAATCCCTCTCCGGGATGTTGTCGGGGTTGTGTTTGCTTGGGGAAACAGTTTTTACATTTTTTTGGGAGTTGACAGAAGCTGTTTAGAGGAAACTGGAACGTCCAGTCGGATTATTAGTGGGATTTTGGCTCTGAGCAACTTCATTCAGAAGGAAGCTGACAATTTAGAAACCAAAGAGAGAATATTTTATGGTCTTCAAAGGTAAAGGGAGTTTACCTGAGGAGTTCATACTAGTCATGTACCTTGTTGTATGTTGTTTTATAGTGTGTTGTGATGATAATTGAAAATTTTATGTGTTGATGTTGCATGATGTGAATGGCCTATATATATATATATTGGATGATATTACTATATTGCTTGATTGTGATTGGCTGATGGCATGACACTGGTCATTGCTTGTTAAGAAAGATTAAGACATTAAAGTACCTTAACTCAGAAATATCGAAAAAGTGGTGTTCTGTTTCTTTGGAAAGTGAGATAAAAATACTAAATGGTGAAAGTGTTAAGATAGAACAAAGTTAGGAAAGAAAGAAAATGGAAAACATCAAAGCTTATGAAAATTATTTAAAAGTATTTTGGAAAGGAAAAGTCTTTTGGAAACAAGGGTTTTCTCATAGGTTTTATAAAAAGTGGTTCAAAAATGGTAAGATTTAGAGAAAATGACTTTTGGATAAATTGATTTGAAAAAGTTTTGTATTTGTTTCAAAGTTGAGAAAAAGAGTTCAGTGTTTTTCTAAGTTTTCAGATATGGATTTTAGGGAACAAAATTTTCTATGAAAACGTATTTACTAGGACGAAAAGTATTTATGACACAAAGTTGAGAAACTTTTGAACTTTTGTTTTTCGATTTAGTTTTCACTGAACGAAAAACCAAGTGTAAAAGAGGAAAGTGGAAAGGACCTAGATTACCGAAACGACGGACTAGATCTGGATTACCGAAATTACGGACTAGGTTTGGATCATCGAAGTACGGGCTGGAGTTCCTGTTTGAGTTTTGAGGAAAGGAAAGGACCTAGAGTGCCGAGCTATAAACCCGGGTTGGATTTGGATGGCCGAGATATCGGACTGAATTCGGAGTACCGGTAAAGCCGGGCTAGTGTTCCTACTGAGAAGAACCTAGATTACCGAGAGGTCGGGCTAGTGTTTGATTGAAGAAGAGATTTTAAAATCTTAAGTTGGTATTAAAATGTATTTAATACCTGAATAAAAATTAGTTGGGAGTTTTAAGGCTGGACGGGGAAAGAACGAAGCGAGAAAGAAAAACAGAAACGAAAACCATTGTTTTGCATGCATAGTCTAGTCAATGTGCTGTTGTGGCAAACGTGCCATTATGTATCGACCTACAGCTTCACAAAGGGTGAACTGATAAATTGGATAGTTATGGACCAGAGATATATTCTTTAGTCTTTGGGTCTATTCAACACGTAATGTACTCAATCAGGAACTATTCAATATTATTTAGGTGAGATGTGATACCCTAGAACAATTGGCGATCAGACCTAAATATAGAGCCCAACCCAACGCGAAACAATTGTGTTATAGGCATTACCGCGATCCTATCATGCTCGATGAAGGGAAGTTAGGATCTCCGGAGATTATGAAATAGATAGTGAATATTGAAGTGACATGAAATATTTTACAAAATGCATTTGGTTGTCGGGTATGAATCCCTATGAAAATAATTATGATGTTATGTTATGTTTTTGGTTTTGGTCATATGTTTTTGTTTTGTGAGTCGTGTATGTGACTGCTATGATAAAACTCATATATTGGTTTATCACCTTTACATTTTTCCGTTTACCTTTACATTTTCATTTTCATTGAGAACAAGTGTTGATTCTTTTCACAACCAGCATAGACTTTTTAGGTTTTCTCATATTACAATAGCATGTAAATACGATGGTGAGTGGAGAAAATCTTGTATAATTCTCTCTTACGCTACCTATGGTTGCCGACTATTGCAAAATTAAAACCACATTACCGACGGGCCCCTGCCATCGGTAACTCCGAAACCACAAAAATCTAAACTTTATTATTGACTGCCAGAGCCGTTGCAAATGTAACTTTAGTTATCGGGGGACCCCTAGTTGTCGGTACCATTCCCTAACGTACGGGTTGACTGTGTTATTGTTATTATTATTATTATTATTCCAATTTTTATTGTCAGAGAAACGTCACAAACTAATTTAATGGTCCTATCAACTATTTAGACAGATATTGCTTTCAACAAATGGTGATATTAAAAAGTTCATTAAATTGTATTTAAGTAAATATCCATAAAAAAGAAGTTTCCTGAAATATTATGATTGCATCAACTTAAAATGAGACATCCCAATGTCCCATTAAAGAAAACCTTAATTAACTAACCTTAATTGTGATATTAACGTTATACAAATATACAGAAAATCATAAATAAATAAACTTTAAACATAAATAACAAAATATAAACATCACACCACACATGCATATAAATACAAACATACTATGCTGATACACTATAAAGGGTACCATCAGTAGGTCCCGTAATATAAATACTAATACAAACTGACAAAAGCAATAGAAGATAAAACGTCTCAAAAAGACGCACTGGCCACAGACTCTAAAATCAATTACTATGGTCCATTGCTCGTCCTCCAGCACCTGGTTCATAAGGGGTTCCGTCAAGCTCCTCCATAGTTGGCTTCTCCGCAGGGTCTTCTCATAACGATAAAATAAAACATATACAGAAAGAAATAGGGAGATAAGAAACATGCTATCATCATAAGTGGAAAGGTTACATAACATATATACAGTAATAGCACACAGACATGCATCACCAAATAAACACATATAAATATTATTCATCCTCAAAATATATTATCGTCCTCTACCCTTCGCGCTCATGCAACTGATCCTGTATGCTGACAGAGCCAGCACCTAATCCTATCACATTCCTCAACTATTTATAGATATAAGTCAATCGTCCAAGCAAAGTGTCCATATATATTTGCATTAGTGCACACCCCCATTCCCGTTAGGGAGTTGATTCAATGAATGAGACACACCCCATTCCTGTTAGGGCGCTTATTCAAAGAATGACAATATTCCCCCATTCCTGTTAGGATGTATGGCTAGTACGTCTTGTGAGACATTTTATATTTTTCCGCTAAGTATAATAGTTTGTTTAAGTGCATACCTGTGAGGGATCCTACTGATAAGATACCCTAAACCGTGTGTTGGTATTGTAATGAAATAAACGTATGTGTATTTATATATTATAATGTTGGTGCGTTTTAAATTTGCAGAAGTTATATGTTTATAAGTTTTTAATTCCTTCGTATTTTTGGGTCACGATTAACGTTAAGTAAGCGCTTAAGTTTAATAAATACTTAATAACACAACGGGGAACAACGGGGTGTCTCATTTGGTGGTATCAGAGCAGGTCGATTCTAATCGAACTGTGAGGTTTAGGATGTTGTTAATGGCCGTGTCTAGTTGAATCCACATCGAATGTTGAATATGCTTAGAAGTTGGGTAGTGTGTCTGAACTTGACGCAATAACTAACATTAGTATGACATATAGTATTTATATACTTTTCTAAGTAATATTATATATCATATTGATGAGAGCAGGTGATTTCTTTTACAGAATCATGGCTCATGGAAGAGGACATCCGATCGATAGTGGTGACATAACTCTAGAAAGAATTGTTGGAGATGACAACGTGGATACTAATCATACCAGAAGTGGAGAAGAGTCATCTGAGACTCAAGACACCATGAAAAACATAGTTATTGCTTTGATACTACAAACACAACATAATGCTGAGATGCTGCAAATGAACAAAGAGCAGCAGGAACTACAGAATCAAATAAGAGCTGCAACAGCTGAAGATGCTGGAATGACTACTTTTTTGAAAGGGAAGCCACCCCAATTCCGAGGAGATTATGACCCACAGAAGGCATAATGGTGGGTACAAGAGATCAAGAAGATATTCGATACCATGAGCTGCAGAGATGATAGGAAAGTGACGTATATTGCCTTCATGTTAACTGGAGGTGCATAATCTTGGTGGAGAGGCAAGCGAAGATTGTTGGGGGCCAAGGGCAGAATGATCACTTGGCAGTTGTTTAGCGCTGCTTCTTTGAAAAATATTTTTCGCGTCTAGTTCGACGTGAGAAGGAAAGGGAATTCATGAGTCTCAAACAAGGCAACATGACTGTAGGTTATTATGCATCGCATTTTGAGGCTTTGATTAAGTATTCAGAATTTTATCAGAGATTCCCCGATGAAGATTGGCAATGTAGAAGGTCCGAGGAAGGACTCCGACATGAGCTCCAAAGGGCAATAGTATCTCTCGATATCCAAAGTTTCTAGGAGCTGGAGGAAAGATGTAGTGTGATCGAAAGTATAGATCAGAGGCTGGCTAATGAGCAGAAACAACTAAGGATTGGAGGTCCTACCGGACCGGATTTTCAGAGGTGAGGAGGTAGTAACTCTCAATGGAGACAGAGACCATATGCCTGACCAGTACAAACACCTGCACCAGCACCAGTGGTTAGAGCGGGTCAGCAACAACAAGGCTATGCTTGTTTCAGATGCGGAGGATAGCATCATATTATAAATTGCAGGGAGAGACCCAGTTGTTACAACTGTGGGAAACCAGGTCATATGGCTCGAGAATGCAGACAACAGACAATTCAACAGCCGGCAGCTGCGGGTAGAGGAGCTGGAGGCAATAGAACTGGAGCTGGAAGAGGAGCCCCAACAACAGGACAACAAGTGGCTAGACTCAGGCCACTGGAAGAGTATTTACCATAAGGGGATCTGAATCCTCTCAATCTGCGAATCTTATACAAGGTATGTGTTTGATAGCTGGTAGACTCTCGTATGTATTATTTGACTCAGGAGCTACACATTCATTTATTTCGCATGAGTGGGTAGATAATTTAAAATTAACTATTTCTCAATTACCTTATACCCTTACAGTATCTAATCCAACTAGTAATCCCTTGACTACTATGTCTGTTTGTTTACAGTGTCCTATAGTTGTTGAGAATAGGACATTTACTGTAGATCTTGTCTGTTTGCCTATGCAACAGATAGATGTTATTCTTGGAATGGATTGGCTTTCGACTAACCATGTAATTCTAGATTATTCTAGTAAGACTTTATTATTTCTTGAGTCTTCTAGTGTAGTCTCTGCCAATGAAGAAGTATCCATGAGGAGTGATGATTCTCGACAGTACGTGATGTTGTTTGCAATAGAAGCTAATGAGACTCCTAGTATAGATTCTATGCCTATTGTGAGAGAGTTTCCTGAAGTTTTCCTTCCCGATGTTCCAGGTTTGCCACCAGAGAGAGGTGGAATTCACTATAGATCTTGTACCGGGGACATGACCTATATCTATAGCGCCTTATCAGATGTCACCTGTAGAATTGACGGAGTTAAAGAAACAGTTGGATGACATGTTGGGGAAAGAATTCATAAGCCTGAGTGTTTCACCGTGGGTAGCTCCGATGTTATTTGTGAAGAAAAATGATGGAAGAGCTAGGTTGTGCATGAATTACAGACAGTTGAATAAGGTAACAATTAGTAACAAATATATGTTGCCTAGGATAGATGATCTGATGGATCAATTGAAAGGAGCATCAATGTTTTATAAGATTGATTTGTGGTCTGGATACCATCAGATTAGAGTAAGGAAGGAATATATACTTAAAACAACTTTTAGGACGAGGTACAGACATTACGAGTATTTAGTTATGCCTTTCGGTGTGACTAACGTGCTAGCAGTGTTCGTGGGTTATATGAACAAGATATTAAGACCGTTCCTCGATATGTTTGTTGTTGTGTTCATTGACGACATCCTTATCTATTCTTGTACATGGGAAGATCATGAGGAACATTTGAGAGTGGTGCTGCAAGTTCTAAAGGATCGACAGCTTTATGCTAAACTTTCCAAGTGTGAGTTTTGGATGGAAGAAGTCCAATTTCTTGGACATGTGATCAACAAGGAAGGTATAGCAGTAGATCCAACGAAGGTTGTAGCAGTTCTTAAGTGGGAACCACCCAAGTCAGTAAGTGAAGTACGAAGTTTTCTAGGGTTAGCTGGATATTATTGGAGGTTCATAGAGGGATTCTCGAAGATTGTGTTGCCTATGAGGTAGTTAACGAGGAAGGATACAAATTTTGTATGGACAGATACGTGTGAGCAGAGTTTTCATAAGTTGAAGGACAGGTTGACTACATCACCTGTGTTGACTTTACCCGATCCGTTAGGACAGTTTGACGTATACTGATATGCGTCATACCAAGGTTTATGTTGTGTTCTAATGAAAGAAGAAAGAGCTGTGGCTTATGCTTCCCAACAATTGAGAATTCATGAGAGGAATTACCCGACCCATGATTTGGAGTTAGCAGCCATAGTGTTCGCATTGAAGATATGGCGACACTTTATGTACGGAACGAAGTTTAATGTGTACAATGACCATAAAAGTCTGAATTATCTTTTTGACCAAAAAAAGTTGAATATGAGACAACGGAGATGGATGGAGTTTATCAAAGACTATGAGTTTGATTTACTGTACCATCCCGGGAAGGCGAATGTTGATGCAGATGCCTTAAGTAGGAAGTCATTGCATGTATCTGCAATGATGGTTAAAGAGTTGGAATTACTGGAACAAGTTAGAAATTTGAACTTAGGAATGGAGTTGGTCGATGATAAAATTTGTTTAGGTATGATCACTATTAGTAGTGATTTTATGAAAGATCTTAAGGATAAACAAGTGCGGGATCAATATTTGCAAGAGGTAAGTAGAGGCATAGATGAGGGTAAAATTTCTCAGTTTAGTAGAGGAACAGATGGTGTGCTGCAGGTTTAGAGACATGATATGTGTGCCAGATGATTTAGAACTTAGGAAAATGATATTAGAAGAAGCACATAAGAGTAAGTTAAGTTTTCATCCTGGATCCACTAAGATGTATCAGGATTTGAAGAAAATGTTTTGGTGGACAAGGATGAAGAAAGAGGTGGCAGAGTACATTTTAGCTTGTCTGGTGTGTCAGAAGGCTAAGATTGAGCATCAGAAGCCGGCAGGTTTATTACAATCATTGGATATCCCAGAGTGGAAATGGGATAGCATAGCTATGGATTTTGTGGTTGGATTACCATGAACTCCTAAGAGACATGATGCGATTTGGGTTATCATTGATAGGTTGATGAAGTGTGCTCACTTCTTACCTATTGGTGAGAGTCATAGTTTAGAGAAGTTGACCCAGATTTATATTAAAGAAGTTGTTAGGTTACATGGCGTGCACAAGCATTGTCTCAGACCGAGATCCTAGATTCACATCTAGATTTTGGAGGCAGTTGCACAATGCTTTGAGGACAAATTTGAGAATGAGTTCTGCTTATCATCCCTAGATAGATGGATAGTCAGAGAGGACAATTCAGTCATTAGAAGATCTCTTGAGAGCCTGTGTGTTAGAGTATACTGGCAGTTGGGATGAGTTCTTGCCATTGATTGAATTTACTTAAAATAATAGTTTTCACAGTAGTATTGGAATGGCACCATACGAAGCTTTGTATGGCAGAAAGTGTAGGACCCCGTTATGTTGGTATGAGATTGGTGAAAACCAAGGCTTGGGTCCAGATGTGGGGCAACAAACTACGGAACAAGTTAGGAAGATAAGGGAAATGATGAAGGAAGCACAGGATAGGCAAATGAGCTACAGTAACAAGAGGATGAGACCTTTAGAATTCCAGGAGGGTGATCACGTGTTCTTGACAGTCACTCCGAAGACCGGAATTGGCAGGGCTATCAAAACTAGAAAACTTACTTCTAGATTCATCGGACCTTTCCAGATTCTTCGACGGATTGGTCCAGTAGCTTACCATATTGCTTTACCACCTAACCTTGCTAACCTTCATGACGTCTTTCACGTTTCTCAGTTGAGAAAATACTATCCTGATTCTTCACATGCTATTGAGTCTGAGTCTATACAACTGCGAGAGAATCTAGAGTATGAGACTTTACCTGTAAGGATAGCATATAGACAAATTAAGGAGCTTCGCGGTAGACAAATTCCTTTGGTTAAGGTCATATGGGATGAAACTACTGGAGATGCTACTTGGGAACGTGAGAGGGATATGCAACAACAATATCCACATCTTTTCTAAGGTATGTAAATTCCGAGGACGATTTTTTTCCTTCTAAGAGAGGTAGTAATGTAACGGCCTATTTTTAATTATGCTGTTTAACCGGTTAAAATATAACTTTATAATTTAATCTGAGATCAAGAAAATGATTTTTGAATAAAATAAAATCATATTCATACTCTACTTTATGGCAGAAGGTTATGATGAAAGTCTGGGTTGAAAATTCAGACGGAACCCGGTCTGCATTTTCACTGATAGTAAGATTTTAATGAGAAGAAGCCCTAATTTCGACTCATGAACGAAACGGTTAGGTTTTATATTTCGCTCCCAAAAGTTTTCTGTATTTTGAAAAAAATTCGTTAAGAATGAAATAATATATTTTATTCAGACGTAATTCTTAAGAAAAATGCGTAAAACCTAAGTCGGGGAATAAGTCGGGTGACCGACGGAGTCGAGTATGGAGCTGAGGTATTAGAAACAATTAATGTATCTGAGGGGACAAGGGGACAAGCATTAAATGTTTGTGATCATGAGTTTTCAAGTAAAATGACCAAAATGCCCCTGAGCTTAACTTAACCGATGATAGTTAAAGTTTAACCATGGTTAAGGAACCAAGGTTGGTTTTTATGGCTCAAAACCATCCACACCCTTCATAAATTATGGACCACATAATTTTAACCATAGTTATCAATTAATCCTAGTTAAGTTAATTATTAACTATAATTAAATTATTATATGATTTAATAATCACAAAACCTATTAATTGTTTCTAATTGATCCAAACAAGGACTAAGTGAGAAAAATATCTCTCATATTTCTACCCCAAACCCACGGCCTCCCCTCCCCTTCACTCACTTCTTCTTATTTTTTTTTCCTCATAAACACAAAGAACACAAGTCATAGTTCAAGAGCTCTAGTTCGCACTTTGATTGAAACTTACCAAGATCATCATCTTTTCTTCTTTTCATTCACACACTTGAGGTAACATGATCATCCATAATCATCTCTTCTATTCTTAAGATCTTGTTCTTCCTATTTCATGAGTTTTTCATTCTTAGATCTAGAATTTCAAATATTTCTAGAAAATTGTAGAAAAATCATGTTAATGTGAAACCAATTGCTATGATCTTGTTATGTCTTCTACTTTCATCATCTAAGAGAATGTAATCAAAATCATTTTCCTTCCTATTTTTCTTAGTGAGACCAAATCTAGTTATTTTTTGTCAAATGAGATTTTGTTCAATCTTTAAAGTATGACACTTGATCTTAACTCCTTAAAACCTATAGTTGTTATATCTAGAAGCTTGAAATCAAAATAAATTCCTAACCGTATTTTCCTTAGTTGGCTAAAATTTGTATGACAAAGGGTTTGTTGATTTTGTTTTTCTTTTTGAAATCTAATGCTTGATTTGAGCTCTCTAGTGCTTGTAATATCTTAATCCAAGAGCTTGAATCCAACTAAATTTTCTAAACCATTTTGCTCTTTAAGGCCGAAACTTACCCTAAGAGGTTGAGTAATTTTTATTTCATATTTTTAAAGTATAGCAATTTATCCTAACTATCTAAGACCTAAGTAGCTAGTATCCAAAGATTAGAATGAGAAAATGATCCTAGCCCTAATTTGAATTGAATGGCCGAACCTAGCATAAAGTGGACATAGTTGGATCTTTTTGTTTAATTGTAGTTATGTTGTGATTGGTTGAAGGTTAACGAATACTTGTGATGTTAGTAACAAGGATCGGAAGTTCGGGAGATACGGTGTTAACTCAGGTGGGTGAAAGAACCTATCTACCGTCGAAATGGATAAGTAGTGTATGATATAATAATTATGTAGGGACCTAAGCCCTACTAGTGGTCGAGTAATCGACAAGACTAAAATCACAGTGAATGCTTTTCTGAAATATCAATGATGATTTGGGATTGCAGGTTTATCGATGTTAGGATAATTTTATCTTATGTGAGGTTGACTGACTTTATCATTTTTATTATTGAATTGCTTTATGTGATATTTTGATGTTGGAATATTTTGTTAATTAATGTGTTAAGCATGATCTGTCTGGTTTCTAATATTGTACTTAGTTGACTTTAAGAAAGGATATATGTTGTTCGGAAGATTTTGGTTTGGCTGAGAAAGTACCTGTGACTTAGAAGTGCCTAGCCTAAATAGATTATTTTAAAGATGAGATGTGGCATAGAATGTGAGTCAATGCTATGATGGAAGCTTGAGGCACTAGGTTGTTGTTGATGTAATTCGGTGAGGTTCATATGTTGCATTGTGTTTATAACCGTATGTTTGAAACATACGAGGTCCGAAGTCCTCGTGGAACCGTTCCAAGTTAGATTTAATTTGTGCAGCTATAGTGTCAATGCTTTGCTTGAACACCCTCGAGAGAGAGAGAACCAGGGTGTGCACCGACTGTGTTGTGCAGCTATAGTGTCATTGCCTTGCATGAGCATTCTCACCATGGATGAGAATGTGCACCGGTTTTGGGGACGTGTCACTTGGACGACTGACTAACATCCCTAACGGTAATGGGGGATTAGTGGCCACGTTATCATAGAGGTTTAGATTGCATGAGTTGACGGTAGAGAATGATATAGTTAATTGAGGATTCAAGGGGATTTGGAGTGATGATTTTCTGTGACTTTTGTTATATTATATACTATGATTTCCGCTTTTGATGATAGAACTGTTTCTTATCCCCTATATTTTCTGTATGTTGTGTTTTATCTTTTATGGAATCGTACGAGAAGACCCTGTGGATGAGTTGAATGAGGAGGAGTTGGATGGAACTCCTTATGAACCAGAGGCTGGAGGACGAGCTGTGAACCACGGTGATAGAGCTTAGGATGTATGGCCAATACGTCTCGTGAGACATTTTATATTTTTCCGCTAAGTACAACAGTTTGTTTAAGTGTATACCTGTGAGGGATCCTACTGATATGATAACCTAAACCGTGTGTTGGTATTGTAATGAAATAAACACGTGTGTATTTATATATTATAACATTGGTGTGTTTTAAATTTGCAAAAGTTATATGTTTATTACTTAAGTTTTTAATTCCTTTGTAGTTTTGGGTTACGATTAACGTTAAGTAAGAACTTAAGTTTAATAAATACTTAATAACACAACGGGGTACAACGGGGTGTCTCAGAATAGTTGCACAATTCAAAAGTATCCACATTCCCTTTAGGGAACTGACCCATGACATATGGTATCCGTAAGCGGATACTCTGACTTCGTGTGTTCCACTCACACAACTATGATCAAAAGCATGCATCTATATGGGTCTCGTCGACGTATATCGAGTTATACCCTAGTGCCTTAACCTCTTATCACTATCTCCTAAATATCTCAAATAATATCACATCATTAATCTCATCATAATAAAATATTAATTAATTAGGTTAGGCATGTCTAAATCATATGTCATACACTCCCCAACATGTATCGCTCCATAATCTAATATAGACTAAACCCCCAATTTGGTCCCCTGAGAAAAACACTCGGGTCTGAAATAGTCCCTAACCAAAAAAAACTATCCGTTTAGTCCTTAAGAATGTATTTCCGGGACAGATTAGTCCTTCTGTCATATTTTGTAATGTTTCTATCATGTTTAGTGCATGTTAATAGGGACTAATTTGGCTCACGGTCATGTTTCTTAGGGACTTTACTGGTATCACTTAAAAATTGTTAGGGACTAATTTGTGACAGAAGGACTAATCTGTCCCGGAAATACATTCTTAAGGACTAAACGGATAGTTTTTTTTGGTTAGGGACTATTTCAGACCCGAGTGTTTTTCTCAGGGACCAAATTGGGGGTTTAGTCTCTAATATATCACGGCCTAGGAAACAACTAAGCATGCTATAGCAGATAAAACATATTATCATCCAATACATGTTATCAACCATAATCATAATAAAATAATAAATAATTAAATAATACTAAAATATTCTTATAAGCATAATTAGTCACAAATAGCATGTTAATCCAAACAGCACACAACAAGCGGCTCAAAAATGATAAAATCAAACAACCTCAAGTATCCTAAAATTAACCTAACGGCGATAAACCTACATTCTCCATATCATCATTGGTACCACTAAGTTGTCACCAAAGTAATATTGATATTGTCAATTATTCGCCCACTAGTAGGGTTTAGGTCGCCTACGCCATTAATGTAAAATATGTTACTTAGCCATTTCCGACGATAGGAGGCTTCTTTCTCCCACCTGAAGTGTAGTAGGCTAGCTTTAGAATAACGAAACTGATCCACTCCAATACTCCTCAAATCTGCCACGTGAGGTTCTCCTACCTCCGGGGCTCCAAAAATTCACCTGAAAACATATTCATGAAGCACGTGTTACGTGTATCCCAAATTTGAAGATGGAATTAAAAACTGATAAACGGATTGAAAGATAACTTCAATATCGTTACCGATGACATCTCGACATAAAAAGGATATAGGCTTACCTTAGCCTAATCAATAAAAGAAATATAGGATGATGAAGTAGACGTCGCAAGGATCACAACGACATAATCAGTTTCTCGATAGGACGAACAAATTGATCAGAATCAGCTCCAGAACTTTCTCTCTCTCCCTCACTCCTCTCCTCTCTCTCACTCTACTTTCTGCCTCTACAAAGTTTTCTACCATATTCTCCATGCTTCTCAATTTAAATCCTTAAAAAACCAATTTTTTCTGCACTGGGCGCTTAGCACTGGTGAGGCTACACCGCTTCTCAGCGTCCCACACTGTCCAACATTTCTGATTCATACGTTTTATTGCGTTCTGAGCTCGTTTGAAGTCCTATTGACCTGAAATTTGAAACATAGATTCCTCTATACCTAAGGAATAAGACCAAGTCCTCAAACATGCCTAATCTATTCCTCAAAAATAAATTTCCTATTGTACACTCTTAAGTGTTCTTAACGGTATAAAAAAAACCCTAGAGCATGTTCTCATTCAATTCAACACCGGTTAATCTCGTACTTTCCATGGAAGGTTCCCAATACCTAAAAATGCATATTAGATCTTAAATCATGGTCTTAAACATAGTCATCAAACATATAAACAATGCAGTAAAACACGGATGTTACATTACTACCCCCTTAAAAGAAATTCCGTCCCCGGAATTTACGTACCTCAGAAAAGATGTGGATACTGCTGCTGTATATTTGCCTCACGCTTCCAAGTAGCATCTCTTGTAGTCTCATCCCAAATGACATTGACCAAAGGAATCTATCTACCACGAAGCTCCTTAATCCTTCTATCCACGATCCTAACCTGTAAAGCCTAATACTCTAGATTCACTCGGAGTTGTATGGACTCAGTCTCAACTTTATCCCCAAAGCACAATGCAATTGGCTCCAAAATCTAGATGTGAATCTAGGGTCTCGATCAGAGACAATGCTCGATGGTCACCAATAGGTAAGAAGTGAGCACACTTCGTCAACCTATCGATGATAACCCAAATCGCATCATGCCTCTTCGGAGTCCGTGGCAATCCAACCACAAAATCCATAGGTATGCCATCCTACTTCCACACTGGAATATCTAAGAACTGTAGCAAACCAGCAGGCTTCTGATGCTTAATCTTAGCCTTCTTACAAACTAGACAAGATAAAACATATTCTGCCACTTCCTTCTTCATCCTCGACCACCAAAACATCTTCTTTAAATCCTGATACATATTCGTGGCTCTGGGGGTGAAAACTCAACTTACTCTTATACGACTCTTCCAAAATCATTTGCCTATGCTCTAAGTCCTCTGGCACACATATCCTATCTCTAAACCTCAACATGCCATCTGGCATTCTACTAAACTCTAAAATCTTACCCTCATCCATGTCTTTACTCACCTCTTGCAGATATTGATCCTGAACTTGTTTATCCTTAAGATCTCTCAGAAATTCACTAGTAATAGTGATCATACCTAAGCATATTTTGTCCTCAACCAACTCCATATTTAAATTCAAATCTCTAGACTGCTCAATCAATTCCATCTCTTTTACCATCATCGCTGACACATGTAAAGATTTCCTACTTAAAGCATCTGCTACAACATTCGCCTTCCCAGGATGGTATTGAAGATCACACTCATAATCCTTGATAAACTCCATCCATCTACGTTGTCTCATATTCAACTCTTTCTAATCAAATAGATACTTCAAGCTCTTATGATCGCTGTAAACATTGAACATGGCTCCATACAAATAGTGTCACCATATCTTGAGTGCGAACACTATAGTTGCCAACTCCAGATCATGGGTCGGATAGTTATTCTCATGAATTCTCAACTGTCGGGAAGCGTAAGCTACAACTCTTCCCTTTTGCATCAACACACAGCCCAACCCTTGATATGACGCATCACAATACACATCAAATTGTCCTAAAGGATCTGGTAAAGTCAGCACTGGTGATGTGGTCAACTTTTCCTTCAACTTTTGAAAACTTTCCTCACATTTCTCCTTCCAAAAAAATGTTGTACCTTTTCTCGTTAACTGCGTTAGAGGCAACGTAATCTTCAAGAAACCCTCGATGAACCTCAGATAATATCCACCAATCCCAAGAAACTCCTCACTTCACTAACTGACTTAGGTCGTTCCCACCTAAGCACTTCTTCCACTTTAGCAGGATCTACTGCTATTCCTTCCTTGTTAATCACATGACCTAAGAACTGAACCTCCTCCAACCAAAACTCGCACTTAGAAATCTTGGCATATAACTGTCTATACTTCAACACCTACTACACTATTCTCAGATGGTCCTCATGTTCTTCCCGTGTATGGAAATAGACAAGGATATAATCTATAAACACCACCACATTACTTATCGAGGAACGGTCTAAAGATCTTGTTCATATAATCCATAAACACTACTATAGCATTAGTCACACCAAATCTTGGAAAATACCGAAGCTCCCTTTAATTGATCCATCAGATCATCTATCCTAGGCAACGAATACTTATTATTGACCGTTACCTTGTTTAATTGTCTATAATCCATACATAACCTAGCACTTCCATCTTTCTTCTTTACAAACAACATCGGAGCTCCCCACGGTGAAACACTAGGTCTGATAAATTCTTTCTTCAACATATCATCCAATTGTTTCTTTATCTCAGCTAACTCTACGTGTGACATCCGATAGGATACTATAGATATTGGTCCTGTCCCTGGTATGATATCTATGGTGAACTCCACTTCCCTCTCTGGTGGCAAACCTAGAACATCGGGAGGGAAAACCTCAGGAAATTTTCTCATGATAGGCATAGAATCTATACTCGAAGTCTCCTTAGCTTCCACTGAACAAAGCATCACGTATAGCTGATAATCATCACTCCTCATAGGTGTTCCTTCATTGGCAGATACTATGCTAGAAGGCTCAAGAAATGACAATGTCTTGCTAGAACAATCTAACGCTACATGGTTGACTGAAAGCCAATCCATGCCAAGGATAACATCTATCTGCTGCATAGGTAAACTGACAAGATCCACAAGGAATGTCCTATTCTCAACAACTATAGGACAATGTAAACAAATAGACATGGTAGTCAAGGAATCATTGGTCGGGATAGATATTGTAAGGGTATAAGGTAACTGAGAAACAGGTAACTGTAAACGATCCACACACTCATGCAAAATAAATGAATGTGTAGCACCTGAGTCAAACAACATAGACGATAGTCTACCAGATATCAAGCACACACCCTGAACAAGATCTGCAGAATGAGAGGATTTACTCCCCTCACGGTAAACACTCACCATGTGGCCTGAGGTCTGGCCATCTGCTGAACACTGGCTCCTCTACCATCAGCTACCGCACTGATAGCCATTGCCTCTACAATCACAAGCCAAGTGACCTGGTTTACCACGGATATAACAAACAGGTCCCCCGCATCTGAAACAAACTGGACCTCTTTGTTACTGGCCCAATCCACTAACTGGTGCTGAAGAAACTAGTAATGGTGCAGATGTCTGAACAGTCTGGACAAGTCTAGTATATGGTCCCTGCCTCCCCTAGGAACCACTGCCCCCTCTCCTCTGAGTACCTAATTTACAAGGGTGTCCACTCCTCTGCTGCCTCTGCTTAACAGCCTACCTCTGATCTATATCCTCTATGGCACTGCATCTCTCAACCAACTCTCGAAAACTCTGAATATCAAGCGGCACTATAGCTCTCGGTAACTCATGCCGCAGCCCCTCCTCAAACCGTCTGCACTGCCAATCCTCATCTGGGAACCTCTGATAAATCTGAAGACTGAAACAGAGCCTCAAATTGTGTTGCATAATCTCCGACATACATGTTACCCTGTCGAAGACTCATAAACTCTCTCCCCTTCTCGCATCGAACCAAACACGGAAAGTATTTCTCTAGGAAGCACTCTCGGAATAACTGTCAACTAATCAATCTGCCATCTGCCTCCAATAATCTCCTCTTCCCTCTCCACCAGGCCTCTGCTCCACCAGTCAACATGAAAGATGCATAAGTTACTCTCCTATCTTCTCTGCAATGCATAGTATCAAAAATCTTCTCTAGCTCCTGTATCCACCACTCCGCCCTCTCAGGATCGTAGTCGCCTCAAAACTGTGGTGGATTCCCTTTCAGAAAGGTAGCCATGTCTGGGTGAGGAATTTGAGCCTCCAACATGTTCTTAACTTTGTGTGAATCTCTTTTAAGTTGCACTTTCCCGGATTTGCTTGAATCTTTGCTTGGTTTGCATATCTTCATGTTGCATCATATGCTCTAGGCAATTTTCTTTGAATTAGCTACTTGGCCATAAATGAACCAACCTTGATGCATGTTCCCTAGTTAGCCACATTGAGCCTTAAAGCCTTTTATTCTTAATAACCTTAAAATTCAAGGCATAAATCCAGAAAAACCATGTTAACCCAATCTTAGGATTTAGGAGAGCATGGAAACTTACCAATGTAAGTGTTGTTTGGAAACTAAGTTTGGGGTGGTTACAAAGTGTTATCATGTTGTTTTGGTTGAGAAAAAGAAAAAAAATTAAAAGGTTGAAGCCAAGGGCAAAAAGAAAACGAAGAAAAGTACAAAAATGCCAAAAAGGGCAAAGTAAAAAGGGTATCAAAAGAAATACGTTGTAGCCACCCAAAGCGTGAAAAAGAAAAAATGGAAAAAGGAATTAAAGTGAAAATAAAAGTGTAAAAAGTTTCATGCTCTCTTAATTCCTATGGACTTAGCCTAGTACCTTTGCATATCATACCTTTAGCCAGGCCACCTTACAACCTTTACAAGACCTTTTGATGTTGCATGCATGTTTTTGTGGGAACCTTGCTTAGATGAAAATCAAATTCATGTAAAGTGCTCCTGAATTGTGAAATTGAGTGAAATTGATAGCCTAGACAAATTGAGCGAATGAGTGAATTACTAAATACCCTTTGTCAGGAAGGTAATTGTTTGAAATTAGTGATCTCCTTTTTGTGTGTATGTTGGATCCCTTGCTTAGAGTAAAGATTTCTTTGATGATGAATTTCTCTTTTGATCAAAAGTAGATGCATGTGAGGGTTACCATAATGAATAATGGGGGGGGGGGGGGGGGGGGGATATGAAGTTGAAAAAGAAATTGTAAACAAGTGCATGAAGCTCGGTTAAATTTAATTGAATCCAAGAATCTTACCTTGTCTTGAGTCTTTTCCATTTTTAGTTTGCTTGGGGTATTTTGATAAGCCTCTAGCTTATCTAGTTATATGGCTAGGAAGGCTAAGGTTTTTATGCAAATTGAGCGATTTAACCTCGCTAATCACCCGAATTTTGCTTCTTTTGTCCCTAAGCAACATTTTTAGTTTCTTAGAGAGTTTTTAGGAATTTATGGGGTATTTTGAGTCAATAAAGAATTAAAATGCTATTTTTGTATTTCAGATTAAAAGTGAAGCTCAAGGAAGCTAGGAAAATTGAAGAAAACAAGCATAAAGGCAAAAAGGCAGATTCATCTCGCGAGAAGGTACTCGCCTCGCGAGCCTGAGAATCAGAATGAGGAGGGACATGCATCATTCAGCTTCGCGATGTGAAGGAAGTGCTCGTCTCGCGAGCCAGAAGCAGTAGAATTGAAGGCCACTCAGTCTCACCCCGCTAGCATCTGCTCGTCTCGAGATCACCCAAATTTGAACTCGCACCAAACTTAGTATTCGCGTCACGAGCCCCTAGTTTCCTTGGAGCTGCGTCTCGCCAAGTTTTACACTTTCTTTCTAGCCTCTAGGATGAATTCTTATATTTCTTGCGTTGTTACTGTGACTATGAGGAACTAATTCCCTATTCTATGGGAACGATGAAGTCACCTTTGATGGCACAGTGAATTCAAGTGGTGTTTTCTTATTCCATTCTCTTTTTTCTTGTTACTTAATTCTATTTTGCTTGTGTTAATCATAATGGCCATTGGTTAACTAGTCTAGTGCGTTGATACCGGTAGGAGATGTTGGAACCAAAGTGGTTTTGAATTAAATAATCACTACATTTTGATATTAACAAAAGGATTAAATTTGCTTGGCAAATTGTTAGTTGTGATATAACACGTGCTTTCAGTTATGCAGGAATATTTATATTATAAGTAATGGAAACTTGGGATAAGTTTTCGTTGGACTCCTTGAGAAAAATACGCATCCACCCTTGTAGACGGCTGCTCTAATATTGGTAAAGTTATTTATTTATTTAATCGAGTAGAGTGGTTTCTTTAAATAGACGAGGCACTAAATGTTTACTAGATGGAAATCAAGATAACTTACTTAGATACAGCAAGTCCAAAGACTTGATAGTAGACGTGTCTAGCTTGCCACATCAGCAGACGAGAATAATGGGTAGAATTGAATGAACTAAAAGATAAAATAATCAAGTAGACGAGCTCTATGTGCCACGTCACCAGACGGAGATTATGATAACTCACTGAGGTATAGCAAGTCCAAAGACTTGATAGACTATAGGATATGCTACGTCAATAGACTAGCAAAATAAAATAGTGAACAGACTTAGTCTCACTTAAGTAGACGAAGTTCTTAAGTAGTCGAGCTCCATCTCTTGAATGAATAAATGCAATATGAATCTCTTGAATTTATTTCAAATGATTGATATTTATTTCTATAGAATATCTGTTCTTCATATTTGTTTTATCTGCTTTAATGGTTTACCTTGTTGTAAAAGAAACATAGTACCATCAAAGAAATGAAAAAAAGCATAATCGTACAATGAGAAACTGCAAAACGATCTTTACGATGACAAATTTATGGATGGAAAAAGCTGAATTGTACATAAAGGAGGAACAATACGTTATCCAGCTGCAATGCTCAGAGTAGTGAGCCTCCATTTCGTGCTACCTCGATAACCAAGAGTACTTTTCAGCATTGCCACAATCTAGATATCAGTCACAACGGATGTCATGGATTCAATGCTATCTCTAAACCGGACTATTCAAAATAACCGTTGAAGAAATACAAGTGAAGAAGAAGGTCGCTATAAATAGAAGACCTCAAGTTCCGAAGAACGACTTTTTGCCAGTCAATAGTCACTCATTCTAATTTTCTTTTAAGAGTAAGAGTCTGTATTCTTTAGTTTGAATATTGTTGCAATATTCAACTGATCTTAAACTTTCATATCCTCACACATAGTGAGTTAAGAAGATCATAAGTTAAATCTCTTTGTTAGAGTTAGAGCCTGGTGAGACTTGGTAAGAAAGGAATACTTATAAGCCTGGAGAGGTGTTGAATACTTGGTTGTAATCTATTTGGAAAATAGTGGAGAAAAACCTTCAAGTAGAAGGGACTGGACGTAACTCTTGGTTGGAAGAGAGTGAACCAGGATAAAACATCTTGTGTGAATATTCTATCCCTAAACTCTTACGCCTTTATTTGATTTTTCTGACTGAGGGGTTTTGATATTGCTTTTGATAAAGCCTTTTAAAAAATATCTACTTCTTTGTTCTTGCTTCGGATTTAATCTTCTTGTGTGCAAAAATATTTTTAAAGGTTGTTTTCGAAAATTATTAACAAACACAATTCAACCCCACTTCTTGTGTTTGCCTGTGTCAACTTTAGGAGATTCGTACTTAAGACTTGAATTAAGAACATCGTTTGAATATATCTAGGCATAGAATAGGAAAACAGTGCAATCACAATAGGGAACCAAGAGCTTAATGAATCTAATTGTGAGTTGTTCAGATCGGCAGATTGTCAATTTGCATGTTTAGGTATTTCCTCTTGAATAGCGCAGTGACATTAGGATAATTGAGGGTTCCTGATTGGCAAAGAATTTGAACAAAGGGATAAGAGAATAATCACTTGGGTAACTTTCATGATTGGGTAGGTGGATTCGTAACCTTAGAAGTCTTAGCCATTAATTTTATCTCGTTGCTATCTATTAGCATTTTAGATAATTGTTCTTGATATCTTTTGTTATCTAATTTTCTCTCTCTTCCCAACAAACCGATATTGACTTGGCCAAAGCTTTGATTTTCCTTAATAATTTGGTTAAATTGGTCTCCCAATCCTTGTGTTCGACATCGGTATTGTTTACCGTATTTTTATTACTTGCAACGAATCGGTACACTTGCCGGATTCGCATTAGGTTTTTGGCGCCGTTGCCAGGGATTGGCACAACCAATATTCCTAAATTTTAGGAAAATTCAAAATTTTGATTAAGAAATTTTTTCTGTAAAATTTCTGCACTTTTTTATCTCTTTTAACTTCTTTGACCCACTTGGTCTTGGCTTGTTTTTGTGTATGCGAGGCACCGTTCCATCGGAAAACTTATTATACGACCCAGAGATTGTCAGGACTGAGAAACGGTTAAGGAAGGAATTGAGAAAGAAATTGAAGCAATCCAACCCATCAATCTTGAAGGGATGGCAGAAGGAGATCCTCCGGCTTACAAGCCTCATTATGAGTATAATTGTCCTAACTTGGATGATTGTGCTTCTTTTGTTGTCAGGCCGACCATCACGACCAATTGTTTTGAGATCAAATCATCGATTTTGAACCAGGTGCATAGGAATCGGTTTGATGGGAGTGCAATCCAAGATGGCATATTGCACACTTTTTGGAGATATGTGATATGTTGAAGACTCCTGGAGTTTCAGATGTCGCCTTCCGTTTGCGACTATTCCCCCTCTCTCTTAGGGATAGAGCACACGATTGACTAGATCTGAATTTGGATAGAGGTAGAATTACGACTTGGGAGGATATGGCTCATAAATTCCTCACAAGGTTCTTCCCTCCTCAAAGCAGCACAATTGAAGATCGCAGTTACTTCCTTCAGGCAACATGAGGATGAGACTTACAATGAAGCTTGTGAGAGGTATAATGTTCTATTGAGGAGAGGTATAATGTCCTTCTTACTTTGATTTGGTAACAAGGGTTCAACATTTCTTCAATGGGTTGAGGGGTCGCTACCAGACGAACCGTGATGCCGCAGCTGGCGGTTCTTTCTCTTACAAGTCAATGGAAGATGCATGGGCATTATAGGAGAAGATGTCTAGGAATGACTACAACCGTAATGGGAGTCACTCTTCTAGTGCATCTCAACAAAATTTGTCCGGACTTAGTGCAACATCTATTGAAGCTATTCCGGGTTGTGATTTTTGCAATGGCGATCATGACAGTGAAAATTGTCCGGGTAACTTTTCTTTGGAGCATGTGGACTCGTGTCACAATTTCTACAACACAGTGCCACAACGCAATGACTATTAGAGGAATAGACAGAATGACTACCACAATGAGCGAAATTGGAACGTCAGGAGAGACCATCCGGGTTTCTCTTGGAGTAACACCAGTGGTGGATTGACTGGGGAACAAGAACAGAATCAGAGGCAGAACTATGGAATTCAATAGCACAATACTCAGCAAGCTCTCCCTAAGCCTAATCAGTTAAAGATCACAGATGGTGGGAAGAAACCATGGGAATTGGATATTGAAAAGACTAGTGCGGCCATTGAGAAGTTAACAGTGCATACAGACACAACCATTGACAAGTTGGCGACTCTCACAGGGGCAGCAATTCAGAATCTTAAGACTCAGGTAGCACAACTTGTAAAACAACTGAATGAGCGTCTTCCAGGCTCTTTCCCAGGTAATACATAGAACAACCCTAAGAATCAATGCAATGTCATGACCACTAGAAGCGGTAAGGTGTTGAAATCAAATGGGGGAGCAACTAGTTCTCATGAAGTTGAATCTCCGGAACAACCACAAGTGGAAATAGAGCAAGCAAAGGAAGATGAGGTAGCTGGTGAGAAGTGCTGGAGCAAGGGGAAATTGAAATTAATGGATGAGGATTTCCGAAGAAGGAAGTGGGTTGAACCACAAGATCTCCCTCCATTCATGAAGGTACCGTATCCAGAAAGACTGAAGAAGCCGTTGCAAGATAAGCAATTAAATAAGTTCCTTGATGTTTTCCATAAGCTTCAAATCAACATTCCTTTTGCGGAAGCCTTGGAACAAATGCCATCTTATGCTCAGTTTATGAAGGAGCTTTTCTCCAAGAAGCGGAAGATAATGGATGAGGAAACAATTGCTTTGACCGAGGAGTATAGTGCAATTCTCCAAAGGTAACTACCTCCAAAGTTAAAGGATCCGGGGTCCTTTAGTATACCATACACAATTGGGGAGATTACTCTTGGGAAAGCATTATGTGATCTACAGGCAAGCATCAACTTGATGCCCCTTTCTATGATGAGGAAGCTTGGCATTAAAGAAGCCAAAGAGACTAGGATATCACTCCAACTAGCAGATCGTTCTATCAAATATCCTTATGGGGTGGTGGAGGATTTGTTGGTGAAGGTGGATAAGTTCATATTTCCGGCGGACTTTGTGGTGCTTGATATGGATGAAGATGCCGAGATCCCTCTCATTTTGGGTAGGCCTTTCTTAGCCACCGGAAGTGATTTAATAGATGTGCAATAAGGAAAGCTCACACTTAGGGTGCAATATGAGAATGTGGTCTTCAATATCTTTGAAGCAATGAAGCATCTCGTTGAGAGATCATCTGCATATAGTGTTGACGTGGTGGAGCCAATAGTGAGATCTATAGCTACACATGAAGCCCATGGTTTCACACTTGAAAAGGTGTTGGTAAAATCCAATGATGAGGATGAAAAGGAAGACCTTTTGGGAGATGAGGATTATCTTGAGTGCTTAAAGAACATGGAAGCCTTGCTGAATCTCCCAAAAGATGAATGCCATAAAGAAACGCTCAATAAGGAAAGAGTGGAAGAAGACAACAAAACACCGGAATTAAAGCAACTCCCAACTCACTTGAGGTATGCATTTTTGAGTGAGGAGGGACATCATCCGGTCATCATTAGCAATGCCTTGAAAAGGGATGAAGAAGAAAAGCTATTGAGGATTCTTAGGGAACACAAATCCGCTATTGGGTGGAAGATTTCAGATTTAAAAGGTATCAGTCCTTCTCTATGCTTGCACAAACTTTTGATGGAGGATGATTACAAACCGGTGGTTCAACCACAAAGACGGTTAAATCCCATCATGAGAGAAGCAGTGCGTAAGGAAGTGATTAAGCTTTTAGATGCCGGAATCATCTATCCAATCTCGGATAACAGTTGGGTTAGTCCAATTCATGTGGTCCCAAAGAAAGGTGGCACAACCGTGGTGGTCAATGAGAATAATGAAATGATTCCAACAAGGACCGTCACGGGATGGAGAGTTTATGTGGATTATAGGAAGCTAAATGATGCAACAAGAAAAGATCACTTCCCTCTCCCTTTCATTGATCAAATGGTTGAAAGGTTGGCCGAATATGAGTACTATTGTTTCTTGGATGGTTACTCCGGTTACAACCAAATTGTGCTGGATCCTAAAGACCAAGAGAAGACGGCCTTCACATGTCCATATGGAGTTTTGGCTTACAGGAGGATGCCCTTTGGATTGTGCAATGCTCCCTCTACTTTTCAAAGGTGTATTCTCTCCATTTTCTCGGACATGGTGGAGAAATTCATTGAAGTATTCATGGACGAATTCTTGGTTTTTGGGACCTCTTTTGATAATTGCTTGAAGAAATTTGCTTGTGTGCTTGCGAGGTGCCAAGAAACCAACCTTGCGCTTAATTGGGAAAAATGTCATTTCATGGTTAAGAAAGGTATAGTTTTGGGGCACAAGATCTCCCAAAGGGGGATTGAGGTTGACAAAGTCAAGATTGAGTTGATTGAGAAGTTACCCCCACCAACCAATGTGAAGGGGTGAGGAGTTTCTTGGGACATACTGGTTTCTACCGAAGGTTCATCAAAGACTTCTCTAAAATAGCGAAACCGCTATGTGACCTTCTTGTGAAGGACGTATCCTTTGGTTTTAATGCTTCTTGTTTGAATTCTTTCAATACTTTGAAAAAGATGCTTGTCACCGCACCCATAATCACTGCACCTTGTAACACCCTTCCGAGTGTCACATGGAACAGAACACTTAACCTTAATAATATAAATCATGCATAAAAACTTTGATTACTTTAAAACATTTATTTACATTCATAACAGTAAATACAGAATATCAGAGTATGGGAGGTAGTGAAGGTACATATAAAATACAACGACTTGGCCTAGCTGACACCTCTCATCAAAATACATTAAAATATAAATGACTCACTGGCCATATTCTAAAGGTCTAGTTTAATATTCCCACCTACACTAGTAGTAGGAACGAGGACTCCACTACTGCTCAGACCGCCTCCGTTGAGTGTTTTCTGCTGCTCCCGAGTATGCTCGCTTCTGTGATGTGTCACTCTTTCCAAAAGAGAAATCTTTGTCGGAGTCTTCTCGTCCAAAAACAATAAATACAATAACACAGAAATAGGGGATAAGAATCTACACTAGTCATTATAAAATGGGATATAGAAGTAGAATAAAATACAATGACAGCACATAGACAGACATGGCACGCACGATCATCCTTCGAGTCACACGTAACAATCATCCCCAATATCTCATGCTAATCAGGCTCACTCTTGTTCATACAGCTAAACGTACAAGAAGATGCAATCACCACGATGCATCCTTGACAAGATCAAGTTTTATTATTCACCACCGTGCCGTATATCCCCAGTAAATCTGGTATTCTCTCACTACCACGATGTATCCCCAACATATCAGGATACTCGTCACGACACATCCCCATCAGATCAGGATGCTCGTCCATTATCTCGATCCATCCCTAGCATTTCAGGATGATCGTCCACTATCACGACATATCCCCAACATTTCAGGATACTCGACATGACACATCCCTAGCACATCAGGATACTCGTTTACTATATCGATCCATCCTCATCATTTCAGGATGATCGCCTGTTGTCACGACGTATCCCCAACATTTCAGGATACTAATCCTCTATTCTGATCCATCCCCAGCATTTCAGGATGATCACCCATTCCAATCCATGCGGTGGCGAAATACAACAAAAACACATCGTGAATCTCACCAACTCATCTCAATGCTAACTTACTGCTTAGTACCTCAACATCATATCCTAAGGTTTCAATTCTTAGAACAACACGCATTAGCTAATTCATCCAATGAGGTACTAACGCACATACTATCAATTCCATTCATATCATACATCACCCAATCAGCAGTAATCATCACCTAACTCTAATAATATAAGCAGCTTAACATACCATCACAGTACATGTCATTAATCTCATGGCATTTCTTACTCATATTAGTTATCATACGGAAATAGACAGAGCATGTTATCATCTCAAGCATACAATCATATAATATTATAAACATATATGCAGCAACACTAAGCATGTTAGCATACAACATATCAAGCATACCAGCAATGTCAAGCATATTATTGATAAGCCTCTAGCTCATCTAGTTTTATGGCTAGTATGACCAGGGTTTTGTGCAAATTATATCTTATTTTCACCCAAATTAGATTAGATTGTCCTCAAGCAAGGTTTTGAGTCTCTAAAGTAGTTTTAGGTTAATTTAGCAAAGTTTTGAGTCAAATAAAGCACTTATGGCTATTTTGTTGTTTTCAGGTTAAGTAGAAATTGAGGGAATAAAGAAACAGGGGATTCGCCTCGCGAGAGTCTTCTAGCCTCGCGAACCTGAAAGCCAGCAGAACAGTAAAAGTGTCATCCTCTCTGGTTCGCCCCGCGAACAGCACCTCGCCTCGCGACCCTGAAGGATGACTGTTCCAGAAATATGCAAGCTCTCGGGGTTGCCCCGCGATTAACTTGTTCGCCTCGCGAATAACTTCTTCACCTCGCGATCATGGAAGTCAGAAAGCATCACGGTTGGCCCCTGATGTTCATAACGGGCGTAATAAGAAGACTCTTCAATTCTTCGCCCCGCGATCCTTTCTTCGCCTCGCGAGAATGCCAAAGGTTGATGACTCTTCACAATATTCGCCTCGTGAATTAGGGCTCGCCTCGCGAGTGGACTGAATTTCTGAATAATTATAAAAGGTTGTTCTGGACAGATTGAAAGGACTTTTGCTTCTCCATTGTTTTTACCTTTTTCTGTGTGTTTTCGTTTTTCCATGGAGAACTAAGTTTCTAGGATTAATCTATTGTAATCGATTTCCACTACACTTGAGGTTCTTGTATTTCCTGTTTTGTATGCTTTTCCCTTTTCAATGCCATGCTATATATTTCTGTTTGCTTAATTCAGGAGTATATTGTGTTGTGTTGATTTATTTTCGGTGATATCATGTTCCTATAATTAATCGCGTTTGCTTAATTCGCGTGTGTACGTTTCGTGTTCGCTTAGTTCACGAAGGGCTTAACCCCGTTTGCTTAATTCGGGAATAGGGACATATATCTGTAGTAATGGTTTCACTTGTAAATTGTTGCTACAAGCGGGAGGGGATTAGAATCTGCTTAGGGCTTGGAAATTGCATGAACCTATGATAGTTGGGAAATCGAGAACAATGGATTAATCGTCTTTAGCTATTTGATAATCTTTTCAACTACTCTGTTTCCATTGCTTTGTTTTGCTTTGTTTCTTATTTGCATTCCAACCCACCCCCCCCCCAAAACTGATTTTTGTGATAAATAACACTTTAAGAGTCCTTGTGAGACGACATCCGAGTTGTCGCCCTAAACTACAGTTTTTAAAACCGCTTGTTCTTTTTGGCGCGTGCGCGACAGCGCGACCAAAAATTGGCGTCGTTGCCGGGGACTCTTATTTGTTATTTTTCCATTTTTTTTCTTTCTTTTCTTTTTCTTTTATTTTCGTTTTTGTTTTGAATTGGTCTGGCTACTAGGTCTAATTGCCCTGACTTGTGTGATTTTGACCCAGAAATTGAAAGAACACTGCACACACTCCGTAGAGAATTTCGGGCTAGCACTAGTAGTGATTCTAATTCTAAAACTGTTTTTGAAAATATGGGTGATCAAAGGACGTTAAGACAGCTTGCTGCCCCTGATGTAAATTACAATGGCTTGTGTATCTCATATCCTGGTGCTGATACTCCTTTTGAATTAAAATCTGGTTTCATTCACTTGTTGCCAAAGTTTAATGGTCTTGAAGGTGAGGATCCACACAAGCACTTGAAGGAATTCCAGGTTGTCTGCTCCACAACCTCGAGATCAGAGGGAGTCACTGAGGATAGCATCAAGCTGAAAGCTTTTCCGTTCTCACTCCAGGGAGCTGCAAAGGATTGGCTGTTATATCTTGAGCCGAACTCTATCACCACCTGGAATGATTTGAAGAGGGTTTTCTTAGAGAGATATTTTCCTGCTTCCAGAGTTGCGTCAATAAGGAAGGAAATATGTGGCATCAGGCAAGGGAATGAGTCGTTGGCTGAATATTGGGAAAGATTCAAGCATATGGTATCCGATTGCCCCCAAAGATCAGTTTTCGAACAACTTCTTATCCAGTACTTTTATGAGGGATTACTGCCGATGGATAGGAATCTTTTGGATGCTGCTAGTGGGGGAGCACTTGTTGATAAAACCCCAGCTGCTGCCAAGCAACTCATTGAGAATATGTCACTGAATTCCCAGCAGTTTACTACCAAAAGAAATTCAGTTGAGACAAGAGGTGTGCATGAAGTCCATAGTTCCTCTTCCAACCAGGCTCTTGAAAATAGAATGGATGAGCTCACTTCTTTTGTAAGGCAATTGGCAATAGATAGGGTTCAGCCTGCACGGTTGTGTAGCATGTGCAACTCTCCTGAGCATCCATATGATGCATGCCCCATCCAGAGAGAAGAGTTCGTCAGTGAAGCGCCTCAAGCTTATGCAGTAAATCCCTATAATCAAGGAAACAGTCAGAATCGGTACAGCACTCCAGACCTCTCCACCAATAGGTACCATACCAACTAGAGGAATCATCCTAATCTGCGGTATGGGAACTCATCCCAACAACAACCGATGGCAGCACCACAGAATCCTCCTCAAGTGACTACTTCTGCACCTTCTGGACCTTCACTAGAGGACCTGTTCAAACAAATGACTTCACAAATGACTGCACAAATTGGACAGCTCCAGGCCTCATAGACACAGTATCAGCAGCGAACAGATGCCAGCATTCAAAATTTAGAGACACAGGTTGGACAACTGGCCTCCTCCATAAATAACATACAGCAAACTCAAAGAACAAGTCAACTGCCTGCACAGCCAGTGATAAATCCCAATGCATCCAACCCTAATGTGAGTGCCATTTCTGAGATCTGGAAAGGTTGTTGGGGCATCCTCTAAGAAAAATGAGAAACTGTTGAGGTAACTCCGGAGCCTTCAGTTGATGTTGAAGTTGAGAAGGTGTACATTCCACCGATCCCCTTCCCACACAGAGTATAGAAGAATAAGAAGATTGGTGGTGAAGATAAGGAGAAAGAAATTTTAGATGTGTTCAGAAAGGTAGCTGTGAATATTCCCCTTCTAGATGTGATCAAGCAGGTGCCTAAGTATGCCAAATTTCTGAAGGATCTATGCACCAACAAGAGGAAGTTGAAGAATAATGAGAGGGTTGATTTGGGAAGAAATGTTTCAGCTCTTATCCAGTCTAAGCCTGCACCAGAAAGAGTTGCTGTTATAGCCCCTACTCAGGCATTACCACAGAAGTGCAAGGATCCAGGCACATTTACTATTCCATGCACTATTGGGGATAGAAGATTTGAAAATTGCATGCTGGATTTGGGAGCATCCATAAATGTCATGCCCACATCTATTTTTAATAACCTTGATCTTGGGCCTTTGCAGTATACAGGTCTCACCATCCAGTTGGCTAACAGGACCAGTGCCCGCCCCATGGGAATGGTAGAAGATGTGTTGGTGCAAGTTGATGAGCTAATTTTCCCTGCTGACTTCTACATCCTAGACATGGCAGGAGAGACAAATTCCAGTAGATCACCAATAATCTTGGGCAGACCATTCATGAAGACAGCCAAGACTAAAATTGATGTGAATGATGGGACCATGTCTATGGAGTTTGGTGATATTGTGGCAAAGTTCAACATCTTTGATGCTATGAAACACCCATTGGAGGAGCACTCTGTTTTCCAGTTAGAGTTGCTTTATGAGATCATTGATGACACCCATGAGGACTTTGTTTCTGATTTTCCATTCATTTCTGGTTTTGATGATTTATATTCATGTACTAACTATACTGACACTAACCCGTGTGCTGTTTGTGCTGAGTTTCTTGATTCAACTTTGCAGGGTGATAATGATAGTGAGAGTGAAGCTATCTGTTCAGCAGAAGTCCGTGGCATCATGGCTACTCCTAATGTACCATCCATTGAGCAGCCACCCTCCTTAGAGCTCAAGCCACTTCCTGGGAACCTGAAGTATGCCTACCTGGAGACAAATGAAAAACTTCCAGTCATCATTTACTCCAGCCTTGATTCTGACCAGGAAGCTAAGCTTTTAGAGGTTCTGAAGAAGCACAATAAGGCTATTGGTTGGACCTTAGCTGACATTCCAGGAATTAGACCCTCCAGATGTATGCACAGAATTCTATTGGAGGAGGGAGCTAAACCAGTAAGGCAGGCCCAAAGGCGACTCAATCCACTGATTCTGGATGTGGTGAAGAAAGAGGTGACTAAACCTGCTGCGGGTATTATATACCCCATCTCGGACAAATTTCTTGGGTAAGTCCGGTGCAAGTTGTACCCAAAAAGTCCGGTCTCACAAGTATTTAGGAATGATAATAATGAGCTTGTACCTACTAGAGTCCGAGAATAGGCAAGAGTCCGTATAGATTATAGGAAGTTGAACCGAGGCCACCGAAAGGATCACTTTCCTTTGCCGTTCATAGATCGAGATCTTTGGATCGGCTGGGTTGGTAAATCTCATTCTTGCTTTCTTGATGGCTTTTCCTGGTATTTCCGGATCCATATTGCCCCGAGGATCATGAAAAGACCACTTTCACGTGCCCCCCGGATGCGTTTGCCTATAGGAGGATGCCATTTGGCCTTTGTAATGCTCCTGGCACCTTCCAAAGATGCATGCTTAGCATTTTTACTGAATTCATTGAAAATTGCATGGAGGTGTTCATGGATGACTTCACTGTATATGGCTCCTCATTTGATGCATGTTTGCATAGTCTGAGTTTAGTTCTAGAAAGATGCATTGAGACTGATCTGATTTTGAACTATGAAAAATGTCACTTTATGGTAGAACAGGGGATTGTTTTGGGTCATGCAATTTCTAAAGAGGGTATTTCAGTAGATCCTGCAAAAATTGATGTGATTTCTTCATTGCCTTACCCATCTTGGGTACGCGAGATCCGTTCTTTTCTTGGACATGCAGGTTTCTACAGGCGCTTTATAAAGGACTTCAGCAAGATAGCTCTGCCATTGTCAAACCTGCTGAAGAATGATGCCATGTTCCATTTTGATGAAAATTGCAAGAAGGCATTTGACTACCTGAAAAGAGCATTGACCTCTACCCCCATCATCCAGCCCCCAGACTGGACACTCCCTTTTGAACTCATGTGTGATGCTTCCAATTTTGCTGTGGGAGCGGTTCTGGCACAAAGGGTGGGCAAGGTTGCCCATGTAATTCATTATGCTTCTAGGACATTAGATGCTGCACAATCCAATTACACCACCACTGAGAAAGAACTGCTAGCTGTTGTGTTTGCACTTGATAAATTTAGGTCTTATTTGCTAGGTTCAAAAGTTATTGTTTTCACTGACCATGCAGCTCTGAAGTACCTGTTAAAGAAACCAGAAGCTAAGCCAAGACTGATACGGTGGATGCTTTTGCTCCAAGAATTCAATGTGGAGATAAAAGACAAGAGTAGAGTTGAAAATTTGGTAGCCGATCACTTGAGCCGAATAGAAAGGGATGAGGATCCCTCTCCTATCCAAGATGATTTCCCTGATGAGAGGCTTCTACATCTGTATGGGGTAACCCCCTGGTTTGCTGACATAGTAAACTTTCTTGTTGCTGGTATTGTTCCTGCAGGTACAAGTAGATCCAAGTTCCACAAGCTCAAGAGCGATGCAAAGTACTATGTGTGGGATGATCCCTACCTTTGGAAGTTTTGCAGTGATCAGGTTATTCGGAGGTGTGTCCCCGATCATGAGACAAAGTCCATCTTGCACTTTTCACATGCCTCTCAAGTTGGAGGACATTTTGGACCACAGAGGACGGCAAGAAAAGTCCTGGATTCTCGGTTCTACTGGCCCACAATTTTTAGAGATGCCTATGAGGTCTACAGGAATTGCAAGGAATGTCAAACAACAGGCCCTGCCATCACTCACAGGAGTGAGATGCCTCAGCAGCCCATGCTTTTTTGTGAGGTTTTTGATGTGTGGGGGATTGATTTTATGGGTCCTTTCCCTGCTTCTTTTGGTTTTGTATATATTCTTTTGGCTGTAGACTATGTTTCAAAGTGGGTGGAAGCAATCCCCACTAGGACTAACGATGCTAAAGTTGTTTCCAAATTTGTTAGGTCCAACATTTTTTGCAGGTTTGGCATACCTAAGGCTATAATCAATGACCAGGGCACTCACTTCTGTAACCGAACCATGGAAGCCTTACTCAGAAAATATGGGGTTGTGCATAGAGTTTCCACTGCTTATCATCCCCAGACCAATGGCCAGGCTAAGTTATCAAACAGGGAGATCAAGCAGATTCTAGAGAAAATGGTGCAGCCGAATAGAAAGGAATGGAGCCGCCGTCTGGAAGACGCACTGTGGGCTCAGAGGACCGCTTTCAAGACGCCAATAGGAATGTCCCCTTTCAGGCTTGTATTTGGCAAGGCATGTCACCTCCCTGTGGAAGTTGAGCACCGGGCAAATTGGGCAGTAAAGTACTGTAACTTGGAAATGAAGAAAGCTGGTGTTGAAAGGAAACTACAGCTGCAGCAACTTGAGGAGCTTAGGCTAGAAGCCTATGAAAGCTCCAGGATTTATAAAGAGAAAACAAAAATTTTTCATGATAGGATGATAGCTAGAAAAGAATTTTCTGTGGGTCAGCAAGTCTTACTGTTTAACTCCCGCCTGAAATTGATGGTTGGGAAACTTAGGTCAAAATGGGATGGCCCCTTTGTTGTTACTAACGTTTTTCCTTATGGTGCAGTAGAGATTAAAAGTGCAGGTACCAACAAGTCCTTCAAGGTTAACGGGCAGAGGCTGAAGCCATTCCATGGTGTGGATGTTGGTGTTCCTGTGGATGCTAATGTTGAGGAGCTCTCCTTGGAAGCTCCCACCTACACTGACACTTGATCAGGGAGTTTCCTTTCCTTCCCCTCACTCTGATTTTATAGTTATGTTGTTTCATTGAGGACAATGTATATTTTAAGTGTGGGGGAGGGAATTAGTTGTAGTTTTGTTTTTGTTTTGTCTTGTTTTTTTTCTTTTAATAAAGCTCCTGAATAATCTGAGAAGCTCAGGAGTTGTGTTGAGTCTTTTGTTGGCAAGTTTGATGGATTTTGATTGATTTTGCACAGATTGATTGCATGATTTATGTGATGATTCCCCCTAGGCTGAAAAATTTTTGTTTTTGAAAAGTGATTCCCATGTGAAATTGAAAACTGGACTATGAGATTTTGTTATGATGGCATGATTTATGATAAGTTTGGGGTGATAGGAAGCACACACTAGGGATAGAATCTCTGTCAAACAATTTGCATGAATGTCCAGGTGAGGTTTTGAGCCTCCAACATGTTTTTAACTGTGTGAACTCACTTTCAAGTTGCACTTTCCTGAATTTGCTTGAATCTCTTTATGGTTTGCATGATTATGTGTTTGCTTCAGATGATTTAGGCATTTTCTTTGTAAATAACTACTTAGCCTAAAAATAACCAATTCCTAATGCATGTTCCCTAGTTAGCCCCATTGAGCCTGATTAGCCTGTTAATTCTTGATAACCTAATGTTATGAGCTCAAAATCTGGAAAAACATGTTAACCCGATCTTAGGATTAGGAGAGCATGGAATCTTAGAAAGAGAATGGGTGCAAGAAACTAAGTTTGGGGTGGCTACAAGGTGTGATGTGCTGTTTGGGATTGAAAAAAAAAGAGAATATATATATATATATATAATAAAAAGGGTGGAGCCAAAGGCTAAAAGAAAAGCAGAAAAAGAAAAAAATTCTGTAGAAGGAAAAAAAAAGAAAAAAAAAAGAAGAAAAAAAAAGTACAAAAAAAAATTCAAAAAGGATATTTGAAATAAAAGAGGCTGTAGTCACCCAAGGCAAAAAGATGAATGAGAAAAGGAACTTGAGTGGGATTTCAATGTTTTGAAGTGTTCATGCTCTCTTAGTTCCTAGGGTCTTCAGCCTAGTTCCTTGTAAATCCTACCCTTAGCCAGGCCCCATTACAACCCATAAAAGACCTTTTGATGTTGCATGCATGTTTTCTGTGGGAATCATTTGGAGATGAAAATCAAATTTATGGGAAGTGTTCTTGAAAAGTGAAACTAAGTGCAATGTTGATAGCCTGACACAAACTGAGCGGTTGAGTGAACACTATATGCCTTTGTGAGGAAGGCAGTTGTTTGAATTTGGTGATCTCCCTCTTGTGTGTAACTTGGATCCCCTACTTAGATTAATAATTGCTGGAATGATGAAACTCTCAATTGTGTAGAATGAATGATTGTGGGGATTGCTTTGTTTGAAAGGGGGGACATTGAAGAAACTGTTTGATGACACAGCTTGAATTTGTGCAAGGTTGATTGAATCTTTTAAGCTTTCCAGGTCTTGAGTCTTTTTGATTTTTGAATTGTAGTTTGCTTGGGGACAAGCAAAGTTTAAGTTTGGGGTATTTTGATAAGCCTCTGTCTCATCTAGTTTTATGGCTAGTGTGACCAGGGTTTTGTGCAAATTATATCTTATTTTCACCCAAATTAGATTAGATTGTCCTCAAGCAAGGTTTTGAGTCTCTAAAGTAGTTTTAGGTTAATTTCGCAAAGTTTTGAGTCAAATAAAGCACTTATGGCTATTTTGTTGTTTTCAGGTTAAGTAGAAATTGAGGGAATAAAGAAACAGGGGATTCGCCTCGCGAGAGTCTTCTCGCCTCGCGAACCTGAAAGCCAGCAGAACAGTAAAAGTGTCATCCTCTCTGGTTCGCCCCGCGAACAGCACCTCGCCTCGCAACCCTGAAGGATGACTGTTCCAGAAATATGCAAGCTCTCGGGGTCGCCCTGCGAATGACTTGTTCGCCTCACGAATAACTTCTTCGCCTCGCGATCATGGAAGTCAGAAAGCATCACGGTTGGCCCCTGATGTTCATAACGGGCGTAATAAGAAGACTCTTCAATTCTTCACCCCGCGATCCTTTCTTCACCTCGCAAGAATGCCAAAGGTTGATGACTCTTCACAATATTCGCCTCGCGAATTAGGGCTCGCCTCGCGAGTGGACTGAATTTATGAATAATTATAAAAGGTTGTTTTGGACAGATTGAAAGGACTTTTGCTTCTCCATTGTTTTTACCTTTTTCTGTGTGTTTTCGTTTTTCCATGGAGAACTAAGTTTCTAGGATTAATCTATTGTAATCGATTTCCACTACACTTGAGGTTCTTGTATTTCCTATTTTGTATGCTTTTCCCTTTTCAATGCCATGCTATATATTTCTGTTTGCTTAATTCAGGAGTATATTGTGTTGTGTTGATTTATTTTCGGTGATATCATGTTCCTATAATTAATCGCGTTTGCTTAATTCGCGTGTGTACGTTTCGTGTTTGCTTAGTTCACGAAGGGCTTAACCCCGTTTGCTTAATTCGGGAATATGGACATATATCTGTAGTAGTGGTTTCGCTTGTAAATTGTTGCTACAAGCGGGAGGGGATTAGAATCTGCTTAGGGCTTGGAAATTGCATGAACCTATGATAGTTGGGAAATAGAGAACAATGGATTAATCGTCTTTAGCTATTTGATAATCTTTTCAACTGCTCTGTTTTCATTGCTTTGTTTTGCTTTGTTTCTTATTTGCATTCCAACCCAACCCCCCCCCCCCCCCCAAAAAAACTGATTTTTGTGATAAATAACACTTTAAGAGTCCTTGTGAGACGACATCCGAGTTGTCGCCCTAAACTACAGTTTTTAAAACCGCTTGTTCTTTTTGGCGCGTGCACGACAGCGCGACCAATTATCAAACATATTATAACAACAAACATAATCATACTAAACATACAACCTCAAATCAACAGTAAATCAACCTACTGTTGCTGAACCCACAATGCTTAAACCCTTAGTAGTACTACTCCACTGTAGCCACCATTGCGGTTTAAGTGTTGTTGGTTACACAACCTCTAGTAGGGTTTAGGATCCCCTACGCATATCATTGTATTCTAACCTACTCTTGCCTCCCTGATGACAACGGTTCTTTCTCCCACCTTACAGACTTGCACGCTTTCCCGTAAAAGCTTCAAATGCATCCACCATACTGAAACAAGCCTCGGCACGCTTCCAACAACGTCCACAAATCTGCCACCATCCATACCAATACATCCGTCGTTCCGTTTTTCATCCCGATTACACGTACGTGTATCACAATTTGCCGGAAACACAAAAATACCAACAGAACCAACAACATGGTTCCAATAGATTTGAATCGAGAGATGAAATCAAAGGAAAAAATTACGAGAACAATGGCTGGACTTAGGGGAAGTCGGATTCAAGAGTGAGCTCAAGAATCCAAGGGAAATGTACCCAAAATGGGATACTGTGCGAGCTCTATATCTCCAACTACAGACATTCAATTACAAAATTGAACGGTGAAAACATAGAACAACTTGTCCTTAACCTTCTCCAAAATTGTCAGCCCGATCCAACGGTGAATGAACCTCAGATGGCGGTTCTATGGTGACATGTTCTATGGACATGATTCCAAAATTATGACTGTTGGATATGAAGAACCACAAGTCTTGAACCTTCATATAAAATTTGAGCACGATCCAATGGTGGAAGAGTGTGTGGTGACGATTTAACAGAAACAAGGTAGCATGAGTTTTTGGGTATGAATGAGTGTGTAACTTGTTCTTTCCTTCCCTTAACTCTTCAACCAGCACATGAAGAGATGAGGGGACGAAATTGGCTATGGAAGTATAAGTGAAATGAGTCTGAAGGAGGAGATGAATTCACTTTTGTTGTTTTATTTTTAATTTAGATGAATTTAGGTAGTTTTTGGTAAGTTAGTGGAAAACAAGTGTCATAACTTAGGCTAGGTGTTATCCATGCAAAAGGTAGTGGAAGATAGGCGTCATTACATGGTTAAATTAGATAAGTTAGTGGGCTAGGTGTCAAGTGTAGGTGGGTTTTGTTATATCTTAGTGGAATGTGAGGTGGCGCCATGGTATCGCGACACGTGTCATCGCGTGTTGCTCCATTGGTACAACCGAGTGTTTTCTTCCGTATTTTCCCGCGTAACCTACTACTGGAATATTCTTCCGTAATTATATTAGGCTACTCCTAAAAGCCTATTGTACTCAAACCCGACCTAATTTTAATATTCTAACTCTCAATTAATTAATTAACTGACCAATTAATCGTTCAGTTTGTGTTTGTTTGCGTTCCGGACCCGTTTCAGCTCAGATTTTCCTCAAACTTGAAACACAAGCTAACTAACACCTAAGGAACATGATTAAGTCTTTAATTATCCTTAATCTCTTACTTAAACACTAGTCAAGAAATCGGGGTGTTACACACCTAATTGGAATTTACCTTTTGAAATCATGTGTGATGCAAGTGATTATACGGTGGGGGCGGTTTTAGGTCAAAGGGTGGAAAAGTTAGATCATGTGATTTACTATGCAAGTAAAGTTTTAAATGAGGCACAAGCTAACTATTCCACCACTGAAAAAGAACTCCTTGTTATGGTTTTTGCTTTGGATAAATTTAAATCTTATGTTGTAGGGTCTAAAATTATTATTTTCACCGATCATGCGGCCATAAGACACCTGATGACAAAACAAGAGGCCAAACTTAGATTAACTCGGTGGATTCTTCTTTTGCAGGAGTTTGATCTTGAGATTATGGACCGGAAAGGGTCGGAAAATGGTGTGGCGGATCACTTGTCAAGGTTGATTAATCCCGACACCGAGGAGAAATTGCTAGACATCAAGGAAGAATTTCCTTATGAGAAACTATTTGCGATCTTTGAAAACATTTCTCCTTGGTTCGTGGATATGGACAACTTCAAGTCTTCAAACGTGGAAGGTTGGACTGTGCAACAAAGAAAGAAGTTCTTCTCAGACGAAAAATACTATGTCTGGGAGGACCCTTATCTTTTCAAGCAATGTTCGGATGGGATCTTGAAAAGATGCATTCCTCATGACCAAATCGGAAACGTGTTGTGGCATTGCCATAGCTCAGATTACGGTGGGCACTTTGGGGGAAAGAAGACCGCGGAAAAAGTCCTCCAAAGCCGGTTTTGTTGGACAACACTCTTCAAGGATGCACATACTTTTGTTGAGAATTGTGATCGTTGCCAAAGAGTTGGAAACATCTCTAGACGGCATGAACTTCCTCTTAATTGCATGCTTGAAGTAGAACTCTTTGATGTTTAGGGGATAGACTTCATAGGACCATTCTCACCCTCTTTCTCCTACAAATACATTTTGGTAGCGGTAGATTATGTGTCAAAGTGGGTGGAGGCAATTCCAACAACAACGGATGATGCGCTGGTAGTCATGGAATTCTTAAAGCGCAACATTTTCACAAGGTTTGGGGTTCCTAGAGTCTTGATTAGTGATGGTGGATCTGAATTTTGAAACAAACAAATGAACCATCTACTTTCGAGATATGGGGTCAAACATAGAGTATCAACTCCTTACCATCCACAAACCAATGGGCACGCGGAGATATCCAACCGTGAGTTGAAGCGCATTCTTGAGAAAACCGTCAACTCCTCATGGAATGATTGGTCAAAGAGGGTAGACGATGCTTTGTGGGCCTATAGAACCGCTTTCAAGACACCAATTGGAAGATTTCCTAACAACTTAGTGTTTGGAATGGCGTGTCACTTGCCGGTAGAGTTTGAAAAAAAGTCGTATTGGGCAATCAGAGAGCTCAACTATGATTTGAAGAAGGCCGGTGAAAAGAGGCTATTAGAATTGAATGAATTGTATGAAATCCACATGCAAGCTTATGAGAATACAAGAATTTACAAAGAGTGGACTAAGGCATGCCATGACAAGCACATCTTGCCTAGGAAGTTTGAGCCGGGACAATAGGTACTACTCTACTACTCAAGGTTGAGACTTTTCCCAGGAAAGCTTAAATCAAGGTGGTCCGGACCTTTCAAGATTCTTAATGTTCTTCCACATGGAGCGGTGGAGCTAGAGGGTCAAAGAAAGAATTTCAAAGTGAATGGCTAGCGGATCAAGCACTATGATGGGGGACCACTTCCAGCAGACCACCAAAAGGTCAATTTAACTTATCCATAAAAGGGAGTGACTTTCGTCAGGCTCGGAACGTTAAACAAGTGCCACTTGGGAGGCAACCCAAGCTTGATATCCTTTTTATACATTTATAGAGTCTTAAAATAATAATAAAAAAAAGTCTTCATATAGGGTCCTTAGTTAGGAAATTGTATTAGAAAGCATGTAGGACTTAGATGCATTTAGGAACAGAGGGCATAATTCTTTTCTGGCTCACCTCGCAAGCATGAATTCGACCCGCGAGCCTGAGGGATATCAAAATCCCAGCTTCTGGCTCGCCCCTCGAAGCCAGGACTCGCCTCGCGAGCCTGGAAAACTCAGAAAAGCTAGTTTGGTTGGCTCGCCACGCGAATCACTGTTCGCCTCTCGATCCCGAAGGGCAGAAACTCAGGTGTGCACCTCGTTCTGCCTCGCGTCGTGAGCATCTGGCTCGCCTCGCAATTCTGGCTAGGTTAAAGACTGGAATGAAAAACCCATATTCACCCTGCGAGTATCCTCTAGCCTCGCGAATCCCAGAATATGAAAGGGTTTTGAAAGCCCAGATTCGCCTCGCTAATAATGGTTCACCCCGCAAAAACCAAATTAGGGTTTCTAATTTGGGGGAAATTTTAAAATTCGCCCAGCGAACCTGCGTTCGCCTCGTGAATTGGGGAATTTTATACACCCCGCGAGAAGAAGCAGAGTCACTCCTTTTGAGAAAAAAATTTTGAAAACTTATCTTCTCACTCTCTTTGGCATGCGTAGTGGGGTGATTTTTCTCACTCAACTTATCACATTCTCGCTCTCACACTCAATCTCACACTCACAAGGTAAGTTTCAATCTCTCCAAACTCTATTTCCTTCGAGTCTTGGTTCAAGAACTCCCATGGTTTCTGAGACTTTTTGGAAACAATATAGTAGGAAAATTAAGTACTTCTCCGATTTGAGTGTTCATGCCTTTATGTTGCATATTCTTGTTATGTATTTCAGTGTGCCTAAATGATGCAAGAACATGACCATGTTTTGATGAGTGTTGTGCAATAAACTGTACACATGAGTTTGTGTGATTTTTGAATTTTGTTGAACATATATGGTGTTGATGCATGAGGTTGCCTCTAATATGGATTGAACTGAACTGGACTAAACTGCTATGATTAGAAACATAAGTTTGGGGTTGTTCTGGGTATTTGTTAGAGATGATGCATGCTAGGGGACCTTGGGAGTATTTTTCTGGTTTTCAGGTTATGGGACCACCAAAGAATGGGGACAAACAACCCATTAAGCGCAAGAAGTACGAATCTGCTCATGAGGTGACTTAGAGTTGCCTCCAGGACCTGGCTCTTCTTCTAGGGCTACCTCCTCTGCTCCCCGTTTCCAATCTTCCCAGCATGCGAAGCATTGGGAATTGGCGATAGCAAAGGAGATAGTATTCGAGAGAAGTGTGGTCCTGGTGGGCAACAACTACCCGTTAGCAGGGTGACCCAATGGAAGAGATTGATTTTGACTGATCCGGGCCCCACCAGTACCAGTTCCAGTTCCCCTTACCATTTTTCCCCTTGAGTTCTAGCTAGTTTATTTTGATTGATTTGATATGGTTGTACATGGTTGGCTAGCTAGAAACTCAGTTTTATTTTATATTGATACTTGATGCACACACTTTGATGACTATATATATTTGGTGCATGTTTTTCATTTTGTTTTTGATTTTTTTTAGTATTTCCTTAGATTTTTAATTTTGATTATAATATTGACCAATGTTTTAATTGTGAATAATTAGATGATTGACTTGAGTCACTTGCGCAATGTGAGAATGCCAGTTGATGAAAAGGATATCACTTCGAACCACCCCGAGTATAAGTATGTCAAACTTTGCATTCGAGAAAGATGGATCCCCTTCCTCGACCTTGAAAGGTTGACAAAAGAACAAGAGATGGAGGAGGATCCGTTCTACTTGAGTTTTGATAGGGGTGTGAATGGCTATGTTCGGAGGGAAATTGATCGTGAGGTCGAGGAAAGGCATCGAGACTATCCGGTGCACATATCTATCGAGCACGCATTATATGAAAAAGTCAAGAAAGCAATTGAAAACAATCAAATCCCATTCCCGGAAGTGGAAATTTTTAGCAAAGAGGAAGAGGATAAATGGAATCCGGTATGGTTGCTCACGTTCAATGGGGAAAATGATTGCGCATGGGTGGAAATGGAAGCAATTAGGCAAGCCAAGGAAGGAATTCCGAAAGGAAAAGCTCCAAGAGAAGAAAGTACCATTGAGAGCCCGAAAATTGTTTGGGCTAAGTACTTGGATGAAACCGAATCTAGGACCTTGGTGAAAAAGGCCAGAAGAAAGATAGAAGAAACAGGAAATTCTAATGAGAGATTGGGATCCGCTCGAACCCCTTGAGATAACATTTCTTTAACCTTTCTCTTCTTTTCTTTTCTCTATCGTTTTATTTTCTTCCATTTCTCTTCCCTCTCCCTATCTTGAATCTCTTAGTTTGCATGTGAATAATTGGTCAATAAGAAAAACCCATAGTGTCATCGAATCTAGTTGGTAAGTTTATGGATTTAAATTGAATGCAACTTGGTTGAATGCATGAGTTCTTGTGAAAACCACTTTGATGAACCCCCCTCGATGTTTTGAAAGTTAAATCCCCATGTGAAAAATCGAAAATAAGAACTTAGTGGATTTTTGTTGTGATTGCATGATTTATGATAAGTTTGGGTGAAAAGGTGCACACTCTAGGGATTGTATCTCAGTTAAACAATTTTCGAAAATGTCCGGGGTGAGGAATTTGAGCCTCCAACATGTTCTTAAATTTGTGTGAATCACTTTTAAGTTGCACTTTCCCGGATTTGCTTGAAACTTTGCATGGTTTGCATATCTTCATGTTGCGTCATATGATTTAGGCAATTTTCTTTGAATTAGCTACTTGGCCATAAATGAACCAACCTTGATGCATGTTCCCTAGTTAGCCACATTGAACCTTAAATCCTTTTGTTCTTAATAACCTTAAAATTCAAGCCATAAATTCATAAAAACCATGTTAACCAAATCTTAGGATTTAGGAGAGCATGAAAACTTAGCAATATAAGTGTTGTTTGGAAACTAAGTTTGGGGTGGCTACAAAGTGTTATCATGTTCTTTTGGTTGAGAAAAAGAAAAAGAAAAAAAAAGGTTGAAGCCAAAGGCAAAAAGAAAAATAAGAAAAGTACAAAAATGCCAAAAAGGGCAAAGTAAAAAGGGTATCAAAGGAAATAGGTTGTAGCCACCCAAAGCGTGAAAAATAAAAAATGGAAAAAGGAATTAGAGTGAAAATAAAAGTGTAAAAAGTTTCATGCTCTTTTAATTCCTATGGACTTAGCCTAGTACCTTTGCATATCATACCTTTAGCCAGGCCACCTTACAACCTTTACAAGACCTTTTGATGTTGCATGCATGTTTTTGTGGGAACCTTGTTTAGATGAACATCAAATTCATGGAAATTGCTCTTGAATTGTGAAATTGAGTGAAATTGATAGCCTAGACAAATTGAACGAATGAGTGAATTAATAAATACCCTTTGTGAGGAAGGCAATTGTTTGAAATTGGTGATATCCTTTTTTTGTGTATGTTGGATCCCTTGCATAGAGTAAAGATTACTTTGATGATGAATTTTTCTTTTGATCAAAAGTAGATGCATGTGGGGGTTACCATAATGAATAATGGGGGGGCATCAAGTTGAAAAAGAAATTTTAAACAAGTGCATGAAGCACGGTTAAATTTAATTGAATCCATGAATCTTACCTTGTCTTGAGTCTTTTCGATTTTTAGTTTGCTAGGCGACAAACAAAGTTTAGGTTTGGGATATTTTGATAAGCCGCTAGCTTATCTAGTTATATGGCTAGAAAGGCTAAGGTTTTTATACTAATTGAGCAAGTTAACCTCGCTGATCACCCGAATTTGGTTTCTTTAGTCCCTAAGCAACATTTTTAGTCTCTTACAGAGTTTTTAGGAATTTATGGATTATTTTGAGTCAATAAAGCATTAAATTACTATTTTTATATTTCAGGTTAAAAATGAAGCTCAAGGAAGCTAGGAAAACTGAAGAAAACAATCATAAAGGTAAAAAGGCAAATTCGCCTCTCGAGAAGGTGCTCGCCTCGCATGCTTGAGAAGCAAAATAAGGAAGAACAGGCATCATTTAGCCTCGCGATGCGAATGAAGTGCTCACCTCGCGAGCTAGAAGCAGTAGAATTGAAGGCCACTCAAGTTCGCCCTGCGAGCACCCAAATTTGAACTCGCACCAAACTTAATATTCGTGTCGCGAGCCCCTTCTCTCCCCCCGAGTGCGCGCCGACCAAGCCCATTATAAATAGCTTGTTTAAGGTCAGTTTTGGAGAGCTTTTGTTTTTGGCAAATCATAGTTTCCTTGGAGCCGCGTCTCGCTGAGTTTTACACTTTCTTTCTAGCCTCTAGGATGAATTCTTGTATTTATTGCATTGTTACTGTGACTATGAGGAACTAATTCCCTTTTCTAAGGGAACGATGAAGCCACCTTTGATGGCATAGTGAATTCAAATGATGTTTTCTTATTCCCTTCTCTCTTTTCTTGTTTCTTAATTCTGTTTTGCTTGTGTTAATCATAATGACCATTGGTTAACTAGTCTAGTGCATTGATACCAGCAGGAGATTCATACTTAGGACTTGAATTAAGAACATCGTTTGAATATATCTAGGCATAGAATAGGAAAACGGTGCAATCACCACTACAAAAAAAGGTTATTTAGCGACTGAAAATACTGACTGAATTTGTTGGTTGCTGTTTGCGACCAAAATGGTGACCGATTGTAGGATCTAAATCAAACACTGATTACAGTTGATATTACGACCGAAATAGCGACCGAAATAGAGCGTAGCAGAGTTATCGGTCTCTATTTTGGTCGCCAAATAAAGGAAAGTAAAAGTCAAAATTTTATGACTTTTTAGCGTCCGAAATGGCGACCGAGTTAAATGCAACGGATAAATTTAATTTATCTTGCCGACCTATATTAAATCAGTCGCTAAATGGCGCGTAAAAGAATTAAAATGGAGTGTGTTAGAAACCAAATTTTAAATCGGTCGCTAAATTTATGAATTCAAATTTCAAATTTACCCGTGTAGCGACCGATTTAGCGACCGAATAAGTCGGTCGCTAAAACTGAAATCCCTAAATCGCGACATTCCTTCCTCTCTTCCCCCATTTCTCTCTTTTCCTCTCTTCTCTCTCACACGCAGCGGCACGGTGCAGCAGCTCCGGCCATCATTCTCTCTTCCTCGCGAGCTCCGACCACCAGCCTCTAGCCACCGCCGTCAGGTAAGCTCTCTCCCTCTCCCTCTCCCCCTCTCCCTCTCCGTTTCTCTCTCTCTCTCTCTCCATCTCTGTCTCTCTCTCTCTCTCTCAGTCTCTAACCATTTCTCTCTCTCTTAGGTCCGTCTTCCTCCACACGTCCAGAGCAGCGCCACCACCGTCACCACCAGAGCAGCGCCACCGTTACCACCGCTCACAGTAAGTCTTCTTCCCTTTGTCAAAATCAAGTAATGCGAGTCACGGCCGTGATGGCCATCACGGCCAGGCCGTGACGGATTTTGCCTGGAAATTCTTCCTGGTTGGTCTGTCACGGCCGTGATGGCCATCACGGCCTGGCCCTGACAGCTTCTGACTTTTTCGTTCTTCTTTCTTTAAGGCCAAAACCACAAAATCTGCCTTAAGGCCAAGGTCTTAGATAATGAAGGATTAAGTATAGGGTTAGATAAAATGAAGGGTGGGGCACAATTTGCCAGGCACATGACGTGCCGTCATCATTCAAACATTATTAACATTAGAAAGCAGCTCTGTACACAATATAATGAAAGCAACTCTGGTTTTCTACTCATTTGTTTCACTAGGCAATGGAGCTTTCCAGAAATAGTTGTTGATGAACATCCTTACTAGGTTATCTAGGCATTTCTAGTAGGAAAAGTCCTCTCTATGACCATCCTTCAAAACGACGTAAAAGCATCTGCTTTCCTGATAACTACTATGTTTGCTAATCTGTAATGTTGCATGTGAAGTTGCATTTCTTTGTTCTATTTTAACATGCTAGTATGCTACATGGATCTTTCCATCTTTTCTTATTATCACTTGATGAAGTTTAGACATATGACTTGTTTTCCTTATCGTTTTATCAGAAAATGGATCCGACTAAATGTTTTGAGACAACCATCCATATAGATCAGGTACAGTATCTCATCAACTTAAGAATAACGATCGGATTCACGTAATAATGGTTAAGGCATAAACTAATCATTACTAAATTGTTCTTGTGTATTTGCAGGATTTGATTTCAATCCCGCGATCATTCTACCGTCGTTGGGGACAAGAAATACCGCGTGTTGTGACTATTGAAGACAAAAACGGAAATTTGTTCAATGGGAATATAGTAATCCATGAGGATCGCCCATATTTTGCAACATATACAAATGGTATCAGGGAGTTGTATTTGTTGTCCACTGGTGAATTGGCAAAGTTTAAGTACCTTGGGGTTTCTCGCCTCTACATGTTCATCCCTTTGGAAGATTGATGAGTTTTGATATTTTCATTAGTACTTATTGACTGTGGTGTGTTTTTATGTTTTGATCGTTAATTAGTACATTATTAAACTTTTTTTTATAAACAATTATTAAACTTGGGTTAATTAATGTATATGTTTTCTTGATCATATTGACTGTGGTGTTTTGGATCGTTAGTACATCATATTTACGTTTTCTATTTATTCAAAAAAATATTGGTGTATTTTGTTTATATCAGAAATTAAAAATCAATGGGGTAATAGTTGAAAAACAAAATATGGTTGGTAGGATTAAGTTACAGGAAAATTTAAAAAAAAATTCAAAATTTGCGACCGAAATAGCGGTCACCAAATTCGGTTATCTGAGCATGAGACCAACTATACGGCGACCGAAATATATAATTTTGTGACCGAAATATCGGTCGCAGATTTGCGACCGAAATACAAATTCGGTTGCTAAACATTTAGCCACCAGGGTTTCTGTTACCCCCTTAATTCGGTCGCTAATTAGGTCGCTACACAGTATAGCAACCGAATTATCATGTTTAGCGACCGAAATCTTCGGTCGCTAAATAGTTTTTTTTTGTAGTGCACAAGAGGTAAACAAGAACTTAATGAATCTAACTACGAACTATGAGTTGTTCGGATCGGCAGATTGTCAATTTGCATGTTTAGGTATTTCCTCTTGAATAGCGGCAATGACATTAGGATAATTGAGGGTTACTGATTGGCAAAGAATTTGAACATAGGGATAAGAGAATAATCACTTGGGTAACTTTTATGATTGGGTAGGTGGATTCGTAACCTTAGAAGCCTTAGCCATTAATTTTATCTCATTGTTATCTATTAGCATTTTAGTTATTTGTTCTTGATATCTTTTGTTATCTAATTTTCTCTCTCTTCCCAACAAACCGATATTGACTTGGTCAACGCTTTGATTTTCCTTAATAATTTGGTTAAATTGGTCTCCCAATCCTTGTGTTCGACCTCGGTATTGCTTACCATGTTTTTATTACTTGCAACGAACCGGTACACTTGCCGGATTCGCATCAACTGCTCCCTAGTCATCTGCAGCATTTGAGCATTCTGCTGAGTCTGCTGTAACATAGCAGTAGCAAGCTCACGGATAATCCGAAGAGTCTCGGATGACTCCCCTCCACCACCTACTCCTCCTACGGTGTGAGAAGTCTCTCCGTTGCCACCTCGAGCCATAATCCTATAAAAGAAATCATTAGCTTCCACTTATATGACATATAATATTACATAAAACAGGTATATAAATATTATATGCTATACAAGTGTTAATTATCGCGTCCGGACTCACTACCCAACTTCAAAGCATAGTCGTCATTCGATGTGGATTCAACTAAAATGGCCAATACACCCTAACCTCATAGTTTGAACAGAATCAAACTGCTTTGATACCACCAAATGAGACACCCCGATGTCCCATTAAAGAAAAACCTAATTAACTAACCGTAATCATGATATTAACATTGTACAAATATATAGAAAATCATAAATAAATAAACATTAAATATAAATAAAAAAATATAAACACACCACACATGCATATAAATACAAACATACTATGCTAATACACTGTAAAGGGTACCCCATCAATAGGGTCCCATAATATATATACTAATACAAACTAACAAAAACAATAGAAGATAAAACGTCTCAAAAAGACGCACTTGCCACGGACTCTAAACTCAACTACTATGGTCCACTACTCGTCCTCCAGCATCTAGTTCATAAGGGGTTCCGTCAAGCACCTCCATAGTTGGCTTCTCCGCAGAGTATTCTCATAACAATAAAATAAAACATATACAGAAAGAAATAGGGAGATAGAAAAAACATGCTATCATCATAAGTGGAAAAGGTTACATAACATATATACAGTAATAGAACACAAACATGCATCACCAAATAAACACATATAAATAACATTCATCCTCGAAATATATTATCGTCCTCTACCCTTCACACTCATGCAACTGATCCTATATGTTGACAGAGCCAACACCTACTCATGTCACACATTCCTCAACTAATTATAGATATAAGTCAATCGTCCAAGCAAAGTGTCCATAATTATTTGCATTAGTGCACACCCCCATTCCTGTTAGGGTGTTGATTCAATGAATGAGTCACACCCCCATCCCTTTAGGGCACTTATTCAAAGAATGGCACTTTTCCCCCATTCCCGTTAGGGAATAGCTGTACAATACAAAAGTATCCCCATACGGGACAGCTCAGCTAGAACTATAAGGGTATCATGGTAGTTTTCTCCCATTCCCGTTAGGGAACCGACCCGTGACATCTAGTATTCGTAAGCGGATACTCTAACTTCGTGTGTTCCACTCACACATCTATGATCAAAAGAATGCATCTATATGGGTCTCGACGATGTATATCGAGTTATACCCTAGTGCCTTAACCTCTCATCACTATCTCCTAAATATCTCAAATAATATCACATCATCAATCTCATCATAATAAAATATTAATTAATTAGGTTAGACACATCTAAATCATATATCATACACTCCCCAACATGCATCGCTCCAGAATCTAATATATCATGGCCTAGGAAACAACTAAGCATGTTATACATAGTAGATAAAACATATTATCATCCAATACATGTTATCAACCATAATCATAATAAAATAATAATTTAATAATAAAATAATAATAAAACATTCAAATAAATATAATTAGTCACAAATATCATGTTAATCCAAACAACACACAACAAACGGCTCAAATATGATAAAATCAGACAACCTTAAGTATCCTAAAATTAACCTAACGGCGATAAACCTACAATCTCCATATCATCATTGGCACCACTAAGTAGTCGCCAAAGTGATATTAATATTGTCAATTATTCACCCACTAGTAGGATTTAGGTCGCCCTACGCCATTAATGTAAAATATGCTACTTAGCCATTTCCGACGATATGAGGCTTCTTTCTCCAACCTGAAGTGTAGTAGGCTACCTTTTGAGCAACGAAACGGATCCATTCCAATACTCCTCAAATCTACCACGTGAGGTTCTCCTACCTCCCCGGCTCCAAAAATTCACCTGAATACATATTCATGAAGCACGTGTTACATGTATCCTAAATCTGAAGACGGAATTCAAAACCGATAAACAGATTGAAAGATAACATCAATACCGTCACCGACGGCATTTTGGCATAAAAAGGACATAGGCTTACCTTAGCCTAATCAAGAAAATAAAGATAGGATGATGAAGTAGACGTTGCGAGGATCACAACGGTATAATCGGTTTCTCGATATGACGAGCAGATTGATCAGAATCGGCTCCAGAACTTCCTCTCTCTCCCTCATGCCTCTCCTCTCTCTCACTCTACTTTCTACCTCTGCAAAGTTTTCTACCATATTCTCTATGCTTCTCAATTTAAATCCTTAAAAAATCATTTTTTTCTGCAATGGGCGCTCAGTGCCCGTGAGCTAGAGGTCAGCGCTGGTGAGGCTGCAACGTCTCTCTCCACAAATCACAGCGTGACATGCATCACCAAGGCCAGCGCTCAGTGCCCAAAATGTTGCGCTCAGCGCTCCACACTGTCCAGCATTCCTGATTCATACGTTTTATTGCGTTTTGAGCTCGTTTGAAGTCCGATTGACATGAAATTTGAAACTTAGATTCCTCTATACCTAAGGAATAAGGCCAAGACCTCAGACATGCCTAATCTATTCCTCAAAAATAAATTTCCTATTGTACATTCTCAAGCGTTCTAAACGGTATAAACTAAACCCTAAAACACGTTCTCATTCAATTCAACGCCGGTTAATCTTGTACTTTCCATGTAAGGTTCCCAATACCTAAACATGCATATTAGACCTTAAATTAAGGTCTTAAACCTAGTCATCAAACATATAAACAATACCGTAAAACACGGATTTAACATAAAAAACTTGAATTCATTGGTCGCTATGTGTATCCAATCTAAATTGGTGCTTTGTTACTCAAACATGTTCCATATAAATTCAGCTTTAGTTTTCTAATACTCAAGTAGAACACCTTCTCATTTTCATTGAGAAAAAATGTTGATTCTTTTCACAACCAGCATAGACTTTTTAGGTTTTCTCCGATTACCATAGCATGTAAATACAACGGTGAGTGGAGAAAAATCTTGTATAATTCTCTCTTACGCTACCGACAGGTGCTGACTGTTACAAATTAAAACCACGTTACCGACAGTCCCCGACCATTGGTAACTCTGAAACCTCAAAAATATAAACTTTTATTATCGACTGCCTGGAGCCGTCGCAAATGTAACTTTAGTTAGCGACGGGCCCTAGTCGTCAGTACCATTCCCTAACATACGGTTGATTGTATGATTGTTATTATTATTATTTTTATTATTATTATTATTATTATTCCAATTATTATTGTCAGATAAAAGACACAAACTAATTTAATGGTCGTATTAACTATTAAGAGAGATATTGCTTTCAACAAATGGTGATATTAAAAGTTTCATTAAATTGTATTTGAGTAAATATCCATAAAAAGAAGTTTCCTGAAATATTATGACTGCATCAACTTAAAATGCTTGAATTCATTGGTCGCTATATGTATCCAATCTAATTTGGTGCTTTGTTACTCAAACATGTTCCATATAAATTCAGCTTTAGTTTTCAAATACTCAAGTAGAATGCAGAACAAGTGTTGATTCTTTTCACAACCAGCATAGACTTTTTAGGTTTTCTCAGATTACAATAGCATGTAAATACAATGATGAGTGGAGAAAAATCTCATATAATTCTCTCTTACGCTAACGACGGGCGCCGCCTGGCCTGTTGCAAAATTTAAACCACGTAACTAACAGTCCCCGACGATTGGTAACTCTAAAACCTCAAAAATATAAACTTTTATTATCGACTGCTAGATCTGTCACAAATGTAACTTTAGTTACTGATGGGCCTTAGTCGTCGGTACCATTCCCTAACGTACGATTGACTGTATTATTGTTGTTGTTGTTGTTGTTGTTGTTGTTGTTATTATTATTATTGTTGTTGTTGTTGTTGTTGTTGTTGTTGTTGTTATTGTTATTGTTATTCCAATTATTACTGCCAGAGAAACGTCACAATCTAATTTAATGGTCCTAATAACTATTCAGATAGATATTGCTTTAAACAAATGGTGATACTGAAAAGTTCATTAAATTTTATTTAAGTAAATATCAATAAAAATAGTTTCCTTAAATATTATGATTTCAACAACTTAAAATGCTTGAATTCATTGGTCGCTTATGTGTATCCACTCTAATTTGGTGCTTCATTACTCAAACAAGTTCCATATAAATTCAGCTTTAGTTTTCAAATACTTAAGTAGATCATACTCTCTTTTTCATTGAGAAGATTTGTTGGTACTTTTCACAACCAACGTAAACCTTTTGGGTTTTCTTCAATTACCATTGCATGTAAATGCAATGATGAGTAGAGAACAATCTTGTTTGATTCTCTCTTCCCCAAATACTAGTTTCTAGCATGAGTCGAGAACAGTCTTGTTTGATTTTCTCTTCCCCAAATATTGGTTTCTAGTCCATGCTACATAAGGCAATTATACATGGAAAATAGCTTATATGGTGTTATCTTTTTGCCACTGATTCTTTTCCGTTTTTAGTTGCCTTATTGCACGTGGGCTGAAACAAATATTTGGCATTCCAAAATTTGTCAGAGCAATATATAGGTTCGAATTTTTTTCTCTGCAGTGGAATCTTTAGATTTGAATTCCCAAATAATTTGATTTCGTCTTGTTCTCATTAACTTGTATTTCTAACTTTTGAAACATAAAAGACTTTTTTCAGATTGAGTAGAAAATGGACTTATGGAAGCCCCTTATGAAAAAATTCATACACCTAGAAGCACACGAACTTGGGGAATAAAACCGGAAGGACACGCAGAAAAAGACAGAAAAAGAAAATAATTTGAAAATGGAGGAACATCAAAGAGAAAATGGCATACATAGAGATATAACTGTGATAGAGAAAAGGGGGAGATGGGCAGGACGAAGTCCATCGTCCGTGGGTCTTCACGCTCGTGTAATCATTATTGTAGATTCAATAAATGTTGATAAAATCCCCCATTTCCGAATAAACTATATGACAAATGTGTGTATTTGATGATACTATTATATTTGTTCTATAGTTGTATTTTTTTTTATACGCTGCATGTAACACCCCACTAGGGCATTACTTTGTAACACATGCGAAAATAAATTAAAAAGTTATTTACCGGTTGCTTTCGGAAAATTAATTTACTTTAGGCCAGAAAACTCGGGAGTAAAAAATTTTCTGCTATGGAAAACTCTGGAAACACGGTACCTACATTAGAGCAGTGAGATCATATTAAATATTTCAATACATTCATAACAAGGCTGCCACGACATACACTACTTTCTCAAAGAGCTTCCATTTTCAAAAGAGAAAATTATACCAAAAATTAACTTACAACACCACATTTAACTACCTTTTTAAATATACAACCCAACCAAGACTCCTAAGCTGGTCACTCTAGAAAACACCAAATGGAAGAACTCTATAGTTCCCGCCACTATTACCGACCTCTTCAAGGATCAAGATTAGTATCCCCAATTGAAGTTAAGACTTCCTACACACCATCTACTTCCCGTACCAAGTTATAGCAGCAAAAACGAGTAAAACCTGATATATTGTAAGGGTGAGACACCAATATATGGATATAAGCACGATAACTGCATGCGTGACACACAAAATAGCACATAGGCATATAAAGTCATACATTATAAAACTTCTCAGAATAACCAGTGATTTACCAATGGGTTTCATCCCCAAAGAATCATTGTCCTTTATAAAAGAGATTAATGACACTACATAATTCAGCATATAATCTCTGCACCTAATCTCCCGGAGATTCACTCACCAAAATAAATGAGCTGATCAGGCTCTTGAATGGTACATTGCCCAAACTCTTGGTACAATGGTCAACAACATAATGGCACATTATTCGAACTCCCGGCACAATGGTCAACAAAACAAATGGCACATCGCTTAAACATCCCGGCACGATGGTCAACAAATCAAATGGCACAACGTCCATTAATCAAGGCACAATGGTCAACTCTAAATGGCACATTGACCATTAAGGCACAATGGTCAACTCTGAAACAAGAATATCATCATGATACCATGACTAACAAATACGAGACATTGATAACATAGGGATACCAAGATACACCGTGACATGATTATCTTCAAGATATCATGACTAACAAATATACTATAACATGAATATCATCAGGATATCATGACTAACAAATACATCGAGTCCTGAATGACCTAAAGATACCATAATTAACACATACACTGAAACATGAATATCATCAGGATATCATGACTAATAAATCAATTATAACTTGAATATCGTCGAGATATCATGACTAACAAATAAACCGTCGAGTAAAACTCGTTTACAGAAATTCCTTTCTGTTGTAACTCTATTATAAAATTTCAACCCATATTGAAATTCATGTTCTTTTGGAAACCTTTTTTCCCGAAATAGCGTCCAATCTTCGTGAAATCATTTCTACTATAACTTCCTTCATCAAATCGCTAAGAAACTCATTTTCATTCAAAAATCAATAATTTGAACTTGGAAACATCATTTGGCACAAATTCTCGGTGTTACTAAATATTACCCTTTTTAAGAACACTTTTGTAAATATTGACGGAATGGTCTGTCGTTTGACGTTTTTAAAATGTTTTAAGTCCAAAATAAGACTTTTCTAGTAAAATAATTTTTCCAACACTGTAATAAAATTATTTCTGAAACTTTTTTTCTTAATTTTTTTTCTATTATTTAAAAATTCCTTATGTGAAAATTAGTAGTGCTAAAATATTTTCACGATTACGTCCTCACTGTAACTCATAGTTCACTCTTACACCAATAAATCATTAAAATAATGATATTTTCAACCTTTTCTCATTTACAACCAACCAAAAACCTAAGTAATATTATATTACTATTTCTCATCAATTAAAACACATTATCCCTTAAAAACTTTTTAACACTTTAAACCTCATTACTAACTAAGCACTGACCATTTTCAGGCTTTCCAATCCACAAACTACATCAACAGTTCATCAACAATATTATAGCAATTAACCCAGGCAGATCATGCATCAAAACATTGTAATACATAACTGTAAGTAAATAATTAACCGTAGATAAGCAACCCCCAATCAAATAATACAAGTCATACACTAAACCACATATATAGTTATCAGGAAAAATCCCTCAGGTAAGCTCCCCTTACCCCTTGAAGATTTCAACTTTCTTTTCACGAATTGTTGTCTAATACGAATCCGGTTTCCTCCACGCACTCGGGTACTCAAAACAAATGTTATCCTTCAACAAACCATAACAAATAAATCATAAATCAAACAATCATAAACACTCCTATTTCCTATGTATGGTTCGGCCATGAGGAGTCTATGTGGCTAAAAATTTCCAAAATTCCTATGCTCTTCAATAATATGTGTTTCAGGAGACCCTAACACAGGCTGTATCACAGGGGGAGATAACATATTGTGGTGGTCGCGAAGATATCCTAGCCCAAGCCTTACCTGCCAGAGAGTAATATGGTCGCTATAGGGGTGTGGGTTTTGGCGTCACTCAGAAAACTATCTTCGGATCACAAAAGCGTGCAAAACAAGAAGAAACAATAGAATTGAGGATGGTCACCCAACTGTTTAAAGAAGTCCAGGAATTGAAAAACATCAAGCAGGACAAGGAACCAGTGGAGGGGCATGAGCCTGATTTACCTTCCCCTAACCCTACCCCTACCCCATATAGTGCCAGAGATAGTTGCACTCTTGTGCCACCCGAGGCAATAATCATTACATTAATCGCTTTCTTTACCTGTACATATTGGATTGACAGGTTACATATTAATATTTTTGTTTATCATTGGTTTAGGGCAATAATATGTGCAACCTATATTTGGCAAGCCCAACTCATCGCTTGGTCGCTAGGGGGACAGTCTATAACGAATCAGGTGGCACACTGCACAACCTACCAATACCTGCAGGTCATGTAAAAGTTGTGGTTGAGTTTGCAATTGAGGGTGATGCACCATTGCCTGTACCACTTGTGAATGCAGATGTGATGACAGTGGAACAAGCAATAGGTACCTATGTGGCATGGCCAAGCCACCTCGTAGTTGTAAGTGATCCATTATCATTTACTGCATATATTTATTAAATTAGGTGGTCACTAACTAATTAATGTGTTGCAATGAAAAATATATAGATACCCTCAAAATCCAAAGTCAAGGACAAGGGCAAAGTGCCAGAGCACAAAGCTAGCAAGAATATGGGCAATAATGTGGGCAAACCCCAACCTTCCCCTAGACCTCCGTAGTTGGCAAGGAGCAAACAAAAGGGTCAGTTACATTCAAGAGCAAACATCAGCCTTCCCAGCCTCCTATAACTCATGGTAGTGCAGATTTTATAACCTTTGTTAGAGTCCATGTGTTAACAAGGATGGCAGATAGAGGAAACATTGCCATACCAATGGAGCCAGAAATTCTGGGTTATGAACACACATTAGAGCTCGGTGGTGAAGGTTCAGAGATTGGAAAAATTCTTAATCATGAATGGTTATCACAGACTGTTATTAGCGTATATCTCAGGTACTACATCAAACTTTGAAGTATACAACCTATAAAACTTTGAAGTATACAACCTATACAACTACATCAAACTTTGTCCTGCTTTTTCATTTTCAGTTTTTCTCTTTTTCATTTCGTTGTAGACATGTTTTAATTTAAGGTACTTGTACCGTGAGATACTGATCCCAGAAGAACGGACTCGGAGGTTTGTGTTTCTATGCCCACAGCGAACACATATGCACTTTGAATCTTGTGGGAATAAAAGAGTATATAGCTGAACGCTTGGCATTGGCAAGGCCAGAGGATGAGACCTTGTTTTTGTCACCTTGCAATGCAGTGTGAGTCATTTAATTTAATTAACGATAGTAACTTTTATGAAATGTGATTAGCTGCTTAAGATTTCTTAACTGACCACATTTTTGTAGGGGTCATTGGGTATTGTTAGTGATCAATCTCAAAGAGGACACGGTGTACTATTTAGATCCCTTGCATATGCATTTTAACAATCACAAAAAATGAGGGATACATACAATCAGTAAGTATATATATGCATTTATTGTTATCTTCATATATATGATGGTTCGAAACCTTTACTTCAATGAAATTGTTTGATTTTGCACTCAGGGCTTTGCTAATTCATCGAGGATTACATGGAGGCAAGTCTCGAATTTATAAATCATCCAGGACGACTAACTGGATATCTATAATGGTATTAACGAAAATACTTATGCAATTTTTTAATTTAAATTAAAAAATTAAAAGAAATAATTTATTATTTTTGGTTTTATAGTGCCCCCGTCAACCGAATGACAACGACTTTGGCTACTACGTTCTGAAATTTATCAAGGATATCATCATTCAAAACCAAATTCAAATCCAAACCATGGTATTTAATTTTAGTTCTAGCTTATATAATTTAATAACTCAGATTTAGTCATTCTAATTTGATTTAATTTTCATTTTGAAGTATTTTCCTGAATGTAAATGCATCACATACTCCGACGATCAACTTACTCAACTTAAAGACGAGTGGTGTCGTTATGTGGTTATGACATTTATCAACAATTAAAGGGTACGGCATACTCTGATATTATGCTATCTAGTGTCTCTCCTATATTATTAGACTTGTGTGTATGTGCAAGTGATCTGTATGTGTATCTTATGCAGGCCGACAATAAAGACTTTGTGCGATCAAGCAGAAGATGGAAGCAGCATGCACAAATTGTTTATAATTACTAGTGTGTTGATTAGCTTGTACACATTGTTAGTATGCATGGTTATTATCTAGTGTAGGTTAGCGACCTTTTGGTTTATGGACTTAAATAGTAGAATTGGTTATGTATAAGCGTTACTGTGAATTGTGTTAAAGTATATTACTTAATTAATTGGTTATATATACATGATTTTGATATTTGGTTTGGTTTATATATATATATATATATATATATATATATATATATATATATATAAAATATATATATATATATATATATATATATATATATATATATATATATATATATATATATATATATGCTTACCAACATTGTATGTAAGCTTTGTACGTTATTTATGTGTATGTGTGTGATGTACCTAAATGCAGTGTTACTGTTAATTGATGAGTGATGGTTGTGCAGGTGGGAAATGTAGAAAAACAGTGAATAATGAAAAAGGGGGGGGGGGGGGGGGGGATAGGTAGCGCTTTATTTAAAAAACGCTGCCTAAAGTGACAAATAGATAGCGCTTCTTTGAGAAAGTGCTATCTATTGCAAACTTAGGACAACGATTCCTTGAGAAAGCGATGTCTAAAGTATGTAATAGATTGTCTTATTACCAACTTTAGACAGCGCTTTCTCAAGGAAGCGCTACCTATTCCTACTTTCAGTAGCACTTTTTTAAGCGCTATTGAATCTCTCCCACATTCAATAGCGGGTGAATAGATAGCGCTTTGAAGCACTACTAAAGGCCAAAAAAAGCGCTATTGAAGCCCTTTTCTGTAGTAGTGCATATAGAACTTAAGATCAATGATTATCTTACAAGAGTTGAAACAAATTTTCTAACTCAACATAGAGCTAGGTTTCGGCCAATACATGAAAAAAAGGCTAGAGATTTTCAAAATCAACAAGCTCTTGGATTCAAGTATGATAGATATTCACTAGATCAAAACAAGTGTTATACTTGAAAAATTGAAACAAAACATCTTTCCTCCTATCCTACATAGGTTTGGACCTTAATGGAAGAGTGAGGAGGAAATTTTTGTTTGATTCAAACTCTTGGATATACAATATATACATGAATACAAGATCATAGAAATTGGTTTCATATATTTAGGATTTTTCTATGATTTTCTAGACAATTTCAAAGTTTCTAGATCTAGAAATTGAAAATGATGAACAAGGCTTTAAAACATGAAAATAAATGAAGAACGTGATGATGATTAAGTGAGGAGATTATGGTATACCTCTTGGAAATGAAAAGTGAGCTAAGAATCAAGCACTTCCTTCACAAAAATGGCTTATGGAACTTAAGAGTTTTCAGAAAAAAAAATTGGTGAAAGCTTCATGATGAAGATGATGAATGACTTAAATAAAAGTGAAATGGGCTCATTTGGAGGGGTTTGGGCCGTGCAAACCAGGGGTAAAAGGGTCCAAGCATAAATTTTTAGGGACAAAATTGTAATCTTACAAAATGGCATTTTGGTGATAAAAACCAACCTTAAGGACATTATGGTAAATTCCCCTCAAAAGCCATCATTACACTTGTGAATCACCTATATGGCTCACCCTTATGAGTCATCACTTGTCTTCATCCATTGATGTCGGATTTTGTCTCTGCACATCCGTTCTCGACTCCGTCAATTACCCTATTAGGGTTTGTTTGTTTTTCGATCGAAAATTTTCAAAATAACCAACCTCGTTGGAAATATGTATTAAACCATTTTGTTCATGAGTCAAAATTAGGTTTTCTGATCATTAAAATCTTACTGTCGGTGAAAACACCGACTGTTTTCCGTCTGAACTTTTGCCAAAATTCGTCTGACTAAACATAATATTTCATTTCTGATCAGAAATTTGGAAAGTAGAAGTCCTCATGGAAAAAATAAAAAAGATCTACAAATTTCAGTTTCGGGTCAAATTAGGGTTTTCTGCCGGTATAAAATTATACTGTCAGTAAAAACGCAGACCGGTTTCCGTCTGAGTTTTAAACCCAAAATTTCACCGTATACTTATAAAAATAAGTATAATAAGAATATGACTTTGGTTTTCCAAAAATCATTTTCTAAGTTTCAGATAAAAATATAAACATTTATTTATATGTATACCGATCTTAGAAAGCAGAAAAATCGGGGTGTTACATTACAAAATCTTGTTGAAATCAAATTCTTGAGCTTAGTCATGGTATACAAATGTTTGAATGGCTTAGATTTTGTCATCCTTGAGACCGATATGATACAAGAACATCTTAAGGTTCTTTAATTCCTTTGTGAAGCTTGACCATAATACTAAGTTCAGTGTTTTAATTATACTTGCAAGTGAGAATGGTTGCATTTCTAGACTAATAGTGCATAGTAAGACACTTGAGTGGAGCCGTCACAAATGTAGCTTTAGTTACCGACGAGCCCTAGTCGTCGGTACCATTCCCTAACATACGGTTTACTGTATTATTGTTATTATTATTATTATTATTATTATTATTATTATTATTATTATTATTATTATTATTATTATAATTGTTGTTGTTGTTGTTGTTGTTGTTGTTGTTGTTGTTGTTATTGTTGTTGTTGTTGTTGTTGTTGTTATTATTATTGTTATTATTATTATTATTCCAATTATTATTGTCAGAAAAACGTCACAAACTAATTTAATGGTCCTATTAACTATTCAAAGAGATATTGCTTTCAACAAATGTTGATATAAAAAAAGTTCATTAAATTGTATATAAGTAAATATCCATAAAAAAAAAAGTTTCCTGAAATATTACGATTGCATCAACTTAAAACGCTTGAATTCATTGGACGCTTATGTGTATTCACTCTAATTTGGTGCTTCGTTACACAAACAAATTCCATAAAAATTCAGATTTAGTTTTCAAATACTCAAGTAGAACACCTTCTCATTTTCATTGAGAACAAGTGTTGATTCTTTTCACAACCAGCATAGACTTTTTTGGTTTTCTCCGATTACCATAGCATGTAAGTACAATGGTGAGTGGAGAAAATCTTGTATAATTCTCTCTTACGCTACCGACGGGTGCCGACCTTTGAAAAATTAGAACCACATTACCGACGGACCCCTGCCATCGGTAACTCCGAAACCTCAAAAATCTAAACTTTATTATCGAATGCCTGAGCCGTCGCAAATGTAACTTTAGTTATTAATTTTATTATTGTAATTATTCCAATTATTATTGTTAGAGAAATGTCACAAACTAATTTAATGGTCCTATTAACTATTCATAGAGGTATTGCTTTCAACAAATGATGATATTAAAAAGTTCATTAAATTGTATTTAAGTAAATATCCATAAAAAAGAATAGTTTCCTGAAATATTATGAATGCATCAACTTAAAATGCCTGAATTCATTGGTCGTTTATGTGTATCCTCTCTAATATGGTGTTTCGTTACTCAAATAAATAAATTCAGCTTTAGTTTTCTAATACTCAAGTAGAACATCTTCTCATTTTCATTGAGAAGAATTGTTGATACTTTTCACAACCAGCGTAAACCTTTTGGGTTTTCTTCAATTACCATTGCATGTAAATGCAATGATGAGTAGAGAACAGTCTTGTTTGATTCTCTCTTCCCCAAATATTGGTTTCTAGTCCATGTTGCATAAGGCAATTATACATGGAAAATAGTCGATATGGTGTTAACTTTTTGCAACTGATTCTTTTCCGTGTTCAGTTACCTTATTGCACGTGGACTGGAAACAAATATTTGGCATTCCAAAATTTGTTAGAGCAATATATAGGTTCAATTTTTTTTCTCTGAAGTGGAATATTTTAATTTGATTTCCCAAATAACTTGATTTTGTCTTGTTCTCGGTAACTTGTATTTCTAACTTTTGGAACATAAAATACTTTTTCAGATTGAGTAGAAAATGGACTTATGGAAGCCCCATACGAAAAAACTCATGCCCAGAAGCACACGAACTTAGGGAACAGGAACTGGAATGAGATGTAGAGAAAGACAGAGACAGAGAGAGCAATTTGAAAATAAGGATAATCGCAAAGAGAAAAGGGCTTACATAGGGATTGAACAGTGATAGAGAAAGATGGGTGATGGGCAGGGAGAAGTCCATCCTCCGTTGGCCTTCACGCTCGTGTAATCATTATTGTAGATTCAGTAAATGTTGATAAAATCCCCCAATTCCTAATTAACTATATGACAAATGTGTGTATTTGATGATACTATTATATTTGTTCTTTAGTTGTAATTTTTTATTTTATTTTTTTATACATCGCAAAATATTGTTGAAATCAAATTATTGAGCTTAGTCGTGGTATACAGATGTTTGAATGGCTGAGGTTTTTTCATCCTTTAGACCGGTATGATACCTGAACATCACAAGGTTCTTTAATTAATTCCTTTGTAAAGCTTGATCATAATACTAAATTCAGTGTTTTAATTCTGCTTGCAAGTGAGAATGGGTTGTTGCATTTCTAGACTAATATAGTGCATAGTAAGGCACCTGAGTGGGAACACATCATTGAGCTATCCATGTGTTTGATAAAATGTTTGTGTCGCCATTCATCTAATATGGAAGTGGACATGTCAGTGAAAAATGCTAAATTCTTTCAATTGCAATGCATTGCTTGAGTGGCAGACATGATGTTTAAGTTTTTGGTTGACATTCCAATATTTTATTTCAAATTATATAGTTATTCTGGATTATCCAAGTGAAATTGATCCATAGTTGTTGTTTGAGACACCCAGATGTCCCAGTAAAGAAAACCCTAATTAACTAAGCCTTAATTCGTAATTAACGTTAGGGCGATTATTATAGGCAAAAATATATAATTATTTTAAAGCGGTAAATTTTAAAACATTTAAACTTAAAGCACGTACAACGATAAAATACATAACGACCATATATACATAATATGTACAGCTGTCATCAAAGTACGATAGATCCCAACAGAGGGATCCTAAGCTTACAAAAGCTATACAAACATAGAAAATAAAAGGAAACTGAAGAACAATACATCTGCTGGTGTCAGAAAAAAACAAAGATCCTAAAAGAAACTGACCCGCCTCTCAAAATATACATCAAAATAGAAAATAAGGCTCGCAGAGGCACACAAACAAACAGACGCGTCCGACTAAACCATACCACAAACAATATGGGTGTCTGGAGCTACCTTCTCCCTCTCCCTACTGACATCGGTAGACGCTGCCATATCAGGCTCTCGGCTCCCACACCGACTCACCGCTGCTTATAACCACTTGGCGACAACGGTAGTGGTATATCGTCTGGACACTCCTCTGTCTCCGCCCCCGCTGCACCATGCCTACACAACTCCTTGCCTTTGACTTGTCCACCATATTCCACATGTCGTTAGGGAACTCCCTCTAACGAGGTGGAAACCACATCTCTAAAAAAGGTAGTCTCTTCGAGATCCGGTATGGCTGTCAAGATAGTCGGATGTAGAAGCTAACCAGGCCAATATACATCATGAAGAACCGTGAGTGGTCAACCTACCACCAGCGATCATCATAATAAACTATCTAAATGTCCCTGAGGAACGGGATGTTGGGCGAGACCCTCTGTAGAAAGTGCCTCGGATGGTAGTCCTGCCATGCTGGCATCCTCGTCCGACTGGAACTGCTCATCTGTCATAGATACAAACATAGAAAGATAAAGGAAGTAGGGAGATAAGCAACATTGACAACATCATAAAAAGGGATGGGGATACATAGAGCAGATAAATATGCATGCATAACACATACAGCAAATAATAAGCAAACATCTTCGAAGTCACACAAACACCAATACATCCTCGACGTTCACTCTCAGATCAATCCTCTAAGGATTCTTACTCCTATGCAAGTCTGTCGATATCTCTCATTCAAGTCTCAACCCTGATACATTCTCATTACCGAGCCTCACTGCTCAGAGAACGTCAGTTAGTTTGTCCAGGTAACCCTTCCACTTGTTGTTGTTAAGTATCTAAATGTCTTATGTGCATTTAACTTAAGTTTTGATGAAAACTAAACATTTGTCAAATGATTTAATTGAAATTCATGTTGGTTGCTAACCTTTCTATCTAGTGTGCAGATTATTAAGTGAAAGATTATTTATCACCTGCCTTCCCATAGACATTCTTAATCTCTCTTGAAGATCACTTGTCTGATGAGTGAAAGTCAACCTATCTGCTGACTGGATTGTTGACTATCTGCATTGAAGATTCAACTTGTCTGAAAGGAGCTCTCACCTGTTTATGGTCTTTCGATAAGGAACACAAAGACAAAGAAGCTTTTAGGAGCTGTCCCCTCAAGCAGAAGTCACTGAAGCTTTCTCTCTCATGCATATCAAGAAAGTCAGAAGGCCAAACACTCAAGCAACCAGGGAACTCAGGAAAGGAGTGCTTCTAATATGCTTTATTCCTTAGTACAACTGGTAGTTGCACGAAAAGGGAAATGTATTCTGCAAAGTACAAAAGCAACTTGCATAACTCTGATTTGACTGCTGCACAAAGCATAAAGCACTGGACTTATGTGTTTGAGTACAATCAACGTTCTGATTGCATTAATGGCTGCCCAGAATGACTCTATTGCATTTAATGGAGCTCAGGTTGAAGCCAAGATTTAAATGAATGTCTCTAACAGATTCAAAATGATTGGAGCCTATAAATACAGAAGCCATTGAAGATGAATAAAGAGAATATATAGCATTAAAGAGCCATTACTCTGAGCATTTAATCATTCATTCTTTCAATCTGTATTCTTCAATCATTTGAAGTTATTACGCAGTCTTTCTATCCTTCATACTTAATTCACTCTTCTAACTATTAGTGAAAGACTTTCAAATTGTATTTATAACAATCTTTCCTCAAATAAACTTGGGTGAGCATGAAGAGTCCAAGTGAGAAAAGAATACTTTTCTTGGAGCTTGGAAAGGCTAGGTGTGCAAAGAATACTTGGAGTCTATAACCTGATAAGTTATAGTGGAGAAAACTTGGTGCTGCCAAGGACTGGACATAGCCCTAGTTGTTAAAGGGTGAACCAGGATAAATAGTTGTGTTAAATCTCTCTATCCCTATCTCTTTGGTTGCTTTGATTATATCATCTGTTAACTAACTAAATGGGTTTAAGTGTGAATATCAAACAAGTTATACTCTTGCATGTTTGTGTGTTTTTCTGTGAAAAACTGGTCAGATAGGTCACCTGTTTGTGCTTTGCGAGAACACTTGTCTTAACCTAGCATCTGTATGCTAAGAGTTTTCAAATTTGTTTTAAAGTCTGATAAACACAATTCAACCCCCCTTCTCGTGTTTAAAGTTGTCTATTTCAGTTGTTATCAGAGCTGAGCCTCTAGGTTGAGCATCTAACAATGTAGAGGAAAATGTCCTGAAGAATAGACATGACTGTTGGTGCTAGTTCAAGTGGGAGTCACTAGATTAAAGGAGCCTCCCTAACCTGACCACCCTTCTTCAATGGAGAAAACTACAACTACTAGAAAGATAGATTCCAATGGTTCATCCTATCAACAATCTCTGATCTCTGGGATGTCATTACTGAAGGTCCATTCATTCCCAAGAACGATGACAACACTGACAAGCCAAAAGCTTAGTGGACTTCTGCTGAAAAGGTAAAATGGGGGATGAATCATAAAGCTAGATACAACATCATCCGTGCTCTCAATCCTGAGGAATTTGAGAAACTATGTGCTTGTGACTCTGTAAAAGAAATGTGGGACACCTTATCTGTCACACATGAAGGAACTGTCAAAGTTAAGGAGTCAAAGATTGACATACTTATCAGAAAGTATGAATTGTTCATCATGGAGGAAGGAGAATCAGTTGCTCAGATGATAGGAAGATTCCAAACTATCATCAATGGTTTAACGTCTCTTGGAAAAACTTATACAAATGCTAAGAAAGTTGGAAAGATTCTAAGAAGTCTTCCAAGGCAGTGTAGACCCTTGGTCACTGCTATCTCTCAAGCCAAGGATCTCACAACCTTGACTATGGATGAACTACTTGGTACCCTTACTGCTCATAAGCAAGAACTTGGTGATGATGTGACAACTAAAAAGGATAAATACTTTGCTCTAAAAGCTGATCAAAAGTCCTCAAAAGCCTCAAAAGCTTTAAAAGCATACGAGTCCACTAGTGACACAGACCCGTCTGAAAATGAGGATTCTGAAAGTGATGAGTAGCTGTCTCATCTAACTAGAAAGATAAGACTGCTCTTGAAAAAGAAGTTCAGAAAGGAGAAGCCCTTCAGAAGGTTTCATAAGGAAAAGAACTTCAAGGAATCTACATCAACAGACAAAAGTCCAATTGCATGTTATGAGTGTAAGAAGCCTGGTCACATTAAAGCTGAGGGTCCTCAACTCAAGAAAGCCCCTTATAAAAAAATTCTTCAAAAAGAATAATAAAGGAATTATGGCTACTTGGGAGGATCTGGAGTCAACATCCTCTGAAGATGAGGAAGCAAAGGAGGAAGCCAATCTCTGCTTAATGGCTAACTCTGACTCAGACTCTGAAGATGAGGTACATCCTAACTTTGAGGAATTGCATGATGCCTATGAGGAGTTGCTGGAGGAATCCAACTGCTTATCTAAGGCCTTCAAATCCCTCTAGAGAGAGTATGTAAAGCTCCTTAGTGAGCATAAACAAAAATCTCAAGAGTGTGAGAAGCTGGCCATGAAGCTTAGATCATTAATGAAACATCACAGTCTGAAGAAGTAGTCAAACTTCAACAGAAAGTGGAAGAGCTCACTTCTGATCTTGCCAAATTTGTTAATTATAGAGACAGTCTGACCAAGCTGCTTGGCTGTCAGAGACACTCCCTTAATAAAGAAGGTATTGGATATGTCCATCAGACACATCTCAAAGTATCAACAAAAACCTCTAAAGTGTCTGTTAAGTCAATTTCCATTAAATCCATACCTGTCTGTAACTTCTATGGAAAAGTTGGACATGTTATGTCTAAGTGTATTCATATGAAAAGAAGGATGTCTTCACAGACTCCTAAAACTAACAGAAAAGGACCCATAAAGATATGGGTACCTAATGATCAAATCATTCCTGTTGCAGATATCCTTAGTAGGACAAAGAAAACACCTTTGTTGGTACCTGGACAGTGGCTGCTCGCGGCACATAACAGAAGAAAGGTCTATGTTCCTAGACCTCCAACTTAAGAAAGGAGGATATGTTGCCTTTAGAGGCATTCAGAAAGGGAAGGTTATTGGAATTGGTACTTTTGGTAAACCTCATCTTCCTTCAATATCTAATATTCTCTTAGTCAAAGGGTTAAGACACAATTTACTTAGCATAAGTCAATTATGTGATAGTGGATTTAATGTCTCATTTACTAAGGATGCTTGTATAGTCAAATTAAGACAAGAGTGGCAAGACTCTCTTTTCAGCTAGTAGGCAGTAAAATATTTACAGGATTGAACTGACTGATCTCTCAGATCAAAGTGTAACCTGTCTAGTGTCAAAAGATGATGAAAGATGGTCATGGCATCGAAAACTAGGACATGCTAGTATGAAACTAATTTCAAAATTGAAAAAGGATAACCTTGTGACAGGATTTCCGGACATTAGTTTTAAGTAAGATGTTTTGTGTGATGCATGTCAGAGAGGTAAATAAGTAAAATCAAGTTTTAAATCTAAGAACTAAGTATCAACCTCTAGACCTATTTAGTTGTTACACATGGATCAGTTTGGGCCAGTTAGTGTTGCTAGCTTGGCTGGAAGGAAATATGGATTTGTCATAGTTGATGACTATTCTAGATTTACATGGGTACTCTTCTAAACCCACAAGGATGAGTCTTTTAAGGCTTTTTCAGTATTCTGTAAGAAAGTACAAAACAAGCAAGGTTTCTGTATTTCTACCCTTAGAAGTGATCATGGGGGAGAATTTGAAAATGAGCAATTCAAACTATTCTGTGAGGAGAATGGAATCTTTCACAATTTCTCCGCACCAAGAACCCCACAGCAAAATGGAGTGGTTGAGAGAAAGAATAGATCTCTGCAAGATATGGCTAGACCAATGCTCAATGAGAATAATCTCCAAGTACTTCTGGGCAGAAGCCATGAACATTGAATGTTATGTAAAAAATAGAATACTTATAAGGCCTTTTCTAAAGAAGACTCCTTATTTGGATGTGAGTGTTTCATTCTAAACACTAAGGATCAACTTGGAGATGGTAACCTTGTGGATATGGAATTTCCCATAGACAAGAATAACTTGTCTATGATAAATATTCCAGGGATTCCTCTGGAAGAACCCCTAAGGGATGATGAAGAACAGAAAGCAGAAGCCGTTGAAGAGCAAAAGACAGTTGCTACTGAGTCAAGTATGCAGACAGCTGAGTCTGATGCTGAGTCTGAGGTTCCCATCTCATAAGGCATCTAGAAGCCTACTGGGAAAGTGGTTAGACAAGACCAAAGACCTGAATTAGAGAAGCACTCAACCTCTGCTGAAACTGAAGAGGGTGTTGAGCCTCTAAGGGTCAGAAGAAGAAGACCATCTCCCAAGAGGAAGTCAAAGGATGCCGAGGCATCAGAAGTTGAGTCTGTAAGGACAGACAATAAGAGAAGACTAGTGAAGGCCTTTACTGAGGACAGACAAGTTGAGTCTTCCCCAAGTAGAGAGGAAGCACCTACTTAGGCAGAGCAGATGACAAGACCTTTGGAGGAGCCCAAGGAGAAGAAGACTCTCTTTCTTGGACTAATTCCCAAGAAGAGAAGGTCAGGTTACTTTGCACCCACAGTTTTGGAAACTATTTCAGAAGAGGAAGTTGTTGCTGCAACTGCTGAAGACATGTCTGTCGCTACACAGACAATTGTTATCCTGAGATTGATCCCCTCAATCCACCTCCACCAAGTAAGAAGCCGAGGATGTCTGAGAATCAGATGGTTGTTTCCTTTTCATCTCCCTCACCCTCATCTCATGTGCACCAAGGTATCCTTACCTTTCCTGTCTCTTCTCCTCATTCCTTGTTTATAGATCCCCTAGCCCATGTGTCTCCCCCCTCATCTCCTGTGTCTTCTCACCAAACTCAAACCTCTTCTTTTGATGTAGTGTCTGATGTTTGTCAGTACTCTATTATTCATAGGGATGACACCCTTAAGGAACAAACTGGCATTTCATCAAGTATTTTTGTGTCTGACTTGCAATATCTTATGGATGAAAGTTTCTCAAACCTTTCTGTTATCCCTCCACCTCCACCTCATGTTCTTAATCCATATAGGGATATTTTCTTCTACCCCCTATCATTGTTTTTATTAGGTCATCATCTGGTAGTCATTACCCTCCTTTTGTAGTTATGCTTCCTTCTCCCTCTAGGTATTTCTTTATGCTAGTCACTGGTACCGAGTCCTTCTTTCATCATATAGACTCTTTACTTATCCTACCTCCTTTTGTTGTTGCCAAACCTCTCCCCCCGCCAAAACAAATAAAGTTTTTTCATTCTACCCTATCTCAGAGAATCTCTTCAATTTTCTCTTCTCCTAAAGATGGTTTCATCAAGAATAAGACCTATTTTGAAGCTTATCTTTATTCCCTCCTTCTACTATCAGACTTTTCATTCCCTTGTCTTTCCAAGCATTTCTGAACCCTTATCTGTCCCCAAAGCACCACCCATCTTAGCTCTGCCCTGGTATTCAGACCAGTCTTCTGTTGTAACTTCAACAACTACCACTTTTGAGTTTGTGGATATCAGAAGATTCAATCAGATGCAAGCCCTGCTTGAAGACACCAGAAAGCAGCTCGATTAAGAAAGGCGTGCTAGACTTGCCTTAGAAGCTAGAGTAGAATCTTTATTTTTGCTTATAAGTAGGCATGAATAGGTTTTGTAAATAAGGTTGCCTTGTACAAGCTTATGATGATAAATGAAATTTTCTTATGTTATCTTTACTGTCTTGCTTTTCTACTTCCTGTCTTTCCTTTTTGCTGATGCCAAAAGGGGGAGAAAGTAAAGAAACTAGATGATATATTAAGTAGATGTCATAATATAACTTGAACCTGGCTAAATAACTTGTATAACTTGTCTTAACTAAGTTAATACATCCTGCTCTGATAATTTTAACTCAATATTTGCTCTGAGCTCTTGATAAAATTTATGTGAACTTTATCTGAGTGCACCTGTCTCAATAACCTTATCTGGTTAAGAAAATCACAACCTGTCTGAATAAACCCTGTCTTATTTGTTGATATTTTCTAAGGTTCATTAAATCATCTAAATGTTTGTCATCATAAAAAAAGGGGATATTGTTAAGTCTCTAAATATCTGATGTGCATTTGCCCTAATTTTTTATGAAAACTAAACATTGTCAAATGATGTAATTGAACTTCATATTGGTTGCTGACCTATCTATCTAGTGTGTAGATTATTAAGTGAAATATTATTTATCACCTGCCTTCCCATAAACACTATTAATCTCTCTTGAAGATCACTCGTCTGATGAGTGAAAGTCAACTTGTCTGCTAACTGGATTGTTGACTATCTGCATTGAAGATTCAACTTGTCTGAAAGGAGCTCTCACCTGTCTATGGTCCTTCGATAAGGAACACAAGGACAAAGAAGCTTTTAGGAGCTGTCCCCTCAAGCAGAAGTCACTGAAGCTTTCTTTCTCATGCATATCAAGAAAGTCACAAGGTCAAACACTCAAGTAACCAAGGAACTTATAAAAGGAGTGCTTCTAATATGTCTTATTCCCTAGTACAACTGGAGTTTCACGAAAAGGGAAATATGCACTGCAAAGTACATTAGAAACTTGCACAACTCTGATTTGGCTGCTCAGAACGACTCTATTGCATTTAATGGAGCTCATCTTGAATCCAAGATTTGAAGGAATGTCGCTAACGGATTCAAAATGATTGGAGCCTACAAATACAAAATTCATTGAAGATGAAGAAAGAGAATACATGGCATTAAAGAGTCATTACTCTAATCATTTAATCATTCATTCTTTCAATCTGTATTCTTCAATCATTTGAAGTTATTACGCAATCTTACTATCCTTTACATTTAATTCACTCTTCTGAGTGTTAGTGAAGGCTTGCAAATTGTATTTATTACAATCTTTTCTCAAACAAATTTGAGTGAGCCTGAAGAGGTTAGGTGAGCAAAGAATTCTTGTCTTGGAGCCTTGAAAGGCTAGGTGTGCAAAGAATACTTGGAGTCTGTAACCTGATCAGTTATAGTGAAGAAAACTTAGTGTTGTCAAGGACTGGACGTAGCCCTAGTTGTTAAAGGGTGAACTAGGATAAATTGTTGCGTTAAAATCTCTCTATCCCTATCTGTTTAGTTGCTTTGATTATATTATCTGTTAACTAACTAAAGGGGTTTAAGTGTGAATATCAAACAAGTTTTACTCTTGCATGTTTGTGTTTTTTCTGTGAAAAACTGATTAGACAGGTCACATGTCTGTGCTTTGTGAAAACACTTGTCTGAACCTAGCTTCTGTATGCGAAGAGTTTTCAACTTTGTTTTAAAGTAAGATAAACTCAATCCAACCCTCATTCTCGTGTTTATAGTTGTCAATTTCAGCTATGGCCTATAAAAGTGCGTCCTCCTATGAGCTCAACTCCAATTAGGGTGTCTGGGTCACCTCGAAATGCCCACCTGCGATGTGGATACTCAAGGTAAAGTCGGGAAAACCGGCCTATACTGGGTACACGTCACATTACGAGCTACCTAATGGTCACTGTGAGCCTCCCAAGTCAATTCATACATCCCCAAGGTCTCTTCACAGACCATCCCCTCCGTAACTCGTACTCGCACTCGAGTACAACTAACCTCGTATGACTCCCAGTAATACGCTCGCTACTTGGAAAAATGAAATGCAACAAACATCCTTGAGTTAACACCGACACCTTCTCCCAGTCATATACTAACAATGGATGCCCATACATCCCCGACCTCAAAGCCACAATCTCAAGGCAGCATTACCACGGTGTTAACTCTCATCTCATCCAGGTCATCATATATTCATCAAATCCAATCAATCATCTCAACCATCATTCATCTATGTACACGAATATAATATTGATAAAATCATATCATCATGTCCAACAACACAATCAGCATGTTATAGCAACTATCATAATGAAGGGTAAAGAAATAACCACAATCAGCACAATTTCACTAACCTAAGGTTTTGAGCCTAACATCGATAAACCTACAACAACTAAACCCGAGACAACATTAAAATATTATTTTTATTAGGGTTTAGCCATTGTCGATTATTCAACATCCTAGTAGGGTCCGAGGCACCCTAAACACATGCATATATAAATATTACTCTACTTTTACCTCCCTGATGATGTCGCTTACTTTCTCCCCACCTTTGATATTTGTGTAGGCTCTCTCGATGCCTCAAATCATGTCCTCCTCTTTCTCTCCTTGCTGCCACGTACACCACGTGACTCATAAGAGCTCCGAAATTTTCCCTAACATAGAGACAACATTCAAGCATAGTCATAAACCCTAACATAAATAGGGAAATTACCTCAATTGTATCGGAGAATCAAAGGTCGTTACTCGTAGTATTCGTTGCCCTGATCAAGGAAACAAAGTCAGAATCATGATCGGACAGACGGATTTCTCTCGGCATGTTTTCTCTTTCCTCAACCACGACGTCTTTCTCACTTGAGCTCTAAATTCGCAGGTGTTCGAAACATGAAAATTTACCAAGTTTTGAAAATGAAAGAAATTAAGTGGGATCTGCCATTTGAGAACTCTCTAGCATGCTGGCACTCCACGCTAGAGTGTTCCAATGCTCTAGCATTGGCTATTCCCATGCTAGAGCGTGGCCGCTGGTTGCCACGTGTTTCATGCTATGACGCATGTAAGCGACGTTTCTGATCCCTTCAAACACTTTAGCATCCATATAGCCAATGTTTTAGTATTCCCATGCTTGACCATTGGGTCATCCCACGTTTTAGTGCAGTCCTGATGCTGTTACCCGTCTTTCGTGTGTTTCGTCACGTTCTGAGCTCGTTTGAAGTCCGATTGACCTCAGATTTGAAACACAAGCTCATTAACAACTGAGGAACAAGTTTGAGCATTCAAACATGTCTAATCCCTTCCTTAATCATAAATCGAGAAAATGGGGCAATACATTACTACCCCAATTAAAATAAATTTCGTTCTCCAAATTTCAATTAAGTTACCTTACTAGAATGGGTATGGATAATGTTGTTGCATCTCCGCTTCTCTCTCCCATGTTGCATCACCAGTAACTGCATCCCAGATGACCTTGACTAAAGGAATTTGCTTTCCACATAGTTCTTTTATCCTTCGATCCGTACAGGGAAAGCCTCATACTTTAGGTTTTCTCTTAACTGTATTGATTCAGGTTCTATGACGTGCGATCGATTGGGATGGTACTTTCTAAGTTGGGATACATGAAAAACATCATGAAAGATCGAAAGATTTGGTGTTAAGGCTATCTGATAGGCAACTAGACCAATTCGGTGTAGAATTTGAAACGGTCCGATAAAACGAGGTGTAAGCTTTTTGGATTTTATTGCCCTGCCAATTCCAGTACTTAGTGTGACTCGTGTGAAAACAGGATTGCCTTCTTGGAATTCCAAGGGCCTTCTCCTCTGGTTGATGTAGCTCTTCTAACTATTTATCACTGCTTTCATCTTCTCCCGGATCTTTCAAACTTGTTTCGTCGTTTGTTGAACCACATCTGGTCCAATCAACTGACTTTCTCCTGTCTCGTACCAACAGAGGGATGTTCTGCACTTTCTTCCATACAGTGATTTGTATGGGGCCATGCCAATACTCGTGTGGAAAGTATTATTATATGTGAACTCAATCAATGGAAAAAACTCATCCTAACTCCCTGTGTGTTCCAATACACATGTTCTTTACAGATCTTCCAATGACTAAATTGTTCTTTACTGACCATCCTTCAGAGGATGATAAGACAAACTCATACTTAACTTTGTTCTCAAAGAACTGTGTAAACCCTTCTAGAACGTCGATGTAAAACTTGGATCTCTGTCTGAAACTAAACTTCCTGGCACTCCATGCAGCCTGACTACTTCCTTGATATACAATTGGGTTAACTTTTCCATCGAGAACCTTTGATTGAAAGGCAGGAAATGAGCACATTTCATAAACTTATCAATTATAACCCAAATTGCATCATACTTTTTATGTGTCTTTGGCAAACCAGACACAAAGTCCATTGCAATACTGTCCCATTTCCATTCTGGGACATCTAGAGATTGCAATAATCAAGCTGGATTTTGGTGTTCAATTTTTGCTTTCTGACATACCAAACAGGATTGGACATACTCCGTAACTTCTTTCTTCATTCCAGGTCACCAGAACATTTTCTTCAAGTCTTGATACATCTTTGTGGCACCTGGTTGAAAACCCAGCTTGCTTTTGTGCGCTTCTTGCGGAATCAAATTCCTAACTTCCTTATCCTCCCGTACACAAATAATTTCTCCAAACCTTATAATTCCATCAACACCTCTCTTGAACTCTATTGTTCTTCCTTCCTCTATCATCTGATTAACCTTTTGAAGGTACCTGTCTTCAGCTTGTTTCTTCCAGATAAAGTCTAGGAATCCACTAGTGATAGTGACCATTCCTAAACTTATCTTGTTCTGGGATAATTCTGTTATCCCAAGATTCAGATCTCTTAAATTTTCGATCAGTTCCAACTCTTTAACCATCATAGCAGACACTAGAAAAGATTTCTGACTTAGTGCGTCAGCTTCAAGAATCCTTCTATGAACCGCCTGTAGTAACCTGCCAATCCAAGGAAACTCTTGACTTCCCCCACCGTCTTAGGGCGTTCCCAATTCACAACTGCTTCAACTTTGGCAGGATCCACAACTATCCCATCTATGTTGATCACTTGCCAATGGAATTGTACTATGTCCAACCAAAATTCACACTTAGACAACTTGGCATAGAGTTGTATGTCCTTAAGCACTTGAAGTACAACCCAAAAATGCTCTTCATGTTCTTTGAGGAGTAGATCAAAATGTCGTTGATAAAACAACAACAAACTTGTCATGGTACAGTCGAAAGATCCAATTCATGTAGTCCATAAATACATCAAGAGCATTAGTTACGTCAATCGACATAACCAAAAACTTGTAATGTCCATACCGACTTGTAAAAGGAGTCTTCGGTATATCATCTTCTTTCACTCTGATTTGATGGTACCCTGACATCAGATCTATCTTTGAGAACACAGTTGCTCCCCGCAATTGATCCATCATATCGTCTATCCTCGACAACGGGTACTTATTATTTATTCTCACCTTGTTGAGTTGCCGATAATCCACACATAATCTTGAACTATCGTCTTTCTTCTTAACAAACAGCATCGGCGCTCCCCACGGCGAAACACTTGACCAGATAAAATATTTCTTGAGTATATCATCCAACTGCTTCTTCAACTTCGCAAACTCTATTGGGACATGCAATACAGTGCTATTGAAATTGGTCCGATCTCTGGTATGAGATCGATTGTGAACTCTATTTCATTCTTTGGTGGCAGCTCCGAAATGTCATATGGGAAAAATTATGGAAACTCACATACGACGGGCAGTGCATCCGGCTTCGAAGATTCCTTAGCTTCCAGAGAAAACAACACCATGCAATCTCTCGATCGTCCATCTCCCGAGTTACTGTCATTGACAGGAAATAATCCAGATTGCTCCGAGAAACAAAGGGTTTTGTTTCAAAAGTCCAAAATCACATGGTTGGCCGAAATCCAATCTATGCCAAAGATAATATCAATTTGCTGCATAGGCAGACAGGTGAGGTCCACAATGAATTTCCATTTTCCAAACTAAAAGGACAATCCCGGCAAACAAATATAGTGGTCAAGCTTTCGCCCATAGGGGTAGAAACAGTAAGGTCATATGGTAATGAAGAAACAGGTAAATGCAAATGATCAATGCACTCTAATGATATGAAGGAATGACTAGCACCCGAATCAAATAAAACAGATAATAGCCTTCCGAACATTAAGCATTTACCTTGTAACAAATTTGGACATCGAGAGGATTCAGATCCTCTCACGGCGAAGACCCTTCCCGCAGCTTGAGGACTACCTCCTTGCTGATTTCTTGCCTAAGTCTGACTTCCTACACCTAGATTCCTTCCATATTGTTGTGAACTGTGAACTCTCCCCACATTGCATTGTGGGCAATTCCATGACATGTAGCCCACATTCCACAGTTGAAACAAGTGACATTTTACAACCGAGGGCAGCTCTTCCTTAAGTGTGGTCCTCCTCATTCGAAACAAGTCAAACCTCTCTTTTGTGCTTGATTAGAACCTTCCCCTCTTGTATTCACTGACTGCTAAGTGGGGCGACTATACGGCTTCCCCCTAGATTTGAATCTTCCTTATCTTCCTCTCTGACTATTGCCCCTCACTGGTCCACTATTTCTCTGTTGTTGCATCCCTCCAGTACAATCATGACCCTCCAACATAGTACACTTCTCCACTAAAGCTGGAAAGTGATTCAACTCTAGTGGCAATATTGTCCGCTTCAGCTCGGGCCTTAACACGTCTTCAAACTTTCTGCATACCCATACCTCATCTGGGTGAACTTGTTAAAACTGCGAGAACTTGAGTAAAGCTTAAAACATTGCAGCATACTCTCCGAACGACATACTTCCTTGTTTATGGCATTTCTCGGGAAATATTTCTCCAAGAAGCTATCTCTGAACACTTCCCAGTTTATGGCTCTTCCTTCTCTCTAACAGTTTTTGTTTAATCCTCCACCAAGTTCTACCGCTCCAACCAACATGAAGGCTGCATAAGTTACTTTTCTCTCTTCTCTACGGTGCATTTCCACAAATCCTTTCTCCACCTCCTGTTACCATTTTTCTGCTTCTTCTGGATCATAGTCGCCATGAAACTGAGGTGGGTTTCCTTTCATGAAGGCATTCAGACCACTGTCAAGATGCTTTTCTTCTCGCATTGTCTTCAACTGTTGTCGTCGTTCCTCCCGCTCTTCTTGCCTCTACAAGAACTGTGTATTCTGTAGGGTTTGATGCAATAAGGTTGTAGCCAACTCCCTCATCACTCGCATTGTGTCATTGGCATCACAACCAGATTAAGTTCCTCATCACTCCTTGATTTTATCAAAGGCTTCTTGGTATTAGGTCTCCCACAAGAATCGTTGCTACCTTTTCAATTATACCAAAGGCGCAAAGACTCACATTCTCCCAAACAAGTTGGAGAAGAACCTTCTCAAAAACTTTACCTTCCCCAAGAAATATTGTAACTCCTTTTTGTCCGTTAGTAGTGAGGCTTCTATGATTCCTCTGGTCTTCTGACAGCCGACTTAAATCCCCTTTTTATGTACCAAGAACCCCAGGAAATCAGTTGCTGACACACCAAACCCGCATTTTAATGAGTTCATCTTGAGGCTATGCTTCCTCATTATTTCAAAAGCCAACTTCATATCAATTAAGTGTTTCTCGCGATGTTCTGACTTTACAACAACATCATCAATGTACACCTCCATGAATTTTCCAGACATACCATGAAAGATAGTATTCATGGTTCTTTGATAAGTGGATGCGGCATTCTTTAATCCGAAAGGCATGACTACCCATTCATAGGTACCAATTGCACCTGGATATCTAAACGTCGTATTCGACACATCCTCTTGGGTGATAAAGATCTACTTGTATCCAGCGTGCGCATCCATGCAACTAAGCAACTCATAGGAGGATGCTGAATCGACCAATATATCAACGATTGGCATCGGATACTCATCTTTCGGCATGGTAGTGTTCAAGTTCTAAAAATGTATACTTACTCGAAGTTTACCAATTTTCTTAGCTATGGGAACTATGTTAGAGATCCATTCGGCATACATGGTTGTCCTAATAAACTTTACTTTCAGTAAACATTCAACCTCCTCTTTGATTTTCAGCATAATCTCTGGTGCAAATTATCGAGAAGTTTACTTGACCGGTTGACAATCCGTCTTAAGGGGTAGGCGATGCTCGACAAGGTTTCGGCTTAACCTAGGCATTTCACTATTCTCCCACGTAAGCAGTCCTTGTACTCTTTTTACAAATCGACAAGTCTGCCTTTGAATTCCTCCGGCAACAGTGCACTAACATATGTTATCTTTTTGTCCTGTTCGGTTCCCAAATTGACCTTGTCCAATGGGTCTTTCGTTTTTACGGCACGTTCTCATTTCTCTTGTGGCAATTCCTCAAACCCCAATGGTCCGTCATCAATCACACAGCCATGCAACACGTCTTTATAAGCATATGTTGCTCTGTCGGACGCATAGGCAGACAGTCAAGGCATTTGGCTCTCAAAGGCTTCCATCATGGCCTTTTCGTTGTTGACCGTAACACCTTCGTCTGCCCTCGCTGGTAACTAGATGCCATATTGGTCGTATAAACAAGTCTTTTATGTGTCTTTGTTAAATCCTTCATCAGCGGGTATCATTGGCCTGACATTCGGATTATATATCTTGAAGTTGACACGCAATTGCTGCATGTAACATGGGCTATCATCGACTTCAACTACTTCCAGATTGTCATCGGCATTCCAAAGAATTTTCTTATGATGAAGATGTGATGGTATGGCGCCGACAATATGAATCCAATCCCTTTCCCAACAACATATTGTAACTTGTTTTCGATTGAATCACAACAAACAAGGTGGGCTTGAGATAGATCCTACCTGAATGTGAATTATTGCCACACCGTCGGATGGGGAAACCTTTCCTGCAAAATCAGTAACAGCCATGTTGGTAAGAATCATATTTGATTCATATTTTCCCAACCTCTTGAAAACGGTTCTCAAGATCAAACCGATTGTCGCTTCCTCGTCGACCAGAATTCGATGACAAGGCCTTCCTTCAACCAAAACTTTTATGTCTAACGATCGGAGGTGAGCCCTCATCTCTTCAGTTGGCAGCTCAAACTGCATAGCGGTTTCAACCAAGGAGACATTATTCTCATCCAGGAAAATCCAATCCTCGCATAAGTCTTCCAACTCCTCTTCAGCCTCTTCAGTGCAATTAATTATTTATCGAGCTTCGAACTCAGATCGAAGTATTGAGACAAAATTAATTCCCCTCAAGGATGTTATGATTTCATCCAAATCTTCATAAAGAGCAACATCTAGATCGAACTGCTCGCTATCATCAATCCTAAAGGGTCATCGGGATCATCTAGCGCCACAATCATATCTTCCTACGTCAACTTCGGTTCTTTGTCTATTCATCCCGTTGGATGGTTCTACAGTTTCGTTTCCTTTTCACTTATCCCAAACCACAGTTTTGTTCGACGGCGTCGAGCTTGGCTCCGATGATTCTTTGTCCATAATGCTCTTCATCTTTTGTTTTTTTTAGGAACCTTCTCGACCACTAAGCAATCTATTTCTGATATTGGTTCTCTGATGATTATTCCCATGGCGGCCTCATTGATTCTTCGGGCCTGCCGGAGTCTCTGCAATCTCATTTTTTTGCTTCATGACAACACTTGATGGGAGGCCACTTCTTTCTTTTCTCCTTGTGAAAGCCTCCTCAGTATTTTCAGAGTAATAGTGTCGAGCTCCTTTCTCTGAAACTTGTTCTGGCGTTATGCGGAGAACTTACCTTGAGGCTCTGCCCGACTCATCTCTTCCTCCTTTGCTTATTTTCGACATTGGGGCTTGCAGTTCAGGTCTTCAGGCATCACGGGCATTTTTAGACCACTTTTAGACAGTCATGTTCACCGAATGAGCCCTAGTTTTGCCACTGCTACTTGATTCCTTGGTTGGCTCAACCCCCGTGGATGGTTCGACCAGCCATCATCCAAAACTCAGTCTTGGTCGTGGATAAGTCGGCCCCGATTGTTGGAAATCATACTCCATGTTGAAGTGATTTGTTCTCCTGGTTGTTCGACGAGCCTTTCTTTCTTCTTCACGTCGTTTGGCAGCAGCCGCATCATATATCGACTGACACCTTAGGCACATTCTCAACTTACCCTTTTACTTCTTTATTTCGATGAAGAGCTCAAGTGACTTGAATTCTTTCATATGTCCATGGCAACTTCCATGTCGATGTCAGCTCTTATAGGAATGTCTTTGATATCTACCACATTCACCATGTTGATTGAGAATATAGCTTTGTTTTTCTCCTCATTAGTATTTCGCCTGACTTTCCATTCCCCTCCGCAATCTTTTTTCCATAGCATGTCTTCGCAACTTTCTCCTCAAACTCTCCCGACGAAGTGCTCCAAAGATTCGCCTTATTCTGGAAAAACGGTTTTCACCTTTTTTTATACCAAAATCAGCTCCTTTAGGTACCTCTGCTACATCGGCCACCTTTACCATAACAATCGGAAAGGCAGCCTTTTCCTCCTTACCAGTATCTGGCTTAGCTCGCCATTCTCCCTCCGTTGACCGTGTCCACAGCAAAGTTTTATAACATTCTCCTATTTTCACTCGCTGATATCTTTCTGAATAATATCCCTGAAACGAACACAATCGTTAGTCACATGACCAAAATTATTATGAAATTTACAATATTTACAGTCGATCTTTCAGCAATAAATCAAAGATTTGTTCAGCTTCGTGGTTGTGGATACCTTATTGAGTTTTGATTAATGACCAAACTAACTTGAATTACACTTTGATTCACTAACTACTTGCCAAGCTTGAATGTTTGTACAAAGATATCATTAGTGAAAAGGATGCAAAGGATCAAAGGAGAAAAAGAAGGATCATGAAGGAATGCTTGAAGATGAAGAATCTCAAAGTTGAATCACAAGGCATCTCAAGCAAAATTAGATTTTAATGTAAAGAAATATTGAAGTTTCTCTTTGTGAAATAACTCTCTTAAAAACAAATCAAAATGGTTTTCATAAAGTAAAATGAACTTAGAATAAAAAGGAATTAATTGAAAGTTCAGTACATCTATGTGTATATCGATGTACTTCTAGTTGATTAACTAACTTTTAATGAAAACCTATGTTTACATCAATGTATAAATGCTATACATCAATGTATACATCGATTGATTCTGACTAAATTGATCAGTATGCAAAACCAGCTTCTGTAAATTGATTGCACAATCGATGTATAAGGTGAAACTGAAGCTAACACTTTTTGAAAGAAGCATACAATTGATGCATAAGGTTAAACAAAAGTCAACACTTGTTGTAATATGCATCCAATCGATTAGTACATTGATGTATACACAGAACAGAAGTAAAGTCTTTTAAAATTAAAGAACAATCGATTGATACATCGATGCATAAGCCCAAACAGAGGCAAAGACTTTTGAAAATGATTATGCAATCGATTGACCAATCGATGTACATACTTCTGGGCTGAGAATGCCTATGATTATCAAGAACACAATCGATGTACACATCTATGTATTAGTCAAAATCAAGAATTTCCAAGAACACAATCGATGTGGCAATCGATGTACTCAGTTATAAAAATGGAAACTTTGTTTAATACATCGATTACACAATCGATTGACTGATAACTGAATTTTTCAAAGAAAGTTTGTTTTGATCTCAACTGACTTTTGAAGTGTGCCCAACTGATCTATTTTGATATACTACTATATAAATGCATGGGCAAACACTTTCTAAACAACAGCTCATTCAATACTGAGATTAAACACGAAATTCATTGAGAGAGCTTTTCATTGAGAATACTTGAATATTTCTGTTAAGATCTTCAATATGTAATATTTGATTTCTTAGAATCAGAATCAAAATCCTTTCTTACTGCAGAAGGAAGATTAGAGAGAAGGTGTTCTCTCTGTGTAGATCAAGAGTAGAAGGGACTCTTGGAATTGCATGATTGCTTTGACTGAAAAGCTGTCAATTGGGTGGAAGGAACCTAGGAGTTGAAGCTTGTAAAGGATCTTGTAATTGTTTTGATTTTAGTGGACAAAACTCACAGTAATTGTAGGGACTTGATGTAGGTTATCAGAGGAGGTAGCTGAACCAGGATAAAATCTCGGTTTGCAATTATCTCCACCCCTTAACTCTTTTAGTTTCTTTTAATTGATGAATGTATGTTTAGGCAATTGTTAAGGAATAACTTGTGAATTCTAAATATCCGAAATCAATCTTTTCATCTATCTTTCTTGTTAAAGAACAAAGTCTTGAATCAATTACTTTGGCAAAAACTTGTTTTGGTTAGTTGGTTGACAAAACTTTTTCAAGAGGTTTATAAAAGTTTGTTTTTGCATAAAAGGGAAAAGTTTTCCAAAATCACCCATACTCAATTCACCCCCCTCCCCCCTCCTTGAGTATCTAGAAGCCACAACCAACAAGTGGCATCAGAGCTTTCACTCTTGTGTAAGGCTTAACAGCTTAAGACGATGGCTTCAAATGACATCTTGGGAGAATGGGCTTCTCTAGCAAGACACCCTGCATTCAATGGCACTGCCTATATGTATTGGAAATAAAAGATGTTAATATTCCTTGAGGTAAGTGGTCTTGATGTATTAGATGTTGTTGAGAATAGTCTATACATCCCTCACACTCTTGATGCAAATGGCACCAAGACAAATAAGCCTAGAGCTATGTGGGATGTTGAGGACAAGAAAAGAGTAGGTTATAATACTAAAGCTAAAAATATTATAACTGCTGCTTTGAGTTATGATGAATTTTTCAAGGTCTCTAATTGAAAGACAGCAAATTACTCATGAAGGGACAAGTGATGTGAAGAGAGCAAGAATGAACTCACTTATGCACGAGTATGAACTCTTTCACATGAAGAAAGATGAAGATATCAATGACATGCAGAGAAGATTCACCCATATTGTGAATCAACTAGATGGACTTGGAAAGACTATTTCAGATGAACAACAAATCAACAAGGTCATGAGATGCTTGACAAGAGAATGGCAACCAAAGATCACTGCTATAGCTTAATCAAGAGACTTAGAAAACATGAACATTGCTACACTGTTTGGAAAGCTCAAAGAGCATGAGATGGAGCTTCATAGGTTGAATGATCAAGAAGATAAGGAGAAAAAGAAGAAAGGCTTATCATTAAAAGCACAGATCTCCAAAGAAGTCCTTGATAGTGATGAAGATGAAGAAGTTGAGGAGGATGAAGATTCTGAATGCTGGTCAAAATTCAAAAGTCTTCTCAAAAAGAAGAAAACCTTCAACAAAAAGCCCTCAAACTTCTTTTCCAAAAAGAATTTCTCAAAAGGTAAAAGTTCAAATTCAAATGTCAAGTGCTATGAATGTGGCAAACCTGGACACTACAAGAATGAATGTCCAAAGCTTTAAAAGAAGGACAAACCTGACAACTACGAGTCCAAAGACAAGAAGAATAAAAATCCAAGAAGAGAATACATAGCATGGGAGGAAAATGACATGGATTCCTCTGAAGAATCTGAGGAAGAAGAGGGAAATCTCTGCCTTATGACTAGTCATCAAAGTGACAATGAAAATGAAGATGAGGTAAATGATCTTCCCCTATTTATGATGAACTACAAAATGCTTTTGATGAATTGCATAGTGAATATCTGAAAATAGCTAAGCAATTAATGTCATCTAGGAAAGTCGTTGCTAAACAATGTAGTGATTATGTAACTCTTCAAAATAAGAATGAGGAATTAGAATCTAAAAATAGTAGGCTAAGTGCATCTAGCTCTACATGCTCTAATTGCAATATTATGGAAAAATAGGTAGAAAAACTGAAAAGCACTCTCTCTAAATTCACAATGGGAAAAGATAACCTAAATGCCATATTAAGACAACAAAAAGGAGTTTATGATAAAGCTGGAATAGGTTACCAACCAGCAATGCATGAAAAAGCTTTTAAGAAACTCTTTGTTGCACCTAAGTCATCTATTAGTCCTTTTGTTAAATGTTTCTATTGTGCAAGAAAAGGACACACTGCTTCTACATGCTATTTTATAAATACTTCAAGAATGAGTATCAAACAAATATGGGTTCCTAAGGGAACTTATGTCATGAATAACACCAAAGGACCCAACAAAATTTGGGTACCTAAGACAAATGGTTAAAAATATATTTTGTAGGTGTGTTTGAAGGCCAAAAGCTCAAGTTGGTATTTAGATAGTGGCTGCTCCAAACATATGACTGGAGACATCACAAGATTCACTACCTTTACTTCCAAACAAGGTGGAAATGTAACATATGGTGACAACAACAAAGGTATAATACTTGGTGTTGGCACTATTGGAAAAAGTCCAGCAACTCAGATTGAAGAAGTTGCAGAGAATCCAGCAGAGGAATAATATGAGGAACTACCTAAGGGGTGGAGAATTGCAAAGAATCACCCTCTAGACAACATTATTGGTGAAGTATCCAAAGGGGTAACTCCTATACACTCTTTAAGAAATGCATGTAACAACATGGCCTTTGTTTCTCAAATTGAACCTAAAACTAAAGATGATGCAATAGTTGATGAAAACTGGATTATGGCAATGCAAGAAAAACTTAATCAGTTTGAAAGAAATAAAGTTTGGGAACTTGTTCCAAAACCCAAGGATAAACAAATAATAGGTGCAAAATGGGTGTTTAGGAACAAACTTGATGAAAATGGTATTATAGTAAGGAATAAGGCTAGATTAGTAGCCAAAGGCTATAATCAAGAAGAAGGAATAGATTATGATGAGACTTATGCACCTGTGGCTAGATTAAAAGCTATTAGAATGTTTCTAGCATATGCATGTACCATGAATTTCAAGTTATATCAAATGGATGTTGAAAGTGCATTCCTAAATGGTTTTATACAAGAAGAAGTATATGTTGGTCAACCACCTGGTTTTGAAATAAATGAACTTCCTAATCATGTTTATAAACTCACCAAAGCCCTATATGGACTTAAACAAGCTCCAAGAGCTTGGTATGAAAGATTGAGTAACTTTTTAGGGTTAAATATGTTTTTAGTCCCTTATTTTTTTACAAAAGTTCGGTTTTAGTCCTCCGTTTGGAAAACACATTTTTTTAGTCCCTCATTTTTTTAAAATGTGTTAGAAATGGTCCCTATACCACATATTTTTAGTCCCTCATTTTGACAAAATTTGGTTTTAGTCCCCCCATTTTTCAAATGGAAGTGTGGTGTAGGGACCATTTCTGGCACATTTTAAAAAACGGGGGACTAAAAGGGTACATTTTCCAAACAGGGGACTAAAATTGAACTTTTTTAAAAAATGAGGGACTAAAAACATATTTAATCCAACTTTTTATTACAAAAAGGTTTTACTAGAGGCAAGGTTGACACAACACTTTTCGCAAAAAGAAAAACCCAAAATATACTACTTATACAAATATATGTTGATGATATTATATTTGGTGATACTAATGATTCACTGTGAAAGTAATTTGCTAAGTTGATGCAAAATGAGTTTGAGATGTCCATGATGGGAGAACTCACTTTCTTCCTGGGACTTCAAATCAAACAATGTGATGTTGGAACCTTCATAAGCCAAGCAAAGTACTGCAATGAACTATTGAAGAAGTTTGGCATGGAGAATGCAAAGGAAACGGCAACTCCAATGAGTCCATCATGTTACTTGGACAATGATGAAAAAGGTAAAACTGTAAACATATCCAAGTATAGAGGTATGATTGGCTCCTTACTTTACCTTACGGCTAGTAGGCCTGATATAATGTTTAGTGTTTGTATGTGTGCAGATATCAATCAAACCCTAAGGAATCTCATTTAACAGCTGTAAAGAGAATCATGAAATATTTCCTAGGAACTAGAGAAATGGGTTTATGGTATGCTAAGGGTTCAACATGTAATCTTATAGGATACTCTGACTCTGACTTTGCTGGATGCAAGTTGGATAAGAAGAGTACTAGTGGAACTTGCCACTTACCAGGGAACTCACTAGTTTCCTGGTTTAGTAAGAAACAAACAAGTGTGGCTTTGTCAACTACTGAAGCAGAATATGTTGCAGCAGGTAGTTGTTGTGCACAAATCCTTTGGATGAAACAACAACTCAATGACTATGGTGTTCTCATAGAGAAAGTGCCAATCAAATGTGACAACACTAGTGCTATAAATCTAACTAAGAATCTTATAATGCATTCTAGAAATAAACATATTGAAATAAGAAATCATTTCATAAGGGATCATATACAAAGTGGAGATATAGTTATTGAATATGTTGATACATCTAAACAATTAGCTGATATTTTCACTAAACCATTGGCTAACGAAAGCTTTTGTTACATAAAAAGAGAATTGGGATTAATTGATCCAACCTATGCTTGATGTTTTGTATGATTGAATGCATGATTGTTTGATAGTTGATCTATGTGCATCGATATGACAATCGATTAGCTTAAGCTAAAACCAAAACCTCAAAGCTAGTACTTAGATTGCTTTGATTGAAAAGATGTCAATTGGGTAGAAGGAACCTAGGAGTTGAAGCTTGTAAATGATCTTGTAATTGTTTTGATTTTAGTGGACAAAATTCACAGTAATTGTGGGGACTGGATGTAGGTTACCAGAGGAGGTAGCTGAACCAAGATAAAATCTCGGTTTGCATTTCTCTCTATCCCTTAACTCTTTTAATTGTTTTTAATTGATGAATGTATGTTTAGGAAATTGTTAAGGAATAACTTGTGAATTCTAAATATCTAAAATCAATCTTTTCATCTATCTTTCTTGTTAAAGAACAAACTCTTGAATCAATTACTTTGGTAAAAACTTGTTTTGGTTAGTTGGTTGACAAAACTTTTTCAAGAGGTTTAGAAAAGTTTGTTTTTTCATAAAGGGGAAAAGTTTTCAAAAATCACCTATACTCAATTCAACTCCCCCCTTCTTGAGTATCTAGAAGCCATAACCAACAGTGGTGTCGAAGGTATGAATCAAATATTTATTATCATTGTCTCATGTCGGCTTCAAAGCTTATCATACATAAGCAAGGTCGTTTTGTAACTCATTCGAGCATACATTTGTTTTGACATCACTGCCTTCTTTGTCGGATGACTATATTCTGACATATGCGACTATTTCTTTCCGAAACAACTTCTTTTGTTTCTGGAATTTATAAGCCCTTAGTTTCTCTATTTGGTGAACTTTGTCTGCTACTTGAGTCATATCCAAAAACTGTTGGTTGACCAATTTATTCATTATGTGATAGTCGAGGCCACCCACAGCAATGTTGACTATTTCTAATTCCGGAATAGGGGTGAAACACATGATCATCATCTGCCGGAATATGGCAAGGTAATCAGATACAAGCTCGTTGTGGAGCCTATTAATGCTGAACAAATGCGAGTCCGACCTTCAGTTTGCCTCTGAAGAATTAGTCGTGGAAACTACGCTCCAACTAGGCCAAAGTATGAATTGAATTAGGCCTTAGTGTCAAGAGCCACGTAAATGCGTTCTTTGTCAAAGAACTTGGAAAGTATCTCATTTTGGGATATTAATTGGCAGCTAACTCTCCCATTTTGATGGTGTATCGAGCAATGTGATCGATCGGAGACTCTCCTGTTGGTGTAAGCCCTAGAGGCCAATGTTTTTCCTTCGGACTTACATTTTGTATCTTGCTATTATTTATTATATGAGGCATTTCAGTTTATTATGTTGTTTGTTTAAACGTAATAAAGTCCTTAGAATAGGAAGTTCAATTTAATAGAATATCAAATATACGACTTGATAGTGAAACGTTATTAATCAAGAGAACTTTATTCTTAAATATCCATATCAACTATTATTATTAATACGGACAATAATAATACATCAGGACTATTATGTGTGTGTACCGATGACCATTTGTCACGGGTCATGGATATGAGATATCAATTCACACACATAGGTGCACATTAGAGTAATGATGTACATGATTGACCCGGCGTGAGAACACTACATGGAACGTTATGTAAGTATCATAAGTAGTTCTCACAGTGATAATGGTGTATGCAATCCTTCGACCTGAAACCACTCCGATCCCTACATGAGGAGTTGTGTGCTTTAATACCGTCAAACGTTATCTGTAACAAGATGACTATAAAGTCGGTCATTGGGTACACCGCAAGTCATGCAGAGGGATGTGAGTGATCCATATGGGATTTGTCCCTCCTGCATAACAGGAGTAATATCTGTGGGGCCCTTGATAGAGTGAGATTGTAAAATGCATGGCCGTGCTGAAATGAGTTAATATGAGATACTGACCTCATTTAATGTTAAGTCTACTCGGGTATCAAGTGATGTAATATTGAAATATACAAGGGTGACACATTCTATGCCTTGTGATCAATATAGATATAAGGACAAAGGGATAATAATACACATTAACATTGGTCACGGAAAGGTTACGTAAAATCACTGACTTTCTCATTACTTGGATAGCAATGATGTGTTGCTAGACACTGCTCATTGTTTATAATATTAAATATGATTTAATATTATTGCCAACGTTATGAGAACCTATAGGGTCATACACTTAGAGCAGATTAATTAGAGCTAAAAGAAATTGGGTTAGACCCAAATTACTATTGGGTCACGCTCATGACTGATGAGTCCAGAAAGGCCAGGTTAAAACCTTTTCTATGCAAGGGGCGCTACCTATAAGTGCTAGTAAAATAGTACTGAGTCGTCACGCTATTTTTCCCTGACCACACTCAGTACATTTTTTACTTGTGAAAAGAAATATTCTGTCGCGTCTCCTCTCGCACCTAGCAGTGATTAGAGGCGCCGTTCTGATTGAACACGCGAGACGTGTTTATCTGTTCGTGTGGACAACGTAGAGGCATTGTTGGTTCGTACTGTGCTCGTGATTTGCAGCGACTCAAATCAAAGGTCTGCGCTTCAAGAGGTAAATTTTCGAAACATGAACCATGACCATTCGCAAGGATTCTTGGTGGGAATTATTCCGCTGTGCTTGTTTGATGTACAAATTCCCAACAGTGGTATCAGAGCCGCTTGCATAACCATGGTTTTCTTTGTATGGTTTACCTGTTATATGTGAAAACATGCTTATATGCGAATTTATTTTCTGAAAATCGTTTTCAAAATTCGTATGCTTCTGTTTTGGAATACATGATTATGCAATTTCGTTTTCGTATGTATATGATATATATGCGTCACATTGAGGTTCTTGGTATATATGTGATATATACATTGGTTCTGGAATCGTTGTATTATATGTGATATATACATGATTGGTTTCAGTTTTATCATGGCGACGTTAAGGTTCAATAAGACATGAAGAGTTCATGTTCTCGCGGCCATAAAGGTCCAAGTGTTGGTACCCGTGCTACCTCTGCGTAGTGTGATAATTAATTGTGGCATTAAAACGTTTTTAATGATAATAAAATAATTTTATTATTATGATTTCAAAAATCAAACATATTTGGATATTTTGTATCATCCTTTTAATGACAATATTAATAATAATAATTGAGTATTATTAACATGTGTTTAATTACAATTTTGAATATCAATTTTGAAATCTCAATTAATTACAACATTAATTGTAATTAAGTGTATTATTAATGTGTGTTTTATCATGATTTCGAAATTCAAATTTGTTTTGGAGATTTTGATATCTCTTAATTAATAACAACATCAGTAGTAATAAGTGTGTATTATTATTTTGATTGTTTTGATTCAAAATTAATTTTGAAATCTTTCATGTCACCATTTAATAACAACATCAATTATAATAAATGTGATTTATTATATATGATAAGGTTTCAAAATTCAGATTTTGAAATCCTCAATTAATAATAACATCAATTATAATAAATGTGATTTATTATATATATGTTATGTTTTCAAAATTCAGATTTTGAAATCTCTAATTAATAACAAAAATAATAATAACAACAACAACAACAACAACAACAATAGTAATAATAATAATAATAGTGTATTATTTTTGGTTGTTATTATTTATTTGGTGATGTATAGTGAATGGTTATGGCCTTGATCCTTTTATCTTTTGGTTTATATTTTGAAATACGGCATGCGTGTCGTGCCTTTCTTTTATATTCCATTTGTACCTTCTCTTCTCACCTCATTCCCCTCGTATGTAAAACAAGGTTTCTAATTTATTTGTAATGTAATGATGGAGACAAGAAGACGATGTCATAAAAGGACTTGGTGGGAGATCATGCTTGGAGAAGCTTGGCACTCCTAGGATTTAGTTAAGATTAATTCTCTCGTTGGCTTGGGAGAATCAATGCGTTAGGGGCCATAATCATATCACATTTGTTTGCTTTTGATATAGGTATGAGATGCATGTATGTATGTATGGCATGTTAAAGAGTTTAACTAATGGTGAGAACACTTTAATTATAAAAAATCCCTTAAAAGGAAATATTAAGTTTAAAAGCCTTCCAATGCATAACACTCGTCAAGACTAATATCGAATAAGGGTAGGTCCGCCAAAGAGGAGTGCATTTTTCTATACTAGTAAGACTCGATGCTGCTCTACCAAGAGCAAGCAAGGCATGAGCGGTACAGAGTTTCCAAAGCCCTTTTCCAAAGTAAGATGGCTGAAGGAAGCCTAGTGGGTCCTCATGTGCTTCAAATGATTGGGTATATTGAGAATCTCGAGAGATTGGGTTATGCTTTGGGCCAAGAGTTGGCCACCGACTTGATCCTGCAATCGTTACCGGAGAGTTACAATCAATTTGTCATGAACTTCAATATGAATGATCTTGACAAATCACTGCCAGTGTTGTTGGGCATGTTAAGAACTGCTGAAACCAACATCAATAAGGGAAAAGGGAATGATAGTCCAAAAGGCAAGAAGCAGCCCTGGAAGCCTAAGAGGTCTATGAACAAGCAGAATGGCAAGGGCAAGGACCACAAGTTAAAACCCAGCACTTCTGGGTTGAAGCCTGTTGGCGGAGTGGCTAAGGAGGGCACGTCCTTCCATTGTGGTAAGACCGGACACTAGAAGAGGAACTGTCCAAAATACCTAGAAGAATGCAAGAAGAATGGAAATGGGACTTCCAACTCGGGTATGTTTATTATAGAAGTCAATTTATCTACTTTTGCATCATGGGTATTAGATACTGGATGTGGTTCTCACATTTGTACAAATGTGCAGGAGCTAAAAAGGAGTATACCATTGACGAAAGGTGTAGTCGATCTATGAGTTGGCAATGGAGAAAAAGTTGTTGCTTTAGCTGTAGGAACTTATGTATTGACTTTGCCCACTGGGCTTATCGTTCAGTTGGAGAACTATTATTTTGTACCTGCAATTAGCAGGAATATCATTTCTGTTTCTTGTTTGGACATGATTGGTTTTTATTTTATAATAAAGAACAGATGTTGTTCTATTTATTGGTTTTTATTTTATAATAAAGAACAAATGTTGTTCTATTTATTGGTTTTTATTTTATAATAAAGAACAAATGTTCTTGTTGGGCCATATAAATGAGAAACACATTTCTAAACTCCATAAAGATGGATTCTTGGACTCATTTGATTATGAATCATATGAGACATGTGAGTCTTGTTTATTGGGAAAGATGATAAAAGCCCCATTCACAGTAGACGGTGAAAGGGCTAGTGATTTTTTGGGCCTCATACATAGTGATGTATGCGGACCACTAAACACAACTGCTAGAGGAGGTTTTCAGTACTTCATTACATTTATTGGTGATTTCAGTAGATATGGATTTGTGTATCTTATGAAACACAAATCAAAATCTTTTGAAAAGTTCAAGGAATTCAAAAGTGAAGTAGAAAACCAACTAGGTAAGAATATTAAAATCCTTCGATCAGATCGAGGCGGTGAATATTTAAGCCTAGAATTTGATGATCATCTGAGAGAGTATGGGATTTTATCTCAACTCACTCCACCAGGGACACCACAATGAAATGGTGTTTATGAAAGGAGGAACCAGACTTTATTGGATATGGTTCGGTATATGATGAGTCATGCAAATCTTACAAACTCCTTCTGGGGACAGGCCTTATTAACAGAAGCTTTCACACTTAACTGTGTTCCATCCAAGACGGTAGAAAAGACACTATATGAGATATGGACCGGCAAGAGGCCTAGTGTGTCTTTTATGAAGATTTGGGGTTGTGGAGCATATGTAAAATGTCAGGTTTCTACAAATCTTGATCCCAAATCCGATAAGTTCTTCTTTGTGGGGTATCCTAAGGAAACCAAGGGATACTATGTCCACAATCCTTCCAAAGGCAAAGTGTTTGTCGTGCGAACTGGTGCATTCCTAGAAAAGGGGTTTATCTCCAAAGGAACCAGTGAGAGGAATATAGATCTTGGATAAATTCAAGTGTCACAAACTAGCGAGATACCTATGGAGGAACAAGAGCTGCCTTCACAAGATGTTGCGGAAGAACAGCCTGCTCAAGTAACACAAGACCAGCATAGGTCTAGCAGGATACGTCACCAACCTGAGAGATATGGATTTCTCATGACTCAACAAGGTGATGTACTACTCATGGATCAAGATGAGCCTGTGACTTACAAGGAGGCCATTACTGTCCCGAAATCTGAGAAATGGCTCGAGGCCATGAGATCTGAGATGGACTCCATGTACACTAACCAAGTATGGACCTTGGTAGAGCCACCTGAAGGGGTAAAACCCATAGGGAGCAAGTGGGTTTTCAAAAAGAAAACCGACATGGATGATAAAGTGCATACCTATAAGTCACGATTGGTCGCTAAGGGTTTCAAGCAAATTCATGGTGTAGACCATGATGAGACCTTTTCACTATTTTCAATGCTTAAGTCTGTTCGGATCTTGCTTGCTATCGCTGCATACCATGATTATGAGAGATGGCAGATAGATGTCAAGACTGCTTTCCTTAATGGAAATCTCCTTGAGGATGTGTATATGACACAACCTGAGGGCTTTGACACTTCAGAGGATGCCAGCAAGGTATGCAAGTTGCAGCGTTCAATCTATGGATTGAAGCAAGCTTCCATAAGCTCGAATCTTCATTTTTATGATAATGTAAGACAGTTTGGATTCATAAAAAATGAATATGACATACTACTTATCAGAAACGACATCCCTACCTTGCAACAAGTAAAGACTTGGTTAGGGAATTGCTTTTCTATGAAATATTTGGGTGAAGCTACCTATGTATTGGGAATCAGGATCTATAGAGATAGGTCACTGAGATTGCTTGGCCTGAGTCACGATACATATATAGACAAAGTATTAAGATGCTTTAATATGCATGAATCCAAGAAGAGACTCTTGCCTATGTCACATGGTATATGCTTATCAAAGGCACAATCTCTTTCCACTCAAGAAGAAAGGGATCGTATGAGTAAGATTCCATATGCATCCGCAATTGGGTCTATCATGTATGCCATGCTGTGTACTCGACCATATGTCTCGTATGCTTTGAGCATAATGAGTAGGTACCAGTCTGATCCAGGTGAAAGTCACTAGGCTACTGTCAAGAACATCCTCAAGTACTTGAGAAGGACTAAGGATTCGTTCTTGATATATGGAAGTGAGGAAGAGCTCGCTGTAATTAGTTACACCGATGCTAGCTTCCAAACTGATAAAGATGATTCCAGATCGCAATCTGGTTATATGTTTTGCCTGAATGGTGGTGCTGTGAGCTGGAAGAGTTCAAAGCAGGAGACAGTCTTTGATTCTACTACAGAGGCCGAGTATATTGCTGCTTCCAATGCAGCAAAGGAGGATGTTTGGATCAGGAAGTTCATTACTTAGCTTGGTACAATTCCTACCATTGTGGACCTCAATGATATCTATTGTGATAACAATGGGGCTATTGCATAGGCTAAGGAACCTAGATCTCACCAGCGATCCAAACATATACTTAGGCGTTTCCATCTCATTCGAGAGATCATCGATAGAGGAGATGTGAAGATATGTAGAGTACCAACACTTGACAACGTTGCTAACCCGCTTACGAAACCACTTACAAAGCAGAATCATGTTGGTCACACTAGATCATTGGGTATGAGGTTTATGCGTAATTGGCTCTAGTTCTAGTGGGAGATTGTTGGTGTAAGCCCAAGAGGCCAATGTTTTTCCTTTGGACTTATATTTTGTATCTTGCTATTATTTATTATATGAGGCATTTTAGTTTATTATGTTGTTTGTTTAGTCGTAATAAAGTCCTTAGAATAGGAAGTTCTATTTAATAGAATATCAAGTATACGACTTGATAGTGAGACGCTATTAATCAAGTGAAGTTTATTCTTAAATATCCATAGTCAAGTATTATTATTAATAAGGACATTAATAATACATCAAGATTATTATGTGTGTGGACTGATGACCATTTCTCACGGGTCATCGATATGAGATACCAATTCACACACATAGGTACACATTAGAGTAATGATGTATTGGATTGACCCGCCCTGAGAACACTACATGGAACGTTATGTAAGTGTCATAAGTAGTTCTCATAGTGATAATGGTATATGCAATCCTTCGACCTGAAACCACTACGATCCCTACATGAGGAGTTGTGTGCTTTAATACCGTCAAATGTTATCTGTAACAGGATGACTATAAAGTCGGTCATTGGGTACACTGCAAGTCATGCAGAGGGAGTTGTGTGCTTTGATAGAGTGAGACTGTAAAATGCAAGGCCATGCTAAAATGAGTTGATATGAGATAGCGACCTCATTTAATTTTAAGTCTACTCGGGTATCAAGTGGCGTAATATTGAACTATACAAGGGTGACACATTCTATGCCTTGTGGTCAATATAGATATAAGGACAAAGGGATAATAATACACATTAACATTGGTCACGGAAAGGTTACGTCAAATCACTGACTTTCTCATTACTTGGATAGAAATGATGCATTGCTAGACACCGCTCATTGTTTATAATATTAAATATGATTTAATATTATTATCAACGTTATGAGAACCTATAGGGTCACACACTTAGAGCATATTAATTAGAGGTAAAAGAAATTAGGTTAGACCCAAATTTATATTGGGCCACGCTCATGACAGATGAGCCCAGAAGGACCAGGTTAAACCATTTTCCATGCAAAGGGCGCTACCTATAAGTGCTAGTAAAACAGTACTGAGTTGTCACACCATTTTGCTCTGACCGCACTCAATACACTGTTTGCGTGTGAAAAGAAATATACCGCCGCGTCTCCTCTCGAACCTAGAAGTGCTTAGAGGTGCCGTTCTGATTGAACACGTGAGACGTGTTTATCTATTCGTGTGGACTACGTAGAGGCATTGTAGGTTCGTACTGTGCTCGTGATTTGCAGCGACTCAAATCAAAGGTCTGCGCTTCAAGAGGTAAATTTTCGAAACACGAACCGTGTCCATTCGCAAGGATTCTTGGTGGGAATTATTCCGCTGTTCTTGTTTGATGCACAAATTCCCAACATCTCCATCTTACCAAGAGAATATTGACAGCTTAGGGACCATAATGCCCCTGGGCAGTTCTACTTGTTGGATCCACTCCGAAAATGCCAAAACGAAATAAGGTTGGAATGCATAACCAGGGTTAAACCTGAATCGGTTCAACACCTACTCGACAACCCGGTTGAAGTCATTGAGGTTAGATTTTCCCCCGACATTATCCCGTCAGAGTAGTTGCACGGGGAAGTTATTTCTGGCCATTTAGTCATCGTTTCCATGCCTCAATATCTCGTAATCTCCATACTGGATGTAAGGTGGTGGATTTGGTGGCTCCACCTGGCCATTTCTAACTTGAGGCTGGGGTATGCCCCCATGCACAGCTTCGTTTCGACCAGGGTTATTGGTGTGATCTTCATCGTCTCCTAACATTCGATTGAGACTACCAATCTGCTCTACTAATGCGATGCACGCGGTGTTGGTTGTTTCCATCAAAGTGGTTATCACTTCCCATATTTGTTAGGTAAACATGTGGACCATTTCATGGTTGCTGTCATCAACTTGTTGTCGAAAGCTTGCCGACGAATTCGGTGTCGGCCAATACGGATTGGCAGGCATCCCTCTCAACATGTTTGGGAACATCGGGGGTCCCGCATTTTACCTCTCCTATTGGGGAGGAACTATGTTAGCATTTGCATTCGTCATGTCTTGGTCATTACCTTGGTTTTGGCCTTTCTGCCTATCTTGTCGAACAAGGGAGGCACCAGCACTTAACGCCCATTGGTCAATTCCTTGGTTTTGGCCATTAGTTTGGCCTCGACCATGGTGGTTTTGGTTGGCTTGACCCTCTAAACTAGTGTTTCGATGAGTAGCCCCTAGGGTCGATGGGCTATGTAGTTGGCCTCCTGCGACCATAGCCTACCCTGCCTCGATCAACAGGACACTTCCGATCCCAGTCTGAGCCATTATTGGCGGGGTGTAACCTGGTGGTAATCCATATATAGGTGCTATTGGAACCAAAGTGGTTATGGTTAAATAATCTCTTAAGTTTTGATGCTAACAAAAATATTAAATTTGTATGCCAAAGTTATGTTAAATACTAACGCGTCTACTCAAGTGTGCAAGATTGGTTTCAGTATCGCTAGACGAAGGAACAAATTTTAAAGTTCCTTATAAATAGCATAAAATCTTATCGGGTCAAAGGTTAACTCGCAAGACAAACCCTCAAAGGAATATATTAAAGATCTAGTCTATAAAGTAATCACTAGACGAGGCACTAAAAATAGCTAAGTTAAAAGGCACTAGACGATAGTCTAAGTATACCTTTGTAATAAGCACTAGATGAGTATCTAACTGGACTAGCTTATAAAAACATATCTAAGCTAAACTAAGTTAGTCAAATAGACGCCAAATCAGTAGACTATCCAGTTAATCTTTAAAGTTAAAAAATGTGCGTCCAAAGGCATACTAGAACTGAACCCGTATAGTCAAAGCGAATTTATTTCAAATGATTGTTTATTTAATACGAAGGTATCAATGTCTTTTACTTGTGTTATTTGAATTGCTTATAAATTTGTTTCTTGGTAATAGAAACATAGTACCATCGAATACATAAAACTTTATACTGTGACCCACAAGCTGCTGTAAAGTTGAATAAAGTACAAAGAAGAAAATCAGAAAGCAACTTTCGGTACAACAGAGAAGTGACACTACTACTTTGAGCATTTCTGATAACCAAGAGCTCATTTCTCATAAAGCATATCAAGTTATCAGAGTCAACGGATCTCATCATTAAATTTTATCCCTAAACAGATATGTGTGAAGACGGTTGAAGAAGATGAGAGCTCAAGCTAAAGACCTTCTATAAATAGTGGACAACCCCAGTAAAGGAGGTTACATAAACAAAACAAGCTCAAATTATTGAAAGTCGCATAAACTCTTTCAAATCTTTTCTAGATTGCTTTGTAACCTTGATCTTAAACTTTCATACCCTCACACATAGTGAGTCTCTTAGATCAAAACCTTATATCTTAGTTAGAGTGACCCTGGAGAAGCTTGGTTGGAAAGAATACTTGTAAGCTTGAAGAGATGTTGAATACTTGTTGTTGTAAGCCTAAAGAGGTGTTGAATACTCATAAAGCTATTGATTATAGTGGAGAAAACCTTCAAGTAGAAGGGACTGGACGTAGCTCTTGGTTGGAAAATAGTGAACCAGGATAAATCATCTTTGTGAATCTTCTTTCCCTATGTCTTTACAGCTTTCGATTATTCTAACTGTGGGGATTTGGATTAAAGTTTATTATCTCTTTTAAATAGATATTTTAACTATCTGTATATTTCCTTTCTTGCTTGCAAAAAGGTTTTAAGAAAAGGTTTTTCGAAAAACTGTTAAGAAACACAATTCAACCCCCCTTGTGTTTCCCTGTGTCAACTTCAGTTGGTATCAGAGCTCAGCCTCGAAAGGGTTGAGCGCCTAACAAGTGAAGAAGGAGTACAATCCAACAAGCATGGATACAGAAGGACAAGCAATCAACAGACCTCCAATATTTGATGGTAGTGATTATGACTACCGGAAAAAGAGAATGATGGCTTTTCTTGATGCACAAAATGTGGATATCTGGGAGCTGATTGCAACTGGCTATACTGAGCTAAGAGGTGACAATGGAGCTGTTATTCCTAAAGCTCAGTGGGCTGCTGAACAAAAGACTCAACATCAACTCAATCTGAAGGCCAAACACTACCTAATGTGTGCTATCACAGATCTGAGCATGATAAAGTTCATAGTTGTAATACAACTAAGGAAATATTGGATACTCTAGCCCTAGCCCATGAAGAGTCATCCCAAGTGAAAGAGTCAAAGATAAGCATGTTGGTTCATCTGTATGAACAGTTTAAAATGGTTGAACGTGAAATCATAGATCAAATGTTAGGTAGATTACAAACTATCACTAATGGTCTAAGATTTCTCGGAAAGACTTATGAAAATAGAGATCATGTCAGAAAAATATTGAGGAGTTTAGACAAACAGTGGAGATCTTAGGTCACTGCTATTCAAGAAGCAAAGAACCTCAATAATCTCACTCTATAAGAGCTTCTTGGATCTTTCAAAGTCTATGAGCTTGAGCTCAATGAAGAAGAGAGTACCAGAAAAGGCAATTCCATTGCCCTAAAGGCAAAAAGGACAGCTCTTCAAAAGTTCTAAAGGCTGAGGAATCCTCAGATGAAGCAGGTCCTTCTGACAGTGATGAAGGTTCTAATGAGGATGAACTATCTTTCATCTCCAGAAAGATTCAACACATGTGGATAAAGAAAGGTGGTTTCAGAAGGAAGCAGTTCAACAAAAAGTTCACCAAGGATAAGTCAGACTCTAAAGACAAAGGTCCGCCTCTATGCTACCTGTAACACCCCGTTTTTCGTTAAGTGCTTTTATGTATGCTTGTTTACTTGTTTAAGCCTTAGGACTTAGCTTTGAATTGTTGTTGAGGGGCTAAGTGAGATTTATAGGCTTAAATCCCTTTCTGGTACATGAGCACGACCATGCTCATGTCCAGCACGCCCGTGCTCAAGGCCGTATCTTGTGACCATTTGGATCACATGCAAGACCATGCTAAATAGGAAGCACGATCAGGCAAGGGATTGGCGTCGCGGAGACGCTAATGTGAGCACGCCTGTGCTTAATAAGGTGCACGACTGTGCTTAGGCCTGTAGGTTATAAACATGGCACAAAAACCGAGGATTACATTTTAAACCCTATTTTGGCACAAACAGAAACCCTAGTGTTGGAGTTTTAGAGGCTTTTGGGAAAGCTTAGTTGGTTTGTGCCAATCTTATAAGGTAATTGTTTTTCCCTTTTTGATTTCATTTTCCTGTTCTATGGTTTAGGAACTAATTGGTTGACATTCTTGTTTGACCAAAGCTTGGAAGCTGACTGAGCCGCTTAAGGGAACACGTTGGTTTGTTGTTGGGTCTACCGTTGTGTGTTTTGTTGTTGGAATCTTCATACTAGGTATAGGGAGAAGGATAGTGTAAACATTAAGCAAGGGGGTAGCGTAAGATGAGGGGTTCCCTTAGCCCCATTATTGTTAACTGTTATGATGCCTAATTTCTATTATTATATGGTTGAATATGAGTATGCCTGTCATGAATGCCCATTGTTTATATTTACTCTTTTGTATTCCAAATTGGTTAATCTGTTCATGACATGATTATTGGTTAAGTTGGTATGAATACTTATGTTGTGAATGACATGAATATTGTTGTTATGATGTTGATTATGTTGATTGACTGCGGTTAATAAGACTCTAATTGGTTGAATAGGACTCTTAATTAACTTAACGATTAAGGGAATAATTCCCCTAATGTTTCATAAAACATGGATTTGATAGTGCGAAGTAAGGTTTATGCCAACTAGTTTAGTTGAGACACTAGGATTTGATTTGAGAGTGTTTAGGGAGTTTTTGGCTTCAAGAACTTGTTAAATCTGCCCAAAACAGTACAACCACGCCCTAAAGCATGGCCGTGCTTAACAGGGAGCATGCCCGTGCTCCCAGTTCAAATCTGGAAGATGCTCGCGCATTAAGCACGACCGTGCAGAACAAGAAGCACGGTCGTGCATAATAGGAAGCACGATAGTGCATAATAGGAAGCTCGATTGTGCTTCACTTAAGTGGAAGCACGACATGCATAGGGTGAGCATGCCCGTGCTCCCCCTCCAGGACAGAATATGAGATTAAAGGTTTTAAGGGGTGTTCTACCCCAAATGCCCTAAATGATGAAATAATACACCAGTCGAAGGATGAAAAGTTAGATAACTTAATTAAAGGCTCATTAAGATAAACAACAATAATAAGTTGATTAAGTCGGTGCCCAATGGGTTGCCACACGTTGATATGCTTTGGTGCTTTTTGGTCAATGAGGCCTTAACTCTTATGGGTTAAGGTGTTGACGTTGATGGTGATAAACTTGGGTGCTTATTGGCCCAAGCGGAGGTTATGGTTACCCATTTGTTTGTTGTTGTGCTCATGCATGCACGCATTGGAGTTGTTAGTGGGGGAAGATCTGAAATGAACAGATATAAAACACGAGAAGGGGGGGTTGAATTGTGTTTTAGTTAACTTTTGAAAATAGTTACTTTTTAAATTATAAGACACAAGAATGCGTCTGAGTTTAAATAAGAAGTTTCACTTTCCAACCCAGTTAGCACAGGTGAAGTAAAGCAAACTTTGAAAGAGATAGGAGACACATATTTATACCGGTTCACCCTAAACCTTAGGCTACGTCCAGTCCTTGGCTTCACCAAGTGTTTCCACTATAACTGATTAGGTTACAGAAAGTATTATTTGCACACCTAGCCTCCACGGGCTCAACTAACAAGTATTGTTTGAACACCTAGCCTCTACAGGCTCAAACAAGTATTCTTTCAGCAAGCCTCTCCAAGCTCTACAAATAGTAAGAGTTTGAGTGAAGGAGCAGCTTCTCAAATTACAATCTTGCAGATCTACCAAGTTACACTCGTAGAGTGGATAAGTATTTAAGGTCGGTAAGATCGCAATAAAGACTTCTCAATAAATATAAATGATTGAGTAGAGAAGTGTTTAATGAAGAACTTGAGAGAGCTTTGAGAGTTTGAGAGTATTGAATGCTTGATTTAATTTTTTCAGGTGTGTGTCTTCAATAGTCATGAGAGTATTGAATGCGGAATGATGCTTTAAGCTTACTGAATTTGAATTTCCTTTTTGATACCCTTAGGGAATATACATCAGATTTGAATATTGATGAAGCTCTAATCTTTCAGAGGAGTCTCAGTCTCAGACGCTTGATTGAACTGGATAGAGGCCAGGTCTTGAGACAGACGCATCATAACTTAGATGCACCAGAGAGACTTGTTTAATTAATGTGATGTTCTTGCTTTATGATCTGCACACTTAATACACGCATTAGTAGATTTCATAATGTTCACTACAAATCATTCTTTGTTTGGATTCATCAAAATCAGAGATGTTGACTTAACAAGATCAACATAGGGGAGGTCATCCTAGAGTATGGCGATCTGGTCGTCCGTGGGTGATTCACCCAAGGTTTGGTGAACCGTGCGCCCCCGTGGTGGTGCATTCTGGAGTATGGTGCATCGGCAATCCAAGGGGTTCACCCATGGTTTGGTGAACTGCTGGCGTTGGTGCTTTTTGGCCAATTTGGATATGTAGCTCCGAAGTTGCCTTCCTGATATAGTTTGGATCCACATGCATAATGGAGTAGCGGAGTAGTGTTGCACCGCATAGTATATGTTGGTTGAATTGACATGTTAATATGAATGTATATGTTGTTGCCTGTATATATGTTGTATATTGCTATGCCATGCTACGATGTATGTTCATCTTGCTTCCTATCTCCATGCCGATGTGTTTATATGTTTTCTTACTCCCCATTTTCTCTGTTTCTGTTATTGGCATGTATCTTTTAATGCAGAGGACGGTGAGCAGCCAGGAGATGAGTGCCTTTGAGGAGCCGTGATTCTAGTTAGGATATCTTAGTTGTTTAGCTTCTTTGTTTTCAGTTGCAATTTGTATTCCGAGGATAATTTTTTGGAACGGTTATACCAGCTTTGTATGTGACATCGGGGTAGGGTTATATTTATGTTTTATGTTTATGTTTTATTTCTTTTTAAAAACTATGTTTTTTTTTCCGTGTTTGTGAACTAGCTCATGCGGCACCTTTCTACCCATGCACCTTTTCATTTTAATTAAATGACGTATGCATGTTTTTATTCATTATCTTTATATTTAATGCTTTATATAACATGCGGGTAGAGGGTGTCACACTTCGAATGCAAAAAGACTGGTCATTTCAAAGCAGATTGTCCAGAGCTAAAGGACAAAAAGAAATTCTTCAAGAAGAAGGTCTTATGGTAACATGCGAGGATCTGGATCTGTCATCATCTGATGAAGAAGAAGAAGTTGAGGAAGAGGCAAACATCTGTCTCATGGCTGGTACTTCTTCAGAAAGTGAATACACTGATGCTAAAGTAATAGATTTGACTCGTCTACTCTTCAGGAAGCTTTTGATGAGTTATTTAACAACTCGTCCATTCTCTCTCATGAATATAAATTTTTTTAAAAAAAGGTTTTCCAAGTTAACTAAAGAGTATGATAGAGTTTGTATGGAAAAGCAAGCCCTTGTGGATGAAAACAAGAAGCTTAATTCAGAGAATGCCAGTATAACTGACATACTCAAAGTTGAGCCTGATGTCCCTTGTGAATTTGCAAAACTGAAACAAGATGTGACATATCTGGCAGACAACCTGTCTAAGTTTGTAGGTGGCTCAGAAAAGCTAAACTTGATATTGAGGTATTCTAGATCACCTCATGATAAGTCTAGCTTAGGCTATGACAAAGAGAAGCAGGATACATCTCATAAATTATCAAAACCTCATGCACACCACAGAGTTACTAAAACTCAAGTACAACACAATAATACAAAATCTAGCTCGTCCAATACATACAGTAACGTATGTGGTAAAAATGGTCATATTACTATATGCATACACAACAAACATGTTAAGCATGCTCGTCCAGTGACTACTAACAAGAAAAAACCTAAGTCAATCTGGGTACCTAAAGACAAGATTATACATGTTGCAGATTTACTTAACAACAGGAAAGAAACACGCATCTTGGTACTTGGACAGTGGATGCTCACGTCACATGACGGGAGAAAAGTGATTGTTCTAAGACCTTAGACATAAAGATGGTGGCTGGGTTACCTTTGGAGGTAATCATAAAGGAAAGATCATTGGAGTAGGTAAAATTGGTAAACATCTCTTTCCCTCTATTGATAATGTTTTGTTAGTTGAAGGATTAAAACACAACTTGCTAAGTATAAGTCATCAATTGTGTGATAGTGGGTATGCTATTTCCTTTGACAAAAACATGTGTAGTGTCAAGAAACCAGATGGATCACTATTGTTCACTGCTGAGAGGCAAAACAATCTAAAAAAGATTGACTTGGAGGACCTCTCAAATCAAAGTGTCTTATGTCTAGTGTCCATTGAAGATGAGCGATGGATTTGGCACAAAAGGCTAGGTCCTGTAAGCTTGAAGTTAATTTCAAAGCTAAATAATCATAACCTCGTAAGAGGATTGCGAAACCTTAAGAACAAATTTGATGCTCTTTGTGATGCATGTCAAAAGGGAAAACAAGTGAAAAGTTCTTTTGAATCTAAAAACATTGTTAGTACCAATAGACCATTAGAGTTGCTACACCTTGATCTCTTTGACCCAACAAGAGCTGCTTCTGTCAGTGGAAAGAAATATGGTCTGGTCATAGTAGACGACTATACTAGATGAACATGGGTTATGTTCCTAAAGCACAAGGATGAGTCATCCAAGGTCTTCTCTTATTTTGCAAACGTGTACAGAATGAAAAAGGCATATATATCACTTCAATCAGAGGTGACCATGGGGGAGAGTTTAAAAATGAACTATTTGAAAGGTTCTGTGAGGAAAGTGGTATTCTTCACAACTTCTCAATACCTAGAACACCACAGAAAAATGGTGTGGTAGATCTCTTCAAGAGATGGCTAGAACAATGCTCAATGACAACTTTGTCCCAAGACATTTCTGGGCTGAAGCTATTAACACAGTCTGTTACATTCAGAACAGAATATACATTAGACCAATTCTGAATAAGACTCCTTATAAATTGTGGAAATGACAAAAACCCAATATATCTTACTTTCATCCTCTTGGTTGTAAATGTTTTATATTAAATACTAAAGATCAACTTGGTAAGTTTGATGCTAAAGTAGATAATGTAACCCTGTTAGGATATTCTGAGTCGTCCAAAGGATTTAGAGTGTATAATTCTAGAACTTTAGTTGTAGAAGAATGTATACATGTTAACTATGATGAAGCTTTTGCAGATTTGAATCTCAACGATTCAAAAAATCCAGTAAATATCAAGACTGATGATTCTGTAGACGACCATTAGAACAATTCAGAAGCATCAACTTCTCAACAAGACAATGCTCAAAGGTCATTGCACTTCAAGACTTAAAATCCTCAATATCAAATCATTGGAAGTACCAGTGATAGGCTAAGGACCAGATCAACCTTCAGAGAACAAGCCGATTCTGCTTTTGTCTGAGTTGGAAACAAAGACAGTAGACGTGTAACGCCCCGATTTGTGTCTTTCTATAGCAGTAAATACATGTGTTTATATATTTATTTTTGGTAAAATCCAGAGAGTGATTTTAAATAAACTAAAATCATTTTCTTGTGTTCTATTACCGTAGGAAGTCACGGTTAAATTTTAGGTTGAAAATTCGGACGAAAGTCGGTCTGCATTTTCACTGCCAGTACAAGTTTACTGAGCAGAAAACCTAATTTTGACTCGTGAACGAAATGGTTGGTGTTTTTTTTGTGTTTTGTAAAATACTGGGAATTTTCGAAAATCCTTGTTCTGGGTCAAAATATAATATTTATTCCGAGCGAAATACGATCAGGAACTTGAACCGGATACACAAGGGAGAAGAATAGGAGACATGAAAGGATTGAAGTGACTTGTTGGAAAAGTAGGCATGGTGGTAGAAGCCTTTTGTCACATCCATAAAAAAGTGCCATCATTAATTTTTCAAATTTTACTATTTTATAATCAAATAAGTCATTTTTCTCCTTTTTGCCAACCAAACATGACATAACCCAAAACTTGGTAATCAAGCTCTCTCTCTCCCTCTCCCTCCCTCTCTCTCTCTCTCTCTCTCTCTCTCACGCCTAATCCCTCTCTCCCTCTATATATTCACACTCCATTTTTCCTCACTAATTTTCTTCTTCTTCATCCTACTATTTCAAGTTTCTATCACTAAAAGTTTTCATTTTTACTCATTGTCAAGCTTCAAGTTCTTCATACTTTTTCATCCTAGCTTCAAGGGTAACACTCACATAATCTTCTATTTCAAGTTCTACATTTATTTCATTAGTTTACCCTATGTTTTCCATTGATGTTCTTAAAGCTCTTTTTAACTTCTAAAATCTCTAGAAAATTGTAGAAAAATCCGTTTGCATTGAAACCAATTTCTATGAACTCATAACCATCTCTATATTCACTATCTATGAGTTTGTATCAAACAAAAATTCCTCGCCTATTTATCCAAAGATGGCCGAACCTATGTGGTTTTGGACCTACGGAGTTTTGTTTCAACTTTTGTAATATGATCATGAATTTTAACCTCTTAGTACCTTTTGATGCCAAATCTAAGAGATTTCATCAAACAAAAATTTCTCTCCCCATTTTCCTAGAAAGGCCGAAACCCTAAGCTAGTGGCTTAGTGGGATTTTGTTCAATATTTGTAAAGTGATCATTGTTTATGAACTCCTAACACTTAAGGATCATTAATCCATGAGTTGTTTAAATTTTGAAAATCTCTAACCTATGTTGGTGTCATGGCCGAATCTAGGACTAAGGTAGATGATGATGTTTTAGTTGTTTTTGACTTGTGTTATGTGTTTGAAATTCTTAGACTTCCATCGTGAAGCGAGTATGGAGGATCGTAGTAACCTACACCAAGCTAGAAGCACTAATACCTCGATCTCAGGTAAGAGGGAAAAGCCAAAGGCATGTTTCCAATAATTGTACGCATGATTGTTGTGATGAACTGAGTTGTCTTATATGATTGGTAATGTACTGAGTTGTCTAATATGATTGAATTGCTTGCTTTAAATGTCTAAGCTTGAAGATTTACTTGATTATGATTTATGATTTGGATATATGGCAAGAACTGTTTTATTTGTTATGCTGTAGATAAGAATATTATTGTGCTGTTGATTGATGTCTGAGAAGCCTGACCTCTGTCAGTGCACAATTAATTATTGAGATAAAATTCTCAAAAGACTCATGAGGAAACATTGAATATAACCGTGTTTATCAGAGTGCTTCTTTGTTAAAAGAAATGAAGTTGAGATTTGAAATAGAAAAGAAAATATATTTTAGTATATTACCAATTTCGGAAAAAAAATGAAATGGAAAGTATTCCGCGAACTAAGTGGAAAATATTTTAAAGCTTGAGAACAACCTTTCTTCCATTCAAATAATTTTAGTATAAGTGAAAATAATTTTAAGAGGTATGTTTTGTGAAGGAAAAACTTTGAAAATGATTGGTACTATTTTAGAAAAGAATTTGAAAGGATTTGACAACGTTCTAAAGTTAGTTTGGAAGAGAAGAGGAATTTTAAAGGGGAAAATGGATTTCTTTATGACAACGTTTTACAAATGCATTTCCAATGAAAAGATTTTGGTAAAATACTTTTGAAAATATTCCGGCAAGCTTGGAAAAGTCGCCGAGGTTTCATTTTGTATTTGTATTTCACTGAACGAAAAGGAATAAATATGTTGAAAGATGAATCTGGTATACGAGACGTTGAATACTAAAGTTCTATAACTTACACGTAGATCTTGGATCCGTGTCACGTTATTGTGGACTGTGCGTCCTATTCACGTTGTGATAAAACGTGGAAAAGTTGAAAGTTGTTTTCTATGACGACAAGTCTTGACTGGTGCATCGGTCTAAGGTGTTGTGATTGATCACTTGGACTGCGTGTCCCGTGTTGATGTTGATAATTTCAAAACATTAAAATTTATGAAAAGTCGTTAGCTTTTGAACTTCGACAACAAAAGAGAATGAACACAAAGAAAACGTTGAGAACAATTGTTTTATATGCATTTTAGGCAGAAGTGCCGCACGTTAATTAATAGGAGTGATGCCTTGATGATCAGGTATTCACAATGTGATGTATCACTACATCCTGGGACGGGACAGTGTGTTATTAAATCCATGAGCATGGAATACTGCATCCTGGGATAGGACAGTAGGCTATGGATGTTTAGTCACTAAACGTGATGCCAAAGTGGTGGCGATTGGAGTTTGATTAACTCTTAGAATGACGAAGGGATCTCATGAGATTAAGTTTAGAGCCTGAATATTGAAGTGTCATGCATATTTTCATCGAAATTGACCGTGTGGGCATGCAATCCTTTGACATTATACATGTTTAATTCTGATATATTATTTGGAAATATCTGATATATGCTTATGTGATGTATGCCTCATGAATATGGTTATTGTGTCCAATCCATATATTGGTATCTCACTCTTGCAAGTTTTCTTGTTGTTCCTCCTCCCTATGGAATTGTTGTGTGTGTGTGTATTTGGGTTTAGATGGACCCCAACACGCCTCTGGCACCGACGGGAATGAGGACACTAACTTTTGTTGATGCGGGAGATCCGGGGGCGTGGAACTTACTCCCCGGATCCCATGCGGTCATCTATCGCGGGTCGGTTAGTGAACTGAAAGGAAATGGGGACGAGTGACCACAGCAGCGAGTGTAAACAGTAGGAATGGTCCGGGTGTCACTACCTCCCCCTTGGTACTATCTACAAGTGTTAGGGCAGAGGGAACAACTTCACAAGCACCCACCCTTAGGAGTGCCACTTCAGGGAGTTGTGCCAGCTTCACCTATTGAAGAGGATCCGGAGGAAGATCCTGAGGAGTACCTTGAAGGCGAGCCGGAAGATCACGTCCTTTACGACGACGACATTGACGATGTGCCGGAGTATGAGCCTGACAACGATCCTGATTTTGATGATTTTGACTCCCTCGATAAGGGGGGAGAAGTAGTAGATGTGTCGCCGGGGAACTCCTCAGCGAGCTGGAATGTTCAGACTGTCCCTTTTTACGGCTATTAGTTGTAGACCAGCTTAGGGGTGTCCTTTTTGGGAATAGTGTATCCTGGTCCGACTGTATTTGGCTTCATAGAGCCACGGTATTTTGATATGTAGTTTCAGACCATCCCCCGTTTTGCTTTATCTTGCTTACAGCTTTTCCCTTTTATGTTTAGTGTTATCAATGGCCGGTACTATAAGGCCCTGACCTTTTGTAATATATATATATATATATATATATATATATATATATATATATATATATATATATATATATATATATATATATATATATAAAAGTTGCAACTCGCTTAACGCTTAGATTTTTATGTTGTACATGTATCATGTTCTGAGTGTTCATCTACTCTTATATATATATATATATATATATATATATATACATATACATACATATATACATATAATCACCATTTTTGAGAATATTTAATTATTAAGAGAATGTTATTTTCCGAAAGTAACCAGCATTTTAATCACTTTTATTTTTCCGCAATGGGTAACCATGTGACTCCCAAGTTAGGGTGTTATTTTAGTGGTATCAGAACTGGTCGAGTCTTTTGGGAATCTTTGGGTTTAGGTCTGTTATGTTTATGTTGTGTGTTCTCTTACTAAGACTTGATTGACTTACTTCTTAGAAGTAATGTGTGATAACCGGCAGGCCATATTTTCTTTTCTGGTTACCATCTCACTAATTGTACGTTACAGGTCAGTATGGAACCAGGAGGTGCACGCGGACGTGGTGGTCCTGGAAGAGGTAATGGCGGGATGGATTTCGCCGCCCAGGCAATGGCTGATGTGGCTGCGGCAATTGATTTTCAGACTGCTACGATGGCTGCCCGGAACCAACAAGAGCAGCTGAGAGCAAGTTACTGAGGGAAAGCATCTGAATGCTTTCAGACGTCAGAATCCGTCTCAGTTTGATGGAAACGTGGATCCTACGAAAGCTGATATGTGGATCCAGGAGTTGGAAAAGATCTTTGAGCTCATTCATACACCGAAAGGGGTGAAGGTGTCTTACGCAACATTTCAACTGGTAAGAGATGCTGAATACTGGTGGAAAGGCACCAGGCAACTGTTAGAGGCTGAACACCAACCGATCACCTGGGAGGTATTTCATAACAAGTTTCTAGATAAATACTTTCCCCAGAGTGCTCGGACTGAGAAAGAACAAGAGTTTCCGAGTTTGCATCAGCGAGGCCTGACTGTAGGGGAATATGCGGCAAGATTTGAATCACTTGCCAAATATTTCCGCTTCTTCCATAACAACCCAAGCGAAGAATGGAAGTATGAAAGATTCGAAGGCGGACTGCGCTTCGAAATCAAGGATTCGATTCAACCACTAGAGATCCGGAACTTCCAGGCCTTAGTGGAAAAGTGCAGAAAGGTGGAGATAATGCTGAAAGGACAAGACACCAATGGGAATGCTGGAGGACCCTCTCGTCCTATGAGTCAATTTCAAGGACAAAACCAAATATGGAAATAGAACCAGAGAAAACCATACTACCAATCACCAAACAACAATCAAAGACAACAGCAACATCGTTCCGATACATCTGGAGCAGGAACTGGAGGCCAGAGAAACCAAAATCTAGGCCAAGAAGGGAAATGTGACAAGTGTGGTGACCCAAGCCACTTTTCCAATACTTGCTCAAATAGGGGAATGAAGTGTTTCAACTACGATCGTACTGGACACTTAGCCAAAGATTACAGAGCACCAAAGCGTGAACCAGCTATTAATCGGGCCAGAGCCAACAAGCTGACTACAACCGGAAGGGTTTATACCATGAATGGAGCTGAGGCATCAAATTCCGACGATCTCGTGCAAGGTAAATGCTATATAGATGGAAATATTTTAACTATACTTTTTGATTCAAGTGCAATGCATTCTTTTATCTCGATGGATCGTGTGAAACTTCTAAATTTGTCTATTTCTTTTTTGCCATATAATTTGATTGTTTCAACCCCAACTGTTGAGCCAGTTACTGTAAATTCTGTTTGTTTGAAATGTCCCATCATTGTTCAGGATAGGCATTTTCTTATAGATCTGATATGTTTGCCTTTAATACAGTTAGATGTAATTCTAGGCATGGATTGGTTATCTTCCAACCATATCTTAATAGACTGTGCCCATAAAACCTTAGTTTTTAGGAATGAGATTTCTGGATTGCTATCTGCTTGTCAGGTAAGAGCTTCTTTGAAAGATGGAGCTCAAGAATACATGCTGCTATTTTCCTTAGAAGTTAAGAGTGAGTCAGACTTAGAATCCATACTTGTCGTCAATGAGTTTCCGGAAGTTTTCCTGAAGATGTACCTGGACTACCGCCTAAAAACAAGTTGGTTATTGGAACAAGATGGTCTTCAGAAACAAATTGGATGAAGATGGTAAAGTTGTCAGAAATAAGGCAAGGTTAGTAGCTCAAGACTATAACCAACAAGAAAGTATTGATTATACTGAAACCTTTGCACCTGTAGTTAGAATAGAAGCCATACTCGTTTTAATGTCATATGTTGCACAACACCAAATCACCCTGCTTCAAATGGATGTAAAAAGTGCTTTTCTAAATGGTATAATTGAAGAAGTGTATGTTAAACAACCACCTGTTTTGAGGATACTGATAAACCAGATCACGTTTTCAAACTTAAAAAATCATTATATGGTTTGAAACAAGCACCTAGATCATGGTATGATAGACTCAGTTCTTTTCTCGTGCATAATGGTTTTACTAGAGGACAAGTAGACACTATTCTGTTCAAGGAATGCTCTAAAGAGAACTTTATTATAGTTCAAATATATGTTGATGATATTATTTTTGGAGCAACTAATGAAAAGCTGTGCAAGAAATTTTCAAATCTAATGCAAGCTGAATTTGATATGAGCACGATGGGAGAATTGAAGTTCTTCCTTGGATTACAAATCAAGCAGACAAGTGATGGAAAGTATACCAAGGAGATACTCAAGAAATACAAAATGGAAAATGCAAAGCTCATGAAAACCCCTATGCAACCCAATGCAAAACTAAGCAAAGATGATGAAGGTAAAAAGGTAGATCAATCTGTCTACAGATATATGATTGGCTCTCTACTGTACTTAACTTCAAGCAGACCTGACATTCAATTTAGTGTCTGTATGTTTGCTAGATTCCAATCTGACCCTAGAGAATCTCATCTTAAGGCTGTTAAAATAATATTTAGATATTTTCTTGGAACTACTAATCTTGGTTTGCTGTATTTAAGATCAAAAGAATACTGATTAGTGGGATATTGTGATGTTGATTTTGCTAGAGACAGAATAGAAAGAAAAATCACCAGTGGAGGATGTCACTTCATTGGAGCAAGTTTAGTCTCATGGTCAAGCAAGAGGCAGACAACCATTGTCCTGTCTGCTGCTGAAGCAGAATACATCTCTGCTGCTAGTTGTTGCTCTTAACTCTTATGGGTAAAACATCAACTTGAGGATTACTCTATTTATGAACATAACATATCTGTATGGTGTGATAATTCCAGTGCTATATACTTAACTAAAAATCCAATTCAGCATTCTAAGGCTAAGCATATTGAAATCAAACATCATTTTATTAGGGATTATGTTCAGAAAGGCACCTTTGATATTAAGTTTGTTAAAACTAAAAATCAATGGGATGATATTTTCACTAAACCCCTCGCAGAAGAAATGTTTTTATTTATTAGAGATAATCTAAACATGCATGGAATTGTTGAATGACATGTCTGAATGTTAACCTGTTTGTGCTTTATCACCTGTCTATGCTTACATGTCTGACTCTACTGAGTCACTATGCTAGAACTCATCAGTTTTGTTGAAATTGTTATTATTTAATTAATGCCATTCCCTTATCTGAAGCTAATCATGTGCACGGTGGTTTACATATCTCGAAACCATGTTTCCATTATGTCTTAAGTGGGTGTTGCAGTTCCCCATACAAATCGTGCCATTTTGAATTAAAAATGTCGTTTTTCTCTCTCCTACCTTTATAACTATAAAAGATAATAGATCAGAAAGGTTGAACCTTTATGTTTCAATATTCCAAAATCTCTTTGTCTTCTCATCTTTCAAACCCTCTTCTCTCTCGAAACCCTAGAATCGTTTTCTCTCAAAAAATGGCATCATCCAAGCATCTCTCTTCAAAAGAAATCGCTGAGAAATAAAACCTCAAGGTTACTAAGATAGAAATGATCATTTTGGGAAAGGTTGTTGATCTTCAACAGATGAAGAAACTAGGGATGGATGTCACTAAAGAGTTGGAGTACTCCAAATGGACTCCTTTCTTCGACATCAAGGAGCTTGGTCACCCTAAGCTCGTTCAAACGTTCTGGAGAAATGATGTGGTTGTCACCAACAGACTCAACGGAATCAAAAGCTTTAAGGCAAAAATGGGGGATAGAACCCTTCTCTTCCCCATTAGCTCTCTGGAGCTTGTCACAAAATGTCTGAGAATCGGAGCTAGGTTCACACCCAACTGGGAAGATGAAGTGGGAGTTGACAATGTCAACATTGCCATCTATGGTGTTCAAAAACTAGTGAACCCTAAGCTTGTCAACATGGTGGTCAAATGCAGATTCCTGTACAAATTGCTGTTGGAGTGCGTGATGCCAAGGAAAGGCTCACGAGATAGTGTGACCAAGATGGACAGATTTGCTCTGTACCACTTGATCCATAAAATCAAGGTTGACATAAACGACCTTATCTACATGTACATTGAGACTCTGATCAAGAGAACAAACATGCAGACCTATCCTTATGGGATGTTGCTGATAAGGGCCTTCAAGAATAAGCTGTTTGTTCCTAGTGACGTTCACTTTGTGGACATGTCACTGCCCATAGACAGGAAGATACTGTCTATGATGGACATCAAGGGAATCCCTCAAGAGGAGGAAGAGGAGGTAGAGGAAGCCTGCTGTTGAGCATAAGGATAAAGAACCAGTGGTTTCCACTAATGAATCAGAAGCCCCTATTTCTGAAAGACTGTTCAAAACGTTTGGAAAGGTGGCCAGACAAGCCCAAATTCCAGAGCTGCAACCCTCAGTATCTGAAGATTCGGATGAAACAGTTGAGCCCTTGAGGTTTAGGTTGAGGAGACCCTCTCCCATGAGGAAGACTAGTGAAGTTGAGGAATTAGTGGATGTTCCTGCTCATCCCAGCAGGAAGCTGGTGAAGACCTTTGCCAAGGTCAGACAAGTTGAGTCTGAACCTAGCAAAGAGGAAGCATCTGCTCAGGGGGAGTAGATAGAGCAAGTCCTGGAAGAACCAAAGAAGACTTTCATTTTGGGAATTATTCCCAAAAAGAGAAGATCTGGTTACCCAGTACCTACAAAGACTTAAGTACCTGCAGAAGCTGATACTGCAGAAGACCTGTCTGGAGGAGCTCAGACATTTGTACCCAAGGATGACCAAGTGTGTCTCCTTCTCGTAAGAAGTTGAATATATTTGAAGAGAAGACATCTCATTCATTCCCTTCCCCTTCTCATCAAGGTATCATCACCCCATCTGTCTCTTCTCCATATACCCTTTTTGTTCAACCTCTTTCTATTGCATCTCATATTTCTTCACCTGTCTCCTCCTTTCAAACTCAAAAATCTTCTTTCATTATTGTGCCTGATGACTCTCAGTACACAGTTGTTCACAGGGACTCTGCTCCCAAAGAACAAACTGGCATATCGTCGAGACTCTTTGTGTCTGATCTGCAATCTCTTTTATTTGTAACTATATCACATTTCTCTTTCATCCTTTCTCCTCCACCTCATATTCTTAACCCCTGTAGAGAACTTTTCTTCTACTCACCTATTGTTATCTTCATTAGAAAATTATTTGGAACTCATTATCCTGCTTCTGTTGTAATGCTGCCACATAGGACTAGGTATTTCTTTATGTTAGTCACATTATCTAATTCTTTTTTCTGCCATATTGATTCTTTATTACCCATCCCTGCCTCTGCCTTAGCCCAAACACCTCTTCCCCCACCAATCCAAATAACAATCACCAGACTTTCTCTGTCCGAGAGACTTTCCTGTGTGTTTCCTTCACCTGATACTGACTGTGTCAGAATCAGTCTTATCTTCAAATTTGTCTTTCTTCCCTTCTATGCCCTTCAAACTCTTCATGAACTTTTCTTCCCTTCCATCACCTCTTCCCTATCTCTACCTAAGGCACCCCCAGTTTTAGCCTTACCCTTGCACTCTTCTCGGTCTGTCTCTTCTCAAACAGTGGTCTTACAAGAATTTCATCTTCTTCAAGGACAAGTAGAAGACTTAAGAAGACAGCTAGATGAAGAAAGGCGAGCTAGGCTGCTCTTAGAGCAAAGGGTTGCTGCTTTATTTTTGTTAATTAGTCAATCTAGGTAGTTTCTTGTTTTTTGGTTTCCTTGTATATAGACTACCTTGTACTTGTAAACGTTCATGATGAATAAAATAAATTTTCCCTTTATTTCTTTAATGCTTTCATAGTTTATTCCTTTTTGATGTTGACAAAAGGGAGAGAATAGGAGAAATGTGTAATAGGAGAATGGAAGAATGAATATGATATGATCTCAAATAATAAATGGATATGAGTATGTTCTGATAGTTGCTATAATTGCTTAGATAAATCTTAAGTAAGATTGCTCTGATAATAATTTCAAAGTAAAACAAGTCAAACTTATGTGTGACTAAGTTAAACGGATTATATGATTAAATCTTAATGTCTGATCAAGCATCTGCATGACCTGTCCGTTTAAGAAAATTTCAACCTGTCTAATATATGCTATTTTCTTTGTTGATATTTTTTGAGGTTAATTAAATCATCTCAATGTTTGTCATCATCAAAAAGGGGGTGATTGTTTAGTCTCAAAATGTCTGATGTGCATTTCCCTAAGTTTTGATGAGAACTAAACATTGGTTAATGATTTAATTAACCTTCATATTGGTTGCTAACCTCTCTATCTAGTGTGCAGATTAAAACTATAATAATCAGCTGTCTGCTCATAAGTGGCTACATGTCCGGATAAGCGAAAGTCAACCTGACTGTTGACTAGGATTATTGACTTCTTTCAGATACGTCTTCAACCTGTCTCCTCACAAGTTGCTACACTTATCTGAGGTTACTCGTTGAAGAATCAAGGACCAAACAAGCTTTTGTTGGCTGTCCCTTCAGAAAGAGACTTGAAGCCTTCTCTCCTACTTAGTCTCACGCTTATCAAGAAAAGTCAGAAGTTACTCTCTCAAGCAACCTCGATCATCAGAACCAAAGACCAGTTAAAGAATGCTTCCAACATGCTTTATTCCTTAGTACCTCTGGTCCTTACACGAAAAGGGAATTGTACTCATCAAAGTACAAAAAGCTCTCTGCACAACTCTGATATGGCTGTATCACGATGCATAAAGCCATGATCCTTCATGTTAGAGTACAACCAACGTTCCTATTGCATTAATGGCTGCCTAGAACGACTCTATTGCATTTAATGAAGTTCTGCTTGAAGCCAACATCTGAGGGAATGTCTCCAACGGATCTTAAATGCTTGAAGACTATAAATACAGAATTCATTGAAGATGAAGATATAGAGAATACATATAGCATTAAAGAGCCATTACTCTGCGTATTAATATCTTCATTCTTTCATTCTGTATTCTTCAATCATTTGAAGTTATTATGTAGACTTTCCTAAACTTTACATTTAAACCACTCTGAGTGTTAGTGAAAGATCTGTCTGTATGAAGTTGTATTTATTACAAACCAAATCTCTCAAACAAACCTGAGTGAGCCTGAAGAGGTTAAGTATGCAAAGAATACTTGTCTTGGAGCCTGAAGAGGCTAGGTGTGCAAAGAATAGTTGTCTTGGAGCCTGAAGAGGCTAGGTGTGCAAACAATACTTGAAGTCTGTAACCTGATCAGTTATAGTGGATAAAACTTGGTGCTGCCAAGGACTGGACGTAGCTCTTTGCTTTGAAGAGTGAACCAGGATAAATAGCTGTGTTAATCTCTCTTTCCTTATAAACTCTTTAGTTGCTTTAGTTTTCTTATCCGTTTATCAAGTGGTGTGTTTGTCTAAGTCACTGTTAAAATTTCATCAGACAGGTCACCTATCTGTCCTGTATCTTTCCACCCGTCTGAATCAAGCTTTTGTTTACGAAAAGATTTCAACTTTGTTCAAATTCTGATAAACACAATTCTACCCCCCCCCCCCCCCCCCTCCCCTTCTCGTTTTTATAGTTGTCTATTTCAATTATTTGTATGGAGCTACATTTAATGTTTTCAGTGACCACAAAAGTTTGAAGTACCTATTCGACCAAAAGGAGTTGAACATGCAGTAGAGACGTTGGTTGGAATTCTTGAAGGATTATGATTTCCAACTGTAGTATCAACCTGGAAAAGCAAATGTGGTGGCAGATGCCCTGAGTAGAAAGTCAATACATGCATTTGTAATGATGGTCAGAGAGCAGGGATTGTTGGAACAATTCAGGGATATGAGTTTGACAATAAAGATGTCAGCGGGAAAGATGTGTTTGGGAAGGATCACCATATCCAATGGATTAATGGATCAGATAAGAGAAAAACAAGGAAGTGATCAGTGCCTACAAGGAGAAAGAGAACTAATGCGATAAGGAGCATTGTCAGAATCCAGGGAAGGAACGGATGGAATATTGAGATTCAGTGAAAGGATTTGTGTGTCGGATGATGCCGAACTTAGGAACTTGATTCTAGAAGAGGCTCACAAGAGTAAGTTAAGTTTACACCCAGGAGCCACAAAGATGTACCAAGATCTCAAAAAGTTATACTGGTGGTATGGAATGAAGAGGGACGTAATGGAATACGTTGCTTAGTGTTTAGTGTGTCAGAAGGCAAAAGTTGAACACCAAAAGCAAGCGGGAATGCTACAATCTTTGGACATTCCGAAATGGAAATGGAATGGAATTTCAATGGACTTTGTAACCAGTTTACCAAGGACTCGGAAGGGACATGAGACTATATGGGTAATAGTGGATCAACTAACCAAGTCGGCTCACTTTTTGCCTATCAACATGAAGTATCCAATAGAAAAGATAACTCAGTTGTACATTGATGAGATTGTCAGATTGCACGGTATACCTTCGAGTATCATTTCAGATCGTGATCCGAGGTTTACGTCGAAGTTCTGGCAAGGACTACAAAACTCATTAGGAACGAGAGTCAGATTGAGTTTTGCTTACCATCTACAAACAGATGGAAAATCAGAGAGAACGATTCAGTCACTGGAAGATTTGCTGACAGCTTGTGTGTTGGAAAACACTGGGAATTGGGATGAATTTCTACCGTTGATAGAATTCACTTATAACAACAACTTCCACTCAATCATAGGAATGGCACCCTACGAAGATCTATATGGTCGACGGTGCAGAACCCATCTATGTTGGTACCAGGATGGAGAAAGCTTGTTATTGGGACCAGAAATCGTGCAACAGACAACAGAAAAGGTGAAATTGATTCAGGAGAAAATACGGACAACTTAGTCGACAGAAGTTATGCTGACGAGAGACGACGGCCTCTTGAGTTTAAGGAAGACGAGCATGTGTTTTTGAGATTCACACCTACGACTGGGATTGGCAGAGTAATTAAATCCAGAAAGCTCACTCCCAAATTCATTGGACCTTACCAAATTCTTCGTCGCGTAGGTCCAGTAGCCTATAAAATTTCTTTACCACATTTTCTTTCCAATATTCACGATGTTTTCAATGTTTCACAATTAAGAAAGTATGTTCATGATCCATCTCATATAATTGATCCCAATAATGTACAATTAAAAGAGAACTTGTCTTTTGAGACTTCGCCTAACCAAATCACGGACAAGATGACGAAGCAGCTCAGAAGAAAACAAATTCCTTTGGTCAAGGTTATCTGGAACGATGCAACCGGAGAATCAACATGGGAAGTCGAGGACAAGATGAAGTTACAATATCCAGAACTATTTCCAGGTGTGTAATTTCGAGGACGAAATTCATTTTAGAGGGGTAGTATTGTAACACCCCGATTTGTGTGTCTTTCTGTATCAGTAAATACGTGTTTATATTTTTATTTTTGGTAAAATCTATAGTGATTTTAAATAAACTAAAATCATTTTCTTATTTTTTATTATCGTAAGAAGTCACAGTTAAATTTTCGGTTGAAAATTCAGACGAAAGTCGATCTGCATTTTCATTGCCGGTACAAGTTTACTAAGCAGAAAACTTAATTTTGACCCGTGAAAAAAACGGTTGGTGGTTTTGTTGTGTTTTGTATAATATTTGGAATTTTCGAAAATCCTTGTTCTGGGTCAAAATATAATATTTATTCCGGGCGAAGTACGATCAGAAACTTGACCCGGATACACAATGAAGTAGAATAGGAGACATGAAAGGACTGAAGTGACTTGTTGGAAAAGTAGCCATGGTGATATAAGCCTTTTGTCACATCCATAAAAAAGTGGCATCATTACACTTTTTCAAATTTTACTATTTTATAATCAAATAAGCCATTTTTTCTCCTTTTTGCCGACCAAACATGGAATAACCCAAAACTTGGTAATCAAGCTCTCTCTCCCTCTCTCTCTCTCCCACCCTCCCTCTCTCCCTTTCTCTCTCTCTTTAACGCCTACTCCCTCTCTCCCTCTATATATTCACACTCTATTTCACCTCACTCGTTTTCTTCTTCTTCATCCTACTATTTCAAGTTTCTATCACTTAAAGTTTTCATTTTTACTCATTGTCGAGCTTCAAGTTTTTCATACTTTTTCATCCTAGCTTCAAGGGTAACACTCTCATACTCTTCTCTTTCAAGATCTACATTTATTTCATGATTTTACTCTATTTTTTCATTGATGTTCTTAAAGCTCTTTTTAACTTCTAAAATCTCTAGAAAATTGTAGAAAAATCCATTTGAGTTGAAACCAATTTTCATGAACTCATAACAATCTCTATATTCACTATCTATGAGATTGCATCAAACAAAAATTCTAGCCTATTTATCCAAGGATGGCCGAACCTATGTGGTTTTGGACCTAGGGAGTTTTGTTTCAACTTTTGTAATATGATCATGAATTTAAACCTCTTAGTATCTTTTGATGCCAAATCTAACAGCTTTCATCAAACAAAAATTTATCTCCCCATTTTCCTAGCAAGGCCGAAACCCTAAGCTAGTGGCTTAATGGGACTTTTGTTCAATCTTTGTAAAGTGATCATTGTTTATGAACTCCTAACACTTAAGGATCATTAATCCCTGAGTTGTATAAATTTTGAAAATCTCTAACCCTGTGTTTGTGTCATGGCCGAATCTAGGACTAAGGTAGATGATGATGTTTTAGTTGTTTTTTACTTGTGTTATGTGTTTGAAATTCTTAGACTTCCGTCGTGAAGCGATTACGGAGGATCGTAGTAACCTACACCAAGCTAGAAGCACCAATACCTCGATCTCAGGTAAGAGGGGAAAACTTGAGGGATGTTTCCAATAACTGTATGCATGATTGTTGTGATGAAATGAGTTGTCTTATATGATTGGTGATGTACTGAGTTGTCTAATATGATTGAACTGCTTGCTTTAAATGTCTAAGCTTGATGATTTACTAGATTATGATTTATGATTTGGATATATGGCATGAAATGTTTTATTTGTTTTGATGTTGATGAGAATATTATTCTGCTGTTGAATGATGTCTGAGAAGCCTGACCTCTGTCAATGCACAATTAATTATTGAGATAAAAGTCTCAAAAGACTCATGAGGAAACCTTGAATATAATTGTGTTTATCAGAGCGCTTCTTTGTTAAAAGAAATGAAGTTGATATTTGAAATAGAAAAGAAAATATGTTTTAGTATATTACCAATTTCGGGAAAAAATGAAATGGAAAGTATTTTGGGAACTAAGTGGAAAATATTTTAAAGATTGAGAACAACCTTTCATCCATTCAAATAATTTTAGTATAAGTGAAAATAATTTTAAGAGGTATGTTTTATGAAGGAAAACCTTTGAAAATGATTGGTACTATTTTAGAAAAGAATTGAAAAGAATTTGACAATGTTCTAAAGTTAGTTTGGAAGATAAGAGCAATTTTAAAGGGGAAAATAATGGATTTCTTTATGACTTCACATTTTAAAAATGCATTTCCAATTAAAAGATTTTGGTAAAATACTTTTGAAAATATTCTTGCAAGCTTGGACAAGTCGCCGAGGTTTCATTTTGTATTTGTATTTCACTGAATGAAAAGGAATAAATATGTTGAAAGATGAATCTGGTATACGAGATGTCGAATACTAGAGTTCTATATCTTACACGTAGATCTTGGATCCGTGTCACGTTGTTGTGGACTGTGCATCCTATTTACATTGTGATAAAACGTGGAAAAGTTGAAAGTTGTTTTCTATGACCAGAAGTCTTGACTGGTGCATCGGTCTAAGGTGTTGTGATTGAGCACTCGGAATACGTGTCCCGTGTTGATGTTGATAATTTCAAAACGTTAAAATTTATGAAAAGTCATTAGCTTTTGAGCTTCGACAACGAAAGAGAATGAACACAAAGAAAACGTTGAGTACAATTGCTTTACATGCATTTTAGGCAGATGTGCCACACGTTGATAGGAGTGATGCCTTGATGATCATGTATTCACAATATGATGTATCACTGCATCCTGGGATAGGACAATGTGTTATTAATCCATGAGCATGGAATACTACATCCTGGGATGGGACAGTAGGCTATGGATGTTTAGTCACTTAACGTGATGCCAAAGTGGTGGCGATTGGAGTTTGATCAACTCTTAGAATGACGAAAGGATCTCACGAGATTAAGTTTATAGCCTGAATATTGAAGTGTCAAGGTTATTTTCATCGAAACTGACCGTGCGGGCATGCGACCCTTTGACATTATACATATTTAACTCTGATAAATTATTTGGAAATATCTGATATATGCTTATATGATGTATGCATCATGAATATGGTTATTGTGTCCAATCCATATATCGGTATCTCACTCTTGCATGTTTTCTTGTTGTTCCTTCTCCCTATGGAATTGTTGTGTGTGTGTGTGTGTGTGTGTGTGTGTCTTCGGGTTTAGATGGATCCCGACGCGCCTCTGGCACTGACGGGAATGAGGAAATGGGGAAGAGGGACCATTGATCCCATGCGGCCATCTATCGCGGGCTGGTTAGTGAACTGAAAGGAAACGGGGAAGAGGGACCACAGCAGCGAGTGCAGACAGTAGGAATGGTCCGGGTGTCACTACCACCCCCTTGATACTATCTACAAGTGTTGGCGTGGAGGGGACAGCTTCACAAGCACCCACCCTTAGGAGTGCCACTTTTGGGAGTTGAGCCTGCTTCACCTATTGAAGAGGATCCGGAGGAAGATCCTGAGGAATACCCTGAAGGCGAGCCGGAAGATCACGTCCTTTACGACAACGACATTGACGATGTGCTGGAGTATGTGCCTGACGATGATCCTGATTTTGATGATTCTGACTCCCCCGATGAGGGCGGAGAAATGGTGGATGTGTCGCCGGGGAACTCCTCAGGAAGGGGGAGTGTTCAGACTGACCCTTTTTACAGCTATTAGTTGTAGACTAGCTTAGGGGTGTCCTTTTTGGGAATAGTGTATCCTGGTCCGACTGTATTTGTCTTCATAGAGCCACGGTATTTTGATATGTGGTTCCGGACCTTCCCCAGTTTTGCTTTATCTTGCTTACAGCTTTTCCCTTTTATGTTTAGTGTTATCAATGACCGGTACTATAAGGCTCTGACCTTTTGTAATATATATATCAAGTTGCAACTGCCACTGCTTAGATATTTATGTTGTTCATGTATCATGTTCTGAGTGTTCATCTACTCTTTAAAAATAAAATAAAATATATATATATATATATATATATATACATACACACACACACATATATACATATAATATATATATACATATATACATATAATCACCATTTTGAGAATATTTAATTATTAAGATAATGTTATTTTTCAAAAGTAACCAACATTTTAATCAGTTTTATTTTCCGCAACGAGTAACCATGTGACTCCCAAGTTGGGGTGTTACAAGACAAGGCTCTACTAGACAAGGGTTGGATCCTACCTATGCAAGAGGAGCTGAATCAATTTGAAAGAAGTGAAGTTTGGACTCTTTTGCCCTTGCCTAAATATAAATCAGTGATTGGAACCAAATGGGTCTACAGAAACAAGCTTGATAAAAATGGCAAAGTGGTAAGAAATAAAGCAAGATTAGTCGCTCAAGGTTATTCTCGAGAAGAAGGTATTGATTATAATGGAACCTTTGCTCCAGTGGCTAGATTAGAAGATATTCACATTTTACTATCATTTGCTGCACATCATAATATCATGCTTTATTAAATGGATGTAAAAAGTGCATTTTAAAATGGCTTCATAAATGAGGATGTTTATGTAACCTCCGGGTTTTGAAAGTGGAACTCATCTTGAGCATGTATACAAGCTTAAGAAAGCTTTATATGGTCTTAAGCAAGCTCCTAGAGCTTCGTATGAAAGGCTAAGTTTGTAACACCCCGATTTTCGTATAAGGGATTATGTTGCTATGGATGCCTAGTTGTTGTTGTTATTATTATTACTACTACTACTATTAATTTTAATGAAGTTCGTATTGTTATTAATATAATTGATAATGTAATTGTGATTAGTGTTGTAATATTTTTATGCTTATACATATACGTATGTATATATTATTACATATGATACTATGTATATTAATATAGATTATTTGCATTAATATGATATTATGTCTCTTAATGTGTGATCTTATATGAATATGTGATTTTGTTTGTAATTTTATATGTTAATATATGATATGTGATTTTATTAATAATAGGTGATTAAGAATGATAGGATGAGATATCGTGTGATTTAGTATTTTAATAGAGATAGTGTAATTCTTAGATTTTAGCCCCTCAACCAATCATATTTGAGTCCTTATTAACAAAGGATAATCCTCTTCTTGGTTACCTCTTAAGATCTTATCATAATCTCCTAAGGATCCTATATATGAATAACTACCAAATCTGTCACTAAACTTCCATCGAACTTTTGACCATCTTAGAGTCGAATTTAGGATTCAGTCATTAGACATTAACTTGTATATATTACTCTGAGATTTCTAACAACACCAAGAACGCCTAAATCAAAAACTTTTAGCTCATGTTATGATCAAAATACCGATATGTATACAGTTTGGGCTGAAATAGGAGCCCGTTATGCCCTAACTTGTATTTATACCATAAGACTCGACCTAAACCTTATTTCTCACATTGTTAAACTCAGAATAGCTGTCTCTCTTCATCTTTCTTAGTTTTCCCTTGAAGTTCTTGGAGTTTGTGAGTCCGTTGGGGTGAGAAGTTACGCGTGTTAGCATCGTTTAAGGCAACTTAGTTATCCCTCCTTAATGTCCTTTCCCCTTTATTTTCAAATGGAGATTAATTGGTTATTCTCTTTCCTTCTTGTTTGACCAAGGCTTAAGGAACTCGTCCAGCCGCTCGAGGGAACGTGTCTAGTTTGCCAATGTTATCATTTTGGGAATCTTCATACCGGGTATGGGGAGAAGGAATATTATTGACATGTAGGCGTTGGGAGTAGCGTAAGATGAAGGGTTAACCCATGACCCTGTCATATGTTGTTGTCTATTTGATGTTAATTGATGTATGTATGATATGATTATGATGTTAATGGCATGCTTTAATTGATATATTGTTTTATGTTAATTATTGATGATGTATGAATGGATGGTATTGGTATGCACAATTGAGTATGATGTTTAATGATGCCATGAATGTCTATGATGATGATGATGCTATTATGATGATGATGTTGTTATAATTATGATAATGTTGTTATGATAATGATGATGATGTGGTGCTCCGTTTGAGTGTTGATTGTTGGGTATGTTAATGCCAACAATGACATTAATAAGACTACAACCAATTAATAGGACTTATTAATGATGTTAAGACGTTAAAATAAGTTAACAATGATAATAAGATTTAAGTGATGTTTTCCCAGTTGTTCATAAGACATGAATATAGTGTGAGATGTAACGTTATGTTCATAGGGCTTAGTTAAAGACCCTAGGATTGATTAGTGAGTGTTCTAGGAACATTAATAACGAATCTATGATTAAAGGATTAATTCCCTATAACGATAAGACATGAATATTAATGAAGAACAGCTAAGATTAATGAAGCCGATGTTCGATGGATTAGTTAAAAGCCAATAGGTTGAATTTGTGATATGTCCTAAGGATTTAGGAAAGGGTTTTTGACCCTTTCTGGCCAGATCAGTACGGCCACGCTCCATCGAGCATGGTCGTGCTTAACAGGGAGCACGCCCATGCTCCAGTTTGAAATCCATTGCAGGGCGCGCAATTGAGCACGCCCGTGCTCAGCAGGCAGCACGACCGTGCTTGCCTGCAGGTCCAGCATGCCCGTGCTGAGGATGAGCATGCCTGTGCTCACCTGACCAGAACAGAACCAGAATGTTGAAAACAGGGGTTCTACCCCAAAGTATCCAATTAATGAAAGAAGACACCAAACGAAGAAAATATGAGTTAGATAACTTAAAGATGTTGTTCTGTACCTTGGTAGCCGAGTGGCCAAGGGGGCCTTGATGCTTAATGGTCAAGGTGTTGAGCTTTGTACCTGATCAGTCGAAGTGTTCATAATTAAAGTGGAAAGATGATGTTTTGTACCTTGGTAGCCTAGCGTTCGCTCCAAGGGGGCCTCGATGGCCGAGTGGTCGAGGTGTTAGGCTCTGGTTCTTATTGGCCAGAGTGTTGTTGTTTTGTACCTTGGTAGCCGAGTAGCCAAGGGGTCCTTGATGCATAATGTCAAGGTGTTGTTAAAAGATATTGGACCTTGGTAGCCGAGTGGCCAAGGGGGCCTTGATGCTTAATGGTCAAGGTGTTGAGCTCTAGTGCTTTCTGGCCGGAGTGTTATTGAAAAAATTATGTGATAACAGATTAAAGACTAAAGATGAAAGATAACATTGATGATGATGATGAACTTGGGTAGCCGAGTGACCCAAGCGAAGGTGGTGATTGTTGGTTGTGCGTTGTGATGATCATTCATGCATTGGAGTAGTAGAGTAGCGTTGCATTGCATAACATACCTTGTTTGGAATTATATATATATATATATATATATATATATATATATATATATATATATATATATATGATATTAATATGATGAGATGATTATGTTTGATATTCTATGTTTATATGATGCATGTTCATCTTGCTTCCATGCCATTATGTTGACATATATGTTTCTTACTCCCGTCTTTTGTTGTTTGTTGCTTGTATATTTGTGCATATGCAGAGGACGGTGAGCAGCTTGCTGAGGAGTGACTCGATGAGCCGCTACTCGTAGTTTAGTTATGTTTAGTTTTAGTTTGTTTATCGGATTGGTTATACCATCTCTGTAATGTGACATCGGGGTTGGGTTCGTTATATGTTTTGTTTATGTTATGTTTCTTTTAAACAATGTTTTAGTTTTTCCGCGTTGAAGTTATGTTACAATGCGGCAGCCTCTGCCCGGCATGTGTCCTCTTTCTTTTATATCTTTTACGTTTTATGAATACATGCGGGGTAGAGGGTGTCACAAAGTTCATTTCTAATGGATAACGGATTTAGTAGAGGAAAGGTTGATACAACCTTGTTTAGAAAATCCAACAATTCCAACTTTATAATTGTGCAAATTTATGTTGATGACAAAATCTTTGGTGCTACTAATGAATCTCTATGTAAGGAATTTTATAAGCTAATGCAAAAGGAATTTGAACTAAGCATGGTGAGAGAACTCAAATTCTTCCTTGGACTTCAAGTAAAACAAACAGTGGACGAGGTGTACATCCATCAAACCAAGTACACAAAGGAACTCTTAAAGAAGTTCAAAATGGATGACAAAGATAAAAAGGTAGACCAAAAGGTATATAGAGGTATGATAGGATCTCTTTTATAACTTACTGCATCCAGACTTGACATTATGTTCAGTGTTTGCTTATGTGCTCGCTTTCAATCTGATCCTAGTAAATCTCATTTATCAGCAGTTAAAATAATATTTAGATACTTGAAAGGTACTACTAATCTGGGTTTGTGCTTTAAGAAAAATGATATTTACAGATCAGTTGGTTTTAGTGATGCTAACTATACTGGAGATCGAATAGAAAGAAAAAGCACCAGTGGAGGGTGTCACTTCATTGGAGCAAATTTAGTCTCATGGTCAAGCAAGAGACAAAATATCATTGCCCTGTCAATTACTGAAGCTGAGTATATATCTGCTGCAATTGCTGCTCACAACTTCTTTGGATCAAACATCAATTGGAGGACTACAATGTGTTTGTAAGTAGTATTCTACTTATGTGTAATAACACTGCTGCAATCAATCTATTTAAGAATCCAATCTTGCATTCAAGAGCTAAGCACATAGAGATTAAGCATCATTTTATTAGAGATTATGTGCAGAAATGTGTATTTGATATACAGTTTGTAGATATTGACCATCAATAAGCAGATATCTTTACCAAACCTCTAGCCGAGGACAGATTTATTTTTATTAGAAAGCATCTTAACATTATTTGTATGGATTGATATGTCGTCTAGTCATGGTCGGCTACTGTATGTTAAGTGCTCGTCTATTGCATGTCCCGTCCAATGCCTATTTGCATTTGCCTAACTATCTCATCTATGCATTTTGTTATTATTTGCATTTATTATGTCTTAACACATATTTAATAAAAATTCTCTCTATTGACTCAGTTATTTTCATCATTTGTACAAGTTACTTTTTACGGTTTCTAGAAATTTGCGCCGTGTCAGTATTAAATGCAAGTTTTCTCCCACGTCTTCCTTTTTTTCATTCAAAATTGTTTTCAAAATAAAAACCCTTCTTCTCGAAAACCTTCTTAAATTTTCCCTCCCTTTCTGAAAAACCTTTCATTTGCTCTGAAACCTAACCTCTCTCTCTTGCGATGAAACTCTCCCTCTCTCCTAACTCCAAACCTTCAACAATGGCCTTATCAAACTCTGCCTATGATGTTAATGCTCTGGAAATACGAATAGAGCATCACTTCGATTTCAGTATTCTGAAGTAATACAATGTTGACTTGAGTCAATATGTTAGAGTTGCTGGCTGGGAAGGACTGTTCATTGAAAAGGTCTCTGTGTATCCAGACCTAATTAGAGCCTTCTGGAGGAACCTGAAGTTACTAAGGATATGGTGAAGGCTACCAAGTTGGGTACTGAAGTGATAGTTTCTGAAGCAACTATTACTACTGATGTTCACTGCCCTTAAGTGGGTTTAACCCTAACTGAGAAACGGGAAGAAGAGTTAGGCGGTGAAGAAACCATTACTACCATTCTGATGAAAGCTAATACTGTAAGAACTCACTCGTGGAAAAGGGCATGTCCCCTACTGTTTTTGGTAAAGTAAACCTAACTTCCATGAAGCTTGATCCAGTAATTCAAGTGGATTTTTCTAGAAAGGAAGAGCTGATGAAAGTGAAGGAAGAACAGATTGAGCTGAATGAAGATGAGGGTCAAGTCATGCAAAAGAAGCCAGTTGGGCGATGCCTTAAATCAACTCGTCTAGCTGCTGCAAGGAAACCCTCTACTGGGGTGGTCATCAGGGAACCAAGGGCTAATGAAGAAGACAACAAACCTATTGGTTCTGTCTTGAAGAAATAGAAGCTAGCTTCTACATCTGTTGCAGTGCCTACCAGAGCTAGGCAACCTACCAGGAAAGCTAAGTCTTTTGTGACTTCTGAGGTAATTCCACCTGGACAATCTGGTATTGAATCTACTGTTGCTGCTTTGGTAAATATTGTTAATGTTCCTATCAACACCACTGCACCCTTACAACCACCAACAAAAATTCAACCACCTCAACCAAATCAACATCTTTTACCCATTTAAGAACAACCATTGTAACACCCCGTTTTCCGTATGAAGTCTTTAAATGATGGTGTATGCTTTATATATGTTAAAATGGGGCTAAGTGGGATTTTAGGCCTAAAATCCCTTTCCGTTGCATGAGCACAGGCATGTTGTGGCTAAGTGTGCCACAAGCACGGTCGTGCTTAGTGGGAGCACGACCGTGCTCAGTGTCAGAGTTTATAAAAAAGAGAGTACCGTGAGGGTTGTGAGCCAAACCCTCATATTGGCACTTAGGCAATCCTAGTGTGACAGAAACCTTTCCCCTTTCTCTTCCCTTGAACCCTTTGAAGTTCTTGGTGTTCTTAAGTCCGTTTGGGAGAGAAGTCACACATTCTAGTGCCATTAAGGTAACGTGTTCATCCCTCTATTAATCTCTTTTCCTAGTTTTTTGATTTGGGATTAATTGGTTGTTTTTATATGTTTGACCAAGGCTTGAAGAGTTCGTTGAGCTGCTCGAGGGAACAAGAGTAGTTTCGTTTATTCTTAGCAAAGGGACTTAGATCTTCATACCAGGTATGGGAAGAAGGGATGGTATGAACATGTAGGTATTGGGAGTAGCGTAAGATGAATGGTTAACCCATGACCATATTGTTTGTTTGTTATTTGTTTACTTGCTATCCTATTCATGATGATATATGCTTACCTGTTATTGGTATGCCTAATTTATGAATTGTGATGTCATGAATGGATACTTTATGATGGTGAAGCTGTAATGTATTTGATGATGATACTGCCATGGACGTTTGGATTGGTTGTTTGGTTGATGATGTGGATAATGATGAGTTAATGTTAATAAAACATTTAAAATGTTAATAATGATGAATGAGTTTAAGGGATAAATTCCCAAATTGTTCATAAGACTTGAACCGTAGTAAAGAGTGAGATTATTGCTCAAAGGCTTAGTTAAGACCCTAGGATAGATTCTTGAGTGTTTTAGGGACAATAATAATGAAGCTGAAATTAAAGGAATAATTCCCCAATAAGTATAAGAAATGAAGATTAATTAAGAATTGTGAAACTGATGTGGATAGTTAGTAAGAGCCAATGGGATTGATCTCTGAATGCCCTGGGGAGCTTAACAATGGCTATTCAACCTTCTTACCAGAAACATTACGGCCATGCCCCAGCGAGCACGGTCATGCTCAACAGTCAGCACCACCGTGCTTGACTTAAAAGTCAACACCACAAGACGAGCATTGAATTGCATACTTGTTTTCGTGAAATGGTTCATGCATGTTTGTTGCCCGGTGCAACAAGATCAAGTTGGTAAGGACGAAAAATTCTCTTCATTTTTTTAGTCATTTTTATGATCAGGGATCATAGCAAGGCCCCTTTACCATTGCATTGCATACTTGTTTAAGTAATGTGAATGATATAAGTATGTTGAAACATTATTATGTTTTCCTATGCTATTTGTATACGTGCATGCTCATCTTACTAACTGCTTTCATGCCATTATGTTTATATACATGTTTCTTACTCCCCATCTTTTGTTGTTTTTCTTTGCATGTACCTTGTTGTTATGCAGAGGACGGTGAGCAGCATATTGAGGAGTGACTCTAAGGAGCCTGTTAGATGAATCTGGGCAAGTATACCCAGTCGTGCAAGTAATACGGTGGTGAGACCGTTTTATCGTTCCCACGAGGACTGCAACAAGTACTAGCACGTACCAATTCAATTACTATCTAAGCGATTCTTGGATTGAAGAGAGTTCTAAACTAATTATCAAGCCAACAAAAGTAAAAATAAACACAATAAGAAAAACAAATTCTTTTTGTAATTTTCTCAAATACTTGGAAGGCAATAAGAGAAGGTTTTCAAATATGATAAAAGTTGTTGGGATTAGGTTCACTAATCTTCATCCTCATGCAATGAAACACCTAACAAACAGTTTCTACTTCGATTATGACAATCAATCCACTAAATTACTCAAGTCCCGATCCCTCGGATGACAAGAGCCTAAATCCACTAATAGACCCTAATTCCTTAGGTAGCCTAGATTAATGAATTTGCATTAATATTAGGGATCATGCGATTGCTAATAAACCCAGTTCCATTCCTAGATACAAGGCTTACTAGGTGATTAATCTCAATTCCGGTCTCAACACGAATTTTCCAATTGCATATTAAAACACAAATCAAGTCATGGGGGTGCTAGCCACAACAAGCATTAAGTACAGAAATCAATCACTCAATAACAAAGCAGAAACTGTATTGCAAGTCTAAATCAAATACATGAGAGTTCAGAAATAGCTACCCTAACCCCAACAATGGAGGTTTAGCTACTCATAATAATGTCCACAACCAAAGAAACATGGAAGAAGGAGAGAAGGGATTCCATGGGGGCAATCCTCCAGAAGCTGCCTCTAGTTCTAAGAGCCTTTTTGCTTTCCAAACTCGTAGACTCCAATGTCTAAAAGGTGTCCTTTCCAATTCTGCCTTAAACACCTTATAACAGTGGTTCTGATTTTCGCACACTCGCGGGGTGAACTGTATCTCGCGAGGCGAACGTTAAATTTCTGGTCTTCAATGATTTGATCTCTCGCGAGGCGAGACAAGGTTCGCGAGGCGAACCAGAAAGGCTTGCATTTTCCTGGCACAGTCAGCTCTCAGGGTCGCGAGGCGAGGTGTGATTCGCGGGGCGAACCAGAAAGATGACATTCTGCTGTTTCTGTTGTCTTCGATCCGCGGGCGAGCATCCTCTCGCGGGGCGAGCATTCCCAGAATTTCATTCTCCACTGTTTCACCATTCCCTTGGCTCTAAGTTAACCAGATTTTTCAGTAATTCCTGCAAAACAACACACAACACCACCTTCACCCGTTCCAAGGGAAAATCTAACAAAACCAATTAAATAATGCCTAATCTATATGAAATATGCATGCAAAAGTGTACAGGAAACATCATGTAAAATCACACTATCAAATCACCCCAAGCTTATTCAATTGCTTGTCCTCAAGCAATCACTAAGGCCAGTAGAATAAACAGAACATACAAAGCATGGATAGTGAACCAAGAACCCGAGTAAATGATCCAAGTAATAGGCAATTCAAATAATTCAGCAAGAGACAATCAATTCAAGTCCAATTAGAGGCTTAGGTTCCTTAGACTCATGTTCTCATTGATTTGGGCACTCTTTCTCACCTGAAGCTCACCCCAAGCTTGTTTATTTGCTTGGCTCTCTTTTCTCACCTGCCTCAAGTGTTTAGGGGATAAGACATTTCACTCAATTTTCCTCAAGGAATGAATCCTACCATAGGCTTGACTATCAACCAAATCTCTACTTTATTAATGAAAACAATTTAGAATCAAGAGGTCTTTTACTTGGTTGTAACGTGGCCATGGGATTAATCATTAGGTGGGGAAATCAAATAAAGGACATTTCAAAAGGCTACACAACATATCAACATTTACAAAGCATGACCTTCTAAAATACCTTTTGGGTTTCAGTTCACTTTCCACCTTTCTTTTATTTCTTTTTCTTTTTATTTCTCTTTTGTCATCCCCTTCTCTATTTATTTTTCTTTTGCTTGGAGAAGGGGAGATTTTTCAACTCAAGAGAATTATTTTTTTTTTCCCAAACTTTCAACTACCTTTTTACCCTTTTGTAATACTTTAGAAGGTCCCTTATCAAGCATATTTATCAAAACATTTCAGGGTACCAAGAAAAGCATTTTTTTCTATCAGGCTCAAAATTGGGCAACTAAGGGGTAGCATTTCATCATTCAAAGCTCAGAAGGCCAGAAAAATACCTATTGCCTCAATCCTTTTCAAAAATGTTCTCAAAAATTTTTAAGCTTTGAAATGGTTTCAAGTCTAGAAAAAGCAAACCAAGAGGAATAACCACTCTACACAAAGAATGGGGTAAAATTTTAGTGAGTACCCCTTTGGCTCAAAATCTCACATTTTAGTTCAGAATCAACGAAAAACACAAATCCTCAAAACCATATGCTAATTATCAACTATCCAAGATTATCTCAAACATTTTCATTTGCAGCCATATCACAAGAATAACAGATTAGGTTCAACAATTCACTATCACAAATTATTGGGCACTTAGTTCTCACAATTGGATGCAAAATTCAGGCAAGGGGCAATCTAATAATGTGAATATGCAAACTATCATGCAAAACTATATGAATGCAATATGAACAGATGCATATATTTACATACCCCTACCCCAAGCTTAAAAATTTACATTGTCCCCAATGTAAACAATCAAGTTGGAGAAAGGAAAGAAAAATAAAATAAAATGAAATGAAAATAAAAAATTTGGAACGGCTTACCGAGGCGGTAGCGGGTGTTGACTTTGCTTTTTCTCATCTTCTTACTCTCCCCCCTTCCTTATTACCCTGCAAACACTTGGAAATTCTCAATTTATTATTTTTCCTCTTGAGCTTCTCAAATTATTCAAGAGGTTAAAATCAAAAACAAAATTATTAAGAAAATGAAAATAACTAAAGAGAAGGGTTAAGAAAAGTTGGGTTGCCTCCCAAGAAGCACTCTTTTAACGTCACTAGCTTGACGGGCTTCTTTCAATTAACCGGGGTTTGCTGGGCATATAAGTTCAAGAGCACTTTTCTTCCATGGAACTCCTGTAAAGAGTTGATTTTGCTTATAGGGCCAACCTTTGTGCTTCCCTTTTGCCCCTTTCACTCTGGGCCTCTTGGCCTTTTTCTTACTCCTTCCCGGCGGAGGTTCTGTTTTCACAAGATGAGCAGATCCAACTTCATCACCAACTGATATATCATTTGTCTTGCAGAGCTTCAGATTTGCTTTCATGTTGGGCTTTTCCTTCTTCTCAGGAATAGAGGGGTGGTGCTGATGTGCAATGACTTCCTTAGCTACAGTATCCACAATGTCCATGCGGAAACACTCCTCTTCATTACTTGTGCGATGCATAGCTTCCAATACATTGAAAGTTACTTCTTCTTCTTGTACTCTGAATTTCAGTTGGCCTTTTTCTACATCTATCAAAGCTCGCCCAGTGGCTAGAAAAGGTCTCCCCAGTATGAGCGGAACTTCTGCATCCTCCTCCATGTCTAAAACCACAAAGTCCGCTGGAAAGATAAACTTATCCACCTTTACCAGAACATCTTCCAAGATACCATAAGGATGCTTGATTGATCTGTCAGCTAACTGCAATGCCATCCTGGTTGGTTTCACCTCTCCTCCTCCAAGCTTGTTCAAAATGGAGAGCGGCATCAAATTGATACTCTCTCCCAAGTCACATAAGGCCTTCCTGATAGGAACACTCCCAATAGTGCAAGGGATTGTAAAACTACCAGGATCTTTCAGCTTCGGAGGTAGCTTCCTTTGCAGTATCGCACTGCACTCCTCAGTTAAGGCAACAGTTTCGCCTTCTTTGAACTTTCTTTTCTTCGTGAGCAGTTCCTTCATGAATTTTGCATAATTGGGCATCTGCTCAAGTGCTTCAGCAAAAGGGATATTGATATGCAACCTCTTGAAAATATCAAGGAACTTGGCAAATTGTTCGTCTTTCTCTTTTTTCTTGCTCAAGTGGGGATAAGGCAACTTCACATAATAGGGGATCACTTGAGGTTTGTCTCCATCCTTCAAAATCTGACTCTTAGTTCTCCTCAAAATGGAATTCTCATCTAATAGCTTCTCCCTCTTGTCTTTTTCACTGACCTTTTCTTCTTCCTCCACTATAACATCTTTACCTTTTTCTTCTTTTTCCTCAGCACTCAATTCTGTTTTCCCATCAACTTTCTGATTCTTCACCAAAGGTTCACCGCCCACATTCTCAAGACTTTTTCCACTCCTCAAAACAATAGCATTGCAATGCTCCTTCGGATTAGTTTGAGTGTTACCAGAAAAACCGCTGCTAGTTTGCTCCGCTAGGTGCTTTGCAATTTGGCCAACTTGAACCTCCAGATTCTTTATAGAAGCATCGATATTTTTCTGGTTCGTCATGGACAACTGCATGAACTGATTGAGTGTGTTCTCCATAATAGAAACCCGATCTTGAAGCGGTTGTGTAGGAGGAGGCTTGCTTTTTTGCCCGGCATCTTGATTCCAACCAAATTTTGGTTGATTCCTCCACCCTTGGTTGTTGCCTTGTCGCCCATAGTTCCCCATATAATTGGCTTCTTCATGGGAACTAGGTGGTGCCTCACATCTTCCATTCTCGTGATCTCCTCCACAAAAATCACATCTCAGTACCTGTTGGTGTGGCATGGTCGTCCCTTGAACAGTTTGGAGTTGTTGTGGGAGTTGCGCTAGTTGTTTGGTAAGAGACTCCAATTGTTGTGTCATGATCTTGTTCTGAGCCAACAATGCAGTTTGTGAATCTAACTCCGACACTCCCCTTCTTTGTGTGGGACCCCGATCATGATGCATTAAGTAATCATTAGAGGCCATTGCTTCTATCAAAGTCAGGGCTTCCTCTGCTGTCTTTGTATTCATTGAACCTCCAGCTGAGGCATCCAACATGTACCTGGTTGATGGCCTCAATCCATTACAGAATGTTTGCATCTGAGTAAGATCATCAAAACCATGATTTGGGCATCTCCTAAGTAATTCCTTGAACCTTTCCCAGGCGTCATGCAGCGTCTCACCTTCTTGTTGGGCAAAGCTCATGATGTCACCCCTTGCCTTTACAAATCTTGATGTGGGGAAGAACCTTGCCAGAAACTTTACTTCTAAGTTGTCCCGTGTAGTGAAACTCCCCCTTGGTTGTGATTGGAGCCATGACTTGGCTCTATCTCTTAAAGAAAAAGGGAACAATCTCAGTCGAATTGCATCATCAGAGGCACCATTTATCTTCACTGTATCGTACAACTCCAGGAAAGTGGAAATATGACTGTTAGGATCTTCCTTCTCCAACCCAGCAAACTGATTTTGTGAAACCATGTTGATGAGATTTGGCTTGAGTTCAAAATTGTTGTAGTTCACCGGAGGTCTCACTATACTAGTGACATGCTGGTTGAAATTTGTATTGGCATAATCACCAAGTGTCCTCCGTGGTGGTGGAGTATCTTCACCATTCCCTGCCATCTTGAGTTCTTCTTGAGTAACCTGAGAGATGGAAGTCTCTTGTTCTTCTCCATGTTGTCTTAACAAATTCTGCTGTCTTGCTTGCTTCCTATTCTTCCTAGCTGTTCTTTCAATTTCTGGATCGTATAGGAGTTGGTCAGCTGGAATAGTACCTCGCATACACAAATAGTCTAGCAAACAAGATTGTTAGTAGTAAAGGTTAGCACACAACAGCAAACACACTAAAAAAAATGACAGCACACAGTTTATAAAAGAAAAATTTTAAAACAGAAAAATTTTGTGCTCAAATTAGTAACCAAAATGGATATGCTAATATTAAAATACAGTCCCCGGCAACAGAGCCAAAAACTTGTTAGACGAATCTGGGCAAGTATACCCAGTCGTGCAAGTAATACGGTGGTGAGACCGTTTTATCGTTCCCACGAGGACTACAACAAGTACTAGCACGTACCAATTCAATTACTATCTAAGCGATTCTTGGATTGAAGAGAGTTCTAAACTAATTATCAAGCCAACAAAAGTAAAAATAAACACAATAAGAAAAACAAATACTTGGAAGGCAATAAGAGAAGGTTTTCAAATATGATAAAAGCTGTTGGGATTAGGTTCACTAATCTCCATCCTCATGCAATGAAACAACTAACAAACAATTTCTACTTCGATTATGACAATCAATCCACTAAATTACTCAAGTCCCGATCCCTCGGATGACAAGAACCTAAATCCACTAATAGACCCTAATTCCTTAGGTAGCCTAGATTAATGAATTTGCATTAATATTAGGGATCATGCGATTGCTAATAAACCCAGTTCCATTCCTAGATACAAGGCTTACTAGGTGATTAATCTCAATTCCGGTTTCAACACGAATTTTCCAATTGCATATTAAAACACAAATCAAGTCATGGGGGTGCTAGCCACAACAAGCATTAAGTACAGAAATCAATCACTCAATAACAAAGCAGAAACTGTATTGCAAGTCTAAATCAAATACATGAGAGTTCAGAAATAGCTACCCTAACCCCAACAATGGAGGTTTAGCTACTCATAATAATGTCCACAACCAAAGAAACATGGAAGAAGGAGAGAGGGATTCCATGGGGGCAATCCTCCAGAAGCTGCCTCTGGTTCCAAGAGCCTTTTTGCTTTCCAAACTCGTAGCCTCCAATGTCTAAAAGGTGTCCTTTCCAATTCTGCCTTAAACAGCTTATAACAGTGGTTCTGATTTTCGCACACTCGCGGGGCGAACTGTATCTCGCGAGGCGAACATTAAATTTCTGGTCTTCAATGATTTGATCTCTCGCGAGGTGAGACAAGGTTCGCGAGGCGAACCAGAAAGGCTTGCATTTTCCTGGCACAGTCAGCTCTCAGGGTCGCGAGACGAGATGTGATTCGCGGGGCGAACCAGAAAGGATGACATTCTGTCATTTTCGCTGTCTTGATCGCGGGCGAGCATCCTCTCGCGGGGCGAGCATTCCCAGAATTTCATTCTCCACTGTTTCACCATTCCCTTGGCTCTAAGTTAACCAGATTTTTCAGTAATTCCTGCAAAACAACACACAACACCACCTTCACCCGTTCCAAGGGAAAATCTAACAAAACCAATTAAATAATGCCTAATCTATATGAAATATGCATGCAAAAGTGTACAGGAAACATCATGTAAAATCACACTATCAGAGCCGCTACTCATAGATTAGGATTTCCGAGTTTAGTTTACGTTGTTTATTCGTGATGTTTACGGATTTTGGTTATACCATCTCTGTAATGTGATATCGGGGTTGGGTTTTTTTTATTGTTATGTTTTCTTTTAAAACTTGTTATTTTCGTGTTATGACGTTTTTCTTACAATGTGGTGTCTTCTACCCATTAGTTTTATATTTATGATATAATATGCATGTTTTTATTTTATTTATCTTATGTTATTGCTTTATAAATACATGCGAGGAAGAGGGTGTCACAACCAACCTCACACCAATCTGAATGACAATCCTCACCCCAACAAATACCTGAATTACATCAATCATCACCACTCTCTGAACACTCACCCCTACAGATGTCTGAATCACAACCATCATCCCAATACTTCCCTGATCATTCACTAACCCACTCTTCCCCACCAAGATCTCAATTCCCACCAATCATCCCTGCTAATGATCTCTGGTTTAACCAACCAGATAATGCCATTCCCCCCAGAGCACCCTTTCCCAAGCTTCCCAAAGTCCAATTTCCCTATACCAATCTTTATGTTCTTTACGTTGGCAAAGCTGAAAGCTGGGCCAAAGTTAAGAGAACCTGGAGAATCCTTTACCATACTCAATCTCCTGCCCCTAAACCTAGACCCTTTTACCCTCTGCCAGAGTATGAGTATGAACCTGAGGTTGTAATACCTCGAAGCTATATTGGCATCCCCTATGAACCTTCTGCACCTCTTCCCACTGAGCACTTTACTGCTCATGGGCCTCTACTAACTCACCTTCCCCAATAGAAATTCCCACCAAGAAAAATATATCCAAGCCTTATCAAATTTCCACCCTTTGTACCCCACACTGATGGTCTTGATGGGGATATTATCCCACTTTGGTACACTGTGCCTGGAAAGAGAGATCATCAAAATTTGGAGTTCAGAAGGTCCGGGACTTACAACTACAGGAGATTCATCCTTGACAGAAATATCAAGAGGATTCAGTTAGTTTATCCTAGAGAGTATGGGACTCTAGCTGATGTATACGACCACATCATGTATAACCTTCTCTCTACTGAATTCTCCTTGTCAAGGTATATCCGAGATGCAAGTTTTGTCCCTCCATCATGGTTGCATCACTCAACCAGAACTACAAGTCTTGGTATGGTTCCACCTAAAATTTCCCTAGACTACCATGATTGATCTGAACAAGGACAAAGATGATAAGTTGAGACTAATTAAGGTAGAGCTACCCCTTCCTAGAAAATGCATGTTAAGTCATAGTGTGACACCCTGCTACCCCTCATGTTATAAAGCATTAAAGGACAAATATATAAACCAAACATAAATTTACTGAATAAAATAAACCTTTAAAATAAAATAATTTTCCATGGGTAGAAAGGTCCCACATGAGGAGTTCTCAAATCGCGGAAATAAAAACAAGTTTAAAATAATAAAACATAACCATAATAAACAACATAACCCAACCCAATGTCACAATAGAGCTGGTATAACCGTTTAGGAATGAAATCCTCGGAATACAACTGAACTAACTAAACATACGGAAAAGTCCTAACTATGAGTGGTGGCTCCTCAGAGTCACTCCTCTCCTGACTGCTCGTCATCCTTTGCAAGGTGCCGATCAGGTCAAACTAACTCAAGATGAACGACTTCAGAGTTAAATATCCACATTGAGAATCTACTCAACGCAGGAGAATCTACACCTTGGATAGCCAACACATCAAACCAACGAATGCCTCATCAGGGGGGCGCACCGTTACCAAACCTTGGGTAACCTACCGTGGATGGCTGGATCGTCGTACTCTAGGACGACCTCCCCTATGTCGAACATCCACCAACAACAACATCTCCAATGATGCATGCAACATACAACAAACAACGGGCAACCGCCACCTTCTTTGCTTCGACGGAATCAATCGAAGACTCCAGCGGAATCGACTGCAGGGGAATCTACCGCAACACTTAAACCTTTAGCGGAATCAACCGTAACACCTTAGACCCAACCAGTTCAAGGCCCCCTTGGAGAAAACTCTCGGTAACCAAGGTACAACATCAACAGCACCTTAGACCCAAACCGTGGGGTCAAGGTTCCCTTGGCCCAAAAACACCAAGGTACAACTCATCAATGTGCGGTAACCCAACGGTTATCGACTTAACCTTCTTAATTAATATTTAATTAAGTGATCTAACATTCATCATTGATTAACCATATCATCAACATCGTTGGGGGAGATTGGGGTCAAAAACCCATGTTTAAGTCCTTAATCTCAGATTCTGTCCGGAGGGGTGAGCATGGTCGTGCTTAACGCCAGCACGAGTGTGCTGCCACTTAAGTGGAGCACGGTCGTGCTTCCTTTTGAGCACGTTCGTGCTCAGCTGCACGGGCGTGCTCCTCTGCTGCACGGCCGTGCTGAATGCGTGTCCATTTTCCAGAATTCAAACTGAGAGCATGGGTGTTCCCCCTGTTCAGCACGGTCGTTCTTAAAGCACGATAGTTCTGTTCTGGGCAGAGTTCAATATCATTTTTAGCCAATTAAATTTAGGGATTAATTCTAGTAATCCTAAGCCAGTTAACAACATGTTCTAGGACTAAACGTCATTATCAACATAGTAACTGAGACACCTCGTTGTGCCCCATTGTATTATTACATTAAATCCTTAATTATTTATTTACCTAATTGCGTGCTTAACGTTGAAAATACGTAAAAATTAAAAACTTTAGTTAAACAATCATAGAACTTCTACAAATATAAAACACACCAAACTATATTACATAAATACACACACAAGTATCCTTTATTTTACACAACTTGCTTATAACTCACGGAAAACAAAACATCTTATGTGACTCACTGGCCCTAAACTTACTTCGCTACATTATCAGGATCAGTAGGTGGTTCTTCAGCATCAACTTCATACGGAACGTCGTTCAACTCTTCAACAATCTCCGTCTCGTATGGGGTTCCATCCACCTCTTCTGTAACATAGTCGTCCATATGGTCTTCTAACGTAACAAAGTAGACATACACCAAAAATATAGAAATAGGGAGATAAGAAATAGTTCTATCATCATAAGTGGAAAAGATTTATAGCATATAATACAATAACAGTCACAGACAAGCATCACTCACAATTTGCAATCATCCATACTTTATAACATCATCCTCTACCCTTCAACTCATGCAACTAGACCTTTATGCTGACGTGGCCACTACTACTCCTGTCACACATCCCTCGTTAGGGATGCCAGTCAGTCGTCCAAGTGACACGTTCCCCACGCCGGTGCACATTCTCATCCATGGTAGGAATGCTCATGCAAAGCAACGACACTATAGCTGCACAGTACCGTCAGTGCACACCCTAGTTCTCTCTCTCAACTCTATCAAGGGTGCTCATGCATAGCAATGACACTATAGTTGCACAACTTAAATTCTAATTTGGAACGGTCTACAAGAACTTCGGACCTCGTGTATCTCAAATACATGGTTATGAACAACAATGCAACACATGATTCTCACTGACTTTTATCAATAACAGCCTAATACCTCAAGCTTTTCCTCATAACCTCCACTTACACTCTATATCGCATCACTTCTATAAAATAATAGCGAGGCACTTCTAATTCATATTCAAAACTCTCACCCAAACAAAATACCTCCGAGTAATATGTATATCTTTCCTTAAAATCATCTAAGCATAGTATTAAACCCAGGCAGATCATGCATAACACATTAATCAACAGAATATTCCAACATCTCAATATCATATAAGGCAATTTATCACAACCGTGACAGACAACAAAGGCAAGAATTCTACAAAACAGAACCTGTCACGGCCTGGCCATGACAACCTTCACGGCCGTGACAAACAACAAACATCCTCAATATCATAAATATTCAAACACCGAAACAATATGTCACATGCAGATGGAATACCTCAACCAGCGTATCACAAACAGTCAAAAGTAAATAATTCAAACATCCTCAAATATGAATAATTAACCTAAGGCGATAAACCCACAATTCCCAAATCGTCATTGGTATTACGGAAAAGTTTCCAATACGATTTTGGTATTGTCGATTACTCGACCACTAGTAGGGTTTAGGTCGCCCTACACCATTATTATAAATTATATACTACTTATCAGTTCCGACAATGGAATGGTTCTTTCTCCCACCTGAGTTTGCACCGGCAACACGTACACAATGATCCTCGGTATCCCGCCACGAGTTAACACAACCACCTTCAACCAAACAACATAATTATAATTAATCAACTAACACCCATCTATGACACTTTAGGGCTAGGTTCGGCCAAGACTTAGAAAATAGGTTTAGGATTATCTTCTTAATGCCATCTTTTGGATCCTAGTTAATAGAGTCTTAACTAACATAGATTACTTATTACAAGACTAAAATTTGAAACAAAATCCTCTAACCTTTAGGGTTAGGGTTTCGGCCAAGGGCTGACTTTTAGGGTTCAAAATCCTTAAAATTCCTAATCATGATTAAGTCATAGATTAATGATCCTTGATTAACCTAAATTATGGATCAGTGACTAAACAACTAAAGTTGAAACTCAAAACTTCCTATCTCTTTTATACAAGGCTTGGGCCTCAACATGTTCATAGGGTTAGGGTTCTTAGTTTAATAAACCAACTTGGATTTATTAAGCATACATACTAATAGCTTGATTAACAAGATCATTAATGAAAACCATGAACAAAAACTCTACCAAACCTACTTTGATAGATTCAGCCAAGGCTAGGTTTTTAGGAAAGAAATTTTTGATTACATCATGCTCTTAGATTTAGATAATATGCATGATATCAAGAAGATAGAAAGTAGTTTCATCATCATTAGATTTTTCTAGAATTTATTATAACTTTTCAAAGTTCTAGGGTTAGAAACTTGAAAATGATGAACACCTATAAAACAAACTTTGAATCAAGAAACTTGCTAAAGAACATAGGCATGATTAAGGAAGAAGATTAGGATTTACCTCTTTTAAATCAATGACAAAGGAAATCCAAGAAACTTGCTTCACAAACTTATCACTAAAGAACTTATGAACTTAGGGTTTTGAACAAAAAGGCATTAGAAACTAAGTGAAAAGTGAGAGTATGGTGTTTATAGAGATAGTGGCGCCATCTTGGGAAGGATCTAGATGATGATGAGTTGTCTTGCTAAAAGGATTCAAATGAAATTAAGTTCTAAGGACCAATTTGCAAAGATTCCAAAAGTTGAAGGACTAGTTTGTAAATTGTCAATAAAGTGTCATGATGATGACTTTGCCACATTTAATGCAAGCTTATCTTGACCAAAGTTGGCTGATTTTTGAGTCAAAGATATTTTAAGAAAAAACTAGCTTGTTGAAGAAGATTTGTTGAAGAAGATTTTAGAAGCTTGAAGAACAAAGTAGAAGAATGTAGAACATTCTAGAAAATTCTTGGCTCATCTAATAATTATGAGGGAAGCCCCTTCTCCCTCATGGTCTTGCGCATGGGCCTACTCCATTTGGGCTTGAATTCATTTTTGTGGGGCCCACTTAAAGATTTAAGCATTAAGCTTGACTTAGGAAACTTGTATAGTTTCAAATGGGCTTTATGGAACCAATTAATGAACTAGACAAATTGGGCTTCATAGCCACGTCCATTAAGAGATTGGGAACAAGGATTCTAGTCCAATTCACTTAAAAAAAACTTAGATATTAATTTAGGGACAAAAGGGTAATTAACAGAAAGTTCAGGGACTTAAGCGTAAAATTCATAAATTTTCACTTTAACCCTGTAGAACCCTCTAGACTAAGAAATATGATTCATCCCCATGAATCATCTCAAAATCCTAAGATAAACTCTCTATTGGCTCTTAGAAACTCCAAAATCTCTTCCGTCGTCTACCCGATTATGTGTTTCGCCCGAAAAACATAAATTATTTTATTTTTTCCAAAATAATTTTAAAAATACAGAATTGTAGGAAATAAAATAATAATCTTAAGTCTTTCGTTCACGAATTAAAATTAGGTCTTTTGAGCAGTATAATTATACTGTCAATGGAATTCGCGGGTCGGGTTTCGCCTGACTTTCCAACCTAATTTTTAATCGTAGCTTCCTACCTTCAAGTAGGATTGAGCAGTAAACTCTATGCATTAAAAATAATTTTCTAAAATTCAAATAACTTTATAAACATATTTATATGTATTACTGTTATTTAAAACAGTGAAATACAGGGTGTTACAGTAACAACACTATCACCATAATCATGGTATCAACTATTCAACCAACAACATTGTCAATAGCAACCATCAACATATCATAATGTTCATATAACCAACATAAACATCAAAAACGTAGTATGAACATAGGCATATAAACAGCATATTAACAACCAAGATCATGTTATCATAATCAAACAAACCATCATATTAATCATATACACATACACAACAAACCAGGGTCATGGAAACCCATTTACCTTACACTACCCCAATTCCTATTATATACACTATCCTTCTCCCCATACCTGGATTGAAGGTTCCAAACGTTAGCTCTTAACAACAACTGGTCACGTCCCCACGAGAGGCTCAGTCCGATTCTATGCCTTGGTTAACCAAAAACATAAACAAATCAATTCCCAATTCCCAACAGAAAGGAAACAGAAAAGGAACGTTACCATTACCAATACCGGTTGATACTGATAAACAAAGGTCTCCCAATGGTCTCCAAAACTCTAAGAACTGGTTGAGTTTGGTGGAAATAGGGAAGAAGACTGCTCTGGCCGCACTAGGTGATGGCTGACATCAGAAAGTAGGGTTAAAATGTAACCCTCGGTTTCTGTGCCAACTATATAAAGGCTGCACCTGAGCATGATCGTGCTCCTTAGTAAGCACTGGTCAGATCTGGGACTTAGCGTCAGCGAGACGCGGTTCACACAGAGAGCACGGGCGTGCTCACTATTGAGCACGGGTGTGCTTAACTTAAACTTGGCAACGTATGCCTGACTTTAAGCACGGGCGTGCTGGCTAATGAGCACGGGCGTGCTCATGTACCAGAAAGGGACTTTTAAGTCAAAAATCCCACTAAGCCCTTAGCCAACAGTTCTAACTTAACAAAACAAGCTTAAGGAAAGCACTTACGAAAAACAGGGTGTTACAATTCCACCCCCCTTTTAAAAATTTTGTCCTATAAATTTCTATGTACCTCTAGCGAAAAGGTGCGGGTACGCTTCCATCATCTTGCTTTCCATCTCACAGGTAACACTTTCCTCAGTTTCCCCACTCCAAACCACTTTGACCAAAGGAATCTCCTTGCCTCTTAGCGGCTTCACCTCCTATCCTCGACTCGAAGGGGTAACACCTCAAACATCAAGTTCTCTTTCAACTGTATAGTGTCGGGTACTATCACGTGACTAGGGTCATGGATGTACTTTGAGTTGAGACACATGAAAAACATTGTGGAGGTTTGACAAGAATGGGGATAAGGCTATTTGGTAGGCGACTTCGCCGACTCTTTTGAGGATCTGGTAAGGACCAATGAACCTAGGAGTAAGTTTCTTCGCCTTCATTACTTTACCAACCCCAGTAGTTGGAGTAACTCTCAAGAATACATGAGCCTTCCTCCTTTTATCATGGTAGCTCTTTTGCCTACTATGTGCAGCTCTCATCCTTTCCTGAACTATCCTGATCTTTTCTATTGTTTCCTGGACTATCTCTGGCCCTAGCACCACACCGTTACAAGGTTCACTCCAACACAAAGGTGTCCCACATCTCCTCCCATACAGAGCCTCATAAGGTGCCATCCCAATGCTGGAATGGAAACCGTTGTGTAGGTGAACTCTATCAAGGGCAAAAACTTGTCCCAACTACCAGACTGCTCTAACACACAAGCCCTCAACAAGTCTTCCAAGGACTGGATGGTCCGCTCAGACTGCCCATCAGTCTGTGGGTGATAATCTGAACTAAGCCTAAGCTTTGTCCCTAAAGCATTCTGTAAACTATCCCAGAACTAAGAGGTAAACATCTCATCTCTATCCGATACTATGCTAGAGGGTACACCATGAAGCCTAACTATCTCTTTGATGTACAGCTTGCCTAACTTCTCTAAAGGATACTCCATGTTCATCGGGATGAAATGGGCAGACTTAGTCAATCTATCCACAACAACCCATTTAGCCTCGAAACCAGCTGGAGTCCTAGGGAGTCCAGACACAAAATCCATGGAGATGTTATCCCGTTTCCATTCTGGGATACTTAAAGGTTGCAACTTACCTGATGGCTTTTGGTGTTCTATCTTGGCCTTCTGGTAAACTAGGCACGCATACACAAACTCAGGTACATCCTTTTTCATCCTAGGCCACCAAAACATCCTCTTAAGGTCCTGATACATCTTAGTGGCACCTGGGTGCATACTTAATCCACTCCTATGTCCTTCCTCAAGGATCAACTTCCTAAGCTCAAGAACATTTAGTATGCACACTCTATCCTTAAACCTTAAGACGCCATCACTTCCATCCTTAAAACTAAGGTCTCTAACCTGAGCAAGCAACTCTCACTGGTCTAAAAGAAACTTGTCTAACTTCTGACCCTTTCTAATCTGATCCATCAAGCTGTTAGTAACCTTCAAGGTTCCAAGCCTAATACTCTTAGGGGTAAACTCACAAGCTAGACTAAGATCTCTAAACTCCTCAATTAGATCCATCTCCCTAACCATCAAAGCAGAGACGTGCAAAGTTTTCTTACTCAAGGCATCGGCCACCACATTGGCCTTTCCTGGGTGATAGGTCAGCTTGAAGTCATAATCCTTTAAGAACTCCATCCACCTATGCTGCCTCGTATTCAATTCCTTATGATCAAAGAGATACCTCAAACTCTTGTGCTAAAGACCTCAAACCTCGATCCATAAAGGTAATGCCTCTAAATCTTTAAGGTAAATACCACAGCTCCTGGCTCTAGGTCATGGATGGAGTAGTTCTTCTCATGGGGTTTCAAATGTCTAGAAGCATAAGCCACTACCTTACCATTCTGCATCAACGCACCACCTAACCCTTGCTTAGAAGCATCGCAGTAAACTACGAAGGGTTCACTAGGATCTGGTAAAACTAACACTGGTGCTGATGTCAACCTATCCTTAAGGGTTTGGAAACTCTCTTCACATTTGGAGTCCCACACAAACAACTGTCCCTTCTGTTGTTTTGGCTTCAACGACTCAAGAGGGGGGTGAATTGAGTATTCTTAAAGTCTTTCCCTCTTAAAACTTTATCACAAAACTATTCAAATCAGAGTTGCAGATTTGTGGCCTCAGGATCTTTTACAAAATCAATGAAGGGTTTTTATAAAATCTTGAAAAGAAGGTGATGAAGATAAGAAAGATTAATTCAGAATAGATTCGGGTTCAAAACTCAATAATAACAGAATACGTAAACTGATTAAAACCTTTAAAGATTAAGAACAAGTTATGCAAGTTTCAGATACAACCATTAACAATCAAGAACAAACTTGCAAGTTTCAGTTTCAGTGATTAGTTCAGTTTCAGTAATCAAGAATGGTTTTGATCAACTCAGTTTTGATCGCAGATAACACAGTCTTGATTACAATCGGACTCAGGTTTCAATACAGTTTATATAGATCAAGAACAGAAATTATATTGAACTTTAAACATCAAAATCACAGGTTCTTGATCATAAACAGAAAGTAAGGAGTTTGAGTTTAGAGATACCACACAACCAGATTTATCCTGGTTCAGTCACCACCACTATGACCTACATCCAGTCCCCACTTCACCTGTGGGTTTTAACACACTAACACACAAGCTTTAGCCAGGTAGCTTGAAAAACCTTTACACCACAGAGCACTCCTTCACCTCGAGATACCACACTCTTGTGAAGAGCCTCAATGTTCTTCCTTATGGATACCTCACCCTAATCACTCAGAGAGACTCCCTCTCTCTTTACAATCGAAAAGTAAAACAAAAAATGATTCCTAACTATCAATAATCAGATAAACAAATTGAAGCACTTATGAGAATGAAACACTCTTTTCACAATAAGCTCAAGAAAGATAATGAATGATTTTCACAATTGATATTCGATATGTTATTCGTTGTTATGTAAAAGTGTTCCTTTGATCCCTCTTTATATAGAAAACAAGTTATAGTCGTTGGGATCAATCAAAACATATTTGGTTCTAATAACATAATCTGTTTTCTTGATTCTGGTTCTTGAAATAAGATTCTTCATCGGTTCTTATAGCATTCGAGTCCATCTTGAAAATAATTAAGCGCATCCATCTAGCCACGTCAGCAGACGAAAGTACTAAAACACAAAGTAATTGGACGAGCTCCATTTAGCAGACGAGATCCATATGCCACGTCATTGGACGGAGCTTCTCATTAAGGATTTAGCAAGTCCAAAGACTTGTGTGGACGAGCGCTTCTATCACTTTAGTGGACGAGCGCTTCTGTCACTTTAGTGGACGAGCGCTTCTGTCACTTTAGTAGTCGAGCACTTCTATCACTTTAATGGACGAGCGCTTGTGTCACTTTAGTGGACAAGCACTTCTGTCTCTTTAGTGGACGAGCACTTCTGTCACTTTGGTGGACGAGCGCTTCTGTCACTTGTGTTTGGATGAGCGCTAGTATTACTTCAGTATTGGATGAGCGCTTGTATTACTTCAGTGTTGGACGAGTGCTTCTGTCACTTGTGTTGGACGAGCGCTTCTTTCACTTGTGTTGGACGAGCGCTTGTATTACTTTTGTTGGATGAGCGCTTCTTATGAAATCTTATTTCCAAAAATCATTTTCATTAACGAAAACTTATTCCTTTTAATTCAGGTTATGAAAATTGATTTTCTTCATGCATCTTTTTTTTTTTTTTTTGAGCTTCTTTGTGACTAAGAGATTTCTTTCTCTTACAAATCATCTAAGACTTAAATCTAATTTCTCCGTTAAGCTTTTGTCTTGATGATTCCTTGATCTTTGTCTTTGCTCTTTGATTCCTCCATGTAGCTCTTTTGATTTCTTCAAGTTCTTCCTCGAATATTTTCCTTGAATTTGCTTAATGAACTTGTTGATACTGCTTGATACATGTCTTTGCAATTTGACACTAAAACACTTGCATACACATTAAATTGTATTTGTCATATATCAAAATCTCTAAGTCATTGAGTCTAACACCTTCTTAGTGAGACGGGTTAAGGGTAAAGCTATCTTAGAGAAACCTTCTATGAACCGCCTATAATACCCGGCTAACCCCAAGAAACTCCTAATCTCGGTTACAGACTTCGACGCTTCCCATTGGAGCACCGTCTCTACCTTAGCTGGGTCCACTGCTATGCCACCCTTAGAGATGAAATGTCCTAAGAAGCACACTTCCTCTAACCAAAACTCGCACTTAGACAACTTCGCGTACAACTGCTTTTCCTTAAGGGTCTTCAAGACAACCCTCAGGTGTTCCTTATGTTCCTCCTTGCTCTTGGAGTACACTAAGATGTCATCTATGAACACCACCACAAACTTATCCAAGTAAGGGTGAAAGGTCTTGTTCATGTAGTCCATGAAGACCGCAGGAGCATTGGTCTCACCAAAGGGCATAACCAAGTACTCATAGTGACCATATCGCATTCTAAACGCTGTCTTCGTGATGTCCTCAGACTTAACCCGAATCTGATGGTACCCCGACCTCAAATCTATGTTAGAAAAGTCGTAAGCGCCCATCAACTGGTCCATGAGATCATCAATCCTAGGGAGGGGATACTGATTCTTTATGGTCACCTTGTTGAGCTGCCGATAGTCGACACACAACCTCATACTACCATCTTTCTTCTTCACCAACAACACAGGTACTCCCCACGGAGACGCACTCGACCTAATGAACTGCTTTTTCATCAGGTCCCCCAACTGCTCTTTCAACTTAGCTAGCTCTAGAGGAGACATTCTATAGGGTGCAATGGAGATTGGCCCGGTGCCAGTCACTAAGTCTATGGTGAACTCGACATCTCTCTCTGGGGGAAAGTTATAAACATCCCCCGGGAAAACTTCAGGAAACTCTCGCACAACAGGCAAGCTGGCGACATCAGGAGGGCTGCTCTCTACTTCCAGGGAAGCTAACATCATGTACACCTGGGCTTCGTCTTTCATCGAAGCTTGAACTTGACTGGCAGAGAGAAGGTCTGGATTCTTAGACTCCATTGAAGTTCCAAAAACCAAGGTTTTATCAAAACAGTTTAAAAGGACATGGTTGGAAGATAACCAACCCATGCCAACAATGATATCAAGGTCTTTCAGAGGCAAGCATACAAGATCGACAACAAAAGTTTTATCATTTATGACAATATGACAGTTCTTACATGCATAAGAAGTGGAAACAAGTTTATTTGTGGGTGTAGACACAAGCAAATCAAACTCAAGAAAGGTAACAGGTAACTTAAGACTCTTGACCCTATCATGTGATATCAATGAGTGAGTAGCACCCGAATCAAACAATACAGTTAATTGAGTTCCATCAATAAAACATGTACCTTGGATCAAGTCATCAGACTCAGTGGCTTCAGCTCCACTAAGAGTAAAGACTCTTCCAGTGGTCTTCAGTCTGTTGGCCTGGGACTTATGATTCTTGCTAGCGCTGGGAGGCTCGGCCTTAGGTCCTTCACATTCACGACCGATATGTCCTGGCTTGCCACATCTGAACCAAATCGTTGCTGACTCCATGTACTGGGATGAATAATGATCATGTGCTTCGCACTTACCACACCTCAGAGCCCTAAGGGTTATTAGAGAACCCGCCCCTAAACCGATCCTGCTGAAACTGTGGCCTCTTGTCACTTTGCTTGAAGTCCTTGCCGCTCTCTGATCAGTTCATTTGCCGCTCTGATTATCTGACCCCTTGGCAACTCTGAACTGACTAGAATCCTCATAAATCCGGTATTTGTTGACCAGAATCGGGAAGACCCTAATCTCCTGGTAGCTGATGGCCTGCTTGATCTCAGGTTGGAGTCCAGCTTCAAACTTGACGCACTTGGAGTGATCATCTGTCTCATGTTGATAAGGAGTGTAGTACCTCGCCAGGTCCTCAAAATTGGTTGCATAGTCACCAATTGACAACGATCCCTACCTCAAGGATAAGAACTCCATCTCTTTCTTGTCCTTGATATCCGCTAGAAAGTACTTCTCCAGAAACCTCTGTCTGAACACAGCCCATGTAACCGCTATGCCTTCAGCCTGTATCCTCCGCCTGCAGTTGTCCCACCAATGCTCAGCATCCTCGGTCAACATGAAGGTAGCAAAGATGAGCTTCTGTTGATCATTACAATCCATCGCTCGAAAGATCTTCTCAGTCTCCCTCAGCCACAGCAAAGCCCCTTCCGGATCATGCGATCCCTTGAACGACGGAGGGTTGTTCCTCTAGAACTTATCCAGTCCCTGGAACTCAGCTGGCCCACCATTGTGGTTGTTATGGTTGACCTGTCCGACAGCATTGGCCATAAGTGCCAATGCGTCCGCAATCGCCTGATCGTTGCATCCTCTACCTGCCATGAGTTCTTGTACACGTCCAACACAACTCTCAGATACAGAAACTTAAGCGGGTAAAAGCTACAGGCAACTAGCTTAAAGCATCATTGTCTATAAAAAGTATAGACAATTCAAACTAGAGCACACAACAGACTCATACCACAGCCTGATAGGACAGACCTGCTCTGATACCACTAAATGTGATTTCCTGCTACCCCGCATGTTATAAAGCTTTAAAGGACAAAGGTATAAACCAAACATACATTTACTGAATAAAATAAACCTTTAAAATAAAATATTTGTCCATGGGTAGAAAGGTCCCACATGAACAAGTTCTCAAATCGTGGAAATAAAAACAAGTTTAAAACAATAAAACATAACCATGATAAACAACATAACCTAACCCGATATCACAACAGAGCTGGTATAACTTTTTCGGAATGAAATCCTCAGAATACAACTGAACAAATTAAACATGAGGAAAAGTCCTAACTATGAGTGGTGGCTCCTGAAAGTCACTCCTCTCCTGACTGCTCGCCATCCTCTGCAAGGTGCCAATCAGGCCAAACAAACAAACAAATAACGGGGAGTAAGAATCATGTAAACATATACGACATGGAGATAGGAAGCAAGGTAAAACATACAGCATAGCATTATCATATCATCATAACATACATCAATATATATATATATATATATATATATATATATATATATATATATATATATATATATATATATATATATATCAACATCCAATTAACATCATATCAACCAAGTATGCTATGCAGTGCAATGCAACACTACTACACTACTCCAACATGCATGTGGATCCACAATAACTCAGGATGAACGACTTTGGAGTTAAATATCCACATTGATAATCTACTCAACGTCGGAGAATCTACTCCTTGGATAGCCAATGCATCAAACCAACGAATGCCTCGTCAATGGGGCGCACGGTTACCAAACCTTGGGTAACCTATCGTGGATGGCCGGATCGCCATACTCTAGGATGACCTCCCCTATGTCGAACATCCACCAACAACAACATCTCCAATGATGCATGCAGAATACAACAAACAACGTGGAACCGCCACCTCCTTTGCTTCGACGGAATCAATCGAAGACTTCAGCGGAATCTACCGCAACACTTAAACCTTTAGCGGAATCAACCGCAACACCTTAGACTCAACCGGGTCAAGGCCCCCTTGGAACAAACTCTCGGCAACCAAGGTACAACATCAATAGCACCTTAGACCCAAACCATGGGGTCAAGGTTCCCGTGGCTAAAAAGCACCAAGGTACAACTCATCAACGTACGGTAACCCAACTGTTACCGACTTAACCTTCTTAATTAATCTTTAATTAAGTGATCTAACATTCATCATTGATTAACCATGTCATCAACATCGTTGGGGGAGATTGGGGTTAAAAACCCATGTTTAAGTCCTTAATCTCAGATTCTGCCAAGAGGGATGAGCACGGTCGTGCTTAACCCCACCACGAGCGTGCTGCCACTTAAGTGGAGCACGGTCGTGCTTCCTTTTGAGCACGGTCGTGCTCAGTTGTACGGACGTGCTCCTCTGCTGTATGGTTGTGCTGAATGCATGGCCATTTTCCCGAATTCAAACTGGGAGCACGGGCGTGCTCCCTGTTCAACACGATCGTGCTTAATGCACGACAGTACTGTTCTGGGCAGAGTTCAACATTATTTTTAGCCGATTAAATTTAGGGATTAATTCTAGTAATTCTAAGCCAATTAACAACATGTTCTAGGACTAAACGTCATTATCAACATAGTAACAACACTATCTTCATAATCATGGTATCAACCATTCAACCAACAACATTGTCAATAGCAACCATCAACATATCATCATGTTCATATAACCAACATAAACATAAAAAATGTGGTATGAACATAGGTATATAAACATCATATTAACAACCAAGATCATGTTATCAAAATCAAACAAACCATCATATTAATCATATACACATACACAACAAACCGAGGTCATGGGAACCCATTTACCTTACACTACCCCCAATGCCTATGATATACACTACCCTTCTCCCCACACCTGGATTGAAGGTTCCAAACGTTAGCTCCTAACAACATATGGTCACTGTTGAGTCACCGGCAAGTGTACCGGGTCGTCATAAGTAATTAAACACGGTAAGTAATTACCGAGGTCGGACACAGGGATTGGACTACCAATTCTACCAATTCGTGAGAAATTCGATACGTTTGATCAAGTAGAGGCAGGTGGTTGAGAAGAGAGAGAAAATAGGATCGCAATTCAAATCGACAAATCAAATAGAGATATAGTATTAAAATATGGAATTAAACATCTAAGGTCACAAATCCACCTACGCAATCATGCATAGTACCCAAGTGATGATGATTCCCTCCCTAAGTTCAATTACAATGTCAACCAGGACCCCCAAATTCTCCTAATGACACTCTCGTGCTCAATAGGACGTATTTAACAATTGAGTTAATTACTTACTAGGTCTCATAACCCAATCATCAAACTCTATTGAATCTTGTTCCCTATAAGGTTGCACTGATCTCCTACTCACTCTCGTGCAATATTCAATCAATGATCCCAATTCAAGTTCTAAACATGAATTGCCTATTAAGCCTCGTCACATTAACTAGTCAATCACGCATGCATATGATCAACGTAATAAATTCAGAATTGGAAAACATGAATTGAGATAAAGGAGAGAAACATACATCACATTGAACTACACCATCATGGGTGGTTTCATTGATCCCTTGGACAAGGGGATTAGCTCCTCATGCTTGTAACAAGGCACAAACACTTGGATTTCATCATAGTTGTACAATAAGAAAAGAAAATAGGGAGACGCAGCTCCAGAGAACAAGGATTCGTCAAAAACTGATCTAAAACAAGTGGTTCACAACCAGCCCTTCCATCTGACCAAAAACAGCCTATAAATAGGGGTTTTGGTTCGCGCCCGCTCGCGGGGCGAGCAAGCTCTCACGAGGCGAATTTCAATTTTGGCTCCATCTTGATTTGAATGCTCGCGAGGCGAGATGGTGATTCGCGGGGCGAGACAGAGAGGTTGACATTTCTGTCACAGTCGGGCTTTCAGGCTCGCGAGGCGAGGTGGTGATTCGCGGGACGAGACAGAGAGGGTGACTGTTGCTGTTCAGGCTGGTCTTCATGCTCGCGAGGCGAGCTCCTGTTTCGCGAGGCGAAACTTTTAGAATTGCTTTTCCACTGTTTTCTTCATTTTCCTTGACTCTAAGAGCTTCACTTTTAACCTGAAACAACAAAAGAAAACGAAAAGCGTAATTCTACTCAAAATAAACTAAAAACTACTTAAAACGCATAAAACGAATCAAAGTCTAACTTAGGAACAAAACAAGGCCAATTTGGGAGATTAGCGAGGTTGACTCGCCCAATTAAGCACAAAATCTACCCCTTTTCTAGCTAGAAACTAGATGAGCCAGAGGCTTATCAAAACACCCCAAACTTAAACCTTGCTTGTCCCCAAGCAAACTAAAACTCAAAGACTCAGCACTTGGCAAGCCTAAAGGAATCAATCAATTTTTGCACAGATTTCATGCAATTTAACACAACAGTTTTTTCCTCAATGTTTTCCCCCATTGCAACAATGTAATCCCCACATTCATTTACTTTAAACAATTGAGAATTTCCATCATTCATGCAATCAGTAATCTAAGTTGAGGATCCAAGTGGCACACAAAAGGGAGATCACCAAATTCAAACAATTGCCTTCCTCACAAGGGCATTTAATATTTCACTCATTCGCTCAATTTGTCTGAGCTACCAACTTTTCACTCAATCTCGTATTTCAAGAACACTTCCCATGAATTTGATTTTCATCTCAACAAAGTTCCCACAAAAATATGTATGCATCATCAAAAGGTCTTTCATAGGTTGTAATGAGGCCTGGCTCTAGGTAAGATATTCAAAGGATAGAGGCTTAGTCCTTAAGATCAATGGGAGCATGAAACTAGCATTACAACAATTGAATTTACTCTCATCTTATTCTATTCCTTGCATTGGGTGGCTACACACCTCTTCCTTTTTATACTTTTTACTTTGCCCTTTTTGGCATATATTCAATACTTTTCATCACATTTTTTTCTCAAGCCTTTGGCCTTCAATTTTGCTTTTCTTTTTCTCAACTATGATTCATGAACTTTGTAGCCACTCCAAACTTAGTTCCACAACAACACTCACAAAGCAAAAATTCCATGCTCTCCTAAATCCTAGGATAGGGGAAAATCATGGTTTTTCTAAGTTAATGGCTTGTAATGTAAGGTCATCAAGAACAATAGGCTTCAAGGCTCAATGTGGCTAACTAGGGATCATTCATCAAGGTTGGTTCAATTTATGGCCAAGTAGTTAATTCAAAGAAAAATTGCCTAGATCATTTGATGCAACATATAAATATGCAAACCATGCACAGATTCAAGCAAACCCGAGAAAGTGCAGCTTAAAAGCGATTCACACAATTAAGAACATGTTGGAGGCTCAATTTCTCACCTGGACATTTTTGCAAATTGTTTGACCGAGATACAATTCCTAGTGTGTGCACCCCCTCACCCCAAACTTGTCATAAATCAAGCAATCACAATAAAATTTCTCAAAGTTCAATTTTCAATTTTTTACATGGGGATCAAATTTTCGATTTTCAGAACCTAGGGGGAAATCATTAATGGTCAACATAATTCATGCAGTCAATCTACACTAAATTTAATTAAAATCCACCAAGCTTGCCGACACAACACTCATACACATACTCTTGATCTTCTCAAATTATTCAAGAGCGAAATTCAAAAATAAATGAAAAGAAAAGAAAGAAAACAAGAACAAAGCAATGCAATTGGTTCCCTCCCCCACACTTAAGGCATACATTGTCCTCAATGAAAGAACATAAATATAAAATAAGAGCGAGGGAAAGGAGAGGGAACAGAAAACCCTAATTGCAGATTCGGGAGGCGAACCATCACTCGCGAGGCGAATCTGGAACAATTGTTCCTCACTTTCCAAAACCGCGGGGCGAGTAATAGCGCGTGAGGCGAATATGGAATTCCAACAGCTGATGATGCCCAGATTCGCGAGGCGAAAGTGTCTCTCGCGACGCGAGACAGAAGCGTGAGCAAGCCTATGAGATTCAAGGCTTCTGTCTCGCGAGGCCACTGTGGATTCGCTGGACGAATCTGGTTTTTTTTTTTTTTGACAGAAACTTAAAAAATAAAAATAAATGATACCTAGCTCGGGTTGCCTCCCAAGTATCACTTGTTTAAAGTCCCGAGTCTGACTCAAGTCATCCCTTCGTTGTTGAGCTTTTCCCTTGCACATTCATCTTTTGGGAGACTCGGTAAGGCTTCCATGGTTTTTAAGCACTCAAGATGGTCCTCATCCCCCAAGGGGTCTTCTTCCTCACTATCATCATCATGGGATTCTACCAACACTTGTGCAAGTGAAGAACCATGAGCTTCTCTAGTGGCCTTTGCCTTGACAATTGAGTCCACCATATCCACTCGATACACATCTGCCCTATCAGCGGGGTGCTTCATTGCCTCAAAGACATTGAAGACTACTTTCTCATCTTGCACCCTTAGGGTGAGTTTCCCTTGTTGCACATCTATCAAGGCACGCCCAGTGGCCAAGAAGGGCCTACCCAATATGAGAGGGATCTCGGTGTCTTCATCCATATCAAGCACCACAAAATCCGCCGGAAATATGAACTTGTCCACCTTCACTAACAAATCTTCAACCACCCCATAAGGATATTTTATAGAACGATCGGCTAGTTGGAGTGACATCCGTGTATCTTTGGCCTCTTTGATCCCCAACTTCTTCATCATAGAGAGGGGCATCAAGTTGATGCTTGCCCCTAGATCACACAACGCCTTTCCTAGAGTCATCTCCCCAATGGTAATTGGTATAGAGAAAGAACCGGGATCCTTCAACTTTGGAGGTAGTTTTCTTTGAATAATGGCACTACACTCCTCGGTCAAAGCAACCGTTTCCTCATCCACTATTTTCCGCTTCTTGGAGAGAATCTCCTTCATAAACCGGGCATAAGATGGCATTTGTTCCAAGGCTTCCGCAAATGGAATGTTAATTTGAAATTTACGGAAGACATCAACGAATTTATTGAACTGCTTATCTTGTTGAAGCTGCTTCAATCTTTCAGGATATGGTACCTTCATGTAGGGCGGGAGGTCTTTGGGTTCAACCCACTTCTTTCTTCGGAACTCTTCATCTACAAGTTTTAACCTTCCCCCTTGCTTCGGTGCCTTGTCACTTGCCAACTCCTCTTTCTCAGGTTGCTCTTCCTCAACATGTGGTTGTTCCGAGGCCTCAGCTTCCTGAGAACTAGTTGCACCCCTGTTATATCCCAACACCCTACCGCTTCTAGTTGTTACGGCATTGCATTGGTTCTTAGGGTTGTTCTCGGTATTACCTGGGAAAGTACCTGGGAGAGGCTCATTTAGTTGCTTTGCGAGCTGAGCTATCTGCGTCTCTAGATTCTGAATTGCCGCCCCTGTATGAGTTGCCAACTTGTCAATGGTTGTGCTTGTATTGATTGACAACTTCTCAATTGTTGCATTCGTCTTTTCTATAGCCAACTCCCAAGGTTGCCTTCCACCATCTATTGTTTGCAATTGATTAGGCCCTGGAAAAGCCTGCTGAATATTGCGTTGATGGATCCCATAGTTTGGCCCCTGATTCTGTTAAGGTTGTTGTTGCCCGACTAGCCCACCACTAGCATTACTCCAAGCGAAACCCGGATGGTCTCTCCTCATATAACCCCTATTCTGATTCTGACTGTAATCATTCTGTCTGTTCCTCTGATAGTTGTTCTGGGGCACGCTGTCATAGAAATTGTGGCATGAGTCCACATGTTCTTGAGAGAAGTTGAACGGACAACTCTAAATGTCATGATCTCCATTACAATTTTCACAACCCGGAGGCATTCCTTCGTGTATCACATTAACCCTTTTGTTCCCAGACAATGCTGCATTCTGCATCTTCAACAATTTATTTTGCTCTAGAATGGCTTCTATTGTTGCAGAACTGACTCCACTTGAGGTTTCCCTACCACGGTTGTGATCATTGTACGACATCTTCTCCAATAACGCCCATCCATCCTCAGCTGATAAATAAGAGAAAGAACCGCCCGCTGCAGCATCACAATTCATCTGGTAGCGCCCCCTAAACCCGTTAAAAAAATGTTGAACCTTGGAGACCGGGTCAAATAAAGCCGAAGGACATCTTCTCAAGAGCACATTATACATCTCCCAAGCTTCATTATAAGATTCATCTTCTGTCTGCCTGAAAGATGTAACGGCTACTCTTGCTTGTCCCGCTTTCTGAGGAGGAAAATATTTAGTGAGGAACTTTTGGGCCATTTGCTCCCATGTTCTGATAATGTTGCGATCCAAGCTGTCAAACCAATCACGAGTGACATCCCTAAGAGAGAGAGGGAATAGCCGCAAGCGAAACTCATCTTGAGAAACTCCTCTTGTCTTCTGCAAGTCACAAGCTTCAAGGAAGTGAGTGATGTGTCTATGAGGGTCTTGTTTGCCACTCCCATCAAACTGATTTTCACGGATCTGGGCTATGACACATCCTTCCACTCTGAAGGAATCTGTATTGAGGTTGCCCCTCACAATAGAAGAAGCACAATCCTCCAACTTGGGTAGATTGTACTCGAAGAGAGGCTTGTAACGAGGAGGAGGAAGGTTTTCTTCGGCCATCCTCTCAAAATTAATTGCTTCAAGCCTCTTTCGTTCTCTGGCTTCTTTCCTTAATCGCCTCTCGGTCCTGGTGATCTCCGAATCAAATAGCAAGTCCTCTTGTGAAAGGATACCTCGCATACAAAAACAAGGCAAGACCAAGTGGAATCAAAGAAGTAGAGAGAAATAATAGTAGATAAATAACAGAAAATAAAAATAAAAAAGCTTAGCCAAATAATCAAACTTCCCAAAAATTAGGAAAATTGGTTGTGCCAGTCCCCGGTAACGGCGCCAAAAACTTGTTGAGTCACCGGCAAGTGTACCGGGTTGTCGTAAGTAATAAAACACGATAAGTAATTACCGAGGTCGGACACAGGGATTGGACTACCAATTCTACCAATTCGCGAGAAATTTGATACGTTTGATCAAGTAGAAGCGGGTGGTTGAGAAGAGAGAGAAAATAGGATCGCAATTCAAATCGACAAATCAAATAGAGATATAGTATTAAAATCTGGAATTCAACATCTAAGGTCATAAATCCACCTACCCAATCATGCATGGTACCCAAGTGATGATGATTCCCTCCCTAAGTTCAATTACAATGTCAACCAGGACCCCCAAATTCTCCTAATGACACTCTCGTGCTCAATAGGACGTATTCAACAATTGAGTTAATTACTCACTAGGTCTCATAACCCAATCATCAAACTCTATTAAATCTTGTTCCCTACAAGGTTGCACTAATCTCCTACTCACTCTCGTGCAATATTCAATCAATGATCCCAATTCAAGTTCTAAACGTGAATTGCCTATTAAGCCTCATCACGTTAACTAGTCAATCACGCAAACATATGATCAACGCAATAAATTCAGAATTGGAAAACATGAATTGAGATAAAGGAGAGAAACATACATCACACTGAACTACACCGTCATGGGTGGTTTCATTGATCCCTTAGACAAGGGGATTAGATCCTCATACTTGAAACAAGACACAAACACTTGGATTTCATCATAGTTGTACAATAAGAAATTAAAGAAAATAGGGAGACGCAGCTCCAGAGAACAAGGATTCTTCAAAAACCGATCTAAAACAAGTGGTTCACAACCAGCCCTTCCATCTGACCTAAAACAGCCTATAAATAGGGGTTCTGGTTCGCGCTCGCTCGCGGGGCGAGCAACCTCTCACGAGGCGAATTTCAGTTTTTGTTCCATCTTGATTTGAATGCTCGTGAGGCGAGATGGTGATTCGCGGGGAGAGACAGAGAGGTTGACATTTCTAGCACAGTCAGGCCTTCAGGCTCGCGAGGTGAGGTGGTGATTCGCGGGGCGAGACAGAGAGGGTGATTGTTGCTGTTCAGGCTGGTCTTCAGGCTCGTGAGGCGAGCTCCTGTTTCGCGAGGCGAAACTTTTAGAATTGCTTTTCCACTGTTTTCTTCATTTTCCTTGACTCCAAGAGCTTCACTTTTAACCTGAAACAACAAAAGAAAACGAAAAGCGTAATTCTACTCAAAATAGACAAAAAACGCATAAAACGAATCAAAGTCTAACTTAGGAACAAAACAAGGCCAATTTGGGAGATTAGCGAGGTTGACTCGCCCAATTAAGCACAAAATCTACCCATTTTCTAGCTGGAAACTAGATGAGGCAGAGGCTTATCAATCACGTTCCCACGAGCGGGTAAGTCCTATTCGACGCCTTGGTTAACCAAAAAGATAAACTAATCAGTTCCCAATTAACAAGAGAAAGGAAATAGAAAAGGAACGTTACCATTACCAATATCGGTTGATACTAATAAAAGAAGGTCTCCCAAAGGTCTCCAAAACTCTAAGAACTGGTTGAGTTTGGTGGAAACAGGGAAGAAGACGACTTTGGCCGTACTAGGTGACGGTTGACGTCAGAAAGTAAGGTTAAAACCAAACCCTCGGTTTTTGTGCCAACTATATAAAGGCTGCACCTGAGCACGATCGTGCTCCTCGATAGCTTCGATCGTCTTGGACTTAGCGTCAGCGAGACGTGGTCCGCACAGTGAGCACGAGCGTGCTCACTATTGAACACGGGCGTGCTCAAATTAAACTTGGCAACGCGCGCCTGTCTTTAAGAATGGGCATGCGGCTAATGAGCACGGGCGTGCTCATGTACCAGAAAGGGACTTTTAAGCCAAAAATCCCACTAAGCCCTTAGCCAACAATTCTAACTTAACAAAACAAGCTTAAGGAAAGCACTTTCGAAAAACAGGGTGTTATACCTATTGAAGATATGAATATAGAGTAGGACTGTATCAATATTATTCTAACTAATGATCCATAAAAGAACTTTGATTATGAAGCCAGGGGCTACTTGGAAAGGCATCTCAAGATTAGAAATAGGCAAGCCTCCTCTTCTGGACTTCAGAGGTAGATATGGATTTTCTCAAATAAGGTACTTCATTCAAGAAGATACCTTAGGAATTCCCCTGAAAAGTTCATATATTTATGAAGATGAAGTGCATTGGGTTGCACATGTGCCTACACCAGAGCCATCTGCACAGTTATCTGAGGCTTCTTCTAAGGAAATTGAAGAAATAATTGTTGAAGGCCCAGACAAAACTGATCAAGTTGTTCAGAGTGAACATATTGAGGTCATGGCTGAAACTGGAAGCAAACCAGAAACTTTAGGAATGCACTCTTCATAGCCTATGGCTTTAGCAGTTATTCATCCAGAGGCACCTCAACATTCCAAAGCTTTAAGCATTATGCCTATCTAAGGGAACTAGGATGCTATAGCTGAGAACTCAAGAATTTCTCTTCCACCGGATCTTCATGAACTCATAACCAGGAAAGTTGGAGCTCAAGTTGAGAAATCACTTCAACCTACCAATGTCCATATCCAGCAAATGATCCAACTGCTTTCAGGCTTTCAACAAAATTAAGGCCAAACTCCTCCGGCTCCACCTCCTCCTCCACCTTCCAATCCCTAATCTTCTTTCTCTTCTTCTCTTTTATTTATATAAGTGACAATGATGGTCCATCTTACCTTGCCTTTTTGTCTGATGACAATAAAGGGGGAGAAGGATATTGAGGGATAAATTTGAAGAAGTTTTTAAAACTAAAACTTTTGTCTACATGCTGTCATACATGTGTTTTACTTATGTTCTGATATCTGTTTCAAATTGCTCCGATACCTATCTAAAATGTCTAAGTTTTATATGCTCTAATACTTGTCATATAGTTTGAGCATCTTTTCTTGATGTTAGACTTGTTAATCTTTGTCTTAAGGGGAGCTCTTTGACTCTCTTAGACTTTGCACACTCAAATTTAATATGTTTTTGTCATCATCAAAAAGGGGGAGATTGTTGGAACTAAAGGGGTTATGGTTAAACAATCTCTTAAGTTTTTATTCTAACAAAAAGATTAAATTAGTATGGCAAGGTTATGTTAAAGACTAACGCGTCTACTCAAGTGTGCAGGACTGGTTTTAGTATCGCTAGACGAGGGAACTAATTTTAAAGTTCCTTAGAAATAGCATAAACGCTTATCGTGTCCAAGGTCTACTCGCTAGACGAGCCCTCAAAGGAATATAGAAAAGATCTAGTCTATAAGGTAATCACTAGACGAGGTGCTAAAAATAGCTAAGTTAAATGGCACTTGACGAGAGTCTAAGTATACCTCCATAAGAAGGACTAGACGAGTAGTTAACTGGACTAGCTGATAAAAACAGATCTAATTTAAACTAAGTTAGTCAACTAGACGCCAAGTCAGTAGACTACCCAGATACTCTTTAAAGTTAAAAAAATGTGCGTCCAAAGGCATACTGGAACTGAACCCGTCTAGTCAAAGCGAATTTATTTCAAATGATTGTTTATTTTATACGAAGGTATCAATGTCTTTTACTTGTGTTATTTGAATCGCTTATAACTTTGTTTCTTGGTAAGAGAAACATAGCACCATCGAATACATAAAACTTTGTACTCTTACACATAAGTTGTTGTAAAGTTGAATAAAGTACAAAGAAGGAAAGTCAGAAAGCAACTTTCGGTACAATAGAGAAGTGACAGTACCACTTTGAACATTTGTAATAACCAAGAGCTCATTTCACCGAAAGCATATCAAGTTATTAGAGTCAACGGATCTCAACATTAAATGATATCTCTAAATGGATATGTGTGAAGACCATTGATGAATATGAGAGCTAAAGCTAAAGACCTTCTATGAATAGTGGACGACCCCAGTAAAGAAGGTTACATAAACAAAACAAGCTCAAACTATTGAAAGCGCATAAACTCTGTCAAATCATTTCTAGATTTCTTTGTAACCTTGATCTTAAACTTTCATACCCTCACACATAGTAAGTCTCTTAGATCAAAACCTTATATCTCTAAGTTAGAGTGAGCCTAGAGAGCCTTGGTTGGAAAGAATACTTGTAAGCCTGAAGAGGTGTTGAATACTTGTTGTTGTAATCCTGGAGAGGTGTTGAATACTTGTAAAGCTATTGGATTATAGTGGAGAAAACCTTCAAGTAGAAGAGACTGGACGTAGCTCTTGGTTGGAAGAGAGTGAACCAGGATAAATCATCTTTGTGAATCTTCTTTCCCTATCTCTTTACAGCTTTCGATTATTCTAACTGTGGGGAATTGGATTTAAGTTTATTAACTCTTTTAAAAAGATATTTTAACTGCGTGTATATTTCGTTTCTTGCTTGCAAAAAGGATTTAAGAAAAGGTTTTTCGAAAAACTGTTAAGAAACACAATTCAACACCCCTTCTTGTGTTTCCCTGTGTCAACTTCAGGTGCCAACCTTCTATCGAATCCTCGGGCGCTCTGGCCATTCTTATTCGGCCTTTAATTTGTGCCACCAGTCTCTTCCAGCAATGGGTTGCTTCAAAGGGCTCCGACTGGCACGACGTCTCTCCAATTGTCATTGATGACAGGAGAGCTCCCGGTCGCACTATTCTTTTTGTTGTTAGAGTCCGACGTGATTTCAGAACTACTACTATCAGATCCACTTTCCGACGTAGCTGGCAAGCGTGTCCCACTTCTTAGTTTCATGGACAATACATCATCATCAATGGGTCAATGAGTATGGTAGTAATACCCGTACAAGTTACTTCGAATAAGTCCCACCGGCCGTGCCAATTTGTTGATGTGGATATTTGTTTTCTCTTTTCCCGACAAGGCAATCAGCAAATGAATGTTTATCAGGTGGTTGTGGACTCTATCTTTTCTGACAGTTTACACGAAGCTTTGTCAAAAGTAACCTTAAATTCGACGAGCTGGCAAGCTAAAGGTAAAAATGTTAACTTCGACAGAAACACAATTAGAAATACAAAAGCAAAGTAGAACGCATTAAACGCAGTTGGAAATGAAAAACTAACATGAACTTAAATGAACAGACAACAAAAAATGCAGAAACGTAAATGTGCAATGAAATTAAAAGTGAAAAAAAAGTAAACAATTCACAAATGAAAATATATTCAAAAGTGCAAAGAGTTCACCAATTTGCAAAGGATTTCAAGTTCAACAATCAATCAAGTTAGCAAAGAGTTTTAAGCAAAGATAGTAGAGAAAGTGAGTTGAGGGAAGATGAAGAAGAAATTTGCATTAAAAGTAAAGATGCTGGAAATTAAATGTGGGAAGGCATGCTTGATGTAACTCCATTTTAATCCTGTTATGAGTGTGAGGATGTTGTGGGAGTGTGATCAAGGTATCTGACCGTTTGTGCATCAAAATAAGCACTATTTATAGATAAAAGAAATAACTGCCCAAGTTCTAATCTACTGCCATCTGTCCTAAAAAGGAGCATATAAAGTTTCGGATCTATCCAGGAGTGACAACCAAAATTCGAAGAAGAAGAAGAAGAAGAAGAAGAAGAAAATAACCAAATGGATGAAGGTAAGAGATGAGTATGGCGCCACAATTCCAAGGAGAATTGATAAGCCAAGGTGGGGTTCGCCACAAGAATCTTGGATTCTTAATAAGAACAAGGGTGGTTCAACCAAGAACCTAAGAGAGGCTAAACACTCTCACAAATGGATTAAAATCCAAATTGAACTCAAAGTTATCATTCATCATGTTTGGGTGTGTTACATATAGTATTTGTGGCTGCCAACTTTTGGCTTCCAAAAAGATACCATAACCCCATTTATTAACTCACTTAACTAAGCCATTAAATGGTGTATTAAAATGTTATCTCTCCACCATTATGTGGCTGCTACACTTAACTTTAACTCTTAAACAAATTAAAAGTGTAACCCCACTATTTAAACAAAAACAATAAAATGACTAATAACTTAAAGGAGTTACTTGAGGCATGCAAGCCAAAAGATTCCTCCCAACTAAGCTACCAAACTCGTGTAAAACTGAAAACAATATTTTCACCATGATAGAAGCCGAATCTGGTCAAGAGGCTTGAAATACGATTTGTAGATTATTTCCTTAGCTTTCCAACGCACCAAAGAACTTATCAATCGGAGATCTGTAGCTCAAGATACAGCCAAAACAAGAATACGGGTTCATCACAAATGAAAATAAAATTTTCATCAAAAACTAATTTGGCCTTAAATTGGACATCATTCTTGGTTTTCATCATTCCCTCCCTCTTCAACAAAATTCGACCTTGAATTTATTGCCTTTGGGAATCGTCTTCATCCTCCAGGTTCAAACACAACTCTTTTGATTCTATAGGGCACTTCTCTTGGAATTACTTCTTCAACTTCCTTGAAAATAGAATCATCACACCTAGGAAAAGATAGGAACATCACCTTGATTTCTTTTATAAAGAGACTCTCAATTATGTTTTCAACCTTTGCACTCTTTTTTTGTTTCTCTTTACTTTTTGTGGTTTGTCCATCACTATTCCTTACTTCAAGACCTAGGGGAGAAATTTTAGAGAAAGTATAAGAATCCCAACATTTGATTCCACAAACTAATCTAGAAGAAGGTATTAGAGTAAAAGATGTCCATGACTTCCCAACAGAATTTGAAGAGTTATTCTGTGCTTTAGGGGTAGGCAACCTAGTAGTCTTCATCTCCTTATCCTCCTCTTGAAATTCAACTCCAATTGATGCTTTGCAATCTTCCTTTGGAACTTCATCCTTGATTTCATTGATTGTCTTGCAAGCTTCTTTTGTTATCACCACATTGAATGTCTTTCAAGCTTCCTTTGGAGGAAAACCCTTCTCCAAGTGTCTTAGATATCTTTACATTTCAAAGGATAGCGTGGTCATGATAGGTGGTGGGAAGAAGAAATTTCCGTGGAGAAAAAAAAATTAAAGAACAAGATAAAAAATCACTCAAGGAAGGTTGGCTCTGATACCAAATGATATGATCCTAAAAAGGTGCATGTAAAGTTTCGGATCTATCCATGAGTGACAACCAAAATTCGAAGAAGAAGAAGAAAGTAAGCAAATGGATGAAGGTAAGAGATGAGTATGGCGCCACAATTCCAAAGAGAATTGATAAGCCAAGGTGGGGTTCGCCACAAGAATCTTGGATTCTTGATAAGAACAAGGGTGGTTCAACCAAGAACCTAAGAGAGGCTAAACACTATCACAAATGGATTCAAATTCAAATTGAACTCAAAGTTATCATTCATCATGTTTGGGTGTGTTACATATAGTATTTGTGGCTGCCAACTTTTGGCTTCCAAAAAGATACCATAACCCCCTTTATTAACTCACTTAACTAAGCCACTAAATGGTGTATTAAAATGTTCTCTCTCCACCATTATGTGGCTGCTACACTTAACGCTAACTCTTAAACAAATTAAAAGTGTAACCCCATAATTTAAACAAAAACAATAAAATGACTAATAACTTAAAGGAGTTACTTGAGGCATGCAAGCCAAAAGATTCCTCCCAACTAAGCTACCAAACTCATGTAAAAATGAAAACAATATTTTCACCATGATAGAATCCGAATCTGGTCAAGAGGATGAAATACGATTTGTAGATGATTTCCTTAGCTTTCCAACGCACCAAAGAATGTATCGATCGGAGATCTGTAGCTCAAGATACAGTCAAAACAAGAATACGGGTTCATCACAAATGAAAATAAAATTTTCATAAAAAACTAATTTGGCCTTAAATTGTACATCATTCTTGGTTTGCATCACCTATTGACACATGCGTTTATTTTTATATGGCTAAGATATAATGTGCACTACTCCACTAACTGGAACGTGGCTTTGAGCTGCTTCAGAGTATAACTTCCAACTCCTCCATATTTCACATTTTTGCATGGGTAGGCCCACCTTAACGTTAGTGGCTCGTAGTGGAGAATCCCATTGACGTTGTGATCCTTCCACGTTCTGACTTCTATCGAATTACTTCTCCTTTTCAACGGCATTCCTCTTTGTTGATTTTAGGTCTTCTTTTTAAAGTACTTGTCTGTCGAATAGAGCAACTTATGATTCGTAGCACTCTCGTAGAAACCTCTTGGCTTCCTCTTTTTTTTATTCTGACATCACCTATTTTGACATGCCCTAGTAAGTCTCCGTTCGAAATGCTTTTCTTCATACTTAACCATTTTTTTGTGCACTCCTTTCGGCAACTCTCCTTTCGTGCCTTTCGTGCCTTATTCGACCAAAATCTTTTTTTTTTGTCCCAACAATCGCATAAAAGGGAAATTCAATGAATTTATGTCATTATGTTCAATACTTATGCATATTGATATGTGAATAACATAAAATTGAGTCCTAAGCATCAATTATGAAACAGGTAACAACTCAAAACATTGTCTTGTGACTCGACAACTTGTTTATGTTATTCTCTTTATGTTGTCTTTCAATATATATCAAATGCACCGTAAAGATCAAACAATACAACTACTCAAAGTTATTATTTAATCTAAGCTGAATAATTAAAATCAACGAAATAATAATTCTAAATAATTATTGTGACAAGCTAATCTCAATTTTCCCCAACTATCAACACGACCGATGTATGGAAGAGAAGGTTAGGCAGCCCAGATAACCAACCATCTTTATCATTGTTACTAAGCCCAGTAAGGCAAATTCTAGGGTGGGCGAGTGACACAAGTCACTCACCGTGAGAGGCCCTATTTTACCTGCCCCAATAGGTTATTTTTTTTGTACAAAAAGTTTCAGTGGGTCCAACTAAAATTTTATTTTGCAAAGAAGGCCCTCTCATGGTTGTCTTCAACCTCTCGTCCACCTCTTCACCGGCAGGCTTTGCCGCCCTACCACCATACCGATCCCTGCCACCCCATCTCATAGCCATTTGCATCCACTACCTCTGACCAAAACCTGATGGACTGATGGAGGTTGGAACTGCGATCTGTGGCCATGATTTTTCAACCCCTTCTCTCTCACTCCTCCTCTTTTCTCCTCCGCCCCGGCGCACCATCTATATCATTTTTCTGTTTCTCCCTCCGCCCCATCTATAGCAATGCAAATGTCGAATCTGGGCCATCACAGTTCCAAACTTGTCACCGTCCTCCACGCACAGCCACGCTTCGCAAAGCTTTGCTGTTCTAGATACGTTGCAGATCCGCCCAGTCACCGTGTCTCCGCGTCTCCACTGCAATTCCGACTGCCGTCGCCACCGCATAACGCTCCACCGGACCAGAACGACCGCTGCGTACTGCAGCAACCTCCGCCGTGCCATCACGTCGTCCATCCGCCGCACCGTCACACCTCCAGTCGCCGCAGCTCCTCTTAACAGCAACACTTAGGTTGCAGGTTTTCTGACTGAAGAAGATGAAGCCTATTTTGGGCTTGGGTCACCTTGTTGGGCCTAGAGTTTTTTAACACCAAAACTCATGTGACATTTTTTAATGAGTTTGGCAGAAAATTAAAAAAGAAGAAGTAAATATTCCTTCTCTAAAACTAAAGAAAATTCATTAAAAAAATCAGAATATCTAAAAAATGGAAAGGAAATTAAATAAAAAAAATCTTGTTCTTTGAATTTAAAAAAATTCTAAAAAGAGAATTTAACCTGTGTGATATACTTAAATATATGTATCTACTGGCTCCCCCAATTTTTTTTACTCAACATCTGCCATTGGTTAGGGTTATGGTATATGTTTATGTCCATTATTGACTACAAATAATATAATAAACACAGGTAGGATAACGATATTAAACCAAAAACACCAATCAAAATATTGTTAAGGAAATACAAAAAAGAATAATTTATAATTAGACATATGAACCAATATTAAAGAAAATTACTTAAATTATATAGTGAATTTATAATAAGATTATATACTAAATATATTTAATAGATTATAATTATACATATGTATTTATATATGTATATATAAATGATGGATTCAAATCAGTTCTTACTAGCGATTTTTTACCAACTTTCGTTAATTTTGGGTCGATTGATCGATTCTCACTAGCTCTAAAATCAGCTGATCTTTTAGGTATAATGGACTGGACACCCGACCAGTTCCCAACCAAATTGGTTGAACCGGCATATTTAGTTTGATTTTCAAAGAAACTCAAATTTCTTAATTGTATTTTTTTTTTGTTAATATATGTTAATATTTAGGGGGGGGGGGGGGGGGGGGGTGTTAAAATGTATTTTATTATTTTTATAATCAAAATAAATATTATAATATTTAAATGAATTTTAATTAGGTGTCACATTATTCACTTATGAACATTTCTCATATAAAGTTTTAAATTAGAGTAGAATAAAATATAAGTTTAATTGGTATACATTATGTGCTAACATAATTTTTTGTACAAATTAGTGTTTACCTGATTTATCAGCCAAATCGCTTGCAATGATTCTCCCAGGTCAATTTTCAAAAATGAAAATGAAAACAAAAGTTATATAAAGAAATTTAATTATACAAAAGAAATGATATCAATTATTCTAATTAATTATATAGACTAAAAATTAATTAGACATTTACTTAGTTGATATAATTTTTATATAGTTAATATATTATATATAATTTACATTCTCATTTCTATTTTTGAAAATTGACCTAGAAGAATCATTACAAGCGAATTAGCGGATTAATCGGGTAAGCATTAATTTGCATAAAGAATACATGTTTGAGCCATTTGGAAATGGTTGGCCCAATAAGACACGATTGACCCCATTTGGACATGCTTAACCCAAAATGACATGACTAACCCAATTGGACATCATCTGGGCCATATTAGGCCAAACAGAGTCACACCGGTCCAACTGGGTCCTATCAATTCAAGTGTAAGCCTTACACTGACATGATCCTAATTTGGACGTGATTAACCTAATTGGACATGATTGACCCGATTGGACATAATATGGACTTTATTGGGCCAAACAGGGTCACACCGGCCCAACCATGTCCTATCGATTCAAGTGTAAATCGTACACTAACATGTACATAATATGGGTCATATTGGGCCAAACTCGGTCACACTTAGCCCAATAAGACTTACTCGGTTGTCTTAATACTTACCTGACCGTATAAAATTTACACGGCCCAGATTGGACTTATGCATCGTTTGATTGATCATTCTTATGAGTAGCTTCCTTTTCTCAAAATTCACATGATCAATAATATGTTACGTTTAAAATAATTTCCTCTAATTAGCATGATTCCTATCATCTTGATAAGTGTCTTAATTTAATCAAAGACTTTGTCATATCAATTAAATAACTAAATAATTAATATGAAGACTATGTGTTATTTTAATATTTATTTATCAATAATATTTTATAATCCTTCTATTTTTAAGATTCAAAAAATAAATTTCCAAATAAAAATTGCATCTATATCATTTATACTTTTTTTTACAAGGTTTATACTTTTATTTATTAATTTCAAATTTAACTTAATCATGTATCGTGTTTTCAAATAATATGATTTTTCAGTCAATTCATTTGCAATTATTCTCCTATATCAATTTGCAAATATTGGAATGTGAATAGAAGTTAAATATAATATACTAATTATATAATAAATTATACCACTTATTTTAATTAACTATATAGACTAAAAAATTAGTTTGTCATGCATAAAACTTTTGAATATAAATATGTACTATATTTACACATACATATATATACATATATATAACAGGGTTAGGGTTAGGGTATATTTTATCTCCATCATTGACTATAAATAATATAGTGAACACGGTTAGGATAAAAATATTAAACTGTGTGTTTAATTGGTATACACTATGTACCAACATACTAGTTGATGCAAATTAATGCTTACCTGATTTACCCACTAATTCACTGGTAATGATTTTCCTAGGTCAATTTTCAAAAATCAAAATGAAAACAGAAGTTATATATGATACACTAATTATACCAAAAAAATGATATCAATTATTTTAATTGATTATATAGACTAAAATTTAATTAGACATATATATAAGAAAAATGCTAGCATCACTTTCTTTATCACACTCCTCTTCAACACACCATTTATTATTGGGTGAATTTCATGTCAGACCCATCAAAGGACATGGTCCCAAATGAAATTCACCGAATAACAGAGGGTATGTTAAGAGGAGTGTGATACTAGAATTGCTTTATAAGTAATTGATATACAGACTAAAAAATAATTACAAGCGAATTAGCGGATAAATCGGGTAAGCGTTAATTCGCATCAAAGAGTACATTGGTAAATAGAATATATTAATTAAACTCAAATTTTATTCAACTATAATTTAAAACTTTATACGAAGAATGCTCTTAAGTGTAATGCAACACCTAATTGAAATTCATTTAAATCTTAGAATAATATGTTTTATTTTCAAACTAATAAAATACAATTTAACCCATAAAAATTATTTATCTTTGTTCGTTGATTTTATCTTATGAATTATATTATATGATTATTATATTTTAATTTTAATTTTAATTTGTCTTAATTTTTTACTTAATATAATACATAATATATATTAAAATAAATATTTAATTATTACATGTTCGATCATGGTTCAATCACTAAATCTTGAACTAGTGCCTTCACTGATTCAATGATCAGTCCTATTTTTAAAACTTTGCTTGATGCCTACACCGATTTATCCGTACCCATTGTGCGGGTTGTTGGTTTGGCTTCAAACACTCAAGAGGGGGGGTGAATTGAGTTTTCTAGAAACTTTCCCTCTTTAAAAAAAATATTTTCAAAACAGGTTTGTTGCCTCATGATGAATGGCTCTTTACAAAATCTTGAATTGAAAATGACGAGGATAAGATGAATCAAGATCAGAACTGATACAATACAAATCAAGTTCTAAACTCAGTAAAGCCAATCAAGCAATGTTTGGTGTTGCATTTAGAGTTCAAGATAACAGGTTATGCACAATTCAGATTTAAGCATAAACAATCAAGAGCAAGTGACATTGGTTCAGTTCAGTGTTTAAGAACAGAAATTGATTAACTCAGATTTGATCACTTGTGATACAAGATTCAGTTTAGTTTTTACAACCTAAAACCTGATTTTAAACACTTCAGTTCAGATCACAACTTCCACAATGATTCAATTCAGTTTTTAACTATCAAGAACAGAAGTTAATAAAGAACTTAAACCATCAAGAACTCAGACATATGTATGTATATGCGCAAAAACAGAAATTAAAATGATTGAGTTCAGGAAAACCACACAACCAGATTTATACTGGTTCAGTCACCAGCACTGTGACCGACATCCAGTCCCCACGCCACTTTTGGGTATTCACACACTAATCAAACAAGATTTACCCAGGTGCTTGAAAAACATTTACACCACAGAGCACTCTTTCACCTTGGGATACCAAACCCTTGTGAAAAGCCTCAATGTTCTTTCAACCTTAGGGATACCATGCCCTAATCACTCAGAGAGATTCCCCACTCTCTTACAACCAAATAGAAAGAAAAACGTTGTTCTCTAAACTCTCAGAAGTTGGATATAGAAGTTGAAACTCTAATGAGAAAGGAACACTCTTTTTCACAATAAAGCTCAAGAAAGATGATGAATGATTTTCACAATTGATCTATCAAATTGATTTCGTGTTATTCTGTATCTTGTAAAGTGTTCTCTTAGTCCCAATATTTATAGAAAACAAATTGTAACTGTTGGGATTAGTTAGAAACAAATTTAGGATCATAACAGATTCGGTTAAACTGATTCAGGTTTCTTATACATGGGTTGAGTACAGGGATGTATTAGCCAAGATTCATACTGATAATTCTTGTACACCTGTGTAGTACAAGGTTGTACGTGTTTTTCAAAACTGATAGTTATTGTACACCTGTGTAATATATGGCTGTACGTATTTCTCAAAAAACCGATCTTGGTTAATTAACCAGTACACCCATTCAGTACATCTATGTATTAATGAACATCAAATTTTTCAGAAACCTGAATACACGCGTACAGAGAATATGTACAGGGCCGTATTCAGTTAACCATTAATAATTGATCTGATTTCATGACATAGAGAGGTGTAGTACATCTATGTACTGAATGTCAAAAACCTTTTATTCATTTGTCAGTTATAGAATAAGGTATACTCCAATTGAATGCATGGTTGTACTGACAAAGAATTTTAATTTGAAAAAATCATTTTCTTTAAAACTTATTCCTTTTTAATGCAATTATGAAAAATGATTTTCTGCATGCATCTCTTAAATGAGCTATTTGTGATCAAGAGAAGCTCTTCTCTTACAGATCATCTAAGACTAAAAATCTAATCTCCTTTAAGCTTTGTCTTGAAGATTCCTTGATCCTTGCCTTTGCTTCTTTCTCTTTTGATTACTTCAAGTTCATATTTGGATATTCCTCTTGAATTGCTCACTGACCTTGATATTCATAGCTTGATACCTGTCTTTGAAATTGGATACTAAAAACACTTGCACACACATTAAATGATATGTTTGTCATACATCAAAATCTCTAATTCATTGAGTCTTACAAACTCCCCCTTTTTTATTATGACAAACCTTTTAACAAATTATGAAATCATAGTGTAATAAAGCAGAAGCTAAGTGTTTTTATAAAACAAGGTTCATGATATCAGAGCAAAAAAAAATTCATTTGACTCCCCATTAATATGTGACTCCCCCTCAGTATATGCATCTCAGTTTTAAGTCAAAGTTGTTATCAACATCTCATACATTTTCCTCCCCATTTTGGCATTATAAAAAAGGTAAGGGATTAAACCATTTAAAACAGTAGAGAAGATTACATTTCAATCATAGCTTAGCATATAGAAAGAGTTCATCAAAATAGTTCATAGAGATAAAGAGCACAAAAAAATAGAATCCATCAAACAGTTATAGACGAAGGCATTTAGCCTTTCATACAAGTTCAAAATAGAGTTTTAAGACCTAAAGAGAAGTCCTAAAACTAGATTGATCCTTGGTCCCTGGTTGATGGTTCAGCAGGGGTGTCCTCATGTTTTTCAGCTTCCTTCATAGCAGCTTTTGCAATGTCTGCAACATTCACAGTTTCTGGATTTGGAGCATTAGGTGCAGGGTTTGGAAAAATCAACTCCTAGCACTTCTTTGATTGAATCAACACTCTTTTCTATCTTGATCATTATTGAGTTCAGATTTGCTATTGCAAGCATTTCTGCCAAATGCCTCTTGGTTTGCCTTCCATCCATATTTCTTAGCATATTTAGTATCTGTTAAGCAAAACCAGGAGTAACATTTCCTTGTGCATCAGAGGGTTCAATTGCAGTGTTCACTTCATTCCCAGCTTTTCTAATCAATATTCCATCAATTCTCTTCAGCTTCATTTTGCTTACTATTTCCTTATCAAACTTATGATTCACTCTTCTACAGAGGTTCTTTTCTTCTCCATCCAGAGGAACATTAAAATGAGCCAACAATTTGCACACCAGTCCAGGATACATAAGAGCCATCTTGCTCTTCTTACATTCCAGCATATGTGTAGCAATACAGTATCCCCAGCTGATTTGATACTCATTCAGCATAGCCCACATCAGCATTATATCATTGTTCTACAGAAGTGAGTGATTTCCACCTCTTGGAATTAGAATCCTACACAAAGCATAGTGCAGTAGCCTATTCTCAATACTCAGCACACTTGTGTAGGTGACCCTACCTTCAGGTTCATCATTTGTTACTAAGCTGTTTCTAACTGTGGTCCTATCATATTCATTGTACCATTCAGAATCAGGACCAGTTCCAGCAGTGCTTGGTCCAGAAAATGGTAAACCAGCAAAGTTGCTAAACTCCTCTAGAGTCATCCTAATCTTAACACCTTTAACCTCAGAACTGATTCCACTAGCATTCATCTCAAAATTTGAGTAAAACACTTTGATCGAAAAAGGGTAATAGTCAAACTTGATTTCCAGAAAATCCTTAACCTTTTGTTTGATTAGAGTTTGTGTAAACTCAAAACCATTATCTTCAAAATACTTTAAGTCCATTATCCTAGGTTCAACAATATCTCTATCTCTGAAATTTTGCTTAAATAATTCCTTTTGATCATTATCAGAGAAATATTTGTAGAAAACCATCTTCATCCATAAATGATGCTGAAGCAGTCTTTTGCTTCTTCTCTTTCTGCTTGGAAGGTTCCACTTCCTTCATCTTCTTCTTTTCAGCATTTTTGGAAGTTTCCACTTCCTTTCTCTTCTTTTCAGCACCTTTGTATGGGATAGGAGCAGTGTTATTGGTTCTTTCCATGTTAGGCTTCTATTTGGATAGAGACATGGTTGAGATTAGCTCTGCTAGGGTTTTGGATTAGGTGGAGAGAGAGTTGGTTTCAAAGGATTTGAATTTGAAACAGGGCACTCTTACAGGGCTTTATACAACTTTCGCATACTGGGGTGTAATACACCTGTGTATTAATGAAAGTTCATTATGAGTTAGTCTTACTTTTCATACATTCCTCTTGTACACCCGTTTATACTTATGACATTCAGGAATTGTGTTTCAGATTTGGAATACATCGATGTATAACAGGGATGTATGAGACTAAAACACAGGGAAAATAATTCCTGATATTCTATACAACTATTGATCACACCCATGTATGAAATTAATTTCATATTTTGATATATGTACATGGGTTCAGTACATAGGTGTACCTGATCAATTTTATTTTTTTCACTGAAACTCTATACAAATCACACAAAGATCAACCATCTCAAAACAAATCATGCATCAATAAGACATATTTACACAAAGATACAAACATACAAACACTTTTAACAGATATCAGATATAGGATTGATAAATTATGCTCAATTCTCTTCTAATGAAAAAAAAAATCTTTCCTTGTTTAAAGGCTTGGTGAAGATATCAGCAAGTTGCTTTGTAGTATCAACATATTCAATCATAATTTCTCCACTTTGAACATGATCTCTAATAAAGTGATGTCCAATTTCTATATGTTTGGTTCTAGAGTGCATCATGGGATTCTTAGTTAGGTTAATTGCACTTGTGTTATCACATCTAGTGGGAACTTGGTCTAGTTGCACACCATAATCAACTAATTGTTGTTTCATCCATAAAACCTGTGCACAACAGCTACCAGCTGCTATATACTCAGCCTCAGCAGTGGATAAAGCCACACTAGATTGCTTTTTACTAAACCATGATACTAATGAATTACCTAGTAAATGGCAAATTCCACTTGTACTCTTCCTATCTAGTTTACAACCAGCAAAGTCAGAGTCTGGGTAACCAATTAAAGTGCATGTAGCTCCCTTAGGATACCATAATCCCATGCCTTTTGTTCCTAACAGATATTTAATAATCCTTTTTACAGCTGTTAAATGTGATTCTTTAGGATTTGCTTGATACCTAGCACACATACACATACTGAACATGATATCTGGCCTACTTGCTATAAGATAAAGTAATGAGACTATCACACCTCTGAATTTTGAAACATCAACAAGTTTACCATGTTCATCCTTGTCTAAATAGAAGGAGGTACTCATTGGTGTAGCCATCTCCTTAGCATTTTCCATGCCAAACTTCTTGATCAACTCATTGTAGTACTTTGTTTGGCTAATGAAGATTCCATTTTCAGTTTGCTTTATTTGAAGTCCAATGAAAAATTTCAGCTCACCCATCATAGACATTTCAAATTCATTCTGCATAAGACTTGCAAACTCATTGCACAAATGCTCATTAGTAGCACCAAATATGATGCCATCTACATATATTTGTACAAGTAAAGTGTTGTGTGACTTTTTCTTAGTGAACAACGTTGTGTCAACTTTACCTCTTTTAAAGCCATTTTCTATGAGAAAATTACTTAACCTTTCATACCAAGCTCTAGGAGCTTGCTTTACGCCATACAGTGCTTTAGACAGTTTATAAACATGGTTAGGCAATGAATTATTCTCAAAACCAGGTGGTTGACCAACATATACTTCCTCTTGTATAAATCCATTCAAGAAAGCACTCTTAACATCCATTTGATACAATTTAAATCCCATTATGCAAGCATATGCAAGTAACATTCTTATAACTTCTAATCTTGCTAATGGTGCATATGTTTCATCATAATCTATGCCTTCCTCTTGATTATACCCTTTATCTACTAATCTAGCCTTGTTTCTCACAATTATGCCATTCTCATCCATTTTATTCCTAAAAACACATTTTGTGCCAATTACTTGACTGTTCTTTGGTTTAGGCACCAGTTTCCATACTTGATTTCTCTCAAATTGGTTTAACTCATCTTGCATAGCCATCATCCAATGTTCATCTATTATAGCATCATCTATATTTTTAGGTTGAGACACAAATGTCATATGATTACATGCATTTCTAAGAGATTATCTAGTAGTTACCCCCTTTGAGATTTCACCAATGATATTGTCTAGAGGGTGATTTCAAGCAATTCTCCACTCCTTTGGCAAGTCAGGTTGCTGTTCTATTTGTTCTGGTTACATCAGCTTTTCTTTTATGCTTCCAACTCCTTCATTCTCTTGTTGCTCTTCTAAGATATTCTTCTCAATTGAATCTACAAGATCATCAATAACAACATCCTTTCCCAACCTTTTGGGGTTAGACTCATCAAATGTAACATGCAAAGATTCCTCAATAGTTTGTATTCTCCTGTTATAGATTCTAAATAATTTATTAGTTAGAGAATAACCTAGGAAAATTCCTTCATCTGCCTTTGCATTAAATTTTCCAAGATTATCCTTTCCATTGTTAAGTACAAATCACTTACAACCAAAGCCATGCAAGTGTGATATGTTTGGTTTTCTTCCTCTATAGAGTTCACAAGGAGTTTTCTTTAAGATAGGCCTTATCAAAACTCTGTTTAGCACATAGCAAACTGTGGTCACAGCATCTGCCCAAAATTGTTTTGGTAGGCTAGAGTCATTCAACATAGTTCTAGAAATCTCCTCCAATGATCTATTCTTTCTTTCCACTACTCCATTTTGTTGTGGAGTTCTAGGAGCTGAAAAATTATGTTGAATGTCATGCTCATCACAAAAGTTTTTAAAAACTTCATTTTGAAATTCTCCCCCATGATCACTTCTTATAAAAACAATTTTCATGCCATTTCACAATTTTGGCCATTCTCTTAAATGCAGCAAATGCATTACTCTTATGAGATAGAAAGTATGTCCATGAGTATCTAGAGTAATCATCTACTATTCCTAAGGCATTCAAGTTTCCACCAAAGCTTTTGGTTCTATATGGACCAAATAAATCCATGAGCAAAAGTTGCAAGGGTCTAGTTGTTGAAACAATGTTCTTAGGTTTGAAAGAGAACTTCACTTACTTTCCCTTTTGACATGCATCACATAGGCCATCGTTCACAAATTTCAGTTTAGGCAATCCATCCACAAGATCTTTAGAAATCAGTTTGTTTAAGTGGTTCATGTGGATATGTGCAATCCTTCTATGCCAAAGCCAATTCTCTTCCTCTTTTGAAATTAGACAACATGCATTATTTGAAGAGATATTATCAAAATCAAGCATATAGATGTTATCTGTCCTATGTCCAATCAATTTCAAATTTGTATCATGCTGATTTTCTATCATGCAGCTATTGGAATTGAATTTTACCTTATAACCTTTGTAACATAGCTGACTTATACTCAAGAGATTATGCTTTAGTCCCTCAACATATAGTACATTTTCAATGATTGTAGTTGAGTCACTTCCTATGGTGCCAATGCCAAGTATTCTCCCTTTGTTATTGTCTCCATATGTAACACTTCCACTTGATTTTGGAGTAAAGGTAATGAACTTGCTTCTGTCTCCTGTCATGTCCTTGGAACAGCCACTATCAAGGTACCATTTAACATTCTTGGCTTTCCAACACACCTACAAAATAGAATTCATGTTTGTGCTTTAGGTACCCAAAACTGTTTGGGTTTTTTAGAGTTAGTTCCACCAAAAGTTCCTTTAGGAACCCACACATACTTGTACTTATTATATGCATCATTTCTGTAAAAGCATGTAGAAGCAGTGTGACCTTTTCTAGCACAAAAATAGCATTTAACAAATGGAGTATTTGAGGACTTAGGTGCAGCAAAAAATTTCTTGAAAGATTTCTCATGTATCTTAGGTTCATAGCCTATTCCAGCCTTATCATAAACACACTTTTGTTATCCTGACAAAGCATTCAAATTTTCTCTACCATTTGTGAATCTTGCTAAGTCATTTTTCAGTTTTACCACTTCTTTAGATAATGTGCAGCACTAAGAACAGTTAGAGCTAGATGCAATCAAGACTTTATTCCGAGCTTCTAGTTCTCTTTCTTTCATTTTCAAGCATGCATATTCATCACATTGTTTAGCAATTACTTTTCTAGATGAGACAAGTTGTTTTGCAATTTTAAGATATTCAGCATGCAACTCATCAAATGCATCTTTCAATTCATCAAAAGTAGGTTGTGAATTAGAATTTACCTCACTCTCTGTCACTATGATTACTTGTCATCAAGCACAAGTTTGCTTCCTCAGATTCAGATTATTCAGAAGATTCCATGTCATTATCATCCCAAGCAATGTATGCTTTCCTTGGCTTTTTCCATTTCTTATCCTTTGAATCAAACTTTTCAGATTTGTCTTTCTTTTGCAGCTTTGGACAGTCAAGCTTGATGTGGCCAATCTTTCCACATTCATAGCATGTGATGTTGTTGGAAGAATTATCACCTTTGCTGAAATTTTTCTTACGAAAGGTAGAAGGCTTTCTTTTGAAGTTTCCCTTCTTCCTTAGGAACTTCTTGAATCTTATAACTAGCATTCTCATTTCTTCTTCAGATTCTGCATCATGTTCTGATTGCTCATCATCACTGTCTTCTATCTCTTTTGCTTGTGACTTGAGAGCCAATCCTTTCTTCTTTTTGTCAGTTTCTTCACTTTCATTTAGTATGTTCAACTCTAGTTCATGCTCTTGCAGTTTGCCAAATAGTGTTGCAATGGTCATTGAAGAAAGATCTCTAGATTCTGAAATCGCAGTGACTTTAGGCTGCCACTCTCTACTTAGGCATCTCATCACTTTGTTGATTTGATCTTCATTTGATATAGCTTTTCCAAGTCCAGCCATTTGGTTAACAATGAGTGTGAACCTCTTTTGCATATCACTCATTGGTTCTCCTTGCTTCATTCTGAATAACTCATACTCATGTGTGAGGGTGTTCATTCTTGCTCTTTTGACATTAGTAGTTCCTTCATGTGTTACTTGTAGTGTATCACACATCTCCTTTGATGTCTTGCAATTAGAAACCCTGAAAAACTCATCACGACTCAAAGCAGAAGTTTGTAAGATGTGGAAACGGTTCTTAGTCAGGAGGAAGGGTGAATTGACCATTTTAAAACTTTTTAAAAACAATGTTTAACTTCCCTTTTTCAAATGGAGTAGCTAGATAGTAAACTTTCCTTGAAGCTTAAGCAAGAAACAATTGCAATACAAATTTAAGAATGCATGTAAAGAAATATATTCAATTGCAAAACCTAAGAGATAGTATCATACAACAATCATGCACTATAGTATCATAAGCATAGAACATAAAGAATCATGCATACGATAATAAAGATTGCAAGAAAGTAATGAGAGTAGGGATAGAGAAAGTGACACAAGTATTTTACTGGTTCGGCCCACAACCTGAGTGGCCTACATCCAGTCCCCAAGAATCCCCTTGGAGAAATTCACTATGACAAAGTTTGTACAAGTGATACCACACTCCTTACAAAATTCATTCTCCTCTAGTAGGATACCTCACCCACTAGAACCATACTCTCAAGAGATACCTCACTCATGAAAACTTGTTGGATACCTCACCAACAACTCACACACAAGAGATACCACACTCTTGCACCTTGTTGGATACCACAACAACAATCACCACAAGAGATACCACACTCTTGTATACAATCCACAAGAGATACCACACTCTTGCCAACAAAGGGATGCCTCACCCTTATTTTGAAGGATACCTCACCAACAAATATTTTTCTCCAATGGCCACTTTGAAGGATACCTCACCAACAAAGGTTTATGACCCTCAATAGATACCTCACCCTTGAGAACCTTGGGATCCACACTCCCAATACAAAACTCAAAAAACAAGTTGAGTAGAAGAGAAAATCCTAGCACAAACACTTGCGCATCAAAGCTTGTAAGCTTCTAGATCACTTGTAACAAAGGTTGAGTAGATGGCTTGCTATTTTGGCATTATAACAGTATATTTTTGCATATGATTTCGTTGCCAAAACTCTTAAACACATACCCTTTATATAGACTTCAATAGGAGCTAAAAAACTGAAGTTTTGCTGATTTTTAGGGTGAGTATTTGAATACTCTTACAGGGTATTTGAAATCTCCCTGTGATAAAACCCAACAAACTTAACAGAATGGTAGTATTTGAATACTCACAGGGGTATTCGAATTCTCCCTTCAAAAATTTCCAAATTGCATTTGTAATGCCATACATGAGTTGGTATTTGAATACTCTAGAAGGAATTTCGAGTTTTCCTTAAAGTAGACCAATATACAACTATGTATGTGATTACTTATACCTTAAAAACATTTTTCGACATTTGGCATTTGATAATAGCTCTAATTGATTTCGATTTTTAGGTTTAGCATTATTATCTTCTTAATTTTGTTAAGCCATCTAACCAAACTAAGTTACTTATGACTTACATCAAAACCCTAGAAAAGCAAACATAACATCAAAACGATTACAACATTTTCAATCAACATGATCATCATCAAAACACATTTCATATCTTCATTCTTGACCATGGGTGGAGATGTTCTTCACGGAAGCATACTTGAGACTTGAATCTCATCATCATCTACAATCTCCCCCTTTTGATGATGACAACTCTTTTGATATGAAGACAACTCTTTGATCGTTTGATGAAACTTGAATCTTGCTTTGCTTTTGTATCATAAGGTTTTGATGACTTGTGAATAAGGTGTATCATTATTTTGCTGAACTCCCCCTGAATATGTGAACACTCCTTCTGAGTAGATTTAGAGAGTCCTGCAAAATAAACACAAAAGCACACCTTTTCTCCCCCTTTGGCATTATCAAAAAGCATAGTATATGTGGAGAGAAAAGACACAATATTCACAAATATATATGTAATAGATGTCATACATGCACAATCAAAAAATATATCGAGTAAGTTCAAAGCATGCATACTAGCATGCATACTAGCATCCATAATAGCATATGTGTGATGGATATCTGAATCAACTGTATCAGAGCAAAGATACCAACAAAGGTAAATATAGTACAGTCATCCAACAGTCATGCATAGGTCATAAAAGATCACACCAGGTCCAGGATGTCAGAGAAAAGTATGTATACCAACAGAGGTATACGAATACAGTCATCCAGGAATAAAACAATCATCACTCAAATCCATAGTGGTATCAGAGCAATAGAAAGATCATACAGTCATCCAACAAAATATAATCATATAAAGCATAGAAACTCATTTCTCATCATCATCTTTAATTTGCATACCAATGTTTCATGCATATATAAAGACACATGATCTACTGTTTGGATTACTATATTCATATGTATTGCTCATCCATACAGTAGTAATAAAGCAGAGGTCATACATAGGTCCAAGATAAATCAGAGAGATGTAGAAGGCATACAATCATCCAGCATAATAGAACATTAAAGCATTGAGAAGAGGAACTAAGAAAATTAAATATCATCATTATCACTATCCTCTTCATCATTAAACTGAAAATGTATCCTCCATATACTGAAATCTCAACATTAGGACCAAATTTTTGTTGAGTATTCGAATACAACAAGTGGTATTCGAATACTACAAATAAAACAGGGAAAATTTGTAGAGTATTCGAATACACTGTAGTGGTATTCGAATACTACCTAGACAGAGAGCCAAAAAGACATAGATTTCACATAAATTCATGCATATTGCTCATCCAGAGATCAAATCACATACTTATAAGATTAAATATCAATATATACAAGATATGAATCAAACAAACATGCATCCAAACAATCATAGCATATAAGATCAATCAATACATGTTTCATCTATGATCCCTAGTTCTCTTCTTATATAAAAGAAGTTTTCTTTAGGTAAAGGTTTGGAGAAAAAGCTTGATAATTACATGTTTGCTTCCATAAATACCAAATGTAAAGAATTACCCTTGAGATACCCAATTTTGTTTGGGTCTTTGGAGAATTGTCTTAGGTATGCTCCCCTAAGACCCACATCAAGTTACAATTATCAACACCTTTTATTTTGATATAACATTTTGAAATATGGTGTCCATGCTTGCAACAAAAATAGCATTTTATAGTTGACTTCTTGTGTTTGCTTGATGGAACAAATTGAGTCTTGTTGGAGGCTTTAGCATCAAATGGATTGTATCCCAATCCGGCCTTAACAAAACTCATAGTTTGTTTACCAAGTAAGACATTAAGATTGTTACTTCCATTTGTGAACCTTGCAAGTGACTTTTTCAAATCAATGTTTTCACTTTCCAAATTCTTGCAATTTTTATAAGTGGTGCAACATTCTTTCTTTTTTAAAGAAAGATCATGAGAGCATTCATAAATCATTCCTAAGGTTTCATTTTCAAGATTAAGCTCATCTATCTCCTTTTTTGATTTTGAAACATTATTTTCTAAAATAGAGATAGTTTTATTTTAAGAGGAAATGATTTTAGCAAAGTCTAAGACATTCATCATACAACTCATCAAATGCATATTGCAAATCATCATAAGATGGTAAAGAAGGTTCGGAATCACTTACCCCATCATCACTTTGGTGACTTGCAAGTAAACAAATTTTACTACCTCCTTTTGTTCATCTTCACTTGAAGAAGTTTCTTCATGATCCTCCCAAGCTTTTTATACATAGATCACTTCGCTCTTTTGTGGCCACTCTTCCCACATTCATAGCAAACTATGGAAGATTGTTTTCTCTTGGAGCTTTTCTTCTTCTTGAGGAATTTGTTAAATTTCTTCATGAGACATTGGATATCTTCTTCATCGGAATCTTCACTTGAACTTTCTTCTTCATCTGAAGAGCCCTTATATGATTCTTTTAGAGCAACACTTCTCTTTATGTTGTTTACTTCTTCATGCTCAAACAATCTTCAGAGCTCAAGTTCATGTTCTTGAATCTTTCCAAAGGGTGTAGCAAGAGACATAGTAGATAGGTTTCTTGACTCCACAATAGCCGTGACCTTAGGTTACTAAGACCTATTCAAACATCTTAGAACTTTGTTAATAAGATCCTCATTATCAAACACTTTACCAAGAGCACTCAATTGGTTAACAATATATGTAAAACGTTTTTACATATCACATATAGATTCACAATGCATCATTCTAAACAATTCATACTCATGGGTTAAAGTATTCATCCTAGATCTCCTTACTTCACTTGTGCCCTCGTGGGCTACCTCAAGTGTATCCCACATTTCCTTTCCGGAATTGCAAGTAGAGATTCTAAAGAACTCATCAATACTAACTCCCGTAGTAATGATGTTCTTAGCCTTGTTATATAATTGGACCTTCTTCTTATCATCATCGGTCCATAAAGATCTAGGTTTATCTTTTTCCTCTACATTAACAACATGTTTAGGCATAAAAGGACCATTCATAACCGTATCCCATATATCAACATCTATTGCCTCAATGAAAATTTTCATCCTTGCTTTCCAATAAGGATAACCTTCACCATTGAAAATAGGGGGTTTAGAAATAGAAACATAATCACTTGTCCCATTTGATTGAGAAACCATTTCCACGAGACTTGAAAGGTGATTAACCGTATTCAAGAACCCGCTCTAGATACCAATTGTAAGATGTGGAAACGGTTCTTAGTCAAGAGGGGGGTGAATTGACCTTTTTAAAACTTTTCAAAAACAATGTTTAACATCCCTTTTTCAAATGGAGTAGCAAGATAGTAAACTTTCCTCAAAGCTTAAGCAAGAAACAATTGCAATACCAATTCAAGGATGCACTTAAAGAAAGATATTCAATTGTATAAGCTAAGAGATAGTATCATACAACAATCATGCACTATAGTATCATAAGCATAGAACATAAAGAATCATGCATACGGTAATAAAGATTGCAAGAAATTAAAGAGAGTAGGGATAGAGAAAGTGACACAAGTATTTTACTGGTTCGGCCCACAACCTGAGTGGCCTACGTCCAGTCCCCAAGAATCCTCTAGGAGAAATTCACTATGACAAAGTTTGTACAAGAGATACCACACTCCTTACAAAAGTCACTATCCTCTAGTAGGATACCTCACCCACTAGCACCATACTCTCAAGAGATACCTCACTCTTGAAAACTTGTTGGATACCTCACCAACAACTTACACACAAGAGATACCACACTCTTGCACCTTGTTGGATACGGCAACAACAATCACCACAAGAGATACCACACTCTTGTATAAAATCCTCAAGAGATACCACACTCTTGCCAACAAAGGGATGCCTCACCCTTACTTTTAAGGATACCTCACCGACAAAGATTTTTCTCCAATGGCCACTTTGAAGGATACCGCACCAACAAAGGTTTATGCCCCTCAAGAGATACCTCACCCTTGAGAACCATGGGATCCACACTCCCAATACAAAACTCAAAAACAAATTGAGTAGAAGAGAAAATCCTAGCACAAACACTTGTGCATCAAAGCTTGTAAGCTTCTAGATCACTTGTAACAAAGGTTGAGTAGATGGCTTGCTATTTTGGCATTATAACAGTATATTTTTGCATATGATTTCGTTTCCAAAACTCTTAAACACATACCCTTTATATAGACTTCAATTGGAGCTAAAAAACTAAAGTTTTACAGATTTTTAGGGTGAGTATTCGAATACTCTTACAGGGTATTTGAAATCTCCCTGTGATAAAACCCAACAAACTTAACAGAATGGTAGTATTTGAATACTCACAGGGGTATTCGAATTCTCCCTTCAAAAATTTCCAAATTGCATTTGTAATGGCATACATGAGTTGGTATTTGAATACTCTAGAAGGAATTTCGAGTTTTCCTTAAAGTAGACCAATATACAACTATGTATGTGATTACTTATACCTTAAAAACGTTTTTCGACATTTGGCATTTGATAATAGCTCTAATTGATTTCGATTTTTAGGTTTAGCATTATTATCTTCTTAATTTTGTTAAGCCATCTAACCAAACTAATTTACTTATAACTTACATCAAAACCCTAGAAAAGCAAACATAACATCAAAACGATTACAACATTTTCAATCAACATGATCATCATCAAAACACATTTCATATCTTCATTCTTGACCATGGGTGGAGATGTTCTTCACGGAAGCATACTTAAGACTTGAATCTCATCATAATCTACAAAGTTGTTATATTCTTAGCACGTGCATTATATTTAACTCTCCTCTTATCATCCTCATTCCTTTCAGTTTTAGGCTTATTTCTTGGAGCACCATTTTCATCAACAGTAGAGGGGACAAATGGTTCATTTTCTACTGCATCCCATAAGTCAACACATCCTGCCTCAAGAAAGATAACCATCCTTTCGTTCCAACAGATATACTCAGATCCATTGAAGGCAGGAGGGCGTGCAAGGGAAGCCTCTTCATTCAAATAGTCATTTGAAGTCATAGCTCTTGAAGCTGTTAAGCCAAACTCAAGAGTTTAGCTCTGATGCCAATTATTGGTTTGGCTTCAAACACTCAGGAGGGGGGGGGGGGGGGGGGATTAATTAATTTTTATAAAAACTTTCCCTATTTAAAAAAAATCTTTTCAAAACAGGTTTGTTGCATCAGGATCTTTAATAAAAACAGTGAAGGGCTTTTTACAAAATCTTGAATTGAAAATGATGAGGATAAGATGAATCAAGATCAGAATTGATACAACACAAATCAAGTTCTAAACTCAGTAAAGCCAATCAAGCAATGTTCAGTGTTGCATTTAGAGTTCAAGAACAGGTTATGCACAATTCAGATTTAAGCATAAATAATCAAGAACAAGTGATATTGGTTCAGTTTAGTGTTTAAGAACATAAACTGATTAATTCAGATTTGATCACTTGTGATGCAAGATTCAGTTTAGTTTTTACAACCTAAAACCTGATTTTAAACACTTCAGTTCAGATCAAAACTTGCACAATGAATCAATTCAGTTTTTAACTATCAAGAACAAAAGTTAATAAAGAACATAAACCATCAAGAACTCGGTCATATGTATGTATATGCGCATAAAATAGAAATTAAAAAGATTGAGTCCAGGAATACCACACAACCTGATTTATACTGCTTCAGTCACCCCCATTGTGACCTACATCCAGTCCCCACGCCACCTATGGGTATTCACACACTAATCAAACAAGCTTTACCCAAGTGCTTGAAAAACCTTTACACCACAGAGCACTCTTTCACCCTGGGATACCACACCCTTGTGAAAATCTTCAATGTTCTTTCACCCTTAGGGATACCTCACCCTAATCACTCAGAGAGATTCCCCACTCTCTTACAATCAAATAGAAAGAAAAACGTTGTTCTCTAAACTCTCAGAAGTTGGATATACAAGTTGAAACTCTAATGAGAAAGGAACACTCTTTTTCACAATAAAGCTCAAGAAAGATGATGAATGATTTTCACAATTGATCTCTCAAATTGTTTTCGTGTTATTCTGTATCTTGTAAAGTGTTCTCTTAGTCCCAATATATATAGAAAACAAATTATAACCGTTGGGATTAGTTAGAAACAGATTTGGGATCATAACAGATTCAGTTAAACTGTATGTTTCAGGTTTCTTGTACATGGGTTGAGTACAGGGATGTATTAGCCAAGATTCATACTGATAATTCTTGTACACCTGTGTAGTACATGGCTATACATTTTTTCCAAAACTGATAGTTATTGTACACCTATGTAATACATGGTTGTACGTGTTTCTCAAAAAACTGATCTTAGTTAATCAATCAGTACACCGATTCAGGGCATCTATGTATTAATGAATATTAGATTTTTCAGAAACCTGAATACACGCGTACATAGAATATGTACAGGGTTGTATTCAGTTAACCATTAATAACTGATCTGATTTCATGACATACAGAGGTGTAGTACATCTATGTACTAAATGTCAAAAACCTTTTATTCATTCGTCAGTTATAGAGTAAGGTATACACCCATTGAATACATGGCTGTACTGACAAAGAATTTTAATTTGCAAAAATCATTTTCTTTAAAACTTATTCCTTTTTAATGCAGTTATGAAAAATTATTTTCTTCATGCATCTCTTAAATGAGCTATTTGTTCAAGAGAAGTTCTTCTCTTACAGATCATCTAAGACTAAAAAATCTAATCTCCTTTAAGCTTTGTCTTGATGATTCCTTGATCATTGCCTTTGCTTGTTGCTCTTCTGATTACTTCAAGTTCTTCTTTGGATATTCCTCTTGAATTGCTCACTGAACTTGACATTCTTATCTTGATACCTGTCTTTGCAATTGGATACTAAAAACACTTGCACACACATTAAAGATATGTTTGTCATACATCAAAATCTCTAATTCATTGAGTCTTACAAGGGTAATTACCCTACACATCGTGGGTGATTTTTGTGGGTACCCAATGGATAGGGTATAAATTGTCATTCCTAATGCTTACTCGGTTTATCAGCTATTTCACTTGTAATATATTAATTATATAAAAAAAATCATATCGATTATTTTATATGTCTAATTAATTTTTAGTCTATATAATTAATTAAAATAATTTTATTTTGTTACTTCAAAAAAATTAGGGTGATGGGATAATGCCCCATTACAAGGCAGGAAAAACCTCCGGGCTCTATGAGCACTTACAAAGGGATTTACATTTACCTCACCCCAAGGAGACTAGAGGGGCTCGAACTTGTAACTGTCAGATATGAGACCCTGACATGCTCCAACTAGACCAACCCTTGAGGTTAATTAATTAAAATAATTGATATCATTTTTTGTATGGTTAATATATTATATATAACTTTTGTTCTCATTTCAACTTTTGAAAGTTGACCTATGGGAATCTTTACAAGTGAATTAGCGGATAAATCGGGTAAGCATTAATTCGCATCAAAGAGTATGTTGGCGCATAGTGTATACTAATTAAACTTATATTTTATTCTACTCTAATTTAAAACTTTATACGAGAAATGTTCTTGAGTGAATAATATGACACCTAGTTCAAATTCATTTAAATCTTAGAATAATTAATTTGAATGTTAAAATAATAAAATGCATTTTAACAACCCTAAATATTAACATATATTATAAAAAACAATTAAGAAATATGAGTTTCTATGAAAATCAAACTAAATAAGCTGGTTCAACCGGTTGGATCGTTGTCTAGTCCATTCAACATAAAAATCGGTTGATTTTAGAGTCAGTGAGAATAGATCAATCAATCCAAAACTGACGAAAACTAGTCAAAAATCGATAGTAAGAACTGATTTGAATCTGTCATTTATATATACATATATAAATACATATTTATATACGTCTTGCATATTTTCACTAAACGTACTATGTTCAATATCGAGTAAATTATTTTACTTTAAGTCTTAAATGATGAGCATGAACATATACTGTAACCTTAACCTATTAAATACTAAGTATTTAATATATAATCTTATTATAAATTCATTAAACACTTTAAGTAATTTTGTTACATATTGGTACATATGTCTAATTATAATTTTTTTAATAATATTTTGATTGGTGTTTTTAGTTTAGTATCGTTATCCTAATCGTGTTCATTATATTATTTGTAGTCAATGATAGAGATAAACATATACCCTAACCTAACCCAGTCATATATGTGTGTATAAATATATGTATATATTTTTACTCAAAAGTTTCGTGCATATGTCTAATTTTTTTGTCTATATAATTAATTAAAATAAGTGATATAATTTATTATATAATTAATATATTATACATAACTTCTATTCTCATTCCAATATTTGAAAATTGATCTAGGAGAATCATTGCAATCGAATTCGCTGAAAAATCAGCTAAGCACTAGGTTGCACTACAAAGTATGTTGCCTATAACTAGATGATGGACTCGTTCGATGCACCGCTCTACATCATTATTGTAAAATATGCTACTTAGTCATTTCTGTTAGACTCAATGATTGAAAGAGTTTGATATATGACAAATACAACTTAATGTGTATGCAAGTGTTTTAGTGTCAAATTACAAAGACAGGTATCAAGCAGTGATCAACAAGTTCAGTGACAAATCAAAGGAGAATATTCAAGGAACAACTTGAAGAAATCAAAAGAGCTACAAGGAGGAATCAAAGAGCAAAGACAAAGATCATAGGATCATCAAGACAAGAGCTTAAAGGAGAAATTAGATTTAAGTCTTAGATGATTTGTAAGAGATGAAATCTCTTATTCACAAATAAGCTCAATTAAAAAGATGCATGAAGAAAATCAATTTCATAACCTGCATTAAAAGGAATAAGTTTTCGTTAATAAAAATGATTTTTGGAAATAAGAAGTGCTCGTCCAATAGAAGCGCTCGTCCAACAATGAAGTAAAAGAAGCGCTCATCCAACACTGAAGTAATACAAGCGCTCGTCCAACACTGAAGTAATACAAGCGCTCGTCCACTAAAATGACAAAAGAGCTCGTCCACTAAAGTGATACAAGCGCTCGTCCACTAAAGTGACAGAAGCGCTTGTCCACTGAAGTGATAGAAGTGCTCATCCACTAAAGTGACAGAAGTACTCATCCACAAAAGTCTTTGGACCTGCTAAATCCTTAAATGAGAAGCTCTGTCCAATGACATGGCATATGGAGCTCGTCTACTAGTTGGAGCACCTCCAATTACTTTGTGTTTTAGTACTTCCGTCTACTGACGTGGCTAGATGGATGCGAATTCTGTAAACCGATGTAGAATCTTATTTCAAGAACCAGAATCAAGAAAACAGATTCTGTTAAATCAGATCCAAATCTGTTTTGATTGATCCCAACGACTATAACTTGTTTTCTATATAAAGAGGGATCAAAGGAACACTTTCAACGATATCATATCAATAAAACAATCACAACCAGATCAGATTTTATAAGAAATCAATTGTGAAAATCATTCATCTTCTTGCTTGAGCTTATTGTGAAAAGAGTGTTTCATTCTCATAAGTGCTTCAATTTGTTTATTTGACTATTGAGAGTTAGGAATCAATTTTTGTTTTAAATTTCGATTGTAAAGAGAGAGGGAGTCTCTCTGAGAGATTAGGGTGAGGTATCCCTAAGGAAGAACATTGAGGCTCTTCACAAGATTGTGGTATCTCGAGGTGAAGGAGTGCTCTGTGGTGTAAAGGTTGTTCAAGCTACCAAGTAAAGCTTGTGTGTTAGTGTGTGAAAACCCACAGGTGGAGTGGGGACTGGATGTAGGTCATGGTGGAGGTGACTGAACCAGGAAAAATCTGGTTGTGTGGTTTCTCTAAACTCAAACTCCTTTACTTTCTGTTTATGATCAAGAACTTGTGATTTTGATGTTTAAAGTTCAATATAATTTCTGTTCTTGATCTGTATAAACTGTATTGAACCTGAGTCTGATTGTAATCAAGTCTGTGTTATCTGCGTTCAAAACTGAGTTGATCAAAACCATTCTTGATTACTAAAAGTGAACTATTACTAAAACTGAAACCTGCAAGTTTGTTCTTGATTGTTAATGCTTGTATCTGAAACTTGCATAACTTGTTCTTAATCTTTAAAGGTTTATTCAGTTTCTGTATTTTGTTATTACCGAGTTTGGAACCCGAACCTATTCTGAATTAATCTTTTCCTCATCATCCTTCTATTTAAGATTTTATATAAACCCTTCATTGATTTTGTAAAAGATCCGTAACTCTGATTTGAAAAGTTTTGTGAAAAGTTTTTTAAGAGGGAGAGATTTTAAGAAAACTCAATTCACCCCCCCCCCCCCCTCCTGAGTCGTTGAAGCCAAAACAACAATTGGCATCAGAGCTAAACTCTTAAGTTTGGCTTAACAACTATAAGAGTATGGCTTACAATGACTGTTTAAATGAAGGGGCTTCCCTTGCACGCCCTCCTGCCTTCAATGGATCTGAGTATATCTATTGGGAAGGAAGGATGATAATCTTTCTTATGGTAGCAAGTGTTGACATATAGGATGCAGTAGAAAATGGACCATCTGTCCCTTCTATTGTAGATGCTAATGGTGCTCCAAGAAATAAGCCTAAAACTGAATGGAATAAGGATGATAAGAAAAGAGTTCAATATAATGCATGTGCTAAGAATATTATAACATCTTCTTTAATCCGTGATGAGTTTTTCAGGGTTTCAAACTTCAAATCAGTAAAGGAGATGTGGGATACATTGCAAGTAACACATGAAGGAACCATAGACTTCAAAAGAGCAAGAATGAACACCCTCATACATGAGTATGAGTTATTTCGCATGAATCGAGGAGAATCTATGACTGAAATGCAAAAGAGATTCACACACATCGTAAATCAATTGGTCGGTCTTGGAAAAGCTATATCAAATGAGGATAAAGTTAACAAAGTAATGATATGCTTGAGCAGGGAATGGCAAACTAAAGTCACTGCAATCTCAGAATCTAGAGACCTCTCATCAATGACCATTGCCACATTGTTTGGAAAATTGCAAGAGCATGAATTGGAGTTGAACAGACTGAATGAGAGTGAAGAAACTGATAAAAGAAAGAAGGGATTGGCTCTGAAATCAGAAGTCAGAGAAATAGAAAACAGTGATGACGATGATTCAGCACAAGAGACAGAATCTAAAGAAGAGATGGGAATGCTAGTTAGAAATTTCAAGAAGTTCCTAAAGAAGAAAGGCAACTTCAAAAGAAAGCCATCCACTTTTCAAAGGAGAAATCACAGCAAAGGTGACAACTCTTCCAACAACATCACATGCTATGAATGTGGAAAGATTGGCCACATGAAGCTTGACTTTCCAAAGCTGCAAAAGAAGGACAAAACTGAAAAGTTTGACTCAAAGGACAAGAAGTGGAAAAAGCCAAGAAAGGCCTACATTTCTTGGGATGATAATGATCTAGAATCCACTGAAGAATCTGAATCTGAGGAGGCAAACTTGTGCTTGATGGCCAGCAATCATAGTGATTCAGAAAGTGAAGTAAGTTCTGATTATCAACCTTCTTATGATGAATTGCAAAATTCTTTTGAAGAACTTCATAAAGAATCCATTAGACTTGCTAGATTTCTAAATAAGTCTAAGAAAACCATCACATGCCTAGAAAAGAAAAATTTTGTTTTAAACAAAGAGCTAGATGAATTAAAAACAGAAAGTTGTGCTGTACAAGATAGATTAGCTGCTGTTTTGGAACCACCTATATGCTCTAATTGTTCTAAGTTTTGTACATTGACTAAAGAAGTTGAAAAACTGAAAAATGACTTAGCCAAGTTCACAAATGGTAGAGATAACTTGAATGCTTTGTTAGGACAGCAAAAATGTGTTTGTGATAAGGCTGGAATAGGCTATAAACCTAAGATACATGAGAAATTTTTCAAGAAATTTTTTACTGCACCTAAGACATCAAACACACCATTTGTTAAATGCAATTTTTGTGATAGAAAAGGTCACACAGCTTCTACATGTCATTAAAGAAAATCTGCTTATAATGAGTCTAAGTATATATGGGTTCCTAAAGGAACTATTGCTGCAACTAACTCAAAAGGACCCAAACAGATTTGGGTACCTAAAACACAAACATGATTATGTTTTGTAGGTGTGTTGGAAATCCAAGAATGTGAAATGGTATCTTGACAGTGGTTGTTCCAAGCACATGACTGGAGACAAAAGCAAGTTCATTTCCTTTACCCCTAAGCCAAGTGGTAGTGTTACCTATGGAGACAACAATAAAGGGAGAATAATTGGCATTGACAACATTGGAAGTGACTCAACAATAATCATTGAGGATGTACTATATGTTGAGGGACTGAAACACAACCTATTAAGTATCAGTCAACTATGTGACAAAGGCTTCAAGGTAAAATTCAATTCCAATAGTTGTTTAATAGAAAATCAGCATGATGAAAATTTGAAATTAATTGGACATAGGACAGATAACATCTATATGCTTGATTTAGATAATATCTCTTCAAATACTGCATGTTGTCTTATTTCAAAAGAAGAAGAGAATTGGCTTTGGCATAGAAGAATTGCACACATTCACATGAACCACATGAATAAACTGATTCGTATCTTGTAGTTGCCTTGCCTAAACTAAAATTTGTGAAAGATGGACTGTGTGATGCATTTCAAAAAGGAAAGCAATTTAAGGTCTCTTTTAAACCAAAGAACATTGTTTCAACAACAAGACCCTTGCAACTTTTACACATAGATTTATTTGGTCCCTCTAGAACCAAAAGCTTTGGTGGTAACTCATATGCATTGGTAATAGTAGATGATTACTCTAGATATACATGGACATATTTTCTCTCTCATAAGAGTGATTCATTTGCTGCATTTAAGAAAATGGCAAAAATTGTGCACAATGAAAATGACGTGAATATTGTTTTTATAAGAAGTGATCATGGGGGAGAATTTCAAAATGAAGTGTTTGAAAACTTTTGTGATGAGCATGGCATTCAACATAATTTTTCTGCTCCTAGAACTCCACAACAAAATGAAGTAGTGGAAATAAACAATAGATCATTAGAGGAGATAGCAAGAACTATGTTGAACGACTCTAGCTTGCCAAAACATTTTTGGGCAGATGCTGTCAATACAGCCTGCTATGTGCTAAATAGAGTCTTAATAAGACCAATCTTAAAGAAAACCCCTTATGAGCTTTACAAAGGAAGAAAACCAAATATAGCACATTTTCATGTTTTTGGTTGCAAATGCTTTGTTCTTAACAATGGAAAGAATAATCTTGGAAAATTTGATGCAAAGGCTGATGAAGGAATTTTTCTAGGTTACTCTCTATCTAGTAAAGCATTTAGAATATATAATAAGAGAATACAAACTATTGAGGAATTTGTGCATGTGACATTTGATGAGTCTAACCCTCAAAGGTTGGGAAAGGATTCTGTTATTGATGATCTTGTAGATTCAATTGAGAAAAATCTCCTATAAGAGAAACAAGACAATGAAGAAGATGAAAGCTTAAAGAATGAATTGCTGCAGCAAGAGCAAACAGAACAACAGCCTGACCTACCAAAGGAATAGAGGACTGTCAGAAATCATCCAATTGATAACATCATTGGTGAAATTACAAAGGGGGTAACTACTAGACAATCTCTTAGAAATGCTTGTAATCATATGGCATTTGTGTCTCAAGTAGAACCTAAGAACATAGATGATGCTATAATTGATGAACATTGGATGATGGCTTTGAAAGATGAGTTAAACCAGTTTGAAAGAAACCAAGTTTGGAAACTAGTGCCTAAACCCAAGAACTGTCAAGTAATAGGTACAAAATGGGTTTTTAGGAATAAACTAGATGAAAATGGTATAATTGTAAGAAATAAGGCTAGATTGGTAGCCAGAGGGTATAACCAAGAAGAAGGCATAGATTATGATGAAACATATGCACCAGTAGCACGATTAGAATCTATAAGAATGCTACTTGCTTATGCTTGCATAATGGGATTTAAATTGTATCAAATGGATGTTAAGAGTGCTTTCTTAAATGGATTTATACAAGAGGAAGTGTATGTTGGTCAACCACCTGGTTTTGAGAATAATGAAATGCCTAACCATGTTTATAAATTGTCTAAAGCACTATATGGCTTAAAGCAAGCTCCTAGAGCTTGGTATGAAAGGTTAAGTAATTTTCTCATTGAAAAAGGATTTAAAAGAGGTAAAGTTGACACAACCTTGTTCACTAAGAAAAAGGCACACAACATTTTACTTGTACAAATATATGTGGATGATATAATATTTGGTGCCACTAATGAGCATTTGTGCAATGAGTTTGCAAGTCTTATGCAGAGTGAGTTTGAAATATCAATGATGGGTGAGCTGAACTTTTTCCTTGGACTGCAAATAAAGCAAACTTAAAATGGAATCTTTGTTAGCCAAACCAAGTACTGCAATGAGTTGATCAAGAAGTTTGCCATGGAAAATGCTAAGGAGATGGCTACTCCAATGAGTACCTCCTGCTATTTGGACAAGGATGAGCAAGGTAAACCTGTTGATGTTTCTAACTTCAGAGGTATGATAGGCTCACTACTTTATCTTACTGCTAGTAGGCCAGATATCATGTTTAGTGTATGCATGTGTGCTAAATATCAAGCAAATCCAAAAGAATCACACTTAACAACAGTTAAAAGGATAATTAAGTATCTGTTAGGAACAAAAGACATGGGATTATGGTATCCCAAGGGAGCTACATGTACTTTAATTAGCTATTCAGACTCTGATTTTGCTGGTTGTAAACTAGATAGAAAGAGTACTAGTGGAACTTGCCATTTACTAGGAAACTCATTAGTATCATGGTTCAATAAGAAACAATCTAGTGTGGCTTTATCCACCGAAGAGGCTGAATATGTAGCAGCTGGTAGCTGTTGTACACAGGTTTTATGGATGAAACAACAATTAGTTGATTATGGTGTGCAACTAAACCAAGTTCCTATTAGATGTGACAATACAAGTGAAATTAACCTAACTAAGAATCCCATAATTCACTCTAGAACTAAACACATAGAAATCAGACATCATTTCATTAGAGATCATATTCAAAGTATAGAAATTGAGATTGAATATGTTGATACAACTAAACAACTTGCAGATGTTTTTACCAAGCCCTTGAACAAGGAAAGCTTCTTTTTCATTAGAAGAGAATTGGGCATAATTGATCAATCCTACATCTAATCTCTATCCCTCTATCATGAACAATTTTATTTGCTATGTTTGAATGTTTAAATGTTTACCTTCTCTATCTCTTTGAATGTTTCTTTTCTTTACCTTTTTGATAATGCCAAAATGGGAGGAAAAAGTATGATATAGAGAAATGGGATAATAACAAATTATACATGAAAAAAAATTATGATATAGAGAAAAGGGATAATAACGAATTATACATGCATATGTTGAGGGGGAGCTTAAAAGCTTACATGATTAATGGGAAGTTAATCAAATTCTGCTATGATAATATTTTTTTGCTTTGATGTACTTCTGCTCTGACTGTTATGATACCATGATATAAATCTGCTAAAAACACTTAGCGTCTGCTACACTTATACTCTGATCTTACAATTTGTTAAAAGGTTTGTCATAATCAAAAAAGGGGAGATTGTTAGACTCAATGATTTAGAGATTTTGATATATGACAAATACAACTTAATGTGTATGCAAGTGTTTTAGTGTCAAATTACAAAGACAGGTATCAAGCAGTGATCAACAAGTTCAGTGAGCAATCAAAGGAGAATATTCAAGGAAGAACATGAAGAAATCAAAAGAGCTATAAGGAGGAATCAAAGAGCAAAGGCAAAGATCAAAGGATCATCAAGACAAAAGCTTAAAGGAGAAATTTGATTTAAGTCTTAGATGATTTGTAAAAGATGAAATCTCTTATTCACAAATAAGCTCAATTAAAAAGATGTATGAAGAAAATCAATTTTCATAACCTGCATTAAAAGGAATAAGTTTTCGTTAATGAAAATGATTTTTGGAAATAAGAAGTGTTCGTCCAAAGCGCTCATTCAACACAAGTGACAAAAGCGCTCGTCCAACTAAAGTAATAGAAGCGCTCGTCCAACAATGAAGTAAAAAAAGCGTTCGTCCAACACTGAAGTAATACAAGCGCTCATCCACTAAAGTGACAGAAGCGCTCGTTCACTAAAATGACAGAAGTGCTCGTCCACTAAAGTGATACAAGTGCTTGTCCACTAAAGTGACAGACGCGCTCGTCCACTGAAGTGATAGAAGTGCTCGTCCACTAAAGTGACAAGCGCTCGTCCACAAAAGTCTTTGGAATTGCTAAATCCTTAAATGAGAAGCTCCGTCCAATGACATGGCATATGGAGCTCGTCTACTAGTTGGAGCACGTCCAATTACTTTGTGTTTAAGTACTTCCGTCTACTGACGTGGCTAGATGGACGCGGTTATTTTCAAGATGGACGCGAATTCTATAAACCGATGTAGAATCTCATTTCAAGAACCAGAATCAAGAAAACAGATTCTGTTAAATCAGATCCAAATCTGTTTTGATTTATCCCAACGACTATAACTTGTTTTCTATATAAAGAGGGATCAAAGGAACACTTTCAACGATATCATATCAATAATACAATCACAACCAGATCAGAAATTTTATAAGAAATCAATTGTGAAAATCATTCATCTTCTTGCTTGAGCTTATTGTGAAAAGAGTGTTTCGTTCTCATAAGTGCTTCAATTTGTCTATCTGACTATTGAGATTTGGGAATCAATTTTTGTTTTACATTTCGATTGTAAAGAGAGAGGGAGTCTCTCTGAGTAAGTAATTAGGGTGAGGTATCCCTAAGGAAGAACGTTGAGGCTCTTCACAAGAGTGTGGTATCTCGAGGTGAAGGAGTGCTCTGTGGTGTAAAGATTTTTCAAGCTACCTGGTAAAGCTTGTGTGTGAAAACCCACAGGTGGAGTGGGGACTGGATGTAGGTCACAGTGGAGGTGACTGAACCAGGATAAATCTGGTTGTGTGGTATCTCTAAACTCAAACTCCATTACTTTCTGTTTATGATCAAGAACCTATGATTTTAATATTTAAAGTTCAATATAATTTACGTTCTTGATCTGTATAAACTGTATTGAAACCTGAGTCCGATTGTAATCAAGTCTGTGTTATCTGCGTTCAAAACTAAGTTGATCAAAACCATTCTTGATTACTAAAACTGAACTATTACTGAAACTGAAACCTGCAAGTTTGTTCTTGATTGTTAATGCTTGTATCTGAAACTTGCACAACTTGTTCTTAATCTTTAAAGGTTTAATCAATTTCTATATTTTGTTATTATCAAGTTTTGAACCCGAACGTATTCTGAATTAATTCTGAATTAATCTTTCTTATCCTCATCATCCTTCTATTTAAGATTTTATATAAACCCTTCATTGCTTTTGTAAAAGATCCCGAGGCGACAAATCCTCAACTCTGATTTGAAAAATTTTTAAAGAGGGAAAGATTTTAAGAAAACTCAATTCACCCCCCCCCCCCCCCCCGCTCGAGTCGTTGAAGCCAAAACAACAGTTTCCGACGGTAAAAGGTTGATGCACTAGGTAATAAAAATTTATATTTATTTAGATTAATGAAAATATTATATAATTAAATTTCTTGAGAAAATTATAAACATAAAGTTTTCTTTATCTTAAAATCTTAAGATTATTAAAATAATGAATTACAAATATGTTTTTTAATTATTTTAAGATTTAATTTTTCTTGGTAATTCATCTATAAAAATAATTTTATATAAAATATTCAGTTTCATATTTTAGTTGTAATTTTTTATACATGTATTAATCCATAAAAACAACAAAAGGTAAATAGATTGTTTCTTTACTACAATGATTTTCAATTAATACATGCAATTTTAAATTTAAAAAAAATATTGGGAAGTCGAAAGACGCTACTTAGGCATTAACTTATTTATTAAAAATATATTAAATAAAATTCTTAAATGAAATTATCAAAATGGACTGTTTTTTGGAGGGAAAAATCCCCCAAACGAATACTAATTTATATATATAAAGATAATAAAAATAGATATTTAATTATTACATATTCAATCATGATTCAATTATGGTTTGACCACTAAATCTTGAACTAGTGCCTTCATCGATTCAATGATTGATCCGGATTTTAAACATTGCTTGATTTTTAATTTTATTATTTTTGAATAATTTAGAATAATAGTACATATGATATAACTTTAGGTATGATAAGATTTTAGGTACATATATTTAGATATATCTCACAGGTTAAATTATTTGTTTAGAAGTCTTTTTTTATTCAAATAACAATAAATTGATTTATATTTTTTTAATAGAATTTGTTTTTTCATTTTTTTTAGATATTCATATTTTTAGATTAATATTAATTTTTTTAAAATGAAGTTTCTTTAATTTTAGAGAAGGGATGTTTAGTCTTTTTTTCCATTATTTTCTTTCAAGCCCATTAAGAAAATATCATGTGTATTCTGTTTACAAAGACACTAGGCCCAATAAGTGCCCAAAAAAGCCTTCATCTTCTTCACTCAAACCAGCTGCAACCTAATGGTGCTACTGTTTGGAGGAGCTGTGGCGGCTGGACGGCATGACGGCGTGGCAAAGCTGCTACAGCCCGTGCGACGGAGGGCGAGAAGGTGCGAGACATCTGCGGCGGCACGAGGAGAGAACCGCGGAGGTGCGAGGAGCATTCTTGTTTGCTCAACTCCTCGGAATCGGGATGGGACCCAAACCTAAGAAACACAACCTTGACTTTATTATCATTGATTTTGAACTGTGAGTTTAACTAGGGCGAAGACAGTGGAAGGGGAGGGAAGGCCGGAGGAATGGAGGGAGAAGGTGGCAGGGGAGTGAGAAAGCTGGTGGCGGTGGTTTCTAGTGAGGGGCCCCTCCGTCGTCGGCAGATGTCTTCCATCTCATCTCCCTCCCCCACCGACGCCCTAGATCTGGAAGAGAAACATATTTGTTTCTTGTTATTTTTAAGGTTTTTCCACCACAAATTTCTGAGATCTATCATCTATGCACTTGTATTTTTTGTTGTGGAGGACGGTACTGAACCGGAGGAGATGGTGGTGGCGGGGAACTATGTTGAACCGGTGGAGAAACATAAACTGGTGGCGGAGGAGGAGAGATGGGATCAATGGCGGCAAGTAAGGTGTGGGAGATTGTGACGGTGGCTGAGGTGGTGGAAGACAAAGTAGATGGTAGGGGCCAATTTGCAAATAATGGAAAACCGGGATAACAGGTCACCGGTAACGCATCTCAGTCATCAATGTGTTTTTTGCACGATCCAACGGTTGGGAAATGTCCTTCACGATGAGAGATATGGTGAGGTCTCTCACCGGAGAACCGCCAGCCCAGTAATAGTGTTGCTACCAATGTTGACACCAAAGATAGTGTCGCAAAGAACCAAATACTGGAGATGCAAGCAAAGTTGTCTTTTTATTGCCAACGACTAGGCCCGCTCTATCACATGATATGATATCTAATTCATATTGGGCCTTCAAGTTATAAATAAGCCTTTTGATCGCAAGGACCCAAAACATATGGCAAAAACAAAAACAAAAACAAAAAAATGGTACAACTGTATGTTTCAAAAGGAGATGATCATGAAAGTGCATTGAAGAAAGTGGATTATGCTTTCATAGAGATGAGTGATTGAAGAAAGTGCATTGAATTGAATTGAAATGATTGCTATTATTATAGTCTTTCTTTCTGCTTACTTACTATTGAAAAGAGAGAAGAGGATATGCTACACGAGTGGGATATCCAATTGAAGAAGATTAGAACTCTATTCACAAATTAAAAACAAATAATTAATGCCTCGATTAGATTTATCTAACAAAATAACATAGTAACGATATTTATACAAAAAAAAATTGAAGATCACGAGATATTTTTATGGGTAATCAAATGGAACCGCTTACAAGGTTGATTCAACTGCTGGAGCATAGAGTTTGTATGATTTCTCCACAGGGCTTACTTTCGTGAGATTTAAACTTACACGGTACATACATAATGTTGTTCATTCATTACATTACATGGCACACCCTTCAGGAGTTATACAATCTTTTTATGTATTTTTTGGTGATGACTAACATGAAGCATTTTATCATGTGGTATATGGATGAAGCATTAGTTTAAGCCATTGGATATATTAATAATTTACTCAATGATCCAGATATCACATTTCAAAAAAATAAAAGTAACCCTTACCTGATAATATAGGTTAAGTGTAAACATGTTGAAATTCAATTTTACCCATCCCTTCCCACCCCACCCCACCGCACCGTCTGCCTACCACCTTGCCTCCATTACCACCACTGATTATGCCTCTCCGACCTCTTGTTTTTGTTTCATTCTTTTTATTATTTTGATTCGTGCTTTTGATGAATTTGTGTTGGATCTGGAAGGGTGGAGAGATTGAAGAGGAGAATGCTTCTTCTCACACAAACATGGTTTCTTTGCTGCCATGGCTTCTGTGATCCTGTAGTTGTCCTTCGAAGAGAAAATGAAACCATAACATCAGAATGGGGTTCAAATAATATCAAAAAATCAGAATGTGTACCAAATGCTAGAACCCCATAGATGAATAAAAATTGAAAACAGAGGCATCATATGAGGAAGAACAGGAGTGGAGGAGCAAGAACCATAGAGACCTGGGAAGGATGGGCGGCTGGAGAAGTTGACAGTGCGGGGGTGGTGTGGGTCACGAATGGGAGAAGACGCAGCGATAGGGGGAGACGAGGCGTCCGGTCGGAACAAGAACGGCGCGGCGACGAGGACTAGCGTGAGGCGGTGGTCTCGAGCTAGGGAGAGGATCTACAGTGGTCTCGTGTCCTTTCCCTAGCTGTTGCTAGGCTGGAGTGTCGATGATGCAAGATGGAAAGAAAACACACATCTGACTATGACACTCAGTTATTTAAATTAGTTACTTTCCTCAGTTAGTTAGTTGTTGTTCAGGTTAGTTGGTAGTTATTCAGTTTATTCAGTTAGTTAGTTAGTTAGTAGTTTATCTAACTGTTTTTTAACTCATCAAGTAGCTGAGTATGTTTTGTATATATATTTAGAGCTTGTGTATATTTTAGAATAAATCAGAAAAGAGGAATCATCTTTCTTGCACACACTTCTCTTCTACTCCTTACTTTCCCTTTTCTTGCATAACAAGTTTCTGGTTCAGTTTTTCTTCACACTGGCATGAGCATGTCTTTCCACATGGTATCAGAGCTCCTCTAGGAGGAGCTCTGCTGCGCCTTGATTCTTTCCTTCAACTCACGCCATTGTTGAAGCCTCATTCATCATCTATCTTATTCCAAACTTGCTCGCAACATTGCAGCAAGTTCTTCTTCAACCTCAACCACAATTTCTTAAGTTGCATTTTGAACTTTCTGAATCTTTCTTCTTGATCAATTTCTGATCAGCCTTTCTCAATTCTTGAAGATCCCTCGATTTGATAATTCATATTTCTGAATCTCGCTTCTTGATCAATTTCTGATCAACCTTTCTCGATTCTTGAAGATTCCTCGATTTGATAATTCACCAAATGGCGAACACAATCATGGATCCTTCAAGTCCCTACTTCTTGCACCAAAATGAAAACACAGGTGTCTCTCTTGTCTCTACAAAGCTTCATGAAAGTGGAAGCAATTAGTCCACATGGTCTCGGTCTATGACTATTGCACTCAAATCAAAGAACAAATTGGTATTTGTCGATGGATCAATGGTGAAACCAGATGCAGACAGTTTAATGTTCAAACCCTGGGATAGATGCAACACTATGGTTCTTTCTTGGTTGCATAGCTCAATTGATGATTCAATCTTGGATACTATTTTATGGATGGATACAGGTCTTGAGGTCTGGAGCACTCTAAAGAAGAGGTATTGCCAAGGTGATATATTTCGCATTTCTGATTTACAGAAAGAAATTTTCATGTGTAGACAAGGAGATAGATCCATTACCTCTTATTTTACCAATCTCAAAGGTTTATGGCAAAAATTACACAATTATAGACCTATTCCCACATGTCTATGTGTAGTACAATGCTCATGCACTCTTATTCCTACACTTCGGTCATATAGGGACACAGATCATGTTATTAGATCCCTAAAGGGACTAAATGAGCAATATGCTGCAATAAGATCACAGATAATGCTTATGAAGCCACTTCCCGATTCTGATGAGGTGTTCTACATGTTGATTCAACAAGAGAGACAAATGAATGGCAGCAATCACGATGAGGTTAAGGTTCTTGCCATCACTAACTTCCCTGATCATGGTCAAATGGGAAGAGGCAGAGGAAGAAGAGGAGGTAGATCTCATCCTGGTGGAAGAGGAAATGGAGGAAGGAGAACCAAAATGTGCACCTACTGCCACAAGTCTGGACACACAGTGGATACATGCTACAAAAAACATGGCTATCCACCTAACTACTTCAAAAATAATGGTGTTGTTAACAATTACATTGTAGAAGAGGACATAGCTTCTGATGATGATGGCAGAAGCATGGTTTCTCATTCTTCTCAAAAGGAAAGGAATGGGGGTTCAGGCCTGACCTTGACTCCTGACCAACATAAAGCATTGATGACACTATTGCATCAAAATTCTGGATCACAACTTCATGCTACCAATCAGATAATATCCCATCTTAACCATACTTCCATTCATAAACCTTCAGGTACAATCTGTGCATTATCAAAATTTTCAAAACCAAAGTGTTGGATCTTAGATACGGGAGCCACAGATCATGTGTGCTACTGCTTATCTGAATTCCATACCTTTAAGAAAATAAAACCAATTCCTGTTAGCCTACCTGATGGAAGCACAGTCATAGCCAATATATCAGAAACTGTCATATTTTCTAATAACTTGTACATTTCTGATGTGTTATACATTCCAAAGTTCAGTTTCAACCTTGTTTCTATTTCAAAATTGACAACTTCTTTACCCTTCACACTTACCTTTTCCCATGATACATGTCAGATAAGGGACATCAATACTTTGAGGATGATTGGTGCAGTTAAACTCAGACATGGACTCTATGCAATGTCGCCTCCTTCAAATATGTTGGTGAATCCACCTGCTGCTGTAAAAGTTGTACATACTATCAACATCTCCACAACCAACCTTTGGCACAAACGACTTGGACACCCCTCTCAAGAGAAGTTACTCATCATGAAAAAATCACATTCCTTTATAGATACTGTAAACAATGACAAACACTGAAATCTGTCATTATGCAAAACAGAAAAACTTGTCCTTCTGTAATAGTCATAGTCAATCCTCCATTTCTTTTGAGGTGATACATGTAGACATTTGGGGTCCAATATCTGTTCCCTCCGTGTTTGAACATAGATATTTCTTGACCATTGTAGATGATTTCAGTAGACATACTTGGCTGCTTCTAATGAAAGCAAAATCAGAAACTTCTTCTCTTATCCAATCTTTCACTTCATGATTGAGACTCAATTTGATTCTAACACTACAAAAAAAAGGTCATTTAGCGACCGAAAATAGTGACCGAATTTTTAGGTTCCTTTTTGCTACCGAAATAGAGACCGATTGTAGGATCTACATGAAACAATGGTTAGAGTTGATTCTGCGATCGAAATAGCGACCGAAATAGAGCGTAGCAGAGATATCGGTCGCTACTTCGGTCGCTAAACAAAGGAAAGTAAAAGTCAGAAATTTATGAATTGTTAGCGACCGAAATGGCGACCGAATTAAATGCAACGGTCAAACTGTGTTTATATTAGCGACCGATTTATAAATCCGTCGCTAAATTTATGAATTCACACTTTAAACTTTATTTATATTTGCGACCGATATTAATTCGGTCGCTAAATGACGCGTTGAAAAAATAAAATTGCGCGTGTTAGCGACCAAAATTTAATTCGGTCGCTAAAATTACAAATTCAAATTAAGACTAACCATATTAGCGATCTAATTAGCGACCGAATTAATTCGGTCGCTAAAATCGAAATCCCTAAATTCGACAGAACCACCTTCTTCCTCATTTTTTCCGGCGTTTTCTCTCCCACCCAATGTATCTCTCTTCTACAGCTCGCGCTCCGGCCACCTCAACACCCCAAAACACCTCTGTCGTCGTCACCACCGTCATCTCCCCTCTGCTCAGGTAAGCTCTCCTCTACTCCATCTCTCTGTCTCATTGTCTCACTATGTCACTGTCTATCATTTCCCCCATCATTTCAGGGCTCATTCTGGTCACATTGCTCACACCACCACCACCACAACGCCCTCCCTCACACTGACCAAGGTAATTGCTTCTCTCGTTGTCTTTATCTACATTGTTGTTTCTGTTGTGTGTTGTGTGTACATTGGTGTTGTGTGTGTGTGTGTTGTGAGTGTGTGTTTGTTGTGTGTTCTATGTACTAAAGTTTGTGTGTTCAATTGGATTGTAATCATAGGGTAGGTGTGTGTGTGCTCTCTTTGTGTGTCTGTTTGGGATGTTTGTGTGTGTGTGTGTGCGGAGATGTGTGTTTAGTGTATGTGTGTGTGTCTGTTTGGGATGTTTGTGTGTGTGTGTGTGCAGAGATGTGTGTTTAGTGTGTGTGTGTGTGTGTCTGTTTGGGATGTTTGTGTGTGTGTGTGTGTGTGTGCAGAGATGTGTGTTTAGTGTATGTGTGTGTGTCTGTTTGGGATGTTTGTGTGTGTGTGTGTGTGTGTGTGTGCAGAGATGTGTGTTTAGTGTATGTGTGTGTGTTTAGTGTATGTGTGTGAGTTTAGGGATGTGTGTTTTTGTTACTCATCATTTTCATTTTTTCATCCAACACATTTCTCTCTTTTCTCTTAGTTTCTCAAGGTGTCTTGATTTCTTACTCAAGGATCATCACTTAGAGGTAATTTTCCTCCAACCTTTCTTCATTACAATTGATGTTGAGTTGATTAGCTTCATGCTTGTTCTTAATTTTGTTCAAAAAGAATTAAGCTTGAAAATGGTAGAAAAATCATAACTATTTGTACCCATTGATTTAAGTCTTGAAACTTAATATTGGTGCTTCTATAATCATACTCTTCATGCTTGCCAAATGATTTGATGAACAAAAATTTCTCCCCTATTTTCCCCCACTTGGCCGAACCATACCCTTTTATTTTACTCTTGGATTTCAAAAATTTGTAACTCTTTGCATAAAGGGAAACAAATCTCCAAATTTGATATATGTGCTTGTCTAGTGATCAATGATCATCCTTCCTTTCTCTTCATGTTTTTCATTCAAATCACTAAGTTGCTACAACTTTCCATATTCCTTGATTTTTATGATTTAAATTCTAGAAAATCATAGAAATGGAATTTGTGAGTTATGACAATTTTTCCCTACTAACTAAGACCCTAACATCTTGTCTATCTAGGATGGACTATTAGATCATATAATTAATATAGTTAATTAGTGGTTAGTTACAAATCAGTTGCTTTATCTTACATATAATATAAGTCACTTTTATATATGACTTGATGTAATAAACTTTCTCATTCAATCAATTACACCTTTCAGTTTTCTCTCTATTATTTTCTATTTTAATGGGCACTGTCATGTTTACTAACATGAACATTGAACAACATGGAAAATCTTCTCTTTGATAGAAAGAAATTCTAGCATTATCCACATTTTTTTATGGTACTGGATATGTAATATATTGATTCGATTTGTGTTAACAAATAGGCCCGATTTAAGGATAATTTTTTAAAAAAAGTCGAAATCAAAATAAATTGACCTTCACTCTCCAATCTTATTATTTTTTATGCTTCATTGATTATTTTTTCGTGAGCACATGCTTTAACACTAGATATTCATGAGATAAATTATTTAGGTATAACAATTTAACATAATAGAATAGTGATTTGATTTGAAATAAATAATTTCATTTATGCACGATAGGTCCTTGTTGTCATATTCTTCTACCGGCTCATCCACTTATCCTTGCTCAGTTGTGTTTTCTCTCTCTCAGTCGGTTCTCGAACACTCGGTGTAATGTATTATGTGAATTATCGTCTTGTTTGGTAGTGGAGAGCTGAGCTCAATAGGATGTGATCTTGTCTCGATTGTATGCTTGATAATTAATTTAATGTTTATGCATGTGTTTGTCAATATGTGTTGTTTGTTAGTGGAGAGCGGAGCTCAATAGGATGTGATCTTGTCCGATTGTATGCTTGATAATTTAATGTTTATGCATGTGTTTGTCAATATGTGTTGTTTGTTAGTGGAGAGCGGAGATCAATAGGATGTGATCCTGTCCGAAAGGCGGGATCTTTGGTTGTGTCTGATAATTTAGAAATTATGCATGTGTTTGACAATTAATCACTACTTGTTAGTGGAGAGCAGAGCTCAATAGGATGTTTGCTACAATATTTAATCTAAGTTTGTATTGATTTATGCTGCAATTTATATAAACTCAACAATGTTGCAATATTTATAGGTTAATGGTTTTATTTTCTGTTAGAGTTAATAATTAATTTACGAAAGCCTTAGTTTCCTATTTGAGATTCAATATTAAGGAGCATGCGTAACTTATCAAGGTATGCATGCTCATTGTATTGAATCTTGAATTGTCCAAGTGGGACAGTTTGGGAAAAAACCTTTTTCACACTCGTACAATAGTCATTTCAATGTTCAAATGCCTTATATACTTGTTGAAATCTCGGTCTGATGCATTTCCTTTTGTTCTCCTGGTGCATACTTGATCGCGGTGATTCTGACCGTGCTTGAGTCATGTAACTTGGAGACCGATGGGAAATGCTGCCGAAATTTTGTCAAGTATAAGGTATTTGAATATGGGAATAACTATTAGTAGCCGAGTGTGACAAATGTTTCTTCTCGAATGGGATAGGTTCATACCTTGTCATAAGAACGAGATTGATGGAGTTATTGGAATGCACCATAATATATAAGTGTTATTGTAGGATTGGTCAGGCTATTTAATTGCCAGCAATGGATATTCCGGAGAATCGAAAATGGATGTATCGTAGGTTGGGTCGGAATAAACGTCTTAGGGAAGAGTATAGAGTTGGAGTGGGTGAGTTTATAGAGTTTGTTGTTAGCCAGGAGAGATTTATACGGCTGGGCGGTGATCAATTGAGGTGTCCTTGCAAAAGATGCAAGTGTCAATCTTTCAAAAGTGTGGATGGAGTTGTAGCCGATCTTTATGAGAAGGGCTTCATGCCTGATTACTATTGGTGGAGTAACCATGGTGAGACGTTGCCCGACTTAAACCCGATTGTGGTGAAGGTTCGTACTATGGAAGTGGTGACGGAGGGAAGAATTGAATCCATACGAGCAGATGATAATGGATCATGCTGGACCATCGATTGGTGTTGTACTAGAAGAAGATGGGGACGAAGATGGTGGAATGGGTTCCCAATACATAGAGGAGAATCCGAATCCCGAAGCTCAAAGATTCTATGATATGCTTGAAGTCTTGCGATCTCCATTGTGGGAAGGATGTCGGAGTACACGGAGTTGTCGATGTGCATGGAATGGTTGAGTATCAAATCTGACTACAATATGCAAGAAGGCTGTTTTAATCGCCTCAAAGAGTCGGTGTCCAAGGCGTTGCCGAAGGCAATCGGATGCCTACAAGTTTTTATCATGCTAAGAAGTCCGTGGAAAATTTGGGTCTGGGGTGTTTGAAAATTGATTGTTGCCCGAATGGATGTATGTTGTACTATAAGGATGATTCAGCGGAAAGCATAACGTGTTGTCGATTTTGTGGTGCGGATCGGTATAAGACAACCACTAGGATGGGCATTGAGAAGAAGAGGTCGCTAAAGAAGATGTGGTACTTTCCGCTCGTGCCAAGACTTACAAGATTGTACTCTTCGATGGCCACTGCAGCTCACATGACGTGGCATAGTGAGCATGAGAGGGAGCAAGATATCTTGTGTCATCCATCTGATGGAGAAGCTTGGAAGCATTTTGATAGGGTTCATATGGCATTTTCGCAGGACCCTCGCAATGTCCGATTGGGGTTATCTGCTGATGGATTTAATCCTTTTGGACAGTCTGGAAAAGCATACTCTTGTTGGCCGGTTATCCTGACTCCGTACAATCTTCCCCCGGGATGTGCATGAAGCGGGAGTTTATGTTCCTAACAGTCATAATTTCGGGTCCGTCTAATCCAAAAGGTAAGATTGATGTGTACTTGCAGCCACTGATAGATGAGTTGACAATGCTGTGGAATGATGGTGTGTTGACATATGACGTATCTTTGAGGCAGAATTTCATCATGAAAGCTGCTTTAATGTGGACGATCAACGACTTTCCCCGCTTATGGGATGATGTCGGGTTGGATGACCGCGGGAAGCTTGGATGCCCAATATGTATGGAGCGATCGAAGGCATTCACGCTTAAAAACAATCGAAAGATCTCATATTTTGATTGTCATCGTCAATTCCTTCCGAAGATCATCCTTATAGGCGGAACAAGAATGCATTCAAGAAGCGTTGTGCGGAGAGAACACCGCCTCCACCACGTTTGACTGGTCCTAATGTATGGCGCAGAGTACAAATTACCGCTCGTCCATGAAACCCAAGGAGAACATATTCTTGATTATGGCGTCAACCATAATTGGACAAAACAAAGTATATTTTGGAGGTTGCCGTATTGGAGGACGCATCTACTCCGTCACAACATTGATGTCATGCATACCGAGAGGAATGTGTTTTTGAATGTGTTTGACACTGTGATGGACATCAAGGGGAGGACAAAGGATACAAATAAAGCCCGATTGGACCTGGCTGACATTTGTAATCGGAAGGAGCTTGAGTTGCAAGACGGTGGTCGTGACAGACTTATCAAACCGAAGGCAAGTTATACACTAAGCAAAGCACAGAAATTGGCCGTCTGTAAGTGGGTTAAAGAACTAAAGTTACCAGATGGGTATGCTTCCAATCTGGGTAGATGTGTTAACATTAAGGAAGCAAAGTTACATGGAATGAAGAGTCATGATTGCCACGTGTTCATGCAACGGTTGCTTCCAATTGCGTTCGACGCATTACCGAAGCAAATTTGGAACCCACTTGTTGAGCTTAGCCACTTTTTCAGGGAGCTTACATCGACAACACTAAATGTGAATCAATTAAAGGATATGGAAGTCAAGATACCCGTTTTGTTATGTAAGCTGGAGCAAATCTTCCCGCCGAGTTTCTTTGATTCCTTGGAACACCTGCCAGTTCATCTACCTTACGAAGCAAGAGTTGGTGGCCCAGTCCAATACCGCTGGATGTATCCATTTGAGAGGTAAACAACATCAACTATTTTACTTAATACATATGAAATTCACGAACACGAGAGCAGTAGTTTAGCTTTCCCTAAAACTAGTAATTATTTGTATGTATCCATCTTTAATAGGTTCCTGCACTCCCTTAAACACAAAGTCAAGAACAAGGCACGAGTGGAGGGTTCCATTTGTGAAGCATACTTAGTAGAGGAGACTTCCACTTTTGCCTCTTATTACTATCCGAACGAAGGTTAACACGAGAAGGACAAGGATGCCTAGAAACGTTGATTCGGGCGAAGGATGTTCAACTAGTCCTCCTATATCAATATTCAACTATCCGGGCAGATTTAGTGGCAAATCAAAAGGATATTTCTTGGAGCAACGTGACATTAATGCTTTGCTCATCTGTATATCCTTCAAAATTGTGACGAGGTGGCGCCATATTTAGAGTAAGTTTCTACAACGTCTTTAATAAGTTCAATTGACATTTATTATTATTAATCGTCCTGCTGTTAATCTCCCATATGTAGGATGTACGGCAATTTTCTAAGGGATCTCCAACCTGACATTTCAAATGATCGAAGTTGATCGAGAAATTACTTCTCACTTTGCTACGTGGTTCAGGAAATATGTAGGTTAAGCATCTTCATTTTTGAAGCATACATTTTATCTCCTTAAATATATAGCATGTATAAGAATAATATAATATTTGATTGTTTAGGTACTAGATCCAGAAAACAATGTTCAAAATCCATTGTTGACAAATTTGGCATGGGGGCCTAACAGATGGGTTACATCATGGAATACTTATATTGTAAATGGATATAAATTTAACACAAAAACATGGAATGAAGGAATGCAGACGTGTAACTATGGTGTTTGTGTGCGAGCCACTGATGGCAATGTAGAGGATGATTTCTATGGGGTTCTAACTGAAATCCTTGAACTCGATTATACCGGTTTCCCCGTGATGAAATTAGTTATCTTCAAGTGTGATTGGTTTGATCCTACTCTTGACGTAGGGACAAAAATAGATAAAAATTATGGTATTGTTCAAGTTAGGCTGTCTCGAAGGTATAATAAGGCGTACGATCCATTCATTTTTTTTCACAACAGCAGAGAGGGTTTATTACTCGCCATATCCCGAAGGACATCATGGCTGGTTGGGTGTTATTAAGATAAAGGCTCGCAGTATAATTACTGATAATGTAATCAACCAGCCTGAAAAAAGATGCTCCGTACCAAGATGATGAGTTTTCAAGACCCCACGTACCGTTGCAAATTACGCCGGACATTATTGTTAATTCTCTTACAGACATTTCCGGAAATGGGGAAGAAGTTGAAAGAGAGTTAATGGATCAATCCGAGTTGGACGTATCTAGCGAAGGTACATTCCGATCAAGTGATACTGATGAGACTGAGGGTGAATTTAGTAACGGAGATTCTACTTAGGTAATTTATTTATGTCATAATTCATTGTGTGAATGTCATTCTACTTATTAGGTAATTTATTTTTGTATTATTTACACTGTTGTGTAATCATATTTTCATTTTTTTTCACAGATGGCGATTCCTCCGCAGGTAGGGGTCGTCGTGGGGGTCGTGGTGGAGGTCGTGCTGCGAGAGTCCCTTCGCGGCCGACCCACGCCTTCCGGACGAGACCATCCTACCAGCACCTCTGTTGACGGGACACCTCAGGGTGATGGAGTTGCACCCCCCACCCATCCTCATGTGGTCGGGACACAGGCTGCACCCTCATCATCCACACCTACGACGATAGGACCATCATCATCATCGGGACAGGAGAGTCGTGGTCCATCCGACAGGAGGATTCTTCTTATCCCATGGGGAGATAACAAGTATGCTAATTTAATTTTTTAGTATATATAATGTATCGTTAATTTCTATTTACTTGTTTTTAAAATTTAATTATAACATTTATTAATGCTCTAATTTTGCTGCAGCTTTCTGCCCGCGAAGGGCCCTTCTGATTCGATCTCGAAGATCCTGCGACGCAAGTTTGATGGTCCATGGCCTACATGGAAGGCCATCCCACTGGGTCATAGGGATCAGTTGTTTCTAGAGTTTAAGGTAACAGTTTATTAAGTTTTTTAAATTAAATTTACATTATATATATGTACACACGAATTTCCTAACAACTGTAAGTTACAGAAAGAGTATAGGTGGGACTTAGCTTTAGAGGCTCTCGTCAGGGACATATTTGAGCATAAAGGCTCACTGGTTATGAAGAATCTGATGAACAAGCTGAGGAAGGGGCAGAATAAGGGGAGGTGGGTGGATCCCGAGATCAAGAGGCAGCTGGACCAGTACAGGGCTACTGAGAAGTTCCAGGAGATCCAGGCCACAGCTCGGCGTAATCGAGCTTCTGATGGTGGCGCATGTGCTTGGACCGGTGGGTCTAAATCAGCCGCCGCCCACTACGACGAGCTGGTAATACATTAAACTTTTGACTTAATATACTATTTAATTAATTAGTTTTCATTTTTAATTATTCTTATGAATTTAATATTATATTATTCATGCAGAAAGCACGAAAACAATGAGCCCCATCGCTATGGAGTTGGTGGAGAGGACGAAGAAGTTGAAGTCGGGGACATGGGTCAACGACAAGGCCCATAACTATGTTGTAAGCAAAAAAATAATTTAGTGTTTACTTGTAATTTATTATAAATGATTTGTTAATATTGGATATAATTATTTTAACTAAATCTATTCAACTTTGCAAAGGGCTTCAACGAGAAGAAGGACGATGCCATATCACGTGCCTCACAGTCACAAGATGAGGCTTTGACTGGTGATGGCTGCTCTCCTGTCTCCGTCAACGATAATGCCATTTATTTGGAGGTCGTTGGGGGCAGGAACAAGAAGGGCACGTGTATGGCCTCGGACACCTGGGAGCCTAGTTCATCGCTTCATCGTCCGGCACGCCTGCTCCTTGTTGCGCCGATACCGTCCCTCAGGAGCAGTTCCACCAAATGCAGGACACCATCACGCAGTCAACGCGGAGCTTCGGGAGAAGAGCGAGAGAGAGCAAGCAGATGGCGAACCAGATTGCACAGATTGACTTCGGGCACACCAAGCCACTGCGATGCAAAGTAGCATCGAGGGCAGGCCGACATCGCAGCTGGTGTTGGAGCAGATGAGGATCCAGACTCGATTGCTCAGGATGATGCTCGACGGTTTGTGCCGCTGCTGCCGCTCCTCCAGCTTCGCCGCCAGCCATCGATGTCAGCTCTGCAGAGGACGATCAGCTAGCAGACGTCGGTGGTACGGACGCTGAGGATGATTGGATTCCTCCATCTCCCCCTCATCATGACTGATTTTTTCTCTCCATATTTTTGACTTTAAACGATTCTTGTACGACATTTTTTATTATTCTTTTTATATATATTTATTATTTTTTATGATTGTATATTTCATAAGTTATTTGGTGTGTTTTATTAGTAATTTTTTTAACGTTTAAAGAAAATCAGAAAAAAAAATTATTATAAAAATTAAAAATAAAAAAAATTAATAATAACCAGTTTAGCGAATCAATTAGAAACCAATAATTCGGTCGCTAAACTTTATTTAAGATTTACAGATGATGTATAGCGATCGAAAATTCGTCGCTAATATAGGTTAACAGTAACCAAAATTAGCGACCGAATTAGCAACCGATTATTGGTCGCTAAAAATGGTTACCCAAAAAATGCGACCAACCTAATAGCGACCGATTATTATTATATAGCGACCGAATTTACGGTCGCTAATTAGCGACCGAAATAATAATTCGGTAGCTAAAACCTTAGCGACCAGGTATTCAGCTACCATCATAAATTGGTCTCTGATTCGGTCGCTAAAACAAATAGCGACCGATTTACATGGTTTAGCGACCGAAACTTACGGTCGCTAAACAATTGTTTTTTTGTAGTGTAAACTCAAATGCATTAGGTCTGACAATGGAAAGGAATTCCTTATCCATGATTTGTACAAATCTAAAGGAATCTTGCATCAAACAAATTGTGTAGAGACTCCACAACAGAATGGAGTTGTGGAGAGAAAACACCAACACATCTTAATTGTTGCTAGGGCTCTCATGTTTGAAGCTTCTTTACCAAAGTGTTTTTGGAACTTTGCAGTAACAAATGCAGTCTACTTGATAAATAGGCAACCATCATCATCCATTTTGAATCATTCACCTTATTTCAAACTTGATAATCAAGTGCCTGATGTTGATAATCTCAGGATTTTTGGTTGTTTGTGCTATGCAAGCACACTGATATAACACAGAAAGAAGTTAGACCTTAGAGCCCGAAAATGCATATTCTTATGTTTCAAAACTGGAACCAAGGGCTATATACTCTTTGATCTTAAAAACAGAGAAATCTTTATCTCAAGAAATGTGATCTTTCATGAAAGTATGTTTCCTTATGGCAACACAGCTGTGGACACTGCATCCCCTCAACCTGTCATCCCACTATACCAAAATACTCCCTTTCTTACTCATTTTCTTGACTTCTCACCAAATTATCCAAATATGATCATACCACCAATCCTGCAGCACCAACACCTATCACTCATACCACCAATCCTGCAGCACCAACACCTATCACTGCCCCTGCACAGAATCAAAATGATTCACAGAATTTTGACACAACACAACAAGCACAAGACAATCCTGATAATACCTTTGCAAACCCAAATCCCGCCCCTGCAGCAAACAATGTTCCTGTAAGACAATCAAGTAGAACAAGAAGGACACCAACATATTTGCAGGAGTATCATTGTGCATTGGCCACCTCTACAGCTGCACAATCTGAATCAAAGGTTAGATATCCCATCTCAAGCTACCTTTCATACCATAAACTGTCACCATCTTATAAACACACTGCCTTAGCTATATCTACTACCATAGAACCTAACACATATGCAGAGGCTGTGATCCATGAATGTTGGCAAAAAGCCATCAATGATGAACTGTTGGCACTAGAAAAGAATCAAACCTGGTCTCTCACCCTGTTCCTTAAGGGAAACATACAATTTGATGTAAGTGGGTATTTAAGATAAAGCACAAAGCTGATAGATCAATAGAAAGGCACAAGGCAAGGCTTGTAGCAAAAGGATATAGCCAGACTGAAGGGATAGATTACTTGGAGACATTCAGTCCGGTGGCCAAAATGACTACCATTTGAGTCCTGATGACCTTGGCTGCAACACACAATTGGCACATTCATCAATTGGATGTCAACACTGCATTCTTACATGGAGATCTACATGAGGAAGTCTATATGAAACCTCCACCAGGGCTACTCACGTCTAATCACAACCTTGTGTGTAAGCTACAAAAATCCCTGTATGGCCTTAAGCAAGCTAGTAGACAATGGAATGCTAAACTCACTGAGACTTTACTAGCTTCGGGCTACCAGCAGTCCAGATCAGACTACCCCTTGTTCACAAAATCTCATCAACATCAGTTCACAACCATACTAGTATATATGGATGACTTAGTTCTGACCCGCATAGACATTGAGGAGATTGACAAGGTAAAACGGCTGCTAGATGCTCGCTTCAGTATTAAAGATCTTGGGCCACTGAGATACTTCTTGGGATTGGCGATAGCAAGGACCAAGAAGGGCATAAATTTATGCCAAAGAAAGTATGCTCTAGACCTATTGCAAGATACTGGGATGTTAGGAGCAAAACCATCTTCCACACCCATGGACAGCAAGGCAGAGTTACATAAGAACTCTGGTGTAGCACTCCCAGACCCAACTCCATATTTGCAGGAGTATCATTATGCATTGGCCACCTCTACAGTTGCACAATCTGAATCAAAGGTTAGATATCCCATCTCAAGCTACCTTTCATACCATAAACTGTCACCATCTTATAAACACATTGCCTTAGCTATATCTACTACCATAGAACCTAACACATATGCAGAGGCTGTGATCCATGAATGTTGGCAAAAAGCCATCAATGATGAACTGTTGGCACTAGAAAAGAATCAAACCTGGTCTCTCACCCTGTTCCTTAAGGGAAACATACAATTGGATGTAAGTGGGTATTTAAGATAAAGCACAAAGCTGATGGATCAATAGAAAGGCACAAGGCAAGGCTTGTAGAAAAAGGATATAGCCAGACTGAAGGGATAGATTACTTGGAGACATTCAGTCCGGTGGCCAAAATGACTACCATTCGAGTCCTGATGACCTTGGCTGCAACACAAAATTGGCACATGCATCAATTGGATGTCAACACTGCATTCTTACATGGAGATCTACATGAGGAAGTCTATATGAAACCTCCACCAGGGCTACTCACATCTAATCACAACCTTGTGTGTAAGCTACAAAAATCCCTGTATGGCCTTAAGCAAGCTAGTAGACAATGGAATGCTAAACTCACTGAGACTTTACTAGCTTCGGGCTACCAGCAGTCCAGATCAGACTACCCCTTGTTCACAAAATCTCATCAACATCAGTTCACAGCCATACTAGTATATATAGATGACTTAGTTCTGACCGGCACAGACATTGAGGAGATTGACAAGGTAAAACAGCTGCTAGATGCTCGCTTCAGTATTAAAGATCTTGGGCCACTGAGATATTTCTTGGGATTGGCGATAGCAAGGACCAAGAAGGGCATAAATTTATGCCAAAGAAAGTATGCTCTAGACCTATTGCAAGATACTGGGATGTTATGAGCAAAACCATCTGCCACACCCATGGACAGCAAGGCAGAGTTACATAAGAACTCTGGTGTAGCACTCCCAGACCCAACTCCTTATAGGAGACTCATTGGTAGGCTCTTGTATTTGACTCACACAAGACCTGACATTTCTTTCGCATTAAGCAACCTTAGTCGGTTCCTGGAAGCACCAATGACTGCACACCATCAGGCTGCTCTTAGAATAATCAGATACATAAAAGGATCTCTGGGACAAGGACTTTATTTTCCAGTAGATTCCAACCTACAACTCAAGGGGTTTAGCGATTCAGACTGGGGGACCTGTCCAGACACACGCAGGTCTATCTCTGGGTTTTGTTTCTTCATGGGAACCTCACTCATCTCATGGAAAAGCAAAAAAGCAAAGCACTGTGTCGAAATCCTCTTCAGAGGCAGAATACCGGGCCTTGGCTCAAGCATCATGTGAAGCTCAATGGCTCATCAATCTGCTGCAGGATTTTGGCATCTCACAAACTAGTCCAGCCATCATCTATTGTGACAACAAATCTGCTCTTCACATTGCAGCAAATCCAGTGTTTCATGAAAGAACAAAACACATAGAGATAGATTGTCATCTAGTAAGGGACAAAGTCCAAATTGGAGTGTTACATTTACTTCCTATCTCTACCCACTCTCAAATAGCAGACATTTTAACCAAACCCTTAGCTCGAGGGCCTTTCCAGCAGCTGCATTCCAAGCTAGGAATGATCGATATATACATTCCAGCTTGCGAGGGGGTGTCGATGATGTAAGATGGAAAGAAAACACACAGCTGACTATGACACTCAGTTATTTAAATTAGTTACCTTCCTCAGTTAGTTAGTTAGTTGTTGTTCCGGTTAGTTGGTAGTTATTCAGTTTATTCAGTTAGTTAGTTAGTAGTTTATCTAACTGTTTTTTAACTCATCAAGTAGCTGAGTATGTTCTGTATATATATTTAGAGCTTGTGAACATTTTAGAATAAATCAGAAAAGAGGAATCATCTTTTCTCGCATACACTTCTCTTCTACTCCTTACTTTCCCTTTTCTTGCATAACAAGCTTCTGATTCAGTTTTTCTTCACAGTGGCATGAGCATGTCTTTCCACTTGGAGTAAGCCCAGAAGCTTCCGTCGCTTCGTTCACGACAAGGATGACGATCCTGTTGAACTGCTCTTCTTACACGGTGGGTGGGTGGAAAAAATGGAGGTCAGAGGGGAGGGGGAGGGGGAGGGGAAGAGGGGTGGAGATGAGATTGTGGTGAATGAAGGACAAAAATGAAATTTCAAAAATAAAATAAATAAAAAATAAAAAACAAATAAACTGGGAAACTTGTTGTTGGTAATTTTAATCTTACATGGATGAGTCACTTGTTCAAATACTTCACCCTAGCCGGCACCGTAATTTTTACATATTTTTCTTTTTACGCAGCAAAATAAGAAAAGTACACATATTCTAATTTTGCCCTACTTGTTTTCCAAACAAAGGAAGTAATTAATGTAAAGAAAATGTATAAATATCATTTCTCAAAATAATAGAAATAGATTTAGATGATTTTGTGGATTCCTTTCTAGGGTTTTGGTCTGATTTCTCATGATTTTGTATTCTTTATTTTAATTTTAATTTTTTTAATAAAATATGTGTGTGTTGTAAATGATTGGTAAGACTTGAAGTATCAATCTAATTATCTAGTTATAACAATTTAAATATATATATGTGTGTGAGAACTAACCCTTATTATATGAGAAATGATAATTGTTAATTAAAAATCATTGGATCACAATTAAAAAGATTTAATTAGATTAAAACTTTATCTTAAAAAATATGTCACCTCTTCCATTCTTGCCTACCATTGTTCGGAGGAGAGTTCTCATTTCTCAGAACCTCCCTACTTCGTCCTCTCCTAACTGAAGGTGGTTGAACGTCTACCGAAGCCCTCTCAGCCTAGCACCAACACCATCCACTTTGTATAACCGGAGAAAATAGGGGATTTTTGTTGAATATTTATTTAATTTAATTTTGTTTGTTAATCATGTAGGGAGCGTTACTATGAGAAAACCGGGAAAGCTGTGTTGCCCCTCCTCATGCACCGTTCTTGTTTAATTGCAGATCGACTCCAACTTTGCTCCAATAATTGTTAACCATCTACTGTTTTTTCTTATTTCTTCCTTGTCACTTTTTTCTGCAAGGCACGCGTCCTGATATTGTAGAATTTCTTGGCCATGCCTGCGACTAATTTTCAACATATGGATAATGAGAAATTTTGATTCATTAGAAATAATAATCCTATATCAATCGGCTCAGAAGAATCAGAGATGCAACATTCACGTGTCTTGAAACCCAGCACCGTTCTGGACCAGAAAGGAGGGGTGAAAGGGTGGGCAGGGAGGATAAAGGAGGTCATGTGATTTTTTAAGAAAGTTTTAATCTAATCTATTAAATTTTTTTAATTGTGATCCAATGATTCTTATTAAGCTCATTTATGATAATAAGGATAGTTCTTACTTTTATATATATATATATAATTCTATAATGCAAAGTAAGTTAGCATAATGGAAAGTTAGTTAGCAGACTTAGTTAGTAGTTAGAATGCTGTTATGAGGTTAGTTACTATTTTGAGCAGTGTGAGACTTGAACTAGTGTATATAACCAGTGTGTATGTGCATCAAAGAGTAATGCAGTATTCAAATAATTTTTCCACACTGACTTCCCCTTCTCTCTCTCTCTAAGTTCTATACTCAAGTGTGTGTGTGTGCCTTTCATTTTGTGTAAAGTTCCTCTCCATATCTCCAACAGATTTGGTATTTAGAGCTTCAAAAAATCGGGGACCTGTGAAGAAAGATTGAGGCGTCCTGTGAAGGAGGAAAGAGGCGATCATGGCTTCATCGAATGGAGGAAATGGAAGCTTTCTTTCTAGCTTGCCAATTCTGGATGGCAAGAATTATGACCACTGGGTTGTAAGGATGGAAGCCATTCTCGGCTTTCAAGAAATCCTGGATATCGTGAAAGAAGGTGTCACAGAAAGGGACGATGCAGCAACCAAGAAGAAAGACTACAAGGCTAAGTGCTTTCTTCATCAATGTGTTGATCTTGTCAACTTTGAAAAGATCTCCAAAGCCAAAACAACCAAGGAGGCCTGGGATGTTTTGCAGAAGGCTTATGGAGGTGCTGAGAAGACCAAGAAGATGAGACTGCGGTCCCTCAGAAGACAATACGAGCTGCTGTCCATGCTTGAACAAGAGTCAGTAGCTGAGTATTTCAATAGGCTACAACTACTTGTAAACTCGATAAAAACATGTGGAGGCACAATCTCTGATCAGCAAATGGTTAAAAAGATCCTTACAACTCTTACCACTAGGTTTGATCATATAGTGGTTGCAATTGTGGAGTCTAAAGACTTGGAGGATATGAAGGTAGAGGAGTTGCTGAACTCACTAGAGGCACATGAGCAGAGATTGAATGAAAGATCCAAAGTAAAGGAACCAGATCATGCTCTGCAGGCCCAGATGTTCAATAAAGGGAATGCTGATTACAAAAAAGGCAAGAAAGGAGGTAAGGTGAAGTCCAACAGAGATGGAGGTTATGGGTCTGGCAACAACTCTTATAGCTAGGATCAAGCTTCATCAGCTGAACAAGGAGATCAGCACAGCAAAAGAATAGGAGGAAGGTCAAGCAGAGGCAAAGGTGGAAAGAAGAAGTTTGATAGAAAGAAAGTTCAGTTCTTCAACTGTAACAAATGGGGGCACTATGCAAAAGAATGCAGAAACAGCAAGGTGGAGAGGTTAAGATCAGATGATGATGAGGCCTATGTTGCTCAAGATGATGGCTCGGATTCTGACCAAGTGTTGCTGATAGTGACAACCAACATAGAAGGAGAGAGCAATACATCTTGGTATCTTGACACAGGGTGTTCTAGCCACATGACAGGCCAGAAAGATTGGTTGATTGATCTTGATTGTAGTGTCAAGAATAATGTCAGATTTGCAGATAACAGCACTATAGTAGCTGAGGGAATTGGCAAAGTCTTGATCAAAAGAAGAGATGGCAGACCTGCATATGTAAATGATGTTTTGTATGTTCCCTCAATGAAAAGCAACTTGTTGAGCCTTGGACAATTGCTAGAAAAGGGCTTCACAATGAAAATGATGCAGAAGCTCATTGAAGTCTTTGATGCAAAAGGAAGGTTGGTGATTGGAGCTCCACTGTCAAAGAATAGAACATTCAAGATTGATCTGAATGCTTCGGCAATTCAATGCCTCTCAACCACTGTAATTGAAGATGAAAACTGGCTGTGGCACTACAGGTTTGGACATCTCAATTTCAAGAGTCTAAACCAGTTGGGCAGCAAGCACATGGTGCAAGGAATTCCTCAAATCAAATAACCAGAAAAGGTGTGTGAAGGGTGCTTGATGAGCAAGAAACCAAGAACTGCATTCAAGAAGTCTGCACCAGCAAGAGCCACTGATGCCTTGGGAGTTGTCCACTCAGATGTATGTGGCCCTATTGAGACACCAACTCTTGGTGGAAACAGGTACTTCGTAACCTTTGTAGATGAGTTCACTAGAAAACTGTGGTTGTACTTGATTGAGGGAAAGCATGAAGTTTTTGATGTGTTCAAGAAGTTTACTGCCTTAGTTGGAAGACAAAGTGGAAAAGCTATCAAAATTCCTAGAACTGATGGTAGAGGAGAATACAGTTCCAAGGATTTTGAGCACTTCTGTGAAAAACAAGGCATTGTGCATGAGGTAACTGCCCCTTATACACGTCAACACAATGGCCTTGTTGAAAGGAGAAATAGAACCCTGATGAATATGGCAAGGTGCATGCTGAAAGGAAAGGAGATGCCACAGTGTTATTGGGGTGAAGCCGTGTCTACTGCAGTCTATGTTCTTAATAGATGCCCCACTAAAAGAATGGAGAATGTGACTCCAGAGGAAGCTTGGACAGGAAGCAAGCCTAGAGTTGATCATCTAAGGATCTTTGGATCCTTATGCTTTAGACATGTTCCTGACCAGAGGAGGAGAAAGCTAGATGACAAGAGTGAAGCTATGGTTCTAGTAGGATACCATCCCACAGGAGCCTACAAACTGTACAATCCTTCTTCGAAAAAGGTTGTAATCAGCAGAGATGTGGTTATTGATGAGAAGGCAACCTGGAATTGGAAGGAACACAATACTGGGATGAAAGTCAGTATTCTACATTCACTTGATTCAGATCATCAAATGTCTGAGTTAAGTGAAGATTGTGCAAAGAAATGAGCGGACTCGAACAAACAGACCACAAAGGAATAGAGCACCACCAGTGAGACTGACAGACTATGAGGTTTTCACTGATCAGGAAATCACATCAGAAGGTGAATTAGTTCACCTAGCCTTCTTTGCAGATACAGAACCAATGAACTGGGAACAAGCTATCAATGAAGAGGTATGGCAGAATGCAATGAAGGAAGAAATGAATGCAATAGAAAGGAACCATACATGGGAGCTTACTGAACTTCCACCCGATAAGAAACCAATTGCTGTCAAGTGGATCTTCAAGGTGAAACTGAAGCCAGATGGTTCGATAGCCAAGCACAAGGCCAGATTAGTGGCAAAGGGATTCCTGCAGAAAGCTGGAGTGGATTATACAGAAGTGTTTGCACCAGTGGCAAGGGCCGAGACAATAAGGCTTGTCATTGCCATTGCAAACTCAAAAGAGTGGCCAATGTTTCAAATGGATGTAAAATCTGCATTCCTCAATGGTCCACTAGAAGAGGAAGTCTATGTACTACAACCTCCTGGTTTTGAGGTAAGGGGAGAAAGTAAGGTGTATAAGCTCCACAAGGCCTTGTATGGCTTGAAACAAGCCCCTCGGGCTTGGAACAAGAGAATTGATGCATTTCTGTTGAAGCAAGGATTCTCAAAGTGCTCTGTGGAGTTTGGTGTATATGTGAAAAACAGTGATGGTGCTGGCCCGATACTAGTGTGTCTCTATGTAGATGATCTACTTGTAACAGGAAGTGACTCAATTGAAATTGACAAGTTCAAAAGGAGTATGCACTTGGAGTTTGAAATGACAGACCTAGGAATCCTCACTTATTTCCTAGGAATGGAGATAGAATACACAAGCAGTGGCATCATTCTACACCAGAGAAAGTACTCTCAAGAGATACTTAAAGAGGTTTCAAATGGACTCCTGCAATGAGGCAGTGACTCCAATGGAAACCAATGTAAAACTGCAGAAGGGTGAAGCTGAGAAATGTGTTGACAGCACCCTCTACAAGCAGATTGTATGTTCCCTTAGGTTCCTATGCAATAGCAGGCCAGATATCTGTTATGGTGTTGGCTTGATCAGCAGATTTATGAGTGATCCTAGAGCCTCACATATGGCTGCGGCTAAAAGACTGTTGAGATATGTGAAAGGGACTATCAACTATGGAGTTCTATTTCCTAAAGGAACAGGGCAGTTTGAGGAAGGACTTGAGGCTTGGTCAGATTCAGATTGGTGTTGTGACAAGGTTGAAAGGAAGAGCACCTTAGGGTATCTGTTTAAATTCCAGAACATCCCAATTTCATGGAGTTCTCGAAAACAGAATGTGGTGGCCCTTTCTTCTTGTGAAGCAGAGTACATAGCTGCTTCTAATGCAGCTTGCCAGGCTCTTTGGCTGGAATCCCTGCTGGAAGAAATGAAGATCAGGTACAGGAAACCAGTTCAACTCTTTGTTGACAATAAATCCTCCATAAGTCTAGCAAAGAATCCAATGGCACACGGCAGAAGCAAGCACATTGAAACAAGGTTTCACTTTCTAAGAGACCAGGTGAACAAGGAAAGGATCAAGCTGACCTATTGCAGCACAGAACTGCAAATTGCTGATGTTCTAACTAAGCCAGTTAAGACTGATCGGTTTAGAAGGCTAAGGGAAATGCTAGGTGTTGTTTCCTTAGATAATTTGCATTAAGGGGAAGTGTTATTCTATAATGCAAAGTTAGTTAGCAGAGTTAGTTGGTAGTTGGAAAGGTGTTATGAGGTTAGTTACTATTTTGAGCAGTGTGGGACTTGAACTAGTGTATATAACCAGTGTGTATGTGCATCAAAGAATAGTGCAGTATTCAAAAAAAATTTCCACACTGGCTTCCCTCTCTCTCTCTAAGTTCTATATTCAAGTGTGTATGTGCCTTTCATTTTCTGTGTAAAGTTCCTCTCCATATCTCCAACAAAATATATATATATATATATATATATATATATATATATATATATATATATATATATATATATATATATATATTCACCGTTAATATTCTCCGTCACTATATGAAGATCTTTTGATTTCGGTGGGGTCTCAAATTCCTTTTGCTTTGATTATAATTGTGAAAGAAAAGTCCTACCCTTATTAATCTTCCTTAATACAGAGTCTCTGCATGACAGCAATTACTTAAACCTTAAGATTGTGCATGAATTAGTATACCGCTCTTTTAGTTGAGTTATAGAATCCACCCCTTCGGCGTGTCTACCAAAAGGTGGATGATTCCAGCTAGGAAGACCTATATGCTGCCACATGCAGGGAACCGTGGAAAGTTTCAGCATCCAAGGACACCTATAATGACTTGTATGTTTCTATATATGTGTAACAGTGAGAAAGAGAAAATTAAAAAAAGAAGATTCAGATACAATTTTATTGATATATTAGATATTAATATATTATTTTTCAATGATAATAACATATATAATAATTTATTAATGAAAACATAATATATGTTACAACTGTTATACATGTCATATTATCGTTAGAAAAAAAAATCTAATATACCTATGAAATTACAGATAAGTTTTGTCCAAATAAAATACTAATAGTTAGTAGTGGGTTGCATCTCTCAAGATAATCGAGTAGCGTGTATCTCAGTGGGAGCCCACTCTCTTTGGAGGAACTCACTTGTCTTTTGTCAAGGTAGTTAAAAGAAGCGATAGTTTCAGGGGAATGGGATCCTCTCCATTTACTGGAAATTTCCAGTTGGAGAGAGATAGATCCATAAAATAAAATAATAATATATAAAATATATTATTATATAATAATATATAAAATATATTATTATTTTATTCTATGGGTCTTTCTTTCTCTAACTGGAAATTTCCAGTAACTGGAGAGGAATTGAACCCAGTTCCAGGTATATAATTGAGTGGGGCATTTCATTTTTTTACAATAGTTTATCTTTTCACACCACTCTGCATTTACCTGGTCATGGAATTGAGATTATATAAGTCAAAACCACCCTCTCCAAAAAGACAGATAATTATGCATCACAAATTGGTTGATTGCAGTTAATTAAATCCATAGGAAAATGTATTAAAGTTAAATTGATAGTGACAATACTAACAATTTTACCATGTCATTTTCCAATTGTTGAAAACACTCCCAATTATACACTATTTTATTAAGGATGCTTATCTATAATGGTTGACATAATTACGTAGAAATAGAATCCCATTAATTTAAGCATCAATTATGTTATTGTTAATGTTAGGTATTGTTGCTTAGCTGCTGAAATCTAGTGTGAGTCAGACTTTTACCTTTCTGCTCCTCATTATTATAATAAAGAATCATTTTTCTAGTAATGGTCCCAGGTCGGTGGTACGTGGCAGCTTCTCATTTGTTAGCTTGTTATCAAGGAACCTCTACCTTATAAAACTCTCACCGACCCTTAGAATATTTCTGTAAAAGCTTGTGTTGGTTTTTGAGAAAGCAGGAACCTTTAGCTAAAAACAAGAACTAACCAATAAACGATAAAGAAAAAAAAAAACACTCAAGACTTTCTGATATTAAAACGGATCCGGATGGTCTCCAGGATCTCCTGCCTATCCAACAATATTTTGTTTCTCTCTCACACATAAATTATCGCATACAGTAATTTTTCTTTGCTTTTTTTAAAGTTGAACGTCCAGATGGTCGGAGATAATCCAGATTCCATTCTATTAAAACAGGATTTTAAATTAGAAAAAAAAACTTAAGTATAATTTCATAACTAGATATATTAGGTATTGTTTTTCAATAATAATAAGATGTATATAACAATTATTATACATGTTATATTTTCATTCATCAGTTGTTATGCATGTCTTATTATAATTGAAAAATAACACATAATATACTTATAGAATTTTGTATCTAAGTCTTGTCTTTTGAATCAAGGTTCGTAACCGTATTTAGAATCATAACTTTTTGATTTCGGAGGTCTCCGAAACAACTTAACGACCACAATTACAATCACATAGATCATATTTTTCCATAGTTATAATAAATAGAATATATGCACCATCATAACTACAACCACAATTTAAAACATTGGATACACCAATTAGCACATTATTACCTCTATATAAACCTTTCCTGCACAAATTTCTCCCACAAACAACACACACTACCACTACTACTACAATACAACTTCGGTCTTCAGCCCCCATAATAGTTTTTCAAGATCAAAACCAGAGAAAATGGCCTACTACTCTGATCAAAACTCTCAGCCATATCTCCCTTTGCACTTGTGTTTCTTCCTCCTTACCCTCTTCATGTTCCTTGGTTTCTCATGGTACTTAAACTATGAGCCTATAATAGAGAGCTTGATGGAACAAGTGAAGTTGGTTCTAATGGTTTCACCACTGTTGCTTCTGCTAGTTTTGCACTTCCTTTCCAACTATGGAGGTGGAGGGTTCTTGTCTTCCTTTATTCCTTTGCCAGAGAGAGAGTCACTGCATAGAGCTGGTGGAACTCCTTGGGGAGTTGGTTTGCTTCTCGTTGTTCTCTTGTTCATGATTTCTTACCAATCTTCCTTCCAAGAACGTTGGTTTCCTCTCCTCAGCAGGTGATCAAAAGAAGTGACCAATTTCTTATAGTGTGGTGTGACATGAATCTGTGTTTGTAATTAGTGTAATGTGAGCTTGTGAGTTCTCAAGATTTTTCATGAAACACAAGTCTTTTTTTCTTTTCCTCTTTCTTTTTGGTACATCATGAATTTTTCTTTTTCTTTTTTTTTTGTTTAAAAAATTAAGTAACTTGTAATTATATGTACTTTTCTTCTGTTCTGCCTATATATGAAGCCACCATTTCAGTTTTTTTCTGCATAGAGAGACTGTGTATAACATTTAATTAGTGAATCTAAATTTGTCAATTTGAGTACCTTATGATATTTAGTCACATAATTTGAATTCTTAAAGTGTGTATGAATTTTATGGCTCAATCAATTTGCTAGAACAAATATTATATATATTCTTTAATTCAGTGAACAAAAAAGAAAGTCAAATAAAGAAGTGAATCTTACTTTAAAAGAGAGTCTCTTAAATTAACAGTATATTCTGGAGAATATCCTTGTGTGATATAAAGTTTTCGCACCGTGGTATTTAAATACTAAACATAAGGAAGACCCCTTGCTTTGTAATCATACGAGGTGTCCTCATACGTTTCGCAGAAGGCAATCCATCAATTCAATCGAAAGTATAATAGAAATCCATATATGCAAACGATTGAGGCAAATTTAAACAGAGATATTTTGTGCTAGAAGCTTTTTTTTTTTTCTTTCAATAATTAGAAATTTCATTAATAAATGTCTAACTTTAGCATCATAGTGCTAAACTCCCCATCTGGGAAGGGTTGAAGAGCAAGCACTCAATCATATGCTCCAAGTTATACTAGTAAAAATAAAGTTCAACATTCATCAAAGTACATCTTACACCCATAGACAAATACCCACTTTCCTTCCGGTTATAATCTCTGCTAGAAACAAAGCAATGTTAGTAGCTCAAAGCTATAACCAATAAGAATATATTGATTACACTAAAACATTTGTATCTGTAACTAGAATAGAAGCCATACACATACTCATGTCTTATGCCGCACAACATCAAATCCCATTATTTCAAATGGATGTGAAAAGTACTTTTCTAAATGGGATAATTGAAGAAAAAGTATATGTTAAACAATCACCTCGTTTTGAAGATTTTGATAAACATACCGTGTTTTTAAATTTAAAAAGGCTTTATATGGATTAAAACAAACACCTAGAGCATGTTATGATAGATTTAGTAATTCTTTTTTCAAGCATAATGATTTTATAAGAGGAAAGGTTGATACAACTCTTTTGGGTGAGTCCTTTTGTTTGGAGGTCTTTTTGAAGTATTTTTGAAACTATTTTCACTCAGCATCTATAGAAAATTGTTACTAGAATCATTTTGAGTTGTATTAACAATCGGGAATACCAAACTTGAAGTTTTTATGTAACTCACTAGTGCAATAAGTGCTTTTTACGTTAGTTAAAATTGATTTTTTTACGTCAGAATACCGACTGACGTAAATACAGCTGACGTTAATAGTTAATATTTTAATGTCAGTTGAGAACTGACGTTAAATATAAAACTATTAACGTCAGTTCTTTAACACAACTGACGTTAATTTTGTAAAAATTAACGTCAGTTGTTTAAACAACTGACGTTAAACATAAAACTATTAACGTTAGTTCTTTAAGACAACGGACGTTAATTTTGTTAAAACTAACGTCAGTTGTTATAAAGAACAGACGTTAAAGGTTTTAATTTTAACGTCAGTTGTTTATTACAACTGACGTTAATAGTGTACTGTATATTTTATAAAATACTATTAGCGTCAGTTGTTTGATACAGCTAACGTTAATAGATTTTTTTTTTAAATTCAGTTTTAAAATATCACTCCCCTCAGTTATCCCTGCATTCAGTAAATATCCCAGTATATCACACACATTACAGAATTGCAAAGGAAAAATGGAACAATGGGGGACTTAAAACCAAAACCCATGTATATATAAAAATAAATTTTAGTCTCCAATGTCTAAAAACAAAACTACCAATCTAAGGATATATATATATATATATACATGTTATTAATTAGTTTCTAAAGTCTAACAAAAAAACTATTCATCTAAGTAGTGCGGAGGTATCTTGTCAATTCCTTTTTCAGCCACATACTTGAAGAAGAATTCAGCGAAGCGCATCCTCAAGTCTCTTAACTCATCTTCTTGAATAGGTGATTGGTTGTTAAATGCCTACACACGTTCAAATAATAACAATAACATCAATGCAAGTCATCTTCAAAACTGTAATATATAATTTAACAAGTTGTTTAAATATTACCTTATTCCATCCATCCGTAATAGATGTGGAGACTATGTTCAGCATATGAAGTATCACATAATAGTCGCACGACCACCCGTCATTTTGAAATTGAGACTACCAACAAAATTAATTTCAATGTCAACTGAATATACATATAAATTAGTAATTATAATATTAATTATTTGATAAATAAACTACCAAACCTTGAGGATGTTCCATACAGGATTTGCTTTAGCCTTAGAAGTCCTACTTCTCCCGTTGGCGCAACTTATGCTACTCGCCTTCAGCGCGCTATCATAAACAAATAATCATGTCGATCAATTAACAAATTCATATATCATGTGTGTAATAAACTAAAAACAACTGATATTAAAACTTAAATTAAATTTAAGATTAGTTACTTACTTATTTACAGCTTCCAACACCACCTGTGGCGGCTGTTGGTGGAGAGAGCAATAGAATATGACAGTATGCCTAGACGTGTGAAGTACGAACAACTGCCAATGGCTTTTCATACAATAGGGAGCCAGATATAATTCTTTCTGATTGTCTCCCAACAAGTTCCCTAAGTATTTACTCAATGCATCGCCAGTAAAGAATTCGGGCAGAAGGATTGACGGATCTAAGAAGCCGTAAACTGATGCAACGCCCTTATCAAGCTGAAGACGATGGAGATACCTAAGATATGAAAAGGTGTGTATGTTAATTACATAATATATATATTGAAATTAAAATAAATTATTAAATGTAAAAATACCAAAAATAAATAAGTTATAAAATTAAAATTAACTTACGTGCACCAAAGACTCAAAACTGTGCTGGCCATCCAAACGTTATTTCTGCAGGCGTTCCCGAGATCGTCACCACAGAAGGAGAATATCCTCCGTTGATCTAGGCGTGCCACCCATCCATCGTGCTCCAATGGACATTCAAAAATATCAAACGCATAATCCTCACCAAGTGAGAACAAACGAGTGATAGGTGACTAATTTAGTTTAGGAAAAATAAAATAGATTAGTTGTTGATAATTAAAAAAACACAAGTAATTATTTGACTAATTTGGACATTAATAATGAATACATAGCTTTGTTAACATTTCGAGCTCACTTCGTTTGAAGTCCAACTCAAGCTCACGCCTTTTCATTTCCAACTCATGCTCATGGCATTGGACTTCGAACTCCCGCTCCCTAGCTACCAACTCATCGTCCTCCACACGTGCCCAACTAAAACTCTCTTTTGTGCTCACATGTGAAGGGTTGGCATGCCCTGCGGTGTCCTGGGATGTACCGACGGAGGAAAGCTCTCTGGCAAGCGCCTGCTTGAATTCTGGGTTGGATATTAAGCTTTGCATCAGATGTGCTGTAATAGCTGGGTTGGACATGAGGTGTTGAGTAATGTCAGCCAAAATTGATGCTTCATCGACCACCCGCTTTCGTGAAGCAGACTTGCCATAATATTCTTTGATGGTCACGTTCCCAGGAACACCGAGAATCCGACCAGGATGGTCTTTCTTGCCTAGAGCAGTCATCAAGACGTCCCGCCGTCCCGTGGGGGACGAATGAGCCCTGGGAGGATTGTGCTTTAAGATCCATCTACAATGAAAAAAATGAAAAAACGTGCAAGTGAAAAGTGTTGCAAATATCTATACAAATATCAATTGAAATCAAGTTAATTATTTACTTACAATCTTATCTGCCACTTCGCGAGTGGCATCAACTTTAAAAGATCCCGTCTTTGTCATGCTGCCGGCTAACCAGACATCCTTGCGGTCGATGTCCGACGGAGGACTTAATGGTGTGCCCTCAGGCACCTCTCCTCTTTAAATCCTAGCAGAGTGCTCTTCCTCCTTCGCCCTCAGCCTATCCGCCATCATCTACTCGATCCGAGTCTGGTACCCACCCTGAGACATGGTGTGGCGATGGACGTTCTTCGCCTGATTCTGCCGACCCTTGTTTGCCTTAGCCTATTCAAACAAAAACACATAATTAAATACAGGTAAATTATCTATAAGAAGCATACAAAATTAACTTAATCAACCAACCCGAAATTCTCCATCCTGTCGACTCCTGGTAAACATATCCCAAGTATCCTGATCAATCCAGGGATAATCCGAGAACATTTTATCAAGCCGCTTCTTCCCAGATACATAGTACCTGGTAAGATCATGCTTGAACCCATTCCAACGCTTTGAGGCCATTTTCATACATTTATGACGATGATCCTCGTCATTTGGCACAGTCCAAGCTAACTACACATCAAATACATAACAACTGGATGGATTATAACTCGGATAATTATCTAATAATGTAAATCAAACGAATGTAAAGGTAAAATACCGCGATAGCCTCCCAAATCTGATCCTTAACGTTCTGTGGAACGTCATTCCAGTGGTTGTAGTTGATGCTTACGTGCTGCTTCACTTGTAGAAACACCCACTTATTAAATTCTTTAGCACGGGATCTCTGGGCATTTAGATTAGCATCGAAGGACACCTCAAGCTTCTGTCCGCTTTGCCTGTCCTTCTCTAGTTTCTTCAACGAGGTGGCTCCTCTACCCCGTTTCCTATGAGCCAGTGATTTCTGTATGGACAAAAAAAATGATAAAATAGAGGGTTGTAACATTATAAACTTACATTAAAAAGAAGGACTAAATATAGTATATAACATGCATGTAAACTTACACTAGAATCAGGCGTAGGCGTGATCGGGTCCTGCGTAGCCCCCACAGTGTCCTCCCGTGCATGTGGGCTATCCGACTGATCCATATGTATGCCTGTTCAGAAACAATATATATTTATTAACATAGGTTATAACTCAAAATAAATACAGAAGTATAAATAAAAATAACTAGATAGGTCCTGTAGATATACAAAACATATATCCAATATAAGGACAATACGGGAGATTGAAAACTATAGTTTTTGAAGATTGCCAAGCACTGGTCACGGCCTGACAGTGATGTCCATCACGGTCGTAACGTGGCCAATCGAACTGCACTTTACAGCAGAACCGATCACGGCCGTGATGAGATCAACCAATGAGAGCAACTTGCACTCAAAACCAAAAATAGAGACATTCCAAACAACTCAAACTCACGGTTTCAAGTTTCAACTACTAAGACTACAGTTTCAACATACACTCAAAACCAAAAATAGAGACATTCCAAACAACTCAAACTCACGGTTTCAAGTTTCAACTACTGAGACTACAGTTTCAACATACACTCAAAACCAAAAATAAAAAAATGTGCCCTAAAGACTCACCAGAAATAGGTGCCCGCGTGGTGGTGGGGAGGGGAGCTCGAGTGGTGGCCAACGTTCGATGTGGTTACTGAGAGCAGAGGGACAAGGAGAGTTAGTACGCGGGAAGGGGAAAGAGAGATGTCAAGTTGTTGCAAAGAATGAGCGGGAAAGACAGAGTTAGGGGTTAAGAGTGTACCTCACGGTGGTGGCGAAGAAGCCCTCACGGTGGTTGCGGTGGAGATGAGCTCGCGATTAGGGCAGAGTGAGAGTGAGAGTGAGAGTGAGGGTTGAGAGTGAGGGTTGAGCGTGATGAAAAGATAAAAGAGACGTACAGAGCGAAGTGCAGAAGGCGCGCGGGTGTAAACGTTATAATCAAAATAAAACAACATTTTACGTCAGTTGTTTGTAAAAACTGACGTTAAAGGACATTTAATTAACGTTAGTTGTATTAAGAAACTGACGTTAAAAATAAAAAAACTTTTAACGTCCGCTGTTGAAGACAACTGACGTTAAAAGTGTTCTGCAAAAACATTAATTCCTTTGACTACTGTGCTACCTACCCCTGAGCATTAAGTTTATTTATAGATCAGTTTTCAAGAAAATCAGTCTCTCTTCACAACAATATGTTTACTAATTCAAGCTAATTAATGAAGATTAAACATAAACTTGTTTAAAAAAAAGTTTAGAAATAAACTGCACTATATATATGGAGTGACCTGCGTTAAGGGTGACAACAGGGCATTTCAGATAGGGATATAGGATTATTTACGTCAGCTAGTTATTTAACTGAAAATCACACTTTTAACGTCAGTTGTTTAAAAAATTGACGTTAAAAATAAATATTTTTTAAAAAAACACTTTTAACGTCAGTTGTATTAAACAACTGACGTTAAACGTTTATTAGTTTCTGCAAAAACATTCATTCATTTGACTACTGTGCTACTTACCCATTCACCTTGTAACCTAATCCTCTTAATGAGCATTAAGTTTTTAGATCAGTTTTCAAGAAATTCAGGTAGTCTCTCTTCTCTATATAAATAACCATATTCTTCTGTATCAGTCGATCTGTATTACACCCCCCTCTTTTCTTCTATATTTCGTGCTTTTTCCTTCACAATATGCCTCTATCATATTTGAGGTGTTGTTATTTCTTCCTATTCCTAGACTTAAAGGTCTCTGTCTTAATGGTAAAAAAACTTCTGAGGTTGAGTAAATCACATAACATGGATGGTAAGGTTGGGTGAATCACGTAATGTGATTCCCTCACTTTATTTCATCCCCGTCATCCCTTTCCCTTTGCTTTGGAAGCAAGTGACCGTGGATTCAAGATGATGCATCAAGGAATTCCAGTGAAGGAGAAGATGCAAAGATCCATTTCAATGTGGATTCACTTTTGCATCATGGAATTCAAGTGAAGGTGGAGATGCATCCATTGGAGTTCCTGAGTTGAAGCAAAACTTTTTTATATTTTAGGGCTATGTTGCAGAAGTTTTTTATCTTTTAATCATTTAATTGTAACTTATGAATCGCTTCAATGAGATACGATTTGATTATACATATAACTTGTTTTATGTTAAGTGTTTATTTATTTTAATTTGCACAAGAATTTGTTTACTAATTCAAGCTAATTAATGAAGATTAAAAATAAACTTGTTTAAAAAAAAAGTTTAGAAATAAACTGCACTATATATATGGAGTGACCTGTGTTAAGAGTGACAACATGGTATTTCAGATAGGGATATATGATTATTTACGTCAGCTATTTATTTAACTGAAGTAAAAATCATACTTTTAATGTCAGTTGAATAAAAAACTGACGTTAAAAATAAATATTTTTTATTTTAAAAACACTTTTAACGTCAGTTGTATTAAACAACTGACGTTAAAGGTATATAAGTTTCTGCAAAAACATTCATTCCTTTGACTACTGTGCTACTTACCCATTCACCTTGGAACCTAATCCTCTTAATGATCAACTTATTTTTTTAGCAACTTACCACGCCTAGTAACTTCATCCTCTTCTCCAATAAATAGCTTCCTTCCTTCCTTCCTTTTATTTTTCTGCTTCACAATATGGCTCTGCCATGGAGATTAACTTCATCACTCTTTCTTCCTATTCCTAGACTCAAAGATCTTTGTCTTAATGGTCAAACAACTTCTGAGGTTGTGTAAATCACATAACATGGGTGATAAGGTTGTGTAAATCACATAATATGAGTTGCTCACCTTATCATCCTTCAGGAGAATCGGCTGCTACAGTTCCAAAACCTCAGCTTATGAATGACCACATTATCAGCATGTACCTCGATTCCAACATGAATAACACCATCACTGCTAGACATGGTCACATTCGGAGTATAGTTTTCCCTTTGGCATATTTCATAAAACTCTCTGATGGGATGTAGTTTTAATGTTTCGGGTGTGATAAGGGGTTCCAAAAGTGGCCTTATGCTTTGCTACACAACCTCCTCATTGAATTTTGGAAAACTCAGTCGCTCGACTCTCCTCTCTTGCTCACCCGTGAAGGGAACGAAGCCTCAACAAATGTTTAGGATTTTAAACCCTTTCAATGTAACTTTTTATAGGATTTTAAAATTTTGAATGTATCTTGTAATTGTATTATTGATACACTTCATGAATGAGATCCGGTTTGGGTAATTGATTCAACTTATACTTCGCACATATATTTTAGTTTTCAAAACAGAAACACAAAACATAAAAGCAAGTGAAACTGAAACTTTGAGGAAGGAAATGCGGAAAGGTACGTTTACTAGGTAAAAAAATTATTAAAATAACCTTTAACGTCTGTTGATGTAAGGACTGACGTTAAAAGTGAAGTGACTCACTTTTAACGTCAGTTCAATAAAGAACTGACGTTAAAAGGTTCACTGTTAACGTCAGTTGTTTATTGACCTGACGTTAAAAGTGAGTCACTTAACTTTTAACGTCAGTCCTTACAACAACTGGCATTAAAATTGAATTAATGAAGTCTAATTTTTACAAAACTGCCACCGCCTCCTTTTTAACGTCTAGCTTTTGGTTAACTGACGTAAACCTTTCCCGTCTAATGTATATTTTCCACTAATGACTGGATATTCTAAATTGATAATATGAATATTATAGGAGGTGAATTTTCTTTGGGATATTGAAATAATATGGGAGACTTTGTCAAAATTTTAGTAAAAAAATTATTTTGTCAAGTACATTGTGGAATTAATTAATAGCCTTGCTAGGCTAGGAGCTTAAGCCTATGAACCGATCATGGTTTGGTTTTTTTAGGTCATGACAACACAGGTGTGCACTGTTTTATTCACACCTGTGTAACTCAAATACCATTAGGGTGCCACTATTCATGACTTCGAAACCGTGAGAGACTACCTTGCAAAAATATATCCGGCCCACATGCCATCCTGCAATTTAGTTTCCAAGTAATAATCTTCACTTATTGTTTTCTTTTTATTTCTTCTATTTATTTATCTACCCTGCAATCTGTAGTGGACACCCATAATCCAAAAATTGACGTTCACACATTTAAATGACCCTACTTATGCTTGAAGATCTTGTGTGCTCTACATTTTACTATCTTCATCTTTAGAGTTACATCCACTACCTTTTTTCCTCTCTAAGTTGCAAGGTCTAAATGGTTAAAAGCCCTAACTTTTTTGTTTAAGAAAGGGTATTACATAACTATAAGTATAGGGAAAATCACACTGACTTTACTCAATATTCAATTTAATTATGCTTGACACCTTCTTGATTCAGAAGTTACACTTGCATCCCTTGAAGGAAGTCAAGGAAATTTCAATAACCAGATTCACCACACCTTCAAGGAAGGAACGTAGTGTAATGGTGACATAATTTGACCGACAATAGAAAAATTAAAAGAAAATTGAAATGATAATCAACAAACTCATATTAACACTCTTGAAAAAATTATTATTAGTAGTAGTAGTAACGCCCCGTTTTCTCTATTCTTCTTTAAGGAAGGGATTAGGCATATTTAAGGGCTTGATCTTATTCCTTAGGTGTTAATGAGCTTATGTTTCAAATTTGAGGTCAATCGGACTTCAAACGAGCTCAGAACGCAACGAAACGTGCAAACGACGAATGTTGTCAGCAGTGCACTCAAACGTGGGAGAATCCACGCTCAAGAGTGGGAAGAACGCTCAAACATTGAAAAATGGGCGCTTAAGCACTGGGAGCCGATGACATATGTTTTCAATTTTGACGCGAGGCAACGACGTGGCATTCAAGGGGCCATGCTCAAGTGTGGGAAGACCTAGCGCTTGAGCGTTGGAATGCTTAAGCGTGGGTGTTCTGGCGCTCGAGCGTTCGTAGCTGGCTGAAAACCCATTACTTCGTTTAAAACATAAAAACTGGGAGAAAAACATATATTTTCGAAGCAGAGACAGAGAGCACAAAGATAAAGAGAGGGAGGAAAGTTTAGACTACACCGTTATGATCAGAGATGCGAGTACTACAAGTATCGACTATCGATTTCTTGATAAAACTGAGGTAATGCTCGAATCCTTAACGCATCGACACGTTGACATTATCATTTCCTTATTTTTCAATTCTTGCTTCGATTCTTGCTCTGTTTGGAAAACTGTTGCAAGATTAGGGTTTATGACATTGTCGGGACTCTGTCCATGTATTAGGGCAAATTTTGGAGCACCGAGGAGCTCCCTAGGAGTCGAGGTAGCAATGTTCTAGTGGAGGATAGGAGCATGTTGAGCTTGATCAAGTGTATCGGACAATCCAAGGCAGGGATAAAGTAACCAACATCGTCATGGAGGCAAGTGTAGAATAATAATTATATATGCATGTGTGTAGGGTGCCCAAGACCCTACTAGGATGTCGAGTAATCGACAACGGCTAAACCCTACTAAAATAATATTTTCATGTTGTCTCGGGTTTAGTGGTTGTAGGTTTTATTGACAGTAAGGCTGATACCCTAAGTTAGCAATTTTATACTGATTGAGGTTGTCTGGATTGCATGCTTCTATGATGATTGTCTGATATATGCTTATGTGTGATCTCTGATATATTTGATATGTTAATATGATTTTATGATTATTTTATATTTGTATATGAGAATTGGTGATTGGCTGTTTGTCTAATGGATACACGTCTGTAAGGATGAGTTGAGGGTTTACATTGTGGTAATGCCTTGAGACTGTGACCTTGAGGCCAGGGATGTATGGGCATCCGTGATGAGATTGTGAATGTGTGAGAAGGTTCTAGTGTTAACCATAGAGATGTTGGTTGCATTGCATTTTTCCAAAGTGGCGAGCCATATGACTGGGAGTCATACGAGGTTATTTGTACTCGAGTGTGAGTACGGATTACAGAGGGTCCGGTCTATGAAGAGACCTTGGGGATGTACAAACTGGAATTGGGAAGCTCATGGTGGCCATTAGGTAGCTCATAATGTATCGTGTACCCCGCTATAGCCTAGTTTTCCCTACTTTACCCTGAGTATCCACGTTGCAGGTGGACATTCTGAGGCAACCCAGATACCTCTAATGGAGCTGTGCTCGTAGAGGGATGCACTCTTATGGGTCACGGAGAGCGAAAGGGTTACCTGGACAAACTAACTGACGTTCTCCTAGCAGTGCGGCTCGGTAAGGAGAATGTCTCGGGGTTGAGACCCGGATGAGAGATATCGGCCGACATACATAGGAGTAAGACTCCTTAGAGGACTGATCTGAGAGTGAACTTTGAGGATGTACTGTATTGGTGTGATTCTGAAGATGGTTGCCTATTAATTGATGTATGTATATATGGATATATGATTATTGTTCTATGTCTCCCCATCACTACAAAAAAAAAGCTCATTTAGCGACCGAAAATAGTGACCGAATTTGTTGGTTGCTGTTTGCGACCGAAATGGCAATCGATTATAGGATCTAAATCAAACACTAATTAGAGTTGATATTACGACCGAAATAGCGACCGAAATAGAGCGTAGCAGAGGTATCGGTCTCTATTTCGGTCGCAAAATAAAGGAAAATAAAAGTAAAAAAATTATGAATTTTTAGAGACCAAAATGGCGACCGAGTTAAATGCAACGGTTAAAATTTATTTATAGTTGATACCGATATTAAATCGGTCGCTAAACGACGCGTAAAAAATTAAAATAGAGCTTGTTAGCGACCGCATTTTAAATCGGTCGTTGAATTTATGAATTCAAATTTCAAATTAACCGATTTAGCGACCGAATAATTCGGTCGCTAAAACTAAAATCCCTAAATCGCGAGCCCTTCCTCTTTCTTCCTCATTTCTCTCATTGCTTCTCTTTTCTTCTCTCTCTCTTGCACGCTCTGCTCCTCCCTGCCACCATACCACGCGACGTCTGTGCTCCGGTCACCACCAGGTCACCTCTGGTGAGTGATTCCACCTTCCCTCTCTCTCTCTCTCTCTCTCTCTCTCTCTCTCTCTCTCTCTTTCTGATGTCTCTCTGTCTCTGTCCCTGTAGCGCACCTGAGCCGCCTCCCTTGAGCCACCACTGTCCGCAGCTCCGGTGACACCACCACCACCAAGGGTAAGCTACCTTGTCTTCTCTCCTCTTCTATCATTCTCTGTTTCTCTAACAGAATGGATATTTGGTAGCAAGGTAAGGGAATTAATGTAGAAGGTGGTGTAGTCATGGAAGGGAATGGGAATATAAAGAAAATGGAGGATGGTGGAAGGGGTATGAGATCATTTTAAGTAAAGAGGGGTGGCTAAAGCCATAGGGCAAAGATAGTTGCTTTCTCTGGTATTTTTTAATTTTTCTATACTCTTTTCTGCATTCATAACTTCTGTTCTCTACAATTGAAGTTTGTTGCTTATCATTGTTTTACTATTTCTCTTATTACTACCAGTTCCTATAATAACGTCAGTACTCACTCCTAGATCTTTTCTGTTTGTTGTGGAAATATGTATGTTACCATGTAAAAATACTGGATAAGTAGAATAACCAACAACCGAACCGCGATCTCTGATGATGCATTAATGGATCACTCGAGAGTCAAAAGTACTTGCTAAAATATGATCGAGTTTAATTAATTGGTGGAAGAGGTTGATATGCAAGAAGGATAAATGATTTAAATATCCATTTTCATTGTCGAGTTTAAGTCCCTATTCTTGCCTAAATCTGTCATGAATGCAATGTATATATAGTGTAGAGTGGAGCTCTTTGTTTGAGGAAATCTTTGCTCAGGTTAAGATCATAAAATTTGTACTGGTGAGGGGGTCATACTGGATGTTTTTTTCCTCTGGTGTCCTAGGAATTGGTTGCTGGATCTGTGCTGTAGCAGGTTTTCAAGAGTTGGGTGTGCCTTTTAGTTATAGTTATGGTGTTTTTTTCATAATTTTCTTATATGGTTTCTGATATATGTTCTATTTGATGTATATTAGTCTTGGCTTTGTTTTGTAAGTCGTGTGGAGTTTCTCCTGCTGGTCCTAGTTTGCTGCTATATGTTGTGTGTGGCTAGCAGATATTTGGTAATTGTGGCCTTGCTGTGTTCACGGGCACTACAACTTGATAGAAAAGCTGATTTTCTAATGTCTTGTCCTTTTTTTTTGTGCTTCTCTACTTGAGAATGTTCCAAAAAAAATTTAGAGGGGAGTTAATATACTGAACATTATTTTCTAACTGTAGAGTGGATGGTGAGGTTCTTCTGTGCTTTGTTCTTAAAGTATTTGTTTCTGTGCTTCTCAATTTTACCTGTTTGGATGCTAAGTTGATCTTCACCAGTGTTTTTCTATACTGAAAAGTAGGTGTCATATGTAATGGATAGCTTGGACTTTGGTTATGAGATTTGATGTTTCTGTTGGAGTGATGCTCTACTACAGAAGTGGCCTCAACTATAATTGAAAGTGGGAACATAGGATCATGGGATGCAAGTGCTGAATGAGGGTTCCTTTAGTTTTGCCTAATGGGGGCTGATACCTGGGTGTTTGTTGGGTATAAGATTTGGTAAAGTTGTTATTGCTTGCAGGTTATAAGAAATTATGAAGGGGCATGGTAATGCAAAACATGGCAATGATAGTTGAAATTTTAGTTTGCTTGGGACTTTTATTGGTGTATAGAATCGACCTAAGGTGGGGCAGAACATGTTCTGTGTGTTTGGCATGGATGTCTTTTATTTTTGGGTCCTACGGGCTTTATGTGATGGGGAGGAATGTGGAGACAAAGTGCAAAATGTTCTTTCCTAAATTTTTACTCGGTAGTCGGCAAGCATTGTTTTTTTTAGGGCTTTATTGGTATGAGTGTATTCTGCTTCTATGTATCCCAAGTGAGAATCAAAGCAAACGTAGTTCTAAGTTCCACATGTGGAAAGAAAAATGACGAGGTATTACTCGACCTTATCCAAAAGACACATATTGAAATTAAAGATACTCAAATTTTCTTCTAAAAAACACATAAATTTCAATAACAGCTTCTCAAAGAATATTTTTTATAATTGTAAAAAGACACAAATTACTTTATACTTTGAGAAATTTACTCGAAATTATTGAATGTCACAATATTTTTTTCCTTAATACTTAACAAATTTGTCATATTTTTGTATCAAGTAGAAAATCATATTTTCTTTTCTTATCGTCGGATTAAAAAAAAAAGGAATCACTTGATTCTGATAGATAACACTCGTACCCTCTATAATGAGTGATTCTGGCAAGTTGCAAAACTACCACTTTAAGTTGGTTATTTTCAGTCAGAAAGTTGAACATTTCGATTGCTCGTTCCCCAAACAATGTTACACGAACAAAATTATTGCTAAAGTTTGAGAAAAAAAATGAAGTTTGAGTATAAATTCTATGTGAAATAAAATGTTTAGTTAAGAGAATAATAATGTAATTGGGAGGACCTTTCATCAAGAAGATTGAACTCAATTCTCTTTCCTGTTATACCTTCATGTTGATAATCCTCTAAATTTCCATGTTCGGAGACAACACCAATAGCATCTGTAGTAATAGCATATATATGAATGTTAAAAGCATAAATGAATGTATTAAGTCCAAATGTTGTCATTTCATCTCTGACACGATTATTTTTATTTATGCATTATAGGTCCTTGTCTGATCTTCGTTGTCCACAGCTCCTCCCTTATCCTTACTTGGTTTTGCTTTGTCGAATAGGTAAGTTCTCTCAATACTCTCTTTTAAGGTTTTGCTTTGTCTGATAGGTACTGATATGTGTGGTGCTTCTAATGTATAATTTGAATTATCGTGTTGTTTGGTAGTGGAGAGCTGAGCTCAATAGGATGTGATCTTGTCTGATTGTATGCTGATAATTTAATGTTTATGCATGTGTTTGTCAATATGTGTTGTCCGAAAGGCGGGATGCTGGTTGTTTGCTGATAATTTAGAAATTATGGATGTGTTTGACAATTAACTGCTACTTGTTAGTGGAGAGCGGAGCTCAATAGGATGTTTGCTACAATATTTTATCTAAGTTTGTATTGATTTACGCTGCAACAGATGGGTTACATCATGGAATACTTATATTGTAAATGGATATTAATTTAACACAAAAACATGGAATGAAGGAATGCAGTCGTGTAACTATGGTGTTTGTGTGCGAGCCACTGATGACAATGTAGAGGATGATTTCTATGGGGTTCTAACTGACATCCTTGAACTCGATTATACCGGTTTCCCCGTGATAAAGTTAGTTATCTTCAAGTGTGATTGGTTTGATCCTACTCTTGACGTAGGGACAAAAATCGATAAAAAATATGGTATTGTTCAAGTTAGGCTATCTCGAAGGTATAATAAGGCGTACGACCCATTCATTTTTTCACAACAGGCAGATCAGGTTTATTACTCGCCATATCCCGAAGGACATCAAGGCTGGTTGGGTGTTATTAAGATAAAGGCTCGCAGTATAATTACTGATAATGTAATAAACCAGCCTGAAAAAGATGCTCCAAACCAAGATGGTGAGTTTTCAAGACCCCACGTACCGTTGCAAATTACGCAGGACATTATTGTTAATTCTCTGGCGGACATTTCCGGAAATGGGGAAGAAGTTGAAAGAGAGTTATTGGATCAATCCGAGTTGGACGCATCTAGCGAAGGCACATTCCGATCAAGTGAGACTGATGAGAGTGAGGGTGAATTTAGTGACGGAGATTCAACTTAGGTAATTTATTTATGTCATAATTCATTGTGTAAATGTCATTCTACTTAGGTAATTTATTTTTGTATTATTTACACTGTTGTGTAATCATCTTTTCATTTTGTACACAAATGGCAGATTCCTCTAGAGGTAGGGGTCGTCGTGGAGGTCGTGGCAGAGGTCGTGTTGCGAGAGTCCCTTCGCCGGTCGACCCACAGCCTTCAGATCGAGACCACCCTACCAGCACCTCTGTGGACGGGACACCTCAGGGTGATGGAGTTGCACCCCCTACCCAGCCTCACGTGGTCGGGACATAGGCTGCACCCTCATCATCCACACCTACGGCAGGACCATCATCATCATCGGGACAGGAGAGTCGTGGTCCATCCGACAGGAGGATTCTTCTTATCCCTAGGGAGATAACGAGTACGCTAATTTAATTTTTTAATATATATAAAGTATCGTTAATTTCTATTTACTTGTTTTTTAAATTTATTTATAACATTTATTAATGCTCTAATTTTGTCAGACTTTACCCGCGAAGGCCCCTTCTGATTCGATATCGAAGATCCTGCGACGCAAGTTTGATGGTCCATGGCCTACATGGAAGGCCATCCCAGGGGGCCATAGGAATCAATTGTTTCTAGAGTTTAAGGTAACAATTTATTAAGTTATTTAAATTAAATTTACATTATATATATATACACACACACGAATTTCCTAACAACTGTACGTTGCAGAAAGAGTATAGGTGGGACGTAGCTTTAGAGGGTCTCATCAGGGACATATTTGAGCACAAAGGCTCACTGGTCATGAATAATCTGACGAACAAGCTGAGGAAGGGTAAGAATAAGGGGAAGTGGGTGGATCCTGAGATCAGGAGGCAGTGGACCAAGATCTTGGGCTGCGAGAAGTTCCAGGAGATCCAGGCCATAGCTCGGTGTAATCGAGCTTCTGATGGTGGCGCATGTGCTTGGACCGGCGGGTCTAAATCAGCCACCGCCCACTACGACGAGCTGGTAATACATTAAACTTTTGAGTTATTATACTATTTAATTAATTAGTTTTCATTTTTAATTATTCTTATGAATTTAAGATTATATTTTTCTGTGAAGAAAGCACAGAAACAGCGGGCCCCCACTGCTATGGAGTTGGTGGAGAGGACGAAGAAGTTGAAGTCGGGGGCATGGGTCAACGACAAGGCCCGTAACTATGCTGTAAGCAAAAAAACAATTTAGTGTTTACTTGTAATTTATTATAAATGATTTGTTAATATTGATTATAATTTTAACTAAATCTCTTCAACTATACTTTTTCAGGTGGGCTTCAACGAGAAGAAGGACGATGTCATATCACGTGCCTCACAGTCACAAGATGAGGCCTTGACTGGTGATGGGCCCAGCTCTCCTATCTCCGTCGACGATAATGCCATTTATTTGGAGGTCGTCGGGGGCAAGAACAAGAAAGGGCACGTGTATGGCCTCGGACACCTGGGAGGCGAGTTTATCGCTTCATCATCCGGCACGCCTGCTCCTTCCTACGCCGATACCGTCCCTCATGAGAAGTTCAACCAAATGCAGGACACCATCACGCAGCTGAACGCGAAGCTTCGGGAGAAGAGCGAGAGAGAGCAGCAGATGGCGAACCAGATTGCACATTTGACTCAGGCGCACCAGCAGCTGATGCAGACGAGCATCGAGCAGGGTCAGACACTGCGGCTAGAGTTGGAGCAGATGAGGATCCAAACTCCAGTTGCTCAGGGTGATGCTCTGACAGTTGTGCCGCGTGTTGTTGCTCCTCCAGTTCCACCGCCAGCTACTGATGTTGCTACTGCAGAGGACGATCAGATAGCATACGTCGGTGGTACGGACGCCAAGGATGATTGGATTCCTCCACCTCCCCCTCATCATGACTGATTATTTTTTTTTTCATATTTTTGACTTTAAACGATTCTTGTACGACACTGTGGATTTTTTATATATATATATTCATTATTTCTTATGGTTGTATATTTCATTACTAATTTGGTGTGTTTTATTAGTAATTTTGCTAAACTTTAAAGAAAAACAGAAAAAATTTATTATTTTAAAAATTAAATTTTAAAAAATTTAATAAAAACCAGTTTAGCGACCGAATTAGAAACTAATAATTCGGTCGCTAAACTTTAATTAACATTAACAGATTGTGGTCTAGCGACCGAAAATCTGTCGCTAATATAGGTTAACAGTAACCAACATTGGCGATCGAACTAGCGACCAATTATCGGTCGCTAAAAATGGTTACCCAAACAATGCGACCAACCGTGTAGAGACCGTTTTTTATTATTTAGCGACCGAAATTACGGTCGCCATTTAGTGACCGAATTATTATTTCGGTCTCTAAAAGCTTAGCGACCAGATTATCAGTCACCACCATGAATCGGTCGCTAACTTAAATAGCGAGCAAATTAGAATGTTTAGAGACCGAATATGCCGGTCGCTAAACAGTTCTTTTTTTGTAGTGCATCCCCATTTACATGACTATGTTTTGTTGCTTATCTCCCTATTTCCCTCTATGTTTCTCTGTATGTTTAGCGGACTTGGGCTACGAGCTGAGGCATTATCTGCAGAGGATCCCTCCCAGGATCCCGATACTGGGCGACGTTGAGATCGTCTACCATGACGATCGTGGATGGCAGGTCGACCATTCACGATTCTTCATGACGTACGTCGGGCTGGTTAGTTTCTACATACGGATGGGAGATGGTCCTTACTTTCACTTGGACGGTCCGTATCGGATTTCACAGAGGTTACCCTTTTCAGAGATGTGGTTTCCACCTCTTCAAAGGGAGTTCCTTGACGATTTGTGGAATATGGTGGACCGCTCAGAGGCGAGGAGCCATGTGGGCTTGGTGCAACGGGGGCGGAGGCAGCGGAGTGTCCAGACAATGTATCACTATCGTCGCCAACATGTCGTCATGAGTGATGAGTCGGTTTGGGAACCGAGGACCCATTATGGCAGAGTCTACCGATGCACCTATGGAGAGGGTAGCTCCAGGCGCCCATATCGTCTGTCACATGGTCTAGTCAGATGCGCCTGCCAGGTTGTGTGCCTCTGTGAGCTTATTTTACTTTTTGATGTATTTTTGAGATGCGGGCCAGGTATTTCTAAGACTTTTCTTTCATGTTAGTGACCAGTTTATGTATTATGTTCAGTTTTAGTTTGACCAGTGTCTGTATAACTTTTCTAGGTGTAGTCCCTTTGTTGGGACTGTTCATACTCAGACAGTGACAGATGTAAGTATTATGTATATATGTTTGGTGTGTTTACCATTGCGCATGTTTTATATTTTAAACATTTTAATTTTCCGCTTCTGAATGCTTACATATTTCGCATGTATAATCGCGTTAACGTTAACTACGGATTAAGGCATAGTTAATTAAGGTTTTCATTAGTGGGACATCGGGGTGTCTCATTTATCGAGTCTATTTTCATAATATAAAACATAAGATGTATTCCTTAAGAAATGAAAAATAAGTATGGATTAATTTGCCTATCCTAAACCTTGTAATTGTAGTGAATTTAATTTTCAAAAGCCTTTTAAAAATATTTTTAAAAAATCACATTTCTTCTACAATTTTTCAAGCTTTGTTTAATCAATAATATTCATAACTTCTTAAAAAATATTTTTAATTGACCAATTTCACATAACATTTGTGGGGTTTAAATTTATTCCATAAATTTATTGACAAAATATTAGAATAGACTTAAATTAATTACAAATATCTTTGCAATATATGAAAACATGTTAGTTCTAACTTCAATTCTTTTAATTCATAAGTTCTACATCCTAACCATCGTTCAAATAATAAACTTAAAGAAAAAGTCAAAAGCATTTCGACTTAACTTTGGTGTAAAGAGGGTTCAAAAAGCGGACATATCATAAACTATTGAGAGGGTTTTACTCTAGATATTGACATCCAACACTTCTACCTCATTAGAGTTGTGAGCCTTCTTACTTGCTTTAATTTTTTAATAAAATCATACAAGTTTGCTTTTAATAATTGAACAAGCAAAATCAAAATGTAGATTGAATGATTAATTGAGATCAATATTTGTGAGGCACGACACAAATAATCTCACTCTACAACTCCATGATGTATTGTGTGGCGTGACACTTCTTATCTCTCTAACTCAGGTCTTCCTTTATGCGGTTGTCACTTTCCAACCGCCATTTAATTTTTATTTCTTCACTTTATACGTCTGTTGCGGTCGTCCCTAGTTTTTTCATTTGAGTGTGCCGTTATTTGCCTGTTTTCTTTAAACAATGTGGCTTTCAATTCATGCAACGCAATGTAAACTTTGAGTTTTCACCTTTTATTTTGTTTTATGGGTCACTTTTGCACCTTAAGTCTCGTTCCCGTGAATATCTTTTCAACTCATTCTAGATCAATCAAAATCCAAAGTGATTTCAAGTACCAAACTTCTTAAACACGTTTGTGTAGCATTTTTGTTACCGGTGGCATTTTTGTTTTTTCGTGAACACAGTTGCAGAAATAACATTATGGCATTTTTGTTACCAGCGGCATTTTTGTTTTTTCCCTGTACAGCAAAAGTAATGTGAACACAGTGATATTTTTGTTTTTTCCCTGTACAGCAAAAATAACGTGAACACAGTGGTATTTTTTGTTTTTTGGTTACCACCCTCACACTTTGTGTGGACTTGTCACATTTTCCATTTTCTGTTCACTCACTTGTTTTCACTTCTCTCTCACCTATTTAAGCTCCCTCTCAATCCCACTCATCGCCTAAAAAGTTTATGCTTCCCTAGGATTCTCTCTCTCACACCCACACCCTTCTCACTTTGTGGATGTAGTTACATTCATCCTGTTTTAGGATCGTGGCATTGGTTTAAGAATTTTAGTATACAAAGTTTTTATTAAAAAGTATTGTTTTTGAATTTTAAAAAAGTCTTAAATTTTCGTTGGGATTCGAATCATATATTATTTGTTGCATTTTTATGTTCATTTTTATTTTGAATTTCTATATTTTCTCTATTTAGATTCAAAGGACATAGTTTTGAATTGTACGAAAAGTGGGTATGGATTTCGCGTTAGGTGTTGGTGGCAATATTGATAAAGACGAAGTTCTCTCTGCCGTTGAGAAGTAACTAAGTTTACTCTTTATATTAATTGATTCATAGCCCTTAATAACTTTTGCCATCATGAATTGCAATGAGACGTTGAATTGCATATTGTAAATTGGTTTTGTTGCTACGAAACTTGGAAATTACCCTGTTAAAGCTATTTATTTATATATGGATCGAGAAGCTATTACGTTTTTGTATGTTGTATAATATAATTAGAAAGTAATATTGGGGGGAGGGTAAAAAATTATAAACGTTGAATCTCACGATATGAGTTTGTTGTTAATTAGTTATTATAGGTGTTGCATAATGCCAAAAGAAAAAAAAATATGGCTGCTACATTGCATGCTAATTTATCTTTTTTTCATATGAGTTTGATAAATTATGTTTATTCTTTGGTTCAGGTATGAAAAGTATCATGTTTGCTATGGAGGTTTAGAGGAAGAGAGGAAAGCTAACTACAGTGATATGGTGAGAGAATTTAATCTAGCAACCATTTTTTTTACTTATAACATATCGAGCAAGTTTTTTTTTTTATAAGCACTAAAGTTATTGTCAAGATGCATATTAATGTATGCCTTGCATCATTGTTTACAATTTATCTATTTAGATCTCTTTTGGATGAGATTCATTTCAATAAAAAATAATTTATTTTTAAAACGTAGGTGCTTTTAAAAAATATGAGTGTTTAGATGGTTTTTTTTATATAAAAAAAAAACAAAAGCAATGAAAAAAGCACGTTATTTTTAAGAAGTTACCATTCTCAGTTTTTTAAAAAAAAGAGATGGATCTGATAGAAGAGAGAGTGTGTGAGTGAGAGTTGATTATGTTTTATGAAAATTGTTGGACGGTAAATATCCCTGCATCAAATCACACAAATGCTCTTTTTTTAAACTAAAAATACATACCAGTTAAATGTTTGATTGACAGTATAAGAAATATTTATATTAAAAATACATACCAGTTAAATGCAAATTAAATGTACCGATCTCATTTTTTTAATTATTAATGAATATTGACTCTTTCTTTTCAGCTATCATTGTTCTATATATCACGCATGTGATGTGTCTTTAATTTGCGATATGTGAAGTCTAGGAGTGCTACTTTTTCATCTTACTTATAGTCAATTTGATTGTCTACAAAAAGAATATCATAACATCTTCATATTTTTTCAGGTTAATAAATACTATGATCTTGCTACCAGCTTTTATGAGTTTGGATGGGAGAATCTTTCCATTTTGCACCTAGGTGCCTATTTGCTTCATTTTGTTTAGAAAATTGAAGAATTTTCTGCTAAATTGATCATGCATTCTGATAATTATCTACTCATTCAGATGGAAAGGTGAATCTCTTGTAGAGAGCATCAAGCGATATGAATACTTCATTGCTTTACAGCTCAGCCTGAAGCCTTGACAAAAGGTTTTCGTGCTCAATAGAGCAAAATTGCTACCTAATATCTAGTTTCCACTATTTTATTGTTAAAAATTGACGATCCTTCTATTTGTTTTAGGTTTTGGATGTTGGATGTGGAATTGGGGGACCATTAAGAGAATTTTCTCGACTTAGGTGAACATGACTTCTTTCGATTAGGCTTCCTCTCCCTCTGCTCTTCCCTGCTTTACCTTTACTAGCTAACAAAAATATGATCAAGCTTATTTGTGCTGCTTGACATCAATTACAGGGTTGAATAACAATGAATACCAAATAACAAGGGGAAAGGTATGTATCATGAGATGAAATGCATTCATGAAACAGTTTTGATGTGTAACTTGGAATTCATTGACATTTGACAATTTTGGGCTTCGATCTGGTTCAATCATCATTTCAATTTGTTATAGCCTAATTTGTACTCGAATAGCTACTTTGAAATTTTGTTTCATTTTTCGTACTTAACATTGATGCATTGGTTAAAGAATTAATAAAATATTATAACAGCCTACTAGTATTAATTTAATAATCAGTCTCTTATGCACATTAATGTTGCTAATCGACAGGAACTGGTTAATCGCATTGCTGTATTGGACAAGACTTGCAACTTTGTCATGGTTGGTCTTTCGTAAATCAATTTTTTTTTCATTTTCTTGGGAGTGGGTACCTTCTATTTTTTAGTACATATGGATCCAATGTTTTGTCAAATTGCTCTACTCCAATTATACTTTTTAGGTTGGACGATTTAGTTATTGTGTTTGAAGTAATTTTTGTTTTGTTGGTAAAAGCTTATAATCAAAATGCTAAGGTGAGAGTTTCTTTGGCAAAAAAGTCATTCTAAATTAAGCAAAATCATATGCTCACAATAAATCATATGATTTAAATTTCTATCTTACATTAATCATATTTGATAATGCAGGCTGACTTCATGAAAATGCCATTCCAGGACAACACTTTTGATGCAGTTTATGCGATAGAAGCCACCTGCCATGCACCAGATGTTGTATGTAGCAGTATTTCTTACTCTAATTAATTTCACATCATTACTTCTTTTTCCTTACTGCAACTTTCTATCTGCACTTGCTTTTGCACCCATAAATGGTCAAGTATCAAGGACGTTGATGTGGCCATGTGTAACAACATGAAGTGCATGTGTTAACCATGAATCTACACGATGGTTTATTTAATTTTTATTGCTCACACTTTTTTCCTGCGTTTGGATTGCGGATAGTATGGATGCTATAAAGAGATCTATAGAGTATTAAAGTCGGGTCAGTATTTTGCTGCATTTGAATGGTGCATGACTGATTCTTTTGATCCCAATAACCAGGAACATCAAAAAATTAAGGTATGACCGTTAACGTTGGTTTTTGGTTTTTAACCAAAAATTCCTTTGTTACAAATAATTGAAGATCAAACAAGTGTGAGACCTACGAGTTATGCGATAATCTCGTCAGAATGTATGTATGAATTGTCTGCCAATATGAATTTGACAAGTTAGTCAAATATAGTAATATACTGGCAATAATGAAAATGGTGTATCGACTATCGTCAATAATGAAACTTGACAACGCAATTGTTTGTACTTAAAAAGAGGAATTTGAAATTTAAAAGAAGAAAATAGTTTACATGTAGAAAATAACTTCCTGATTGAACGAAGTTTACAATAAAAAGAAGAAACATAAGTTTAAAAAGAAAGTTAAGTAGAGTAGGATCTGAGTGATACAACTTTCAAGAAGTAAATGAACTTAAAAGGAGAACATAAGAGAAATGCTAGAAATGAGTAAGAATAAATGAGGAAATTGAATAGAAGAAATGAAAAAGGCATTGAATTTTGCCATAATATTGAAATAAGAAGGATGGAGGGAATATTTGAATGTAATCCGTCAATCTGCTGTGTGATCGAGATGTGTAGGATGTGTATCAAGTAACCTCCTCCATTACATTGTAATAACTAGTATTTATAGGCAAATAAAATAACTACCTAGTAGTAACTTCCTATCTAAATGATTGCCACATGTCCTTGGCAGTTCTCTTAGGTTTTACATTTAAACTGCTTGTCAATATAATTCCAATACTTGCTCAATGTCTTGAACCACTCCGTGTCAACTGGCTTGTTTTCGACGGGATTAACTGCTTGACAACTTATTCTGACTATATTGTCGATTTTGAGACTTAGTCATTTTTTCTTTTTTCATATCTTTGACAATCCTCCCCTAAATTTCGTCAAAAAAGGCTGCTTGTCAATCTATCTTTTTGTCGACATGTACACTTTAACTTTCTTTACTTCATTTCCTTCGTCAGCCTGTCGGAATTATTTCTGTCAAGAGTTTAAAATTATTCCACTAACAGATGCCCCCCAAGTTTTGCTTTTCGACGACCTTGTCCGAAAGAATAGCAAAATTTGAATTTTAAATTGCCAACGAATTCTCTCAATTCCGGATTTTCATCCGTTAACTAAATTTCATTTTAATTTCATCCCTACTTAATAGGGATAATCATAACGTTGTAGGTTTCTCGGAATTCGAACCAGAGACCTTCACTCTTCTTTAAATAGCAATCACATCACTGTTGTGACTTCTTTCTTCTTACATTTCTTCTTCCCTCGCGAAAACCCTTCTTCTTTAAAGGAAAAACCTTTCATCTTCCTTACTTCGTTCAATCTCCATGGAAACATCTTAAAAGATGTCAACCTTAGTACCTCGAGCCACGGTTGCTCCTCTTAGGGTAGTAGTGCAAGACCCAATTTTGGAAGAATCAGAATTATGGCAGGAATCTAAGGTAATTTACCCAATTCATGATTCTTTTGTTGCTTTGAGTATGCCTGCTGCATTCCTGGGTCCTCTTGTAGCCCAAAACGAAATTTCTGAGGATTTACGTGGTTCATTTCCTTCTGCTGACTCAAATGAGGTTATCTTATCTTCATTAACCCCAATCCCCATTCATGTCTTTAAAAAGAGCAATAGAATTTTTAGAATGCCTCCTGCTACTCGGTTTGATGCTTACATTAGTTGGCTTGACCGAGTTCAGGCTGAAAAACGCAACGTGTGGGCAGAAGCTGGAATTTTTGAATTTATTCAGCTCTCTCGCCATGTTAAATTAGTATATTTTTCTTTAATAGGGGCGTCAGTCTTTTTCTGGAATAGAACCACAAATAATTTCCACTTCCCTTATGGAATGACGGGTCCGACTTTATTCGATATGTCGGCTATTACGGGTCTTCGTCCAGATGGCCCTACCATGCACTCTGATGTCGAAGTCGAGAATCAAATTGATGTCTATGTTCCAAAATGCTCTTTCTCTAAATATATATAACAGATTTTTGAGGTGGAGACCAAGAACCTGTGACGGATACTGAACACGTAGCCTTTCTGTTTCTTTGGCTATGTGCTTATGTCTTATGTAGCAAGTCCGCTACTTTGATTGCTTCATATGTTCCTCTTGCTAATCTTTTGTCAACTAGCAAGACACTAGCATTGGGCCAATGCGTTTTGGCTAATCTTTATGACAGTATGAGCATATTAGTTGATACTGTCAGATCCAGACAAAAGAAAACCAACATAGGATGGCCTCTTTGGCTTCTCCAGTTGTGGTTGAATGCTGTCTTAGAGCATCAATTTTCATACAACGCTCCTTCAGACTTGTCAATCGATACTTATGGCTCTTATCTCTGTTATGTGTCTGCTGAATCTTTGTCAAGAGATGAAACTGCCAACTTCAAGTTCTACTTTAAAATCTTTCACTCTCTTTCATCCACCTCCTCAAAGATCAATTTCACTCCTTTTATTGATCGAAAGTACCGTCCGGAGTGGTTTACTAAATTAAGTACCACTATATCTAAATCCAACAAGTCAATCTGGACCAAATTTCTCTGCCAAAAGGTCATTTTTGTTGATGGTCCTGGTTTCAAAACCCATAGAATCTATCTTCATCTGCCCAATACCACTGCTTGTCAGCTCGGTTTCTGCCAATCTATTCCTGCTTCTTACTCGTCAAACCCTGACGAGAACTTCATTGGTGCCAAAGCTCTAACAAATGAAAATATTGTGGCCATCAGTGATGAGGATAAAGCTCGTAGGGCCTTTTTACAACCTGTCCCATTCTCTGTCTTCCATGGAGTAACTCAAAGCTTTCATGACTGGTGGGATGAGTACTATTCCAACCACCACCTAAGTCTAAAGACCTGCTTGAGTTGTATTGAAGACACTGTGGGTAACGGTGATGATTCTTCTATGCAGGAACAGGATCCAGCATTAAAAACTCGAGGTGAACTTCATAAAGAAATTCAAGCCTTTGAAAAATTTTACAAAATCAAGTGGAATCCCCTAACACCATTTGATATGATTCGTCATGTTAATAGTGTTTTAGCTGAAGCCAAAAGGAAGCATGATAATAAGGAATCTGAAAGGCTTGCCAAGTACTAGGGTATTCCAAATATGACCAGGGAATATTTTGACAGTTTAAAGGCTCATTTTCCTAAACTTGTGCCTATTCCTTGTGCCCCTTTTGGTTTAGCTGATTCACACCCAGGGAAGCCGACAAAACGAGGTAACTTTTTCTTTTTAAAAGCGTGAGTGCTTACGTTGACCCTTTTGAAAAACCAAATCCAGTTACCTTCACTCATTGGTTTCTCCAACCTGGTGACAGCTTTGGATTCCATTCGCAAATTCTAACTTGTAATTCAGGTATTTACTCGTGATATAATCATTATTCTTTTACTTTTGCTAACAATCAACTTATTTATGCTGTTATTGATAGCTATTCCTCTCGACAAACCTCTTCCTGGTAAGTCTAAAACTGATGTACTGACTGAAAAAGCACTGGAAGATGATGATGAAGATGAAGATGAAGACATAATTCCTTTGGCGGCTAAAACTGTCAAAAAAAAGCGCACGGCCGACCAATGCTTCTGTTTCTAATCCTCAGACAATTAAAAGGTCTAAGAAGAGAAAAGAGAAAGCTGCTGCTTCTGACCTCCCTTCCAAAAAATCAAAGTCTACCAAGAGCGTTTCGATCTCGGCAGACTCTGATGCCGTCAAAGTCTCTACTGCATCTAAGGTCCAAGACATCGTTGTTAGTTCCTCCAACACTTCTCCCTCCAACCAATCCAAGGTAAAAAAAATTAAGTTGATCTATCAAGTTATACCCTTTTGTTCACAACCTCTTATTCTTATTTTGACAAAAAGAGAAAGTCGTCGAGACCATTCCGGTAACTGAAAAGGCAAGTGCTGATGTTGACTTAATGTCTTCAGATTCTAACATGGTATTTCCACTGATCTTGTCATCTTCCTTCATATTATTTTTATCATCATATATATCTCATTCTCATTTATGTCAGGAAAAATCTCTTCAGATTAAAGATTCGATGACTATTCAAGAAATTGTCAACAAAACTGTCGAACCAGCAAATCGATCTGATTCAGAGGTACAAGTTGACAGAAATTTAGGAAGCACTATTGCTGACACTAGAGGTCTAACAGGTGATCTTCAACATCTCGAATCCCATCCAGAAATGCCCCCCAGCCCTCATCATCTCACTTTAATCATTCCAACTTCCATAACCGACACACCAGTCGAGACTGCCGTCATGATTGAAATTCCGAATGAGGATATTGACATAGAAGCCTTGCTGGCTTAAACAACTCCTATTATTCCTTCTCCATCTGCAGTCGGACCTCCAATCATGAAGTATCCTGACCCTAAACCGGCCATTCACTTCAACACTTGGATTAATATGTTGTCGGAAGTAAGCCGAAAAGAGTCAACACTTTCTGCCAACTCTTCATCAACTCAACATGACTCCAGTGATTCTCGAGTCGTCAACCTTATGCATGATCTCCAGGCTCTTCTTGGCAATTATTTTAATGCACTTTTATCTAATGCCAGCATCCAACAAGAACTGTCACGACTCATCAAAGAGATCACTCCTCTCCATTCCAATCTCCCCATGTCGAGCCGTACGCATTTTCTCTCCATCTATAAGTTTTGGGAGCGGCTCTCTGGAAAGTTAGAAAGGATGACTTCTATCATTCCTTCTTATGAAGAGGAAGAAAAGACTAAAGATGATCTCTTAGCTCGCTTCTGAGATATGGAAACTTCTAAACAAAAGGAACTTGACCTTATTTCGACCGGAATTCATACTAAAGAGAGTCTCCTGGAGTATCGAAAGAAACTGTTGGCAGAGATTGAATTGACAAATCGAAATGTGCCAAGGTTGACAAAGCTTTAGAAAAGAGTAGAGACAAAGTCAAGGCTATTGACGACGAATCTATCCAACTTAGCCGAAGAGCTGAAAGTGTAGTTGGCAAACTCCGTGCATTACAGCCTGAATATGAAGTCGCTGTTGCTGATAAGACTGACCTTTCCTTTGCATGGGATCAGTTATCCTTTGATTTCAACTTAGGCCAAAATTGATAGTTGTAATTATTTTCTTTTTCAAACTCTAATTTTGTGACTTCCGACAATCGTTGATTAATAATAAAAAATGTCTCTTTTCTTATCCGCACGTTTACCTACTGTTTGATTTGACTGCATGTTCCAATCAACTTCGTAACTCATGCTTACCAAATCATCATAAATGCCATAATAAATTTTGAAACTTTGGTAAGCCAACTCGCATTAAATTCGTTGTCTCTCTAGACCAACTATATATAATGAGATTTGCAAATCACACGATTTCATAGTTAGGTATTTCACATAATATGCTTTCATTTAAAAAAGGCTTTCATTTATTCTTCTTTCTTCCCCCACGGGAGTCTGACCTTACCACCTTAAGATTTCAGACCAAAGTTTGTTTTAGTGGTCATATCCTTAGTGAAGGTCAATAACCAACGTAAAAAACGCAGTGGAGGTCAGCAACCAACGTAACATCTAGAGCTGACCTTGCTGCACATCTGGGGAGAAGCCGACCTCATTACGGAACGAGTGCATCTTGCTCTAGTTCCATCATCTTCATCCTGGAAGGTAGTGATTCTCTCTTGGTGTCATCTTTATTTCACCATAGCAACTATAACCTTCTGGGTTAAATGATGGTGAGATCTGCTTCTGCTTGTCTCCTTCTTTGCGTATCCTCCACATATGGAGTGGATGAAACCTCATCAAACGGGGAATGAAGCCTCAACAAATTAGGTTATACCTCTGCATTGTCTAAGGGAGGAAGATAAAATGCTGCTGAAGCATAGTCTTATACTCTGGGATTAGATTAACTTTGATTGACAATTTGATTTCTAATAGCATATTGTCATATTGCCAATCTCTATATGGCTTGGACTGACAGCCTGTGCTTTTGACAATACTTCATTGTATTGCCAATTTAGTGAATATTCTCGTTTCTTTTTACTTGTTGTCAATTTTTACTTCCAACATTGTCGGTTTATATTCCTTCAAATACTTGCCATTAATTGACTTAATTTTCAAGCCAGTATCAACGTTGACAAGTGCATAAGCATTTCCAGAAAACGCTTTATCAATTCTAAATGGTCCTTCCCACTTAGGTGACCATTTGCCATATTCTCGACAAGTTTTATCCATGGGCAATATGACTTTCCACACCAGATCATCTACCTTAAATGATTTGAACTTAACTCGACTATTATAGAACTTTTCAGTTCTTTCCTTCTGTCAAATCAAACTTTCTAATGCAATCAATCTTTCATCACTTAATTCATCCAATTCGTCCAGCATTGCATTCCAATATTGGTTGGTAGGCAAGTCATTTTGCCTCTGAATGCGAGTAGACTGAAGATTGATTTCGACAGGTAACTCAGGATCATGTCTATAAGTTAGCCAATATGGTGAAGTTCCTGTCGACTGCCTGGGTGAATTTCTATATGCCCACAGTATTTGATCAAGAGTATTATGCCAATTATTAGGTTGTCGATCCACATGCTTTTTAATAAGACTAATGATGATCTTATTTATGGCCTCAACTTGGCCATTGGCTTGTGCATAGTAGGGAGTAGATGTAAGCATCTTTATCTGTCTAGAGCTGGCATATTCTATAATTTTCTTCCCAGTAAAAACTGACCCTTGATCAGTTGTCAACGTTTGTGCAATTCCAAGCCGACAAACTATATGATTTTCAATAAAATCAATTACGTCTTGCTGGGTAACTGCTTTAAGACAAACTGCTTCTACCCATTGTGTAAAATAGTCCACTCCAACTAGAATGAATTGATGTCCTTTTGATGAAGTAGGATGTATTTGACCAATCAAATCCAAAGCCCAACCTCTGAATGGCCAAGGCTTGACAATAGAATGCAATTCGCTGGCCGGTACATTTTGTATATGACCATGTTTCTGACATTGGTCACAAGACTTGGCAAACAAAATGCAATCTTTAATCATAGTTGGCCAATAATACAAACTTCATCTAAGAACCCATTTCATTTTGTCTCCTGCCTGATGGGTTCCACATATGCCCTCATGGACTTCTGATAGAGCCAAATAAGCATCTTGCTCACTCAGGCACTTGTGTAGAGTCCCGTCAACATACCTTCTATATAACAATCCTCCTTCCATTGTGTATTTCAATGCTTTGTATTTCACTTTCCTATCTTCATTCTGACTTGGATTTTCCAAATATTCAATTATTGGCAACCTCCAGTCATTAGGTAGAATTACATTATTAACCAAAATATCTCTTTCTTCTAATGGATACAATAATTCCCTGATTTCCATTAGTACCGACAAAGTCTTTTGAGATATCTTGTAACTTGAGGCTATTTGAGACAACTCATTAGCCTCTTGATTTAAATTTCTGGGAATATATTTGACAACTATGTCATCAAATTTTTCCATTAACTTACTAGCTATGATACAATATATTGTCAAGTTGTAATTGACACCCTTGTATTCTTGAGTAAGCTGTTTGATAACCAGTTGAGAATCCCCAAAGATATGCACATTTGGTGCTTTCATTTCTATTAGTATCTCTAGTCCGACAATCAAAGCTTCATATTCAGCTTCATTGTTGGAACATGGATACTTAAGTTCAAACATGAACTTAGTAGGAGTTCCTTGTGGAGTCACGATTAAGATTCTTACCCCACTACCTCCTTGATGCCTTGATCCATCAAAATAAAGTTTCTAGGGTTGTAAACTGACAACATTTATTTCTGGCACGTCCAATTCTGGATGTTCTACCAAGAAGTCAGCTACTGCTTGTCCTTTGACAGCTTTAGATGGTACGTATTGTAAAGAATATTCTAACAAAGCAATGGTCCATTTACCAATGCGTCCATTATGGACTGGTTTTGACAACATATACTTTATAACATCCGTTTTGGAAATAACGAATACATTACATGGCATCATATAATATTTAACTTTTGTACTAGAAAAATACAATGCTAGACATAACTTCTCTATTGCACTATATCTTCTTTGAGCATCATTGAGGACTCTGCTTAGACAATATACGCCCCTTTCAACATTGTCATCATCGTCCTGGGCCAATAGACATCCTATAGTGTCTTCAGATGCTGATATGTACAACTTTAACGGCCGACGAGGTACTGCGGGCATCATGACCGGTGGATTGACTAGGTATTGCTTGATATGGTCAAAAGCCTCTTGGTGACAAGGCTCCCATATGAAGCTTTGCTCTGGTTTCAACTTGACCAATGGTGCAAATACTCTTGTCCTTCCTGACAGATTTGATATAAACCTTCTTAGAAAGTTAACCTTTCCTAGGAAGGATTGTAGTTCCTTTTTATCTGTCGGTGCTGAGGCTTCCATAACTGCTTTGGCTTTATTCTTGTCCACCTCAATTCCTCCTTTGTGAACTAGGAAGCCTAAGAATTTGGCAGCTGACACTCCGAAGCTACACTTCTCTGGGTTCATTTTGAGGTTGTGTCTCCTCATCCTTTCAAACCCTTGCTTCAGGTGTTCCAAGTGGCCATCTTTGGTTTTGGATTTGACAACCACGTCATCGATATATACCTCTATGAACTTTCCAATCACATCATGGAAAACCGTGTTCATTTCTCGTTGATAGGTGGCTCCTGCATTCTTTAAACCGAAAGGCATGACGACCCATTCATATGTCCCAATTGCTCCTGGACACTTGAAGGCAGTCTTTGACACATCCTATTCGGCTATAAAGATTTGATTATAACCTGCATGGCCATCCATACAACTCAAAATTTCATTTCCTGATGCTGAGTCAACAAGCATGTCGGCGATTGGCATCGGATACTCATATTTGGGGGTAGCCATATTTAAATTCCTAAAGTCTATGCATACCCTTATTTTTCCATTCTTTTTAATGACAAGAACTACATTAGAAAGCCAATCGACATACCTGGTTGTTGGAATGAACTTTGATTTAAGCAGTCATTTCACTTCCTTTTTGATTTTATGCACTACCTCTGGAGCAAAGTTTCTGCTTGCCTGCTTGACAGGCTTGCAATTCTCTCTAAAAGGCAGTCGGTGTTCGATAAGATCTCTGCTTAAACCAGGCTTTTCATCATAGTCCCATGCAAAGCAATCTTTATACTCTGCAATTAATCTGACAAGTTTTTGTTTATAATCCCCTGGCAGAAAAGCACTGACAAAAATGGGCCTTTTCTTTTCTTCCGTCCCTAAATTTATTTCCTCCAGAGGATCTTCTACTTCAACGTTTTGTTTAACTTCGGCTCCTTTCTCAAAACCCAAAGGGTCGTCGTCAATGATACAATCTGCCAACACACTCTCTGAAGTGTATACTTCACTGTCGGCCATATAGGTCGACAATCTTCTTAGGTGTGTTCCAAGGCTCATTGTCGGAACTGGGCCGAGACTTGTCGGCCTCTTCCTTTATCTTTACGCCAAACTTATTGAGAAGGCTTGCTTCTAACGTATCTTTGTCAATGACCCCTTCGTTGGCAGTCACGGGTTTGACATTTGGCTAATATACTTTGAAATCCACATGTAACTATTGGGCGTAACATGCGCTATCGTCTGCTTCGACGATCTCCACTTGATCTTGCTCATTCCACAAGACTATTTTCTGGTGCACTGTCGAAGGAATTGCTCCCACAACATGAATCCAATCCCTGCCAAGTAATAAGTTGTAGCTTGATTTGGTTGGAATTATCACGAACAATGTCATTCTCTCGACAGTGCCAACCTGGATATTGAGAAGTACGACACCATCTGATGGAGATGTTTTGCCACTGAAATCAGTAACGACCATGTCTGTCGGAATTAAGTCCGACTGATCTTTTCCTAGCTTCTTAAACATTGCCCTAGGCATCAAATTGACAGCAGCTCCTCCATCAATCAAAACTCTATTAGTGGGTCTCCCATCAATTATGGCCTTTACATGAAATGGCCTTAAATGATTTATTTGTTTATTAGTGGGATTTTCTAACTGGGCTACAATATCGAACACGGTTACCAAATTATCTTGGACATACATCCAAAAATCATCTGGATTTCTGTCATTGTCTACCATATCCTCATCGTCGGAAAAATCCACTTTAAGATATCCTTCATACTCCGCTGGGATGACGGAAATCAATCCTATATTCATTCTCATGCCTAGTTTCAGGATGATTTCATTCTCTGGATCCTCGTCTAAGAATGCACCTCCTACAGTTCTTCCATGATTTCTTCTCAAATCATCGTCATCGTCTGATCCTGACCTTTCTGACAAAGGTCGGGCTATCCCTGCACCACAGTTATCTGGTGCCTTAATGATGTCAGCTAGATCTTCATTTTGGCTATCCATATCCATGCCTCTGGTAATGTTAATATCATCATTTGGATCGTTTAATGCCTCAATAACTGCATCAAAAGACAATTCCTCTTTGGTCAAATCACATTCAGGTTTGAATGTTGCCAACAGATGATCTTGCATCTTTACCTCAAACTTCTTCTCAAGCCCAGCTACCTTTTCCATGTCTACCAATCCAACTGGCCATTTGCCTGTGGATTTTGTTGGTGGTGACCACATTTCTAAGGCCTTCTTTTTCTCTGCACAGACTTGTGACATAGGCTTCTTTGGCCTGTTTTGAGTAACAGGCATCTTCATGTCAACCTCCATTGGGTGAGCCTCTATCACGCTCTTCATTTTGACATCTCCACTCTTGTCATCTATGTTGTCAGCCGTTGCAACCAAACAACCAGTATTATGCGAAGGCATCTCTTTTATGGTGACACCTCCTTACCTGGCAAGCTTCTTCTTTTGAGCCTGTCGGAGCCTTTGCAGCCTCCTCTTTTGTCTCTTAGAGATGGCCGACTAAGTTGATGGTCCTGACAAGCCAGTTCCTGTCATCTGAGCAATCTGAGCTAGCTGGCCCGTTCGGTAATCCTCATTCCAAAAGGGTGGATTGTGGTTATTGAACTTGTTTTTTCTAATCCATGTCTGCTTTCGTAACTCTGGATAACGAGCCGTGGCAGAATTCTTTACCCGTCGATCCACCATTACATTGGACGGGGGTTTCCTAGTCTTGACAGAATTGAATCTGCCACCGACAAAGTTTTTGTTTCCCACTGATCCTCTGATTGGCTTTTTAAGCCAACCTCCGGTGTGGTTTTGTCTGGGTCTTGTCTGATGCATCTGTTGTTGACGGCTATTCGCCTTCCTGTTAACAACAGGTGCAGCACTTCTGTGTACATTGTTAGACCCAGCATGGCTGCTCGAATGTAAAAATCTGCCTTGGTGACTACCATTGCGGGACTCAGTTTTGTCTTGTGGGCGGTAAGATGGCGTTTTCTGCCCCCTAGCCTTCTCGGCAGCCACTTCATCATAAAATGTTTCACATCGTGGGCAAACTTTAAGTATGCCACCGGATTTCTTACGTGTCATGCAATCGGCAAGAGGTTCTTCCGGCTTTGGATAAATATCAAATGAATCCGTCAGATCCATCTGGATATTTTGCCCAACTCTGATATTGACCAAGCCTATTCCCATAGGGACTCGGCGGTCAGCCTTGTTAACTTCAGGACCAAACGGTTCTGTATCGACCTTCATGTCTGGTTTCTTGTCTGAAAATTTTAGTCTTCCTTCTGCCAAACCTTTCTGAATAATGTCCCTGAAATGCATACAATCATTGTTACATGACCAAAAGTGTTATGATACTTACAGTACTTCCGATCCTTAATCTCATGGGCTTTCAAAAGCCTATGGTCATCTAACAATTTTAACTGTTTATCTTTGAGTAATATGTCAAATATTTGATCGGCCTTGGTCATATCAAATGTATACACTTTCTTATTAATGAAAGGAATCCTTTCTTTGGCCCTCGCAGGCTTCAAAGCTTGGCATATATAAGGTGGACCATTTTTTAATTCAACGTAATCTACCTCATATTCCTCAGAATCGTTGCCCTCCTCGTCGGATTCACCACATCCGACAAAGTTAATCTTTTCTCTTTTGAGGAATTTCTTCTGCTTGAAGACCCTTTCGGCCTTCAATTGCACAATTTGTCGGACTTTATCTCCTAATTGGGCAAGGTCAATTAGATGTTGGTTGACCAATTTCTTCCTAATATGATAATCAAGACCCCCAGTAGCAATCTTTACTATTTCTGCCTCAAGGATAGGGGTGAAGCAACGACTCCTCATTTGACGGAATCGGGCAAGGTAGTCATCGACAGACTCGTTATTCATCCTCTTAATGCCAAATAAGTCTGTCAATCCTATCTTTAGGTCACCCCTAAAGAATTGATCATGAAAACTCCTCTCTAATTGATTCCAGGAATGTATGGAATTAGGCCTTAGAGTTGAAAACCAAGAAAAAGCATTCTTGGTCAATGAACTCGGAAAGAACTTCATCTTTAATCTCTCCTCTAAAGCCAAATCTCCCAACTCGATTGTATATCGGGCAATGTGCTCGACTGTCAACTCTCCACTTTCTCCTGAGAATTTTGACAACTTGGGTATTTTGTATCCTCGAGGCATTTCTGCCTGTTGGACCCAATCAGGGAATGTTGATGCAAAGAATGGTTGATTGGCATAACCTATGTTAAAACCAAACCTATTCAATGCTTGCTCGACGACTTGATTGATGTTTTGATTCAGAACGTTTTGACGAAACGCTCCAACAGCATCCTGGTTTATGACAAAATCTTCGTCTTCCTCTGGTTGTAGAATATGTACATTTCCACGTCTCAAAGGAATCCGACGATGGGGCTGTGGCCGTACGTCATCTTGTTCAGATCCGTCAAGCTGTATAACTTGTGGTTGTTCAACCTGTGGTTGATTATTCCTATTGACATTTCTATTGAGATTTTTATTGGCATTTTGGTTACCATCTGGGACTACTACGCCCAAGGCTCTATTCAACCTACGTATCTCATTTGCCAATGTCAAGCATGCATTATTTGTGTTTTCCATTAATGGCGTAATTACTGTACTCATCTGTTGAGTAAATGTATTCACCACGTCATGATTACCAGAGTCTATTTGTTGTCGAACATTGGCTAATGTAGCCTCTGACAGACCAACAATATTTTGTGGGGGTTGTCTTAGTGGGGATATATGTGGCCTTACTACTGGTTGCTCTTGTCGAGAATGGGTTACTACCATTGACCCTGTTATCCCATTCGCATGACTGGGAATTTGCCCCCCGGTTGATGGTCCTGCCTGTCCAGATGCATGGGCAGCCATCGTCATTCCATTTGGATATGGTATGTATGCAAATGGGGTATTTGGATTGACGACAGACGAACCATAAGGCATCCCATACAAAGGTTGTGACAGAGGTTGCGTAGTCCCTCTTGGGTTTGAATTCACAACACTTCATGGAGACAATCCTGTAGTTGGTGGATTTATTTGTTGAAAGACTGGGGAAGTTGGTGACGGGAGTGTTCCTTGGCCAACTTCGTCAAATCTATTGACAGCCTGAGCGTAAGAAACGCCTCTTCTTGTACCTAAACTATTAGTGCTATTAATCCCTGCATTAGTAGCGTTACCCCTGGTTACAGGAATATTGTCAACCGGTGCAATAGCATCCATCGTTGATGCAGCGACGTTAGTGCCAACTACGCCTGCATCACTTGCACTACTCATATTTACAGAGTTTTCGGAAATAGATGATGTTTGAACCACCTTTCGACTACGTAGACGCATACAAATAAATTTGTATGTCAAATCCGTGACACTGTACGAGTTACTCTAAACTCTTCCCACTGGGCGTGCCAATTTGTTAACGTTGGTTTTTGGTTTTTAACCAAAAATTCCTCCGTTACAAATAATTGAAGATCAAACGAGTGTGGGACCTACGAGTTATGCGATAATCTCGTCAGAATGTATGTATGAATTGTCTGCCAAGTATGAATTTGACAAGTTAGTCAAATGTAGTAATATACTGGCAATAATGAAAATGGTGTATCGACTATCATCAATAATGAAACTTGACAACGCAATTGTTTGTACTTAAAAAGAGGAATTTGAAATTTAAAAGAAGAAAATAGTTTACATGTAGAAAATAACTTCCTGATTGAACTAAGTTTACATTAAAAAGAAGAAACATAAGTTTAAAAAGAAAGTTAAGTAGAGTAGGATCTGAGTGATACAACTTTCAAGAAGTAAATGAACTTAAAAGGAGAACATAAGAGAAATGCTGGAAATGAGTAAGAATAAATGAGGAAATTGAACAGAAGAAATGAAAATGGCATTGAATTTTGCCATAATATTGAAATAAGAAGGATGGAGGGAATACTTGAATGTAATCTGTCAATCTGCTGTGTGATCGAGATGTGTAGGATGTGTATCAAGTAACCTCCTCCATTACATTGTAATAACTAGTATTTATAGGCAAATAAAATAACTACCTAGTAGTAACTTCCTATCTAAATGACTGCCACATGTCATTGGCAGTTCTCTTAGGCTTTACATTTAAACTGTTTGTCAATATAGTTCCAATAACTGCTCAATGTCTTGAACCGTTCCGTGTCAACTTGTTTTCGACGGGATTAACTGCTTGATAACCTATCCTGACTATATTGTCGATTTTGAGACTTAGTCATTTTTTATTTTTTCATATCTTTGACAATCCTCCCCTGAATTTCGTCAAAAAAGGCTGCTTGTCAATCTATCTTTTTGTCGACATGTACACTTTAACTTTCTTTACTTCATTTCCTTCGTCAGCCTGTCGGAATTATTTCTGTCAAGAGTTTGAAATTCTTCCACTAACAATGACATAGAGGTATATAAACAATTTAGATTGAAGTTATCTATGGATTTCTTAAACCTCTTCTTATTTTGTAATTCAGTATATAAAATTCATTGGTATTAAACAGATAAAATCCATTGATACAGGCAGAAATTGGGGTTGGTGGTGGGCTTCCTGACATTAGGTTAACCACAAAATGTCTTATTGCTATGAAGAAAGCAGGTTTTGAGATGAACATCAATTTCTAATTAGTTATTACCTTTCACTGGTATTGTTCGTTCAATATCAATTGCTCTACCTAGACATGGTAAGAAAATCCGAACCTGTGGGTACCCACCCGAACTCACCCCGATTTTGATGGGGAAACCCCACTTTTACTGGGTTCGGGCTCGGGTTCGGCGAAAACCCGATTCTCATAAGCGAGGCGGGGATTGGTATGTTGATATCCACCCCAAACCCGCCCCGGTCGCCTGGAATGACTATACTGCCCTTACTTATATATAAAATAGTTGCTTACCTAGGGTTTTTTGGCCTCACGCAGGCGCAGTCTTCGCTGGCTGCTCTCATTCCACCACACCAGCCGCAACTTCTCATCTCCCATCTCCCTCACTCTCTGCCGCCACGCGACGGCGCGAGCTCCGATGCATCTGCTGTGCGGCCCTCGCCTCCACCACCGTCAACTCCCTCTCATCTCTTCAGCTTCTCTTTCTCGGTTCCCACTCTCATCTCCTCAGCTTCTCAAAGGTAAAACATAGAGCATCCTTACAACCCCTCTCATATGAATTTTTTTTTTGATTTCTGGGTTATAATCTGTCTATTTTAGGTTGTTTCCCTCTCTCATCCGTGAACCCTAACATTGTGCTGTTTCCTTCAAGTAAATGTTCCTGTCTGTGTGAGTGCTCAAGACATATTATATAGCTAAGTTGAGCTCGCACTAATGTCAACTGTACAGCTCCCTCTAGTGGACATTTCATAGGTGGTCTAGGTGAACTGGATTGTAAAGCATAAAACCTAGACGTGATTAACCTTTATTTCAACAGATAAGTTTCTCATGCCTGCATGTATGTTATGTGAACCAGCATCATCAATCGAGATTTTCATATATAATATAATCTAAGACGCTAGTTGCGATTTTAATGCTTCAAGGATGATTTTTCTATTACTCTTTAACGGTTCTTATCTCTGATAAAATTTTCCCTGTTCGGGATTTAATATTCTTTTGAACATATTCATCATTTTGAGTAACAATCATTGATTATTATGCCATTCTCAACAAAGCAGTGAAAAAGAATAAAAGATCGAGCAAACAAGACATAAGGAAGGGTATTGAAAACAAAAAGTATCCAATCAGTCAGAAACTTGTAAAGGCATGTTGTGCATTTGTCCATCCTTGCTTCATCGTTACTCTATCTTACTCTATCATTATTTGTTGATGTTATAAGCACTTTTGGGAATATAGAGAGTGTACAATTATACATGGAAACTGATTGAAGCATATGATGAATTGAATTTTGAATCAGGAGTAAACTTAATTCACTTTTACTATTACAGCATTATGTAAGAAAAACAAGAAGAGAGTTGAAAACTACCGATTGGATTTAGAGTTTGCAGTAAGAAAGACCATCCTTCTACATTGGTTTTATATGGTTGTTTACATTGGTGATTATCATGACTTCTTTTAAAATTATCTTTTCCACACTTAAGTTGCAAGTGTTTGCATTTCTCTTTGTATATTAGAGAGTTTGAAGTTTGGTGGTACCCCCATCTAGTGTCTGTCTTCTTTTTTTATTTGCTAAAATTGGACCAGTAATGATGTAGATGTACTTGTAATGTACACTTTTTCTCTGTAGACTAAGATAAGAGGAAGCTAATCTTCCTTCTCAGGCCTAGAAAAGTAGTTTAGTTCCATTTGCAAGAGCTCTAAAAAAAGTCTAATTCACAACAACAAAAAAAAGGGACCCCCCTATAGGCTAAGTTGCGCAACTTTCTAAAACCTTATTTGATTATAATCTAAGTCAGCAGATAAATGTTATCACTTATAGCCGTGTCTGCTAAATGTTCTATATGTTCTATAAGGTGTGTTCTTTAACTGCAGCAATTTTATTTGTTCTTTGTTAATCTTAACACGTCTGTCAATTTCTTAACAGGATATAGATATAATGGCTGATGCTAATAATTCTCAACAACCGTGTCACAAGCTATTGAAGCTAGTTCAAATCCACCAGCTGCAGAAGGAATTAATAACCCTTCACCTAATTGTCCCACAGCTACAGAATCTTTAACACCTACTAATGTGATAGGTGATAATATGGAGGTTGAAACATAGACTGGAGCGGGTAGGCAAAAAAGTATCGTATGGAAGCACTTTACAAAGATAAGTTAATGGAGAGGACAAGGCCCAATGTAATTATTGTAAGAAATTACTTGGTGGGAAAACGAAAAATGGAACTAACCACTTGCACGGACAGATGAATATATGCGTTCTGTTGTATTATCAGGTTGATATTGAAGAAGATATGGTGTTATGCAGACACACACAGGCAGAAACTAAGAACAAAGAAAATAAAGAAACAGCAAGACACCAAGAAGATTATCGTGGTTCAGGGCAATTGGTGACCCCTACATCCACAATGTAGCCGATTCTTCTCATTCCTTGATCACAACTTGCACAGCTCACAGCAGCAAGAATTCTAGGGAAGTTTACAGTGGCCTCACCTCACTTGCACTCAGTGTTTGTTCGATCACAATGAATCTAAAAATCCCATCTACAATTACATCAGCTGAGACTTATATATACCTATACATATTCAACTACCTGAATATGGTTGTAGAGATTAACAACCTGTAACTAACTTTCGAAAGCTAACCAACTCTAGTTACAAAAAATAGGTATCACACAGCTAATAGGTTTACAACAATTTTCTGTTACCAGGCTAGAGCTTAGCTAACTAACTATTGTTGATCCATCTTCATAACAATCTCCACCTTGGATCTTCAATATTAGGACAAGCAAGCTCTCCTTCCTTCAGTCTCTTACAGAGACTTCAAGTGTCACAAGTTCCAATGTTCACTAAGTTTAAACAATGAGTAAACTTTGAACCTGGAACTACTTTTGTCAGCATGTCTGCAGGATTGTCTGCTCCAGCCACTTTCCTCACTTCAACTTCACCTTGTGCTATGATGTCTCAGATGTAATGCATCCTAATGTCAATATGCTTTGTCCTCTCATGAAAAACTTGGTTTTTAGAGAGACAAATTGTACTTTGACTATCACACCATACTACAATAAGATCGGTCTTTCCTTCGAGCTCATGGACAAGACCTTTAAGCCATATGGCTTCCTTTATAGCTTCAGTGAGAGCTATGTACTCTGCCTCAGTGGTAGATAGAGCCACAACTGATTGCAAATTAGCCTTCCAACTTATGACACTTCCATACAAAGTGAATAAGTATCCTGTTAAGGACCTTCTTTTGTCAATGTCACTTACATAATCAGCATCAACATAACCTGACAGACCATTCATTCTGTCTTTCTTCCATAGACCAGACCAACAGACTTTGAACCTTTTAGATATCTAAAGATCCACTTTACTGCACTCCAGTGTTGTTTTCCAGGATTTGCCATGAATCTACTTACAATGCTAGCTGAGTATGCTAAATCTGGTCTTGTACAGACCATAACATACATAAGAGAACCTGTAGCATTAGAGTAGGGGATTCTACTCAGATCTTTGATCTCATATTCTGTTTTTGGAGAATGAGTGATTGACAATTTAAAATGTCCAGCAATAGGTGTTGATACAGGTTTTGAATCAAGCATATTGAACCTTCTTAGTAGTTTGTGCACATAGCTTGACTGAGATAGATATAACAGACCTTCATTTCTTTTCATGAAAATATCCATTCCCAGCATTCTCCTTGCAGCCCCTAAATCCTTCATTTCAAACTCAGATTGCAACAGATTCTTCAACTCTTTGATGGCTTTCATATCTGCACTTGCAATCAACATGTCATCTACATAGAGCAATAAGTATATGAAACAATTAGGCTTCAACCTTCTGAAGTAGACACAACTATCATAGGAACTTCTACTGAAACCATTTGACACTACAAAAGATCAAATCTTTTGTACCACTGTCTTGGGGACTGTTTCAGTCCATACAGAGATTTCTTCAGCAAACATACCATCTCCTCTTTCCTTTTTACCTCATCCGTCAGGTTGACTCATATAAATTGTTTCTTCTAGATTCCCATGTAAAAAAGAATGTTTTTAAATCCATTTGATCCAATTCAAGGTTGTGAACTGCAACTAGTGCCAAGATGATTCTAATGCTTGTATACTTCACAACTGGAGAAAAAATCTCATTATAGTCAATTCCTTCTCTTTTGTGAAACCCCTAGCCACAAGCCTTGCTTTGTATCTGTAGCTATCCATTCCTATTACTTCTGGTGTCCTTTTGAAAATCCATTTACACCTTACAACTTTCTGCTTTGCTGGCTTTTCAACAAGTTTCCGAGTATCATTCTTTATTAAAGAGTCAATCTCATCTTGCATTGCTGATCTCCACTGATCACTGTCAGTTCTGGAAATTGGATCTTTGTAAGAAATTGGTTCTGAGCCTTGATCATCAATTTCTATACTCAAAGCATTAGCTATGAGATCAGCATAGCCAAATCTTACAGGAGCTTTAATTTGCCTCCTTTGTCTCTCTCTGACCAGGTTATATGAAGTATCAGTAGGTCCAGGAATTGGTGAAATCATAGGGTCATCATGAGGTGCTTCATCTGAGTCCTATACTGGACCTGATGTTTCTGCAAGCTTCTCCACCTCCAACCTAATTCCTTGATCAAATTATCTGTTCTGCTCAACTTGAACACTTTTCTGAAATGAATCAGACTTCTGTAGATCATCTGCTATCATGTCTTCTTCTCTAAACAAGACATCCCTACTGATAATTGATTTAGGACATACAGGATCTAATAACCACACTTTATATCCCTTCACTCCTTCCCGATAACCTAAGAAGATTCCCTTGTTAGCTCTAGGTTCAAGTTTGGCATCATTAGAATGAACATATGCAGTGCATCCAAAGACTCTTAAGTTCTCATAGCTTGGAGCTTTTCCTGTCCATCTTTCCTCTGGTGTTTTGAATTCAATTGCACTTGAAGGGCATCTGTTTATCAGATAACATGCTCTGTTCACAGCCTCTCCCCAAAAACTCTTTGCCAATTTAGCATTGGACAGCATACATCTCACCCTCTCCAAAATGGTCTCGTTCTTCCTTTCTGCATAACCATTTTGTTGAGGGGTCAATCTGATAGTTTTGTGCCTTCTTATTCCATTGTCTTTGCAAAATTCATTGAATTCCTCACTTAAATATTCAAGGCCATTATCAGTTCTGAGCACCTTTACATGCCTACCGGTTTGATTCTCAACAAGCAATTTCCATTGTTTCAAACACTTAAAAGCCTGATTTTTATGTTTCAACAGATAAGTCCAAACTTTCCTAGACCAATGAAGGTACCCTGGCAAACAGATGCCCTTCAAGTGCAATTGAATTTACCAGAGTGTACATAATCTAGGATACCTCGAGTTGTATGAGTTGCATTATGGAAACTAAATCTCTTTTGTTTTCCATATACACAATGTTCACAAAAACTTAGCTTTTGATAATTCCCATTACCGATCAATCCTTGTTTATGTAGTTCTTCTAACCCTTTCTCACTCACATGACCTAATCTATAATGCCAAAGCTTGGTAGCATTTGATTTAGAAATAGAAATTAGGCCAGCTGAGTTCAAGATAGTGTTACCTTGCAATTTGTAAAGGTCATTCTGCCTTGTACCCTTCATTATTTGTAATGAGCCTTTGAATACCTTTAAAGTTCCACTTTCTCCTTTGAATGAGCATCCAGATTGATCTAGCATTCCCAAAGAGAGAAAGTTCCTTTTGAGCTCAAGAACATGCCTCACATCAGGGAGCAGCTTTACTGATCCATCTTGTAGCTTCAATTTAACAGTTCCAATGCCAATGACATTACATGCCATATTGATTCCCACGAGAACTTTCCCTCCATCTATCTCCTTGTATGAGATGAACCATTCTTGATTGGGTGTCATATGGAATGAGCAACCCGAATCTATAATCCATTCCTAATTGTGCTTTTCAGTTGAGATAGAGAGCATTTCAGCACTTTCATATCCATCAGCCACCACTGCTATATCAAATTCATCATTGTATTTACCATTGTTCTTCTTTTTCCTTTCAGGGCATTCTTTTCTGAAATGACCCTCTTTCTTGCAGTAGTAGCAAGCCTTCTTGTTCCTGGATTTGGACCTCCTCTTGTTCTTGCTCTTTGGATCCCTCTTTTATGATCTTCCTCTAGCCATCAATGCCTCAGGATCTCCACCTTCACCTTTATTCTCAGTTATCTTCTTCTTTAATTCTCGAGAGTTTAGAGTAGCTTTAACCTCCTCCAAGGTGAGTGTATCTCTTCCAAACAACATAGTGTCCACCAAATTTTCAAAGGATGGTGGAAGAGAACATAGTAGCATTACTGCTTGATCCTCCTCATCTGTCCTCACATCTACACTTTTCAAATCAAGAACTGCCTTTGTGAACAAAGAAACATGTTCTTTGATAGAAGAACCCTCTTCCATCTTCAACTGATGTAGTCTTTTCTTCAGGTACAACTTGTTAGTAAGGTATTTGGTCATATACAGGCACTCTAGTTTTAGCCAAATCCCTGCTGCAGATTTCTCCTCAGTCAACCTTCGAAGAACCTCATCACCAAGAGAAAGAATGATTGTGCTATGAGCTTTACTTAGCAAATCTTTCTTCTCTTTGTCTGACAGTGTAGATGGAAGCTTAGAGGCTCCTTATAGTGCATCATCAAGCCCTTTATGAACAAGAAGAGCTTGCATCTTGATCCTCCACAGGCTGAAATCATTTTCCCCTGTGAACTTCTCCACATCAAACCTTGTCCCCATCGCAGAATCCCTCCAAGAACCTAGCTCTTAATGCCAATTGTTGTATTATCAGGTTGATATTGAAGAAGATATGGTGTTATGCAGACACACACAGGCAGAAACTAAGAACAAAGAAAATAAAGAAACAGCAAGACACCAAGAAGATTATCGTGGTTGAGGGCAATTGGTGACCCCTACATCCACACTGTAGCCGATTCTTCTCATTCCTTGATCATAACCTGCACAGCTCACAACAGCAAGAATTCTAGGGAAGTTTACAGTGGCCTCACCTCACTTGCACTCAGTGTTTGTTTGATCACAATGAATCTAAAAATCCCATCTACAATTACATCAGCTGAGACTTATATAGACCTATACATATTCAACTACCTAAATATGGTTGTAGAGATTAACAACCTGTAACTAACTTTCGAAAGCTAACCAACTCTAGTTACAAAAAATAGGTATCACACAGCTAATAGGTTTACAACAATTTTCTGTTACAAGGCTAGAGCTTAGCTAACTAACTATTGTTGATCCATCTTCATAACATGTTCAACGCAAGATTAGTTTGAGAGGGAAAAAAAGGGAAGTCATTTCTTATGCCTAAGGTCATGCAAGGCAAGCAAGAGTTGGGTACCGGAATATATGATGTAGAAAATGCAAGGAAGGAGCTTGCAAACGCAATTATTATGCATGAATATCCACTTTCAATAGTGGATCATCTTGGATTTAAGAGATACTCAGCTGCTCTCCAACCGTTATTTCAAGTTCCTTCTAGAAATACCATCAAGAAAGAGATATTCAAAGTCTATGATGATGTAAGAATGATAGCTTTGAAATTGTTAGAAAGTCTTCAAGGAAGAGTGGCAATTACATCTGACATGTGGACAACGAGCAATCAAAAAAGAGAGTATATGACTGTCACTGCCCATTATATTGATAATTCTTGGACTCTACATAGTCACATTTTGAGGTAATATAAATTCTTATTTGATGTTTTACATTATTTAGCCTTTCTATATGATAAAATGATTGAATGTGAATTTTATTATGTTAGGTTCATTTATGTTCCGTCTCCTCACTCAAGTGATAGACTTTGTACTGCACTAGTTGAATATTTGATGGATTGGAACATTGATTCTAAATTGTCAACTATCACGCTAGATAATTGTAGCACAAATGATGCTATGATTGAGAAAATCAAGGATAAGTTGTAGCTAAGCACATTATCGAGGGATGGGTCTTTACTTCACATACGTTGTTGTGCACATATCCTAAATCTGATAGTAAGAGATAGGTTAGAAGTTGTGAAAGATGGGGTTGAGAAGATTCGTGATAGTGTAGCTTTTTGGACATCAACACCTAAGAGGAAGGAAAATTTTGAAGAGACGGCTAAACAATTGCAAATTCCTTGCACTAGAATGTTAATTTTAGATTGTCCAAGTAGATGGAATTGAACATTCAAGATGCTTGAAATTGCTGTATCTTATGAGGATGTATTTAGTCGATTAAAGCAACGTGAGTCTCAATACACTTGCTTGCCAACTAGTTCCCAATGGCAATTTGCAAAGGATATTTGTGGATGATTAAAATTGTTCAATACTGTCAGTGAGATGATTTCTGGTGGTGTTGCTTCGCAAGTGGAACATAATCAATAGATGATTTGATGAATACTTAGTGATGTTTTTTGATAAATATTTTGTGGTGTTTTTTGGTAAATACTTTGTGGTGTACTTTGTGGACTGGGTTTTTGATAAATACTGTGGTGGTGTTATTTCAGGGTGCTGTTTAATTTGGTATTGATTTTTTGCACCCTGTTTATGGTTATGGTGCATGTTCCTCTTTTTGATAAATATATTGTGCAACTTTTGATTGCAGTTTAATAATGAAGTTTTAGCTTATACATACATTATACAATTTTAGTTTATAATGAAGTTTTAGTTTATAAATACATAGTGCAACTTTTGATAATTGCAATATGCAGTTTTAGCTTTAAATTAATGAAGTATCGCTAATATATATATATATATATATATATATATATTGTTAATACATCATTATTGTTGATTTAGTTATTCTTAGAGATAGTTAGAAATTATTTTTAATTGTTCGTATTGTTTCAATTTATATTTTTTTAATATTTTCTTTAAAAAAGTATTGTAATTAAAAAATTTATCACATCTTCAAAAGGATAAAAAAAATACTACAAAAAATGACTTGCACAACTGTAGCAGGGGCGGGGGCAGGGGTAGGTGGGGAAACCCGACCCCCCAACGGGAGCGAGGGCAGGGTCGAGGAAGTTTAAGGGTTTCGCGGGGGGGGGCTGGCGAAGGCAAAAACCGCCCTCGCCTTATTGCCATGCCCAGCTCTACCTAAAAAGGAAAACCTTTTTGACATTTACACTTTTAAAATTAAAATGATAATGATGATGGGATTTAGAGCCAGTATACAAAAGTAACGTGTTCAAACTTTTCAACTAAATCGATCCCATTGGCATATTATTTTTTTGTTTTTTGTACTATAATTCTATGTCAGCCCCCATTTTTACCCTTTTTCACAGTGTAAAATCATATCCTAACATACATTTCATCAAAAAAAAAAAAAAAACAAGGTTTAATGAACTTTTTGGTTCCTATATTTTAGGGTAATATTGGTTTTGGTTCCTAATTTTTTTTTTGATGGTTTTGGTCCTTCACTTTTTTAAAATATTGGTTATGGTCCCTGCTGTCAATGTCCCACCATTAAGTGCTGACGGTAGGGACCAAAACGAATATTTTAAAAAAGTGAAGGACCAAAACCATCAGGAAAAAAGTTAGAGACTAAAACCATTGGAAAAAAAAAAGTTAGGGACCAAAACCAATATTACCCTAAAATATAGGGACCAGAAAGTTCATTAAACCATTGGTTTGGATTGATTCGGTTTTAAAAAAAGAATCCAAAATCCGATCCAATCCGATCGGTTTTCACAAACAAGATTCAAAAAAGTCCAATAAACATTGGTTTTGTTCCATTTTCGATTTTCTTTTGGATCGGTTTGGATATGAACAATCGTACTCCCTTGCATTGGAAATTTGAAAAAGGAAAAAAATACTCCAAATATGATTTCCTTAAATTCACGTTACCTGTATGCAACACAAAATAACTATAAATACAGGAGACTTATTATTGCTGCATCATTGCCTGAAAAAGATTGTATTGATCATTCTTTTTGTATAGGCATAGCAGGGAATCATGTAAGTTGTTATGATAGTTAACATAAATCTGAATGTAGTTGATATTTATTTATCTCAATTATTTGGATTCGAATTCAACATAACTTTATTTTTATTATTTTTTGGTTTCTTAAGATATCTTCCGCTTGTAACTGTAGAGACTAATCCTCGAGTCAGATAGGATCACAAGAGCGGCAAAGCTCCCCTTCAAGAGTTTTAACACTGCTGCATTCTCAGGGTCATCCAAGTACTCTTGGGTAACTTTATTTTTATTATGAACTAAGATAAATAAAATATATAAAAATAAAAAGAACTAATTAAGATGTTTCATGCGCCATGTGGTGTTATTACACTTTTGCAATTCATTCTATTAATCACGCTTTGACTAATCCATCAAAATGGGTGTTTGAAATAATAAGTTTATTTTCAGGTTTAATGAACATTTTGGTCCCTCCGGGTAATATTGGTTTTGGTCATGGTTTTGGTCCATAACTTTTTTTTCGGATGGTTTTGGTCCTTCACTTTTTAAAAATATTGGTTTTGGTCCCTATCGTCAACACTTAAAGGTGGGACATTGACGGCAGGGACCAAAACCAATATTTTAAAAAAGTGAAGGATCAAAACCATCGGAAAAAAAAGTTAGGGACCAAAACCAATATTATTCTAAAATATTGGACCAAAAAGTTGATTAAACCAAAACAATACTACTCACGTACAGAAGATAACAAAAAGCTCAAGTATCAAGGAGACCCTGTATTGAGTATGTAAAACTTCTCTTGCAAGATAGATCTTCCACCTATATCAGTTTGAGTAACCTGTTGGTCCTTTCACACTTGCTTCCATAGTTTTTTGTTCTTAGTTCTCAGCCAAGCTACATGAGTCTATCCACTTCAAATCAGCAGTCATCTCTTCTCCCCCTGTTTTTATCAACAGCAACCCACTTTTCTGCAGCCTTTTTTGGTTGTGTTAGTAGCTCATTTCCATATTAATTTATACGAGAACCATTACTGTAAGCTATCAGAATATATATTTGTGTTGATTAAACCTCCTGACGGTCTTCATAAATCAAAGTATTCAAGACTGAAGTGGTTTTCTGAGTGACTCTTGTTTGTTGCTCCCAAATTAGCTTTGACGTTTATGACTCCTTGCAGTAATTGCCTCGAAAGACCAAGTCAAACATAAACTTTCCTTGGTTCGTATTTGGAAGAAAAAAAAATTCTGGATATATTTGCAACTTTTTTTCAAGAAATCTAAAAGAAACCAATCCGTTCAAGAACGAGTTGGTTGCCTTGACTGAGTCCGTGTCCTATGTCAGACTGATGAAACTGTACTCTGACTGAGTTAAATCCCACCGGTTGGTTGCGTTGGAACATATTTAAGTTTATTCTTAGGAGGTAGGTACCAATCCATACATCTTTAAGTTGCTGTTCCGGGATCTTCATGTTGTGAACAATTAGAAACCGAATAAATCCAAAACTCTTCCCAAGCTTGTCTCTCTTAGGAGGAATATACACATCTACCAGTTTCCCATTTTTAAAAAACACTTTCCATAGATCCTGGGTTCTAAAGATGATTGCAAATCTTATCTTTTTCATTGATAATGAGTGATATAAATACATTATATTTACAATTCAAATTTCCTAAAGATCAACAGCTAATAATTAGAAATAAATACAAGAATATTCTGTGAGCTGGAAATATTCCATAAGATTAGCAGTTAATAATTACAGAAATATGGCACGTGTTAATATCTGACTAGTTAATGCATATAATTAAGCATATGCTGAAATCTAAATAGTTAATGCTCCTATATGCCCCTGCAAGATGGCGGAGGAGTCAACGACGCCAATCTTGGAAGCTAGGAACTCATGCCTTGTCCATGAGAGTGGCCTGGTGAGTAGATCCACAAGTTGATGGCTAGATGGTACATGAGGGACTTGAAGTTCTTTTTAGCTATAAGATCACGAACAAAGTGGTATTCTATGGCCAAGTGCTTCATGCGCGTGTGAAAGATCGGGTTTGCACATAGGTAGTTGGCACCAATATTGTCTGAAAAAAATGATTGGTGGCTTGGATAATTGAATGCCAAGTTCCATTAATAGTTGTTGTAGCCACAAGATTTCAGTAGTTGTAGAACCGATGGTGCGATACTCAGCCTCTGTTGATGACCATGCAACTGTTGATTGTTTCTTGCAAGACCATGAGATTGCATTGGAACCAAGATAGACAATGTAAGCTTCGGTGGATTTCCTGTCAGCATTATCACCGCCCCAATCAACATCACAGAAGGCGGTGAGATGAAGATTGTTGGTTCGAGCTAAGTGTAGCCCATGAGATAGTGTATGTTTTAGATAGCGTAAAACACGCTTTAGTGCTTGCATGTGAGTAACAGTGGGAGACTGCATGTATTGAGACAATTTATTCACAGCAAATGCAACACCAGGACGAGTTATAGACAGATAACGTAGTGAGCCAATGATGCTGGGATAAGATGAGGGATCACAGCTAGGTGTATCACCGTCTGGATTGAGAGAGCATGTAGTGGACTTGGGAGTGCATACGGGTTTGGCATCAAGCATGTTACCTTTCTGTAAAATTTCTCTGATGTAATGTTGCTGTGATAGAAAATACCCCTGGGAGTAGGTAGAAGCTCTACTCCAAGAAAATGGCTCGGATTACCCATATCTTTTAGAGAAAATTTCAAGGCAAGTGCAGTTTTAAATCTGTGAAGAAAAGCATAAGTGTTACCCGTAAGAAGGAGATCATCAACATACACTATAAAATACGTCACAACAGTTCCCTGTTTATAGATGAAGAGAGACGGATCACTGCGAGATTTACTAAAGCCAAATTCCACCACAAAAGACTGTAAAGCATTATGCCATGCACGTGGAGCTTGCTTGAGACCGTAGAAAGATTTGTGTAGCTTACATACATGGTTAGGATAAGCATGATGAACAAAGCCTAGTGGTTGAGACATGTAAACTTCCTCAGAGATTGAACCATTTAAAAAAGCATTGTTTACGTCCATTTGCATGAGAGTGGATCCTTTAGAGAGAGCAATACATAGAACCATTTTGATTGTTTGAGGTTTGATGACAGGACTGAACGTGTCTTTATAATCAATGCCTGGACGTTGGTGAAAACCCTTAGCTACCAACCGTGCTTTGTATCTAGCAATAGAGCCATCCGAATTTCTCTTCAAACGAAACACCCACTTGTTGCCAATCACGTTGAGGTGAGGCTGAGGGGGAACAAGAGTCCATGTACCTTTATGCATTAGAGCATTGAACTCTTCAAACATGGCTTCCTTCCATTCACTGTGTTTAAGAGCCTGAGTCACACACGGTGGTTCTATAGAAGATGGTAGGGGATATTTAGTAGTAGAGAAAACTTTCTTTGGTTTAAAAATTCCAGTCTTTCCACAAGTGATCATGGGGTGGTTTGCAGTTGAAAGCGTTGGAAGAGATACTCCAGCAACTGGTTGAGACGGAGATAATGTGCACACTGGACAAGGTATTTTTGGAGGTTCAGAGGGGTGGTCATTTGTTGGAGGGGGAGGTGGTACGTTTGGGGAGGGGTTAATGTTGATGGAAGTGTCAATAGGGGAAATATTTGATGAGTTTTGATTTGGAGGTGAGTTATGGTCATCCAGATTTGAAAGGCTATGGGAAAGATTAGGTGCATGGCTCATTAATGTGGGAGAGAGATTTGATTGGATTTGATTTTGTGTTGTATTTGAATTTGAATTTTCATGAGGCAGGGGCATGATTGTGGGAGGGGGTTGAGATATGGATGGGATTTGATTTAAATGAGGAATTCATGAGGTTAATGGGGTAAGATCATGAGAGTATTAAGTGGGATGTATGTTGACCGAATTTTTAGTGGAGCAAGGAAAGATATTTTCAGCAAATTGCGCATGTCTGGAAATGTATGTTTTGTGATTTTTGAAATTGTAACATATGTAGGCACTCTGAGTGAGGCTATAACCAAGAAAAATACATGGTTCAGACCGAGGTCCAAGTTTATTATTTGTGTAAGGTTTAAGCCAAGGGAAACATAGACATCCAAAAGTTTTTAGTTTGCTATAATTTGGTGATTGATTAAAGAGGATATTATAAGGTGTGTTCATGTTAAGGCCAGGCATGGGCAAGCAGTGTATGCTGTAGTTTGGAAGGCATGGGTCCAAAAATGGAGAGGGAGAGAGGCTTGGTTGATGAGGCAGTGAGCGGTTTCGGTTAAATGGCAATGTTTCCGTTAAGAAAGGCCATTGTGTTCAGGGGTGTGTGGTGGGGTGGTTAGATGGGTGTTGCCATTGTTTTGTAAAAAGGATCGAAGTTTGATAAATTCACCATCATTCTCAGAGTATAAGGTTTTAATTTTATGATTAAATTGCCTTTCCACCAAATTTTTATAAATGGGAAATATTAATGAGACGTCAGATTTGAATTTTAATGGATAGAGCCAAACATATTTAGAAAAATGGTCCACAAAAATAACATAATATCGAAAACCATCAATTGAATTAACAGACACAGGCCCCCGAACATCTGAGTACACTATTTCTAAAGGATAACTGCTAGAAGTAGAGGACTTAGAGAAAGGAAGCTTGTGGCTCTCATTGGAAAGACAATCTAAACATTTATTATTTGACCCAGTAAAGGAAATATTATTGGTTTTGAGTGCATGCAGGAGAGGAGGAGGGGCTGGATGTCCAAGGCGTTGATGCCATAACTGGAGAGAGGGGGTGGTTCGTGCAAGGGAGGTTTTTGGAGTGGTTGGAGTGAACTTGTACACATAGTTCTAAATTGCGGACCGCATCACGTATTGCGGCCGCAATATTGCGGTTGCGGACCGCAGCGCAACCGCATCACACCGCAATTGCGGTGTGATCCCTTTTCACGCGTTGCGGCCGCAACGCAACCGCATCAGCACCGCATCAGACCGCATCATACACTGCATCGGACCGCATCAGGCCGCAACACCCATTTTCAGCACCGTTCGTTCAAATTTTTTTCCAAAACTAAAAAAATTTCAGGCCCCCAAAGCATTTAGATGCAAGAATTATTCCTTTATGCTTTAGAAATTTGTTTCTTTTATCTATTTTTGCTATCCTCTTCTCGATTCAGATATATGAAGAATTATAATAATTATACAATATTTTTTAGATTTGGTGCGAACATAAAATTATTTCACGCCGCATGCGGCCATGATCGCGACGCAACATGATGAATGGCCGCAATCGCGATGATGTGCAACCGCAACCGCATCCGCGACCGCAACCGCAATTTAGAACCTTGCTTGTACACATTATCTTCATTCAACCCACGCAGAAGTATCTTCCCCGTTAATAGATCCTTCACCTTGAAATGCCAAGGAAAAAATTCAATGGAAACTTTATTAGTCTGGAAAAATTGAGAAATAGATATTAAAGTTTGGGTAACATTAGGGACACACAAAATATTTGAAAGTCGTAAATTAGAGGAAGGGATGGAGATAGTGGTAGAACCTATGTGTGTGATAGGTAGATGATTACCATTTGCAACTTGCTCAGTGATAATCCGCTAGATTATGTGATTTGTGTATGCTTATTTGATGGATTTTTACTCCTAATTGTGCTAAATGATTGAACTTTGTCCCTAAATTTAGGTAATTTAATTTTTAAAAGTGTTTTGAATATTTTAGTTTAATTTCATATTTTTAGAGTTAATCTAATAATGTTTTTATTTGTTTTCATTTTTAGGAAATAATGATATTGAATCATGAAGAATTAAAGAAAGAAGACAAGCATTTTCATTTCTCTAAGGAAGCCCACGTGGTGTTGTTGGCATTGGATAATTAGAAACCATTCCAAGTGATTGGGATTGAAAAAAAAATAAATAGATAACCAAAAGTCCACATCAAACAGGAGGCCCATTGGAAATAATAGTTACCAATTGGATTTTTGGGCAAAACCACATGAGGCCTCACGTGAAGCTCCTGATGGGTTTGGGACTTTAATTGAAAAGGAAAGATATAAAAGAAAGGAGGAGGCAGCGTGAGAAGAGACAGAGCCGAACAGTAGAGGAGAAAAGTGACGCAAAAAGGGAGGTGACGCAGGCGCACAGCGAGCAGCGCGGCAGGAGGAGGAAGGGAGAAAATATCAAGCTGTCATGCTTGGACACTGGGATCATCTTCATTTTTATGAAGTTTTCTCTACTCTCTTTATTTTATTTTATTTTAGGATTTAGCATGTCTAGCTAAATCTCTTTTTGTTGGGGTTAGATGTTTGCTTTTCTGAACTTAGTTGTATTTTGATTTGGTTCTAATACAAGTTTCTATTTCTTTATGAGTGTTTGATTCCATGCTTAATGCTTTTCTTGGCTTAGCTACCCATGAAATGATTTGTTGCTTTGATAGACAATTGAAAGATTGATGTTAAGGCATGCTCATAAATCAAATGCCAAGTAGTTCAGGAACCTAGACATAGGTCTTGGGGCGCTTGCAATCTTATAAATCTTGACTCTTAATGCAAAATCCTATGTTACTCTACCTAAGACATTAGGGTTTAATTTGGGGTTTTAGGCTCATTCCACCTAAGACATTAGGGTTTGAGTATTTTAGAAGATTTGATTGTCATAAATGAATTAGGACTTGTGTTAGTAACCATTTCATTGCAATTGAGGGAGGATTAATGTAGTCTAACCCTGACAATTCTATCCATTTCTTTCTGCATTCCAAGTGTTTGTTAAAAATCCTAAAAGATCAAAAACATTTTATTCTTGTCTATTTTGTTTTGTTTACTTTTGCTGGGCTCGGTACTTAGTATTGAGCTCCCTTCCATCCAAACTCGATAGTCTAGATAGTTGTATAATTTGTGAAGTGGTAATTGACAACCAATCCCTGTGGACGATATTCGGTCTCATCGATTTATTACTTGTACGACTGGGTACACTTGCCTATTAAAAAAATCGTATCAAGTTTTTGGCGCCGTTGCCGGGAATCGGCTTTGTCAATATCATTAGTAATAAATGAGACAACTAATTTAGACATTTTATTTTATTTTATTTTATTTTATTTTCTGAGTATATTTGATTTTTTTCGCTTGAGTTCTGTTTGTGCAAGGTGGACTACAAATCATGGAGATTTATTATTTTCCAGCCTTGGATGGTGTTACAAAATATTCTTTTGGGCCTAATGTGGTCTTGGGAGACTATGTGCTCTTGGGAAATCAATGCCCTCATGCACAAGCTTATAGTGTAATCATGAAGCATGAGGAGGAATGGAAATGGAATGATCCAAGTCCTTTGAAAGTTGCTCTGCAACAATATTCACTAGAGCTATCCATCTCTGAGGCCAAAATAAGAACTAATTGTGATAGTATCAACGCTGTGAAGCAGAATTTCAAAATGCAAGTTGAGGAAATTTGTAAACAGTTAGTACAAGAAGCACATGGAGCGCAATTTGAGCAAAATCTGGTTTTGGGGATAGTTCAAAGTGAAGCTGAAGTGGTAGTGGAGAGCAAAGAGGATCTATATTTCACCATGCTTGCCAAGGATCTCGATATTTCTGCCTTGGACAAATATATTGGTTTGCATGCATGTGTGGATCCTACAAAATTGGCTCAACAAGTAAAACCTCAGGTGCTTCATGGATCATTTATGTCTGAAGAGGTCACAAAAGGAGTTTATCACTTGCCATTTGACCCGGGGGAGAAATTGAGGGAAGATTCATATTGCTTCTGCAATTGCCACTCCACAAACCATGGGATCCAGGAGGAAGATCTCACATGATGAGCATCTCTTGGCCCCTATGCTACAAGCAATGGGATCCGGGTGGAAGCTTCTCAATGAGTTTTTCTTAACCCTTCACTTTAATTTATTGTTATTTTCTTGTTGTTAGTTGTGTGTTTCACATGTTTTAGTTAGTTTGGGTTAGAATAAAATAGACCAAGCACTTAAAGGTTTAGGATGCTGTTTTGAGATGTCACTTTTAGCATTCTCATTATTTTGTGCATTTTGTCTGGCTATTTTCCTTTCTTTGGAAGTTCTTCTTGTAGTATAGTTTTCATGTTTCAAATTTGTTCATTTATTTGTTTCTTTTTTTATTAAATTCATGGCAATAAGGTATGGAACGAAATTTTGGAATCTTAGTTATAACCTTAGTGAGATATTGGGCTTGATTGTTAATTCTTTGAGTGTGCACCATTGAGTTGATGTGCTGAGATTTGCTCGATTCTTTTATCTAAGATTCATGAATTGCATGTTTTGCATAAAAATGATTTGGGCCATTTTTCATAAGCCACTTGAGCCAAAAAAACCAACCTTGCATGAAAAATTCCCTTGCTAACCCCTTTGAGCTTATTGTTACTTTTTGTTCTCACCCTTGCTTCTTGAATGATGATTACCATGTTTATTCCAACTTGAGGATAGGAGAGCATTGGTGAATTGCTTGTGGACAAGCAAAGACTTTGGTTTGGGGGGAGAGTAATGAAATATTGTGAGAAGCTTTGAAAAAAAAAAAGGTGAAAAAAAAATACATTAAAAAGTGGAAAAAATTGATACCCATAAGAAAAAAAAATTGAAAAAAAGGAAGTTGAAACAAAGAAAAAAAAAAGAAAAAGAAAAATAAGTTTGAAAAAAAGAAGAAGAGATTTATGTGAATAAGGTTGAGGAATAAATTTGAAAGAAGCTTCAAAGAAGGGAAAGGAGAAATGAAAAAAAAAATTCAATTATAGCAATTGGGAATTTGTGCTTTACATTGAAACATTTGAGTTGTTGTAATTGCTCTCCTATTCTCTTGGACATTTTTCTATTTGTTTCTCACCTCACTTGTTTTCCACTTTAGCCAAGCTACAACCCAAAATAAAGTCCCTTTGATTTGTGCATGCTTGTGGTTTGTGATTTTTTTTGGAGTTAGATGAAAAGCAAATCTATGGTTCCATGGCTCTAATGTGTGCTTTGAGGGAAACACTTCACCACCATATACTTGAGTGATTATTTGATGAGTGTGTATCCTGTGAGGACTAAAGTTCTATTTTTTCTTCCATTGCCAAATTGCCATGATTTTTAATTTCTAAGAATATGGAGATTGCAAAGTTGTTATGCTTTTTGCTTCCTGACATTTTTGGAATTGAGCTTGCTATTGGTTGATGCTTCTGTTTTAGGAATTAGTCATGTTGCAATTTTGCCTTTTGGTGATTATGTTTAATTGTGCTCTCAATCAGTTTTCCTGAATCATGTCGGTGTTTGGTATGTTGTCCTTTGTGTTTTGAGTGCTAGTTTGAGTTACTTTTGCTTGGGGACAAGCAAAGTCTTAGGTTTGGGGGTGTGATAATCCGCTAGATTATGTGATTTGTGTATGCTTATTTGATAGATTTTTACTCCTAATTGTGCTAAATGATTGAACTTTGTCCCTAAGTTTAGGTAATTTAATTTTTAAAAGTGTTTTTAATATTTTAGTTTAATTTCATATTTTTAGAGTTAATCTAATAATGTTTTTATTTGTTTTCATTTTTAGGAAATAATGATATTGAATCATGAAGAATAAAGAAAGGAGACAAGCATTTTGATTTCTCTGAGGAAGCCCACGTGGTCTTGTTGGCATTGGATAATTAGAAACCATTCCAAGTGATTGGGATTGAAAAAAAAATAAATAGATAACCAAAAGTCCACATCAAACAGGAGGCCCGTTGGAAATAATAGTTACCAATTGGATTTTTGGGCAAAACCACATGAGGCCTCACGTGAAGCTCCTGATGGGTTTGGGACTTTAATTGAAAAGGAAAGATATAAAAGAAAGGAGGAGGCAGCGTGAGAAGAGACAGAGCCGAACAGTAGAGGAGAAAAGTGACGCAAAAAGGGAGGTGACGCAGGCGCACAGCGAACAGCGCGGCAGGAGGAGGAAGGGAGAAAATATGAAGCTGACATGCTTGGACATTGGGATCATCTTCATTTTTATGAAGTTTTCTCTACTCTCTTTATTTTATTTTATTTTATTTTAGGGTTTAGCATGTCTAGCTAAATCTCTTTTTGTTGGGGTTAGATGTTTGCTTTTCTGAACTTAGTTGTATTTTGATTTGGTTCTAATACAAGTTTCTATTTCTTTATGAGTGTTTGATTTCATGCTTAATGCTTTTCTTGGCTTAGTTACCCATGAAATGATTTGTTGCTTTGATAGACAATTGAAAGATTGATGTTAAGGCATGCTCATGAATCAAATGCCAAGTAGTTCAGGAACCTAGACATAGGTCTTGGGGTGCTTGCAATCTTATAAATCTTGACTCTTAATACAAAATCCTATGTTACTCTACCTAAGACATTAGGGTTTAATTTGGGGTTTTAGGCTCATTCCACCTAAGACATTAGGGTTTGAGTATTTTAGAAGATTTGATTGTCATAAATGAATTAGGACTTGTGTTAGTAACCATTTCATTGCAATTGAGGGAGGATTAATGTAGTCTAACCCTGACAATTCTATCCATTTCTTTCTGCATTCCAAGTGTTTGTTAAAAATCCTAAAAGACCAAAACCATTTTATTCTTGTCTATTTTGTTTTGTTTACTTTTGCTGGGCTCGGTACTTAGTATTGAGCTCCCTTCCATCCAAACTCGATAGTCTAGATAGTTGTATAATTTGTGAAGTGGTAATTGACAACCAATCCCTGTGGACGATATTCGGTCTCACCGATTTATTACTTGTACGACTGGGTACACTTGCCTATACTAGAAAAATCGTGTCACTCAGTGCCATTGTAATCTCCCTTGATGGAAAGATTGTTCAAGTCATTTGTAATATGATGGGAAGCTCCGGAATCAAAAAGCCATGAGCAACATTTGCATACGGGTGGCGCTTAGGATAGCCATTGATCTTGTAGCATGATGTAGCTATGTGACCAGGTTTGTCACAATATTGGCAGACAACAGAAGCACGACTATTGCCACCAGGAGTAGAGCAACAACTATGCGACTTGTTGGAGCTACTTGAGCCAGGAGCATAATTGTTGGAGTTGTGGCCACGGCCATAATCGTGACCATGGTGACGGCGTTGAACATTATTGGTAGTTACCAGGAGAGGAGAGTTCAGGCGTTCCTCGTGTTGTAGGAACATTTCAAAGTCCACCAACTTATCATACAACTGATGAAAGAGTATTAGGGAATCCCTCGTGCGAATAAAGGCAGTGAATTCCCGAAAGGATGGTCCCAAGCCATTGAGATCATGAATAACCAAGTCAAGATCATCAAGTGGATGTCCAATAAGAGATAACTCATCGACAATGGCTTTGATGGATTGAAGATAATTGGAAACAGATAGGGTACCCTTAGAGATTGAGCTTAGATACTCCTTAAGAGACATGATGCGAGAACGAGACCTGTTGGAGAAGGCTCGTTGGAGAGCAAGCAAGGCATCACGAGACATATCAGTAGAAGCCATTACATATCGGGCTTCAGGGTCACAAGAGCCAAGAAGGGCTATATACAAAAGTTTGTCTTGTTGTATCCATAAGGAGCAGGTAGGGTTGGGGACGACAACATCACCAGAACGAATTGTAGGAGGAGGACTGATAAGCCTCTAGCTTATCTAGTTTTATAGCTAGAAAGGCTAAGGTTTTTATGCCTATTGAGCGATTTAACCACGCTACTTACCCAAATTTGACTTCTTTTGTCTCAAACCAACAATTTGAGTCTCTTAGGTTAGATTTAGGATATTTTGGTTATTTTTGAGTCAATAAAGCATTAAAATGCTACTTTTATGTTTCAGGTTAAAAGTGAAGCTTAAGGGAACAAGGAAACTTGAAGAAAGCAAGCTGAAGACAAAAAAGAGTGTCTTGACCCACGAGACAATGCTCGCCTCGCGAGTCAGAGCTACAGACTGAGCAAAAATTGCACATATTTAGGCTCGCCTCACGAGCAAAGGTATGCCTCGTGAACCAGACACAGGGAATCTGTAACTTCTCTATCTCACCCCGCGAAACAGCCCTCGCCTCGCGAGCATTCAAAATCCAGATGGATCCAAAATCAAGTATTCGCCTCGAGAGCGGGCGCTGACGCAGAAAATTATAAATAGCTTGTTTTGGAACAGATTATGGATCCGAATTTTAACCTATTTTCCTTGTTTCTCTTGGAGCTGTGTCTCCCCTAGTTTTATTAGGATTGATACAGATGTAATGAATTCTCTCTTCTCTTTTGATTTGATCTCAATTGCTATGAGGAACTAATCTTCTTTTCTAAGGAAACGATGAAGCTGCTCATGACGGCATAGTTAATTCAAGTGGTGATTTCTTATTCCTTTCTCTTAATCTCTTGTTTCCTAATTATGATTTTTATTGAGCTAATCACAAGGGCCCGTGTTTAACTAGTCAAGCACGATGAGTTCGAGAGGAGATTCGCCCTTTAGGACTTGGATTAGGAACACCAATTAAGTATTGATAGAGATAGAGTATGAGGTTGGTGTAATCGTTATAGGGAGCCAAGGGCTTAATGAATCTAACTTGTGGGTTGTCGGATCGAGAGATAGGCAATTTGTATGCTTAGGTATGCCTTTTTGTGCTCGAGAGAGACATTAGGATAATTAAGGGTTCCTGATTGGCAAAGAAATTGAAATTAGGGATAAGAAGGTAATCACTTGGGTAGTATGCATGATTGGGTAGGTGGATTCGTGACCTCAGAATTCCAATCCTTAATTGAATCTCGTTGCGTTTGCTTTAATTAATTGATAATTGTTAATTTGCTTGATAAATAATTTTTCCCAACAACCTTGATAATTGACTTGGTCAAATTGTTTGAATTCCCTTGAATTTTGGATTAATTGGTCTCATAATCCCTGAGTTCGACCTCAGTAATACTTACCATGTTTCTTTATTACTTGTTTCGATCCGGTACAATTGTCGGAGTCACATCAAGTTTTTGGCCCCGTTGCCAAGGAATTGGCACAACCGATTTTCCTAAATTTTAGGAAAATTATATATTTTGATTAAGCAATTTTTTCTTTTAAATTTATGCACTTTTATCTCTTTCAAGTTCTTTGATCCACTTGGTATTTGCTTGTTTTTGTGTATGCGAGGTACCGTTCCACCGGGAGACTTGCTATACGACCTAGAGATTCGACGGACTGAGTAGTGGTTGAGGAAGGAATTGAAAGAGAAAAGGAGACTTGAAGCAATCCAACCCATCAATCTTGAAGGGATGGCAGATGGATATCCTCCGACTTACAAGCCTCTCTATGAGTATAATCGTCCTAACTTGGATGATTGTGCTTCTACTGTTGTTAGGTCGACCATCACGACCCATTCTTTTCGGATCAAGTCATCAGTTCTGAACCAGGTGCAAAGGAATCAGTTTGATGGGAGTGCAAGCCAAGATCCTAATAGGCATATTGCACACTTTTTGGAGATCTGTGATTTGTTGCAGACTCCTGGAGTTTCAGATGACGCCTTCCATTTGCGACTATTCCCTCTCTCTCTTTGGGATAGAGCACGTGATTGGCTAGATCTGAATTTGGATAGAGGAAGAATCACTACTTGGGAGGATATGGCTCAGAAATTCCTCACAAGGTTCTTTCCTCCTCAAAGAGCGACACAACTGAAGATAGTCGTTACTTCTTTCAGGCAACATGAGAATGAGACTTACAATGAAGCTTGGGAAAGGTATAATGTGCTCTTGAGGAGATTTCCGTCTTCCTACTTTGATTTGGTAACAAAGGTTCAACATTTCTTCAATGGGTTGAAGGGTCGTTACCAGATGAACTATGATGCCGCAGCTGGCGGTTCTTTCTCTTGCAAGTTGACGGAAGATGCATGGGCATTATTGGAGAAGATGTCTAGGAATGACTACAATCGTAATGGGAGTCACTCTTCTAGTGCATCTCAACAAAATTCTTGCGGACTCAGTGCAACATCTATTGAATCTATTCTTGAGCAGAAAGCACTTCTAAAGAAGCAGAATGAGGCACTTAATAGCAAGATGAAGGTGAACGCGGTACGGGAGCATGTGGAGTCATGTCACAACTTCTACGATATAGTGCCACAACGCAATGAATATCAGAGGAACAGACTGAATGACCACCACAATAAGCAAAATTGGAACATCGGGAGAGACCATCCGTGGTTCTCTTGGAGTAACGCCAGTGGTGGATTGGTCGGGCAACAACAACAGAATCAGAGGTAGAACTATGGAATTCAACAGCACAATACTCAGCAAGCTCTCCCTAAGCCTAATCAGTTACAAATCACAGATGGTGGGAAGCAACCATGGGAATTGGCTATTGAAAAGACTAGTGCGGTCATTGAGAAGTTAACAGTGCATACAGACACAACCATTGACAAGTTGGCAACTCATACAAGGGCAGCAATTCAGAATCTTGAGACTTAGGTAGCACAACTTGCAAAACAACTGAATGAGCGTCTTCTAGGCTCATTCCCAGGTAATACAAAGAACAACCCCAAGAACCAATGCAATGTCGTAACAACTTGAAGTGGTAAGGTGTTGGAATCAAATGGGGGGAGCAACTAGTTCTCATGAAGCTGAAACTCCGGAACAACCACAAGTGGAAACAAAGCAAGCAAAGTAATATGAGGTAGCTAGGGAGAAGGTGCCGGAGCAAGGTGGGAAATTGAAATCAGTGGATGAAGAATTCCGAAGAAACAAGTGGGTTGAACCCCAAGATCTCCCTCCATTCATGAAGGTACCGTATCCAGAAAGACTAAAGAAGTCGTTGCAAGATAAGCAATTTTATAAGTTCCTTGATGTGTTGCTTTAATCAAGGAATGTGGTGCAATTATTCAAAGGAAACTACCTCTGAAGTTGAAGGATTCGGGTTCCTTTAGCATACCATGCACCATTGGAGAAATGACTATTGGGAAGGCACTATGTGATTTAGGGGCAAGCATCAACTTAATGCCCCTGTCTATGATGAGGAAGCTTGGCATTCAAGAGGCCAAGGGGACAATGATGTCACTTCAACTTGTGGATCGTTCTATTAAATATCTCGATGGGGTAGTGGAGGATTTGTTGGTAAAGGTAGATAAGTTTATCTTTCCGACGGATTTTGTGGAGCTAGATATGGATGAAGATACCGAGATCCCTCTTATATTGGGAAGGTCTTTCTTGGCCACCAGACATGCTTTAATAGATGTACAACAAGGAAAGCTCACACTAAGGGTGCAAGATGAGAATGTAGTCTTTAAAGTTTTTGAAGCAATGAAGCATCCGGTTGAGAAATCTTATGCATATAGTGTGGATGCGGTGGAGCCAATCGTAAAATCTATAGCCACACATGAAGCCCATGATTCTACACTTGAAAAAGTGTTGGTAAAATCCCATGTTGAAGATGAAGAAGGGGACTTCTTGGAAGATGATGATTATCTAGAGTGCTTGAAGAACATGGAAGCACTACCAAATCTTCCCAATGATGAATGCCAAAAAGAAAAGCTTGATAAGGAAGGAATGGAAGAGGACAACAAGGCACCAGAATTGAAGCAACTCCCCACTCACCTAAGGTATGCATTTCTGAGTGAGGGTGGACATCACCCGATTATAATTAATAATGCTTTGAAAAAATATGAAGAAGACAAACTCTTAAAGGTTTTGAGGGAACACAAATCTCCCGTTGGGTGGAAGATTTTGGATTTAAAAGGAATAAGTCCTTCTTTATGCATGCACAAAATTTTGATGGAGGATGATTACAAACCGGTGGTTCAACCACAAAGACGGTTAAATCCCATCATGAAAGAAGTGGTGCGTAAGGAAGTGATTAAGCTTTTGGATGCCGGAATCATCTATCCAGTCTCGGATAGTAATTGGGTTAGTCCAATTCATGTGGTCCCAAAGAAGGTGGCACAACCGTGGTGGTCAACGAGAACAATGAGATGATTCCAACAAGGACCGTCACGGGGTGGAGAGTTTGTGTGGATTATAGGAAACTAAATGATGTAACGAGGAAGGATCATTTCCCTCTTCCCTTCATTGATCAAATGGTAGAGAGGTTGACCAGATGAGTATTATTGCTTTTTGGATGGGTACTCCGGTTACAACCAAATTGTTGTAGATCCAAAGGACCAAGAGAAGACGGCCTTCACATGTCCCTATGGAGTCTTTACTTATAGAAGGATGCCTTTTGGATTATGCAACGCTCCGGCTACTTGTCAAAGGTGCATGCTCTCTATTTTCTCGAACATAGTGTTGAAATTCATAGAGGTATTCATGGATGACTTCTCGGTTTTTGGGACTTCATTTGATAATTGCTTGAAGAACTTGGTGTGCGTGCTATAAAGGTGTCAAGAAACCAACCTTGTGCTTAATTGGGAAAAGTGTTATTTCATGGTTCGAGAAGGTATAGTGTTGGGACACAAAATCTCTCAAAAGGGGATTGAAATGGATATAGACAAGATTGAGTTAATTGAAAAGCTACCCCCACCAATCAACGTGAAGGGGGTGAGGAGTTTCTTGGGACATGCCGGTTTCTATCGGAAGTTCATCCGATATTTTTCAAAGATAGCAAAACCGCTATGTGACCTTCTTGTGAAGGATGTATCATTTGATGTTAACTCTTCTTGTTTAAATTCTTTCAATACTTTGACAAATATGCTTGTGACCGCACCCATTATCACTGTACCTAATTGGAATTTACCCTTTGAAATCATGTGTCATGCAAGTGATTATGCGGTGGGGTTTGTTTTAGGACAAAGGGTGGAAAAGTTAGCTCATATGATTTACTATGCAAGTAAAGTTTTAAATGAAGCACAAGCTAACTATTCCACCACTGAAAAAGAACTTCTTGCAGTGGTTTTTGCTTTAGATAAATTTAGATCTTATGTTGTAGGGTCTAAAATTATTATTTTCACCGATCATGAGGCCATACGACACTTGATGACAAAACAAGAGGTCAAAGCTAGATTAATTCGGTGGATTCTTCTTTTGCAGGAGTTTGATATTGAGATTAGGGACCGCAAAGGCTCGAAATATGGAATGGCGTACCACTTGTCAAGGTTGGTTAATCCCGACACTGAGGAGAAATTGCTAGACATCAAGGAAGAATTTTCTGATGAGAAATTGTTTTCAATTTTAGAAAAAGTTTCTTATTGGTTTGCGGATATGGCCAACTTCAAGTCTTCCAATGTGGTTCCAAAGGGATGGACAATGCAACAAAAAAGAAGTTCTTCTCAGATGCAAAGTACTACATTTGGGAAGATCCTTACCTTTTCAAGTAATGTTCGGATGGGTTGTTGAGGAGATGCATTCCCCATGAGCAAATTGGAAATGTGTTGTGGCATTGCCATAGCTCGGAATATGGTGGACACTTTGGTGAAAAGAAGACCGCGGAAAAAGTCCTTCAAAGCGGGATCTATTGGCCTACTCTCTTCAAAGATGCATGTACTTTTGTGGAAAGGTGTGATCGCTGCCAACGGGTTGGAAACATCTCAAAGTGGCACAAACTCCCTCTCCAAATCATGCTAGAAGTAGATATTTTAGATGTTTGGGGGATAGATATCATGGGACCATTCTCACCTTCCTTCTCTTACCAATACATTTTGGTAGCGGTGGATTATGTTTCAAAATGGTTGGAAGAAATACCAACAACAACGGATGATGCGCAGGTAGCCATGAATTTCTTTAAGGCGCAACATTTTTTCAAGGTTTGGTGTCCCGAGGGTCTTGATTAGTGATGGTGGGTCTCATTTTTGTAACAAACAAATAAGTCACTTACTTGAGAAATATGGGATCAAGCATATAGTAGCAACTCCTTACCATCTACAATTAAGCGGACAAGTTGAAATATCCAACCGTGAATTGAAGCGTATTCTTGAGAAAACTGTTAACTCCTCACGGAAGGACTGGACAAGGAAGGTGGATGATGCTCTTTGGGCATATAGAACTGCTTTCAAAACACCAATTTGGAGGTCTCCTTATAACTTAGTATTTGGGAAGGCGTGTCACTTGTCGGTTGAGTTGGAACACAAGTCTTGTTGGGCAATTAAAGAGCTCAATTATGATTTAAAGAAGGCCGGTGAGAAGAGGCTACATGATTTGAGTGAAATGTCAAAGATCCGCATGCAAGCATATGAGAATTCTAGGATTTATAAGGAGAGGACTAAGGCATGGCACGACAAGCACTTCCTACCTAGACAATTTGAACCAGGGCAGTGGGTGCTTCTCTACAACTCTAGGTCGAGACTTTTCCCGAGAAAGCTGAAATCTTGATGGTCCAGACCATTCAAGATCCATAATGTTTTTCCTCATGCAGCGGTAGAATTAGAAGGAAAAGACCCGGGGGATATCTTCAAGGTGAATTGGCAGAGGCTTAAGCACTACTATAGGGAAGCATTTCAAGAATATCAACAGAATTTCAAGCTTGACTAGCCCCTATGGGACCATTTCCGTTAGGCTCGAGATGTTAAACAAGCGCTACTTGGGAGACAACCCAAGCTTGGTATCCTTTTATTTTTATGCATGTATAGAGTCTTAAAACATAAAAAGTGTCTGCATATAGGGTCCTTAGCTATAAAATTGAATTAAGGAAGCATGTAGGACTTAGTTCCATTTAGGAATTCAGGGGGCAAAAATGTGTCTCTGGCTCGCCCCGCGAAACCTGGAAACTCAGGAAAGGCACTACATGAGGGCTCACCTCACGAACCACAGTTTGCCCCGCGAGCCTGAAGGATAGAATTCCAGGAATTAAACCATCTCTCTACCTCGCGTCGCGAGCAACTGCTCGCCTCGCGAATCTGGGCAGTGATGAACACCATAGATGAACCCAGATTCGCCTCACGAGACTCTATTCACTTTGTGAATCTGGGAAATAGAAATAGAACAAACAAATGAAGAAGATGAAGGCAATAAAGTCATCATGAGTCTCTACTTGGCAGCTGCAACTCTCTATGATTGCCTCTTTTCTCCCTTTGAAACTGTGTAGTTCTATGTGTAAGAATATCTCAAAAAAAAAAAACTTTGTGACTGTCTGTAATTGTCTGCCCCGTCTATTTCCTTTCTGCACGATTTTATCATTGTCTGAATTGTAACCGCCACACTCAAGCGTTCCAGAAATGGCGCTTGAGCGTTCCTAGCGCTTAAACGTTGATCCACCAGCGCTTGAGCGCTCTCTCTGAGACAGCAATCCTTCAACTGCTCACCTACTCCTTTATTTCCACTTAACACACCATAAAAACTAATAATATCCAAAATGAAACCAACTACAAAATTAATAAAAATAAAACAAAAAAATAACCTACAACTAATAAAAACTAATTAAAATTGACACCCTATTAACTACAAATTAAGAATCATCAGTCACCCAAAGCATGAAAAAGAAAAATGGAAAAAAGGAATTAGAGTGAAATTAAAAGTGTAAAAAGTTTCATGCTCTCTTAATTCCTAGGGGCTTAGCCTAGTACCTTTGCATATCCTACCTTTAGTCAGGCCACATTACAACCTTTAAAAGACCTTTTGATGTTGCTTGCATGTTTTTGTGGGAACCTTGTTTAGATGAAAATCAAATCCGTGGAAAGTACTCTTGAAATGTGAAAGTTGATAGCCTAGATAAATTGAGTGAATGAGTGAATGGGTGAATTACTAAATGCCCTTTGTGAGGAAGGCGATTGTTTGAATTGGTGATCTTCCTTTTGTGTGTAGTTCGGATCTCTTGCTTAAAGTAATGATTGCATGGATAATGAATTTCTCTTTTGTTCCAAAGTAGATGCATGTGGGGGATACATAATGAATAATTGGGGGGGGGCATCAAGTTGACAAAGAAATTGTCAACAAGTGCACGAAGCTCGGTTAAACATGATTGAATCCATGAATCTTACCTTGTTTTTTAGTCTTTTTTTAGTTTGCTTGGGGACAAGCAAAGTTTAAGTTTGGGGTATTTTGATAAGCCTCTAGCTTATCTGGTTTTATAGCTAGAAAGGCTAAGGTTTTTATGCCTATTGAGCGATTTAACCTTTTTAATTACCCAAATTTGACTTCTTTTGTCCCTAAGCAACAATTTGAGTCTCTTAGGTTAGATTTAGGATATTTTGGTTATTTTTGAGTCAATAAAGCATCAAAATGTTACTTTTATGTTTTAGGTTAAAAGTGAAGCTTAAGGGAACAAGGAAACTTGGAGAAAGCAAGCTGAAGACAAAGAAGAGTGTCTCACCCTGCGAGACAATGCTCACCTCGCTAGCCAGAGCTACAGACTGAGCAGGAATTGCACATATTCAGGCTCGCCTCGTGAGCAACGGTTCGCCTCGCAAACCAGACACATGGAATCTGTAACTTCTCTGTCTCGCCCTGCGAGACAGCCCTTGCCTCGCTAGCATTCAAAATCAAGATGGAGCCAAAATCAAGTATTCGCCTCGCGGGCAGGCGCTGATGCAAAAAATTATTAATAGCTTGTTTTGTAACAGATTAGGGATCCGAATTTTAACCTATTTTCCTTGTTTCTATTGGAGCTGTGTCTCCCCTAGTTTTATTAGGATTGATACAGTTGTAATGAATTCTCTCTTCTCTTTTGATTTGATCTTGATTGCTATGAGGAACTAATCCTCTTTTCTAAGGAAACGATGAAGCCTCTCATGACGGCATAGTTAATTCAAGTGGTGATTTCTTATTCCCTTCTCTTAATTTCTTGTTTCCTAATTTTGATTTTTATTGAGTTAATCACAAGGGCCCGTGTTTAACTAGTCAAGTGCGATGAGTCCGAGAGGAGATTCGCCCATTAGGACTTGGGTTAGGAACACCAATTGAGTATTTATAGAGATAGAGTAGGAGGTTGGTGCAATTGTTATAAGGACCCAAGGGCTTAATGAATCTAACTTGTGGGTTGTCGGATCGAGAGATAGTCAATTTGTATGCTTAAGTATGTCTTTTTGTGCTTGAGAGAGACATTAGGATAATTAAGGGTTCCTGATTGGCAAAGAAATTGAACTTAGGGATAAGAAGGTAATCACTTGGGTAGTATGCATGATTTGGTAGGTGGATTCGTGACCTTAGAATTCCAATCCTTAATTGAATCTCGTTGTGTTTGTTTTAATTAATTGATAATAGTTAATTTGCTTGATAAATAATTTTATCCCAACAACCTTCATAATTGACTTGGTCAAATTGTTTGAATTCCCTTGAATTTTGGATTAATTGGTCTCACAATCCCTGAGTTCGACCTTGGTAATACTTACCGTGTTTCCTTATTACTTGCTTTGATCCGGTACACTTGCCGGAGTCACACCAAGGACAAGGGGTATCATCAGTGACATAGCCAACAAGGTCATGTGCAACAAGGAGAGAATGAATTTGTTTGTACCAAGCAGGGTAATTAGTGGAGTTGAGTTTGATACGGAGTTGGGTAGATGTGTTGAATTCGACCAGGTCCTTTCGTTCAGAGTTGGGGGACGAGTTTGTTGCAGTGGTTTCAGAGGAGGTGGCCATTGTAGGATCGTGTGAAGCTGTTAGGTTAGAGAAAAAAATCTAATACCATAAAGATGATTGCAAATCTTATATTTTTCATTGATAATGAGTGATATAAATACATGATATTTCAATTCAAATTTCCTAAAGATCAGTACCTAATAATTAGAAATAAATACAAGAATATTTCGTGAGCTAGAAATATTCTAGAAAATTAGCAGCTAATAATTACAGAAATATGGCACATGCTAATATCTGACTCGTTAATGCATATAATTAAGCATATGCTGAAATCTAAATAGTTAATGCTCCTATAGGTTCTACAGTCATCTGGAAAGTTTGTTACGAAAAACGTAATTGTGTCTGCCAAGGTTTTCTTTTTGTTTTGTTCATAATGGAGATAGTGGTAATCTTTTCTGATAGGTTGAAATGAGTTGACGAACTTATTGGTTCTCTCCCTCACCATCTCCACTTCCAAATATCACTACAAATGTGTATATATGTGTGGTGTTGTGTTAAGCTTTATGCAAATTAAATTGAACGAAACCCAGTTCAAAAGAACTTGTGGCTAGGCTTATCCTTTGAACTTTACAGTGGATTCTAGTACGAAGCTAGTCATTTATGGATATATCAATTTACCACTAAACAAAATGTTTTTTTAATTTGAAAACCCAATTATATCCTTATCTTCCTCCTTCCATCCAAGCTCCAACTCCTTGTGACTGAATGATAAGCCTCTGGCTTATCTAGTTTTATGACTAGATGAACTAGGATTTATGTGCCAATTTATTCGAGTTCACTCTCGTTTTCGCCCAAATTTGCCTTGTTTTGTTCCTAAGTTGGACTTTGACTCGTTTTGCGTCTTTTGTGTAGTTTTTAGCTTATTTTGGATAGAATTACGCTTGTGGGTGCTTTTGTTGTTTCAGGTTAAATAAGTGAAGCTCCGGGAGTCAAGGAAAGTCGAAAAGCAGTGGAAATTGCAAGTCTGGAGGCACTCGTCTCGCGAGTGTATGCTCGCCCCGCGAGCCTGAAAGTCAACAAAGAAGCAAGAGTCATCACTTCAGTCTCGCCACGCGAGAGGTGCCTCGCCTCGCGAGATCATGAAAACTTGGAAGTCAGAGACCATCACGGCCCAGCCGTGATGAAGGTCACAGCCTAGAATTGAAGACTCGCCCCGCGAACATACTTTCGCCTCGCGAGAGTTCAAATTGAAAGCGCGCCAATTTTAATTCTCGCCTCGCGAAAGGCTACTCGCCTCGAGAACGAGCGCAGATCAGGAATCCTATTTAAAGGCTGTTGCAGATCAGAATCAGGGAGGGATCCATCTGAGGGATCCAGTTTTCCACTTAGGTTAGGGCAGTAGTTGCGAATCCTTATTTCTCCTTGGAGCTGCGTCTCCTTTTCTCTTTTCTTTTTATTTTAAGATGGTGATTATGTCCAAGTGTTTGTCTATGAGCATGAGGAACTAATCCCCTTCGTCCGAGGGAACAATGAAGCCGCCCACGGTAGTGTAGATTCGATGTGATGTATGTTTTCCTTTCCTTCTTTTAATTAATGTTTTCCAATTCTGAATTGATTGTGTTGATCATATGTGTTGCATGATTAACTAGTTAAACGTGTTAGGGCCAAACGGCGATTCACGTTTTAGAACTTGAATTGGAATCACTAATCGAATAATGAGCATGACCGTGGAATTAGGAGATTAGTGCAACCATTTAGGGAACAAGAATTAACAGAATTCGAGATTAGGATTATGAGACCTGCAAGTAATTAATCCAATCGTCAAATACGTCCTATTGAGCACGACCGTGGATTTAGGAGAATTTAGGGGTCCCGGTTGACATTGTAATTGAACTTAGGGAGGAATTCATCGTCACTTGGGTTTACATGATTGGGTAGGTGGATTTGTGACCTTGGACATTTTAATTTTCATATTTTTTAGTTAATTATTTAATTAGATTGTTAATTGAATTTCTATCCTATTCTCTCTTCTCTCTCGCAACCATCTTCTTCCGTAACTTGACCGAACGTATCCGATTTCCCGCGGATTAGTCGAATTGGTAGCCCAATCCCTGAGTTCGACCTCGGTAATTACTTACCGTGTTATTTTTATTACTTGCGACGACCCGGTACACTTGCCGGTGTCACAACAAGTTTTTGGCGCCGTTGCCGGGGATTGGCACAACCAATTTTTCTGATTTTAGGGAGTTTGATTATTTGGTTAAGTTATTTTTTGTTCTTATTTTTATTTTTATTATTTTCTTTTTATTTTCTACTATCTCTCTACTTCTTTGATTCCACTTGGTCTTGCCTTGTTTTGTATGCGAGGTACACGAAGGAATGCTTCCGGGTTGCGAATATTGTGATGGGAACCATGACACGTGGAGTTGTCCGTTCTACTTCCCTCAAGTATATGTGGAACCATGGCATAATGACAACGTGCCCCAGAACAACTATCAGAGTCAAAATCAGTATTGGGGTGATATGAGTAGAGACCATCCGGATTTCGCTTGGAGTAATGCTGACGATGGTCTAGCCTGGCAACCACAACCTCAACAAAATTGGCAACAACAACCTCAACAGAATGGTGGAAGACAACCTTGGGAGTTGGCTTTTGAGACGTTGTCAACTTTTACAGCCACATCTTTTGTGAAGATGTAGGCAGCAATGGAGAAATTGTCAATCGACATAAATACGAAAGTTGACAAGTTAACAACGCATACAAGGGCGACAATTCACAATCTAGAGACACAGATGGCCCAGCTTGCAAAGCAACTTAATGAGCATCCCCGGGGACTCTCCCGGTTGATACCGAGAACGACCCTAAGAACCAATGCAATGCCACAACAACTAGAAGCAAGTGGGGTGTTGGGATATGACTGGGATGTAACTAGTTCTCAGGGAGTTGAGGAAGAACTACCACATGTTGAGGAAGAACAACCGGAGGAAAAGGGATTGACAAGCGACAAGGCCCCGGAACAACCACATGATGAGGAAGAGCAACCAGAGGAAGAGGAGTTGGCAAGGGACAAGGCACCGGAGCAAGAGAGTAGAGAGCAAAATGAAGATAAAGTGGCAGAGGATTTCACCATGCTTGCCAAGCAACCTGATTTTGATGCGTTAAATAAATATGTTGGCTTGCATGCATGTGTGAACATTGGTAAGTTAGACCCGCCCACTTGTCTGGCACACTTCCTCGTGAAAACACAGTTTGACCCGAGAGGAAGTGAGTTCATCATTGCAGAGGTCAAAGAAGTTTTCACACTCAGACTAGAAGGAAGTATGGATAGAGTCATATTGCTCCTACGAGGGCCACTTCATAAACCATGGGATCCGGGTGGAGGATCTCACATGATGAGCATCTCTTGGCCTCTGTACCACAGACTATGGGATCCAGGTGGGTGCTTCTTAATAAGTCAGGCTCGGGACGTTAAACAGGCGCTACTTGGGAGGCAACCCAAGCTAGGTATCCCTCTCTTCTCCTAACTTTTGTTTTGTTTTTGCTTTTTGTTTTGTTTTTGTTTGTCACTCTTGAATAATTTGAGAAGATAAAGAGTTTTTTTGTATGAAATGTCGTGTCGGCAAGCTTGTTGGATTTTAATTAGATTGAGTGTAGATTGATTGCATGAATTATTTGACCATTGACGATTTCCCCTAAGTTCTGAAATTAGAAAAGTTTATCCCCACTTGAAAATTGAAAACTGAACTTTGAGAACTTTGTTGCGATTACTTGATTTATGATAAGTTTGGGGTGAGGGGGTGCACACACTAGGAATCGTATCTCGGTCAAATAATTTGCAAAATGTCCAGGTGAGGAATTTGAGCCTCCAACTCTGTTTTTGAATGTGTGAATCACTGTTAAGTTGCACTTTCCCGAATTTGCTTGAATCTCTATATGGTTTGCATGTTTATGTGTTGCATCAAATGATTTAGGCAATGTTCTTTGAATAACTACTTGGCCTGAAATGAACCATCCCTAATGCATGTTCCCTAGTTAGCCAAATTGAGCCCAATTGACCTATTGTTTCTTGATGACCCTACATTACGAGCCAAAATCCGAAAAACCATGTTAACCCAATCTTAGGATTAGGAGAGCATGGAAATGAGCAAGAGAAAGGTTGTGAGAAACTAAGTTTGGGGTGGCTACAAGGAGGTATGACATTTTGGGGTGAGAAAAAGAAAAATAAAGGTTGAAAAAAAAAAAAAAGAGAAGAAAAATTTTGCCAAAAGAAAAGGGGCAAATCAAAAGATGAGCAAGGAAAAAAGTTGTAGTCACCCGAGACAAAAAGAAAAGAAAAATGAAAAAAGGAATTTGAGTGGAAAATGTGTTTAATGCTCATGCTCTCTTAGTTCCTAGGGACTTAAACCTAGTATCCTTGACTATCCTACCCTCAGCCAGGCCCCATTACAACCTTTAAAAGACCTTCTGATGTTGCATACATGTTTACGTGGGGACCATTTTTGAGATGGAAATCAAATTCATGGGAAGTGCTCTTGATAAGTGAAATTGAGTGAAAAAGTTGAAAGCCTTGACGAATTGAGCGAATGAGTGAAATTTTACATACCCTTGTGAGGAAGGCAATTGTTTGAAATTGGTGATCTTCCTTTTGTGTGTGACCCTGATCCTCAACTTAGACTAATGATTGCATGAATGATGAAGTTCTCAATGGTTTAAAGTAAATAAATGTGGGGATTACATTAATGTAGGGGGGAGATCATTGAAGAAAAACTGTTTTGATTGCATGAAATTTGTGGGAAATCGATTGATTCCTTTAGGCTTGCCAAGTCTTGAGTCGTTTTTGAGTTTTAAGCTTGCTTGGGGACAAGCAAGGTTTAAGTTTGGGGTATTTTGATAAGCCTCTGGCTTATCTAGTTTTATGACTAGATGAACTAGGGTTTATGTGCCAATTTATTCGAGTTCACTCTCGTTTTCGCCCAAATTTGCCTTGTTTTGTTCCTAAGTTGGACTTTGACTCGTTTTGCGTCTTTTGTGTAGTTTTTAGCTTATTTTGGATAGAATTACGCTTGTGGGTGCTTTTGTTGTTTCAGGTTAAATAAGTGAAGCTCCGGGAGTCAAGGAAAGTCGGCGAGTGGAAATTGCAAGTCTGGAGGCACTCGCCTCGCGAGTGTATGCTCGCCCCGCGAGCCTGAAAGTCAACAAAGAAGCAAGAGTCATCACTTCAGTCTCGCCACGCGAGAGGTGCCTCGCCTCGCGAGATCATGAAAACCTGGAAGTCAGAGACCATCACGGCCCAGCCGTGATGAAGGTCACAGCCTAGAATTGAAGACTCGCCCCGCGAACATACTTTCGCCTCGCGAGAGTTCAAATTGAAAGCGCGCCAATTTTAATTCTCGCCTCGCGAACGAGCGCAGATCAGGAATCCTATTTAAAGGCTGTTGCAGATCAGAATCAGGGAGGGATCCATCTGAGGGATCCAGTTTTCCACTTAGGTTAGGGCAGTAGTTGCGAATCCTTATTTCTCCTTGGAGCTGCGTCTCCTTTTCTCTTTTCTTTTTATTTTACGATGGTGATTATGTCCAAGTGTTTGTCTATGAGCATGAGGAACTAATCCCCTTCGTCCGAGGGAACAATGAAGCCGCCCACGGCAGTGTAGATTCGATGTGATGTATGTTTTCCTTTCCTTCTTTTAATTAATGTTTTCCAATTCTGAATTGATTGTGTTGATCATATGTGTTGCATGATTAACTAGTTAAACGTGTTAGGGCCAAACGGCGATTCACGTTTTAGAACTTGAATTGGAATCACTAATCGAATAATGAGCACGACCGTGGAATTAGGAGATTAGTGCAACCATTTAGGGAACAAGAATTAACAGAATTCAAGATTAGGATTATGAGACCTGCAAGTAATTAATCCAATCGTCAAATACGTCCTATTGAGCACGACCGTGGATTTAGGAGAATTTAGGGGTCCCGGTTGACATTGTAATTGAACTTAGGGAGGAATTCATCGTCACTTGGGTTTACATGATTGGGTAGGTGGATTTGTGACCTTGGACATTTTAATTTTCATATTTTTTAGTTAATTATTTAATTAGATTGTTAATTGAATTTCTATCCTATTCTCTCTTCTCTCTCGCAACCACCTTCTTCCGTAACTTGACCGAACGTATCCGATTTCCTGCGGATTAGTCGAATTGGTAGCCCAATCCCTGAGTTCGACCTCGGTAATTACTTACCGTGTTATTTTTATTACTTGCGACGACCCGGTACACTTGCCGGTGTCACAACACTGAACCCCTGCTCATGCCACCCCAGCCATTGGATCGTCGTCACCTGCCACACACCGCCCTCAACATATCCAACCACCAACTCTCCTGCCCCTTCCCCTCCTCTCTTCTCTCTCCTCACTCTCTCTCCTTCAACAACCTCAACTACTCCCTTCCTTCCACCGTCTTCGATGTCGGCTACACTCGCCTCCGCCACCTCGACCACTCCCAGAACCTCTTCGTCGGACCCATCCCCAACACCCTCTCCTCACTCCCTGCGCTCCACCATTTCCGGGACCCAGATCTGACTTGTATAGGGACGGAGTTGCGATGCGGAGGTGCGACGGCTGTGGATCCTAGGGAAGAGGAGGCGCACTACGACGACGGTGGATCCTCTGCCCTCCTCCGCCTTTGTCTGTGGTTGATTATCATCTTGCTTGTTTGATTTTCTAGGTTCCAATGATGAGAGGATGAACAGGGAGTGGTGGAGATGACAATATTGTTTCATGATGCACCATCGTTATGGTTGTTGGAGGTAGGTGGAAGAGGGGCGGGGGTAGGGATGGAGGTGGTGGCGGGAGGCCGGCAGCTTGTTGGACGGTTGTGGTAAGTTTAGGATTTGGACGGTAGAGGTGGGAGGAGTAAAGGGCAACATGGTATTTTTCAATCTTTTTTTTGTTTTCAATTTTTTTAATCAATAAATCTGGACCGTTGATTATTTAATTATTATATCCAACGGTTCAAAATCATGCATGACGAAAAAATTAGGGGTATACTGGTATACCCATAAATGACAAACTTCATGCTAGAATCCACCGAACTTTACAGTGGTTTTCAAAGTACACTCTTGGCAGGAGAGGCAAGCTCAAAAGCTCTGATCAAGATTTTAAATTAGGGTCACGGTCATAGTTATGTCTACCGCCATTATAAACCATTGTGAAAAAATATGATCGATGCAGTGATGACCATAACTCCGACCATAACTTTAATGTGCCTGTTTGTTTAAGATTTTGGACATTTCAAACTTGATTCTAGTGGAAGTGTTCCTGCTGAGATCCGGTTTACCGGAACCTCGCCGTGAACGTCAAACCAGGGATGAATAATTGGGGTTGTTTTAGGCTATGGCTTGACAGAATGTAATATTTTGGTCCTACGTATCCCATTGGGAATCAAAGCCAGACGTTGTTCTCAATTCAACCCTTGGCCGTGGTTATCTCAATCTCTTAATTTTGTATCTGAGGAATACTAGGGAGCAAGGACTCTCTGATAGTCTCTTGGTCGACGCTAGTTTCTCTAATACGCTTAAGAGAGAGTCACCGGAGTTCAGTGAAAAAGTGAGTCTCTTATCATGGGTACTCCTCCTTTTATAATAGGATTCCCCTCTCTCTTAGAGACCTGATTTATCTCTTAAATATCTTTTAGAGATCTGATTTATCTCTTAAATATCTTTTAGATCTGATTTATCTCTTAAATCTGTTTTGAGATGTGATTGCTTAATTTAAGGGATATTATCTCTTTTAACCAGATAAGGTTATTTCAGATAAAATCAGGATTTAATTAAGGATGATATCAATATCTTATCCCTTAATTAGGTGATCTTTAACTTATTATCTCTAACTTCCGGACTGGGCCGGATATTCGAGCTCGGTGGCCGGGTTTCACTCTTCGGCCAGTACACAAGCCCCCCAAGCTTTGAGCTGATTCGGCGTAAAAGCTTTCATGATGTTAGACGAGCTCAGGAACTCGGTTTCATCTTTCTATCTTTTGGCTCGGCGAGGTGATTGGCCGAACTTCATACTTTATGCATATATATACATCCTCCAACTCGGTGAGCAGCTCGGGTGACCGAGCTTGATGCTGGGTGACCGAGCTTGATGCTTTCTGGATGCCGGACTATGTATCTCGGCTCATACACAAGCCCCCCAAGCTTTGATCCAATGGCGTGGAAGCTTTTTCGTGGGAGCCGAGGCTAGCCGAGGTGGAGGTGATTACTTGTTTTGTGCTGACGCCATACTTTCTCGGGCCTCGAGAAGGAAAAGAAACGTTACCCTGTGTGACGCGTGGCCTTCGTGGCATTGTTCCCGAGAGTTGTGGATTGTGGCGTGATCCTAGTTTCCCGTGATGGCGGTTTATACTCTGACATTGCTGCCACGTGTGGATTTCCCATTGGTTGGTGAATTCGATCAGAGACGCGAGGGGACGTTTCCCTGCTCTCGTCCAACAACCCTCATTAATGCGAGGAGGAGATGTTGCCCTTGTTTTCCATAAATTGGGACGAGAACTTGGGACAGGTCTTTGTGCTTCCGTGAACCCTAGACCTCTTTATCGCGTGTCCTTTTTTAGCCCGAGCGTCCATACTCCCTCTCTGCTCCAAGTACGCCCTATTCATCTCTTTCAAGCTCCTTGAGTTTTACTTTCTTGATTGCTCATCCATGGAGTCTTCATTTGAGGTATCCCAGGATGTCTATTCTGGGGTTCAGGTCGTAGAGCCTGAAATCCATCTAATTGGAGGCTCTCCTCATTCTTCCCCATCATCCTCTCATGGTGATGGCGGTGCCGTTGGTGCCTCTTCCTCCACTGACGGGAATAGCTCAGCCACTCCTGATGCAGTACCCATTCCTAAGCGTCGCAGGCATACCACTAGAATGCCTAGGGTCCCATACCCAGATATCACTATTCCTGGGTATTTCTGGGTGAGGCCAGACGTGGGGGATTTTCATTCCAATTTTAGGAATTTCGAATCCCTTTCCTCCCTAAAAAACAAAGTTTCTGCCTTTGGGGGCATTGTAGAATGTCTGCCGTGTTCTGGGGATGAACACGTTTTTCTTCATCCTGCTCCAGGGCAGTCTTCCTTCACATATGTATATAAGACTTTATTTGAACATATTGGAGTTACTCTTCCACTTACCCAGTTCGAGTGTGATGTACTGAAAATCATGAATGTTGCCCCAACCCAGCTCCATCCAAACAGTTGGGCTTTTTTAAAGGTGTTCCAAATCTTTTGTGAACATATAGGAGTGGTGGCCACTGCTCCTATCTTCCTTCATTTTTATGAGGTCAGGTTTGGGGACCGGGTCAGTTGGATTTCCATTAGTGGGGCTGAGTCGGGGGGCATTATTGGGCTCTATAAGAGTTCATATAAATTCTTCAAGTCGGACTTTTTCAAAGTCCGACCCACTGCAGGGAACGAGTCTTTATTCCATGACTCGGATGGAGTCTCCAGATTTCCCCTCTACTGGCAACCCCACCCCACTAAGTTCCACAACTATGGCGTCGGCTGCATGACAACCCAAGAGAGAACCGATGTCGAGCTCTTAAAACTCTATCCTCGGCCATTGCCCTGTGGTAGACTTTTATTGCTCCCCAAGTCATCAACTCGGCAAGCCGATTTTGATTGTAAGTAGTTTTCTAATGGGTGTTTTCCTTGCCCAGCCACGTACTTGTATCTAACTGATTTTCCTCTTTTTTCAGTGGTAATGGGAAAATTTAATTACAAGGCCTTGATGAAGAAGTCGGCTGCTGGCGGATCAGCTGCCGCTTCAAATGTTAAGGGGAAGAAGAAGAAGTTTGCTGAAGCTTCTGACTTGAATATTCGTCCTCCGAAGAGGACCCGGGCAGATCTGGAGCCAGAGGTGCCGATTGGAAGCTCTCGTCCCTTGCTGATGATTGGAGAGACTCCTCCTTCTGCTAGCCGACCGAGCAACGCTCCCATGGTGACCGATCTCTCCTCGGACACCAAATGGTATAATGGTAACTGTAATCCAGGGATCAGCTCGCTCTGGGGAAATGAGTTCGACCCTGCAGGCCTGATTGATGGCCAAGTGCTGAAACTGTCCGATGCCCGGCTATTGTTGGAGCAGGGTCTTGACAAAAGTATGGAGGCGGCACTGCCTATGTTCTCCGCATTGCCTCAATCACCCGCTTCTGGAGCCAGCATCTAATTGATAACGTGAAGAAGATGGAGGTGATGAGGGCGGATGCGGCTCGAGCCTTGAGGGTGAGAGACGAGCTTTCTCAGGCCCTGGCCAAATATGAGGAGCAAGGCCGAGTCTTCGGTCAGCTGAAGGCCCAAAAGATAGAGCTGGAAAGGGGGAATACCACCCTTATGACCGAGCTAGAGATGGAAAGGGCCGACCGGCTTAATCTTCAGAACGATGTGGAAGGGATTCAGGCCGAGAAGGAAGCCGGTCTTGAGCTGCAAAAGTTGCTGGAGACCGAGAAGGAGGAGAATCTGAGGCTCCGTGCCGATCTCGCTGAAGCTGAGGCCTCTATCATGAGGGAGCATGTTAACGGTTTCTCCCGAGTCGTAAAGCAACTTCAGCATTTCAACCCGACTGCTGATTTCTCCTGTGCCGATGTGGACAAGGATTTCAACCGAGATGGAATCCTAGTTCCATTGGCCGAGCTGGAGGATGAGGACGAGGAGGCTGCAACTCACGGAGAAGAGGGCGAGGATCAAGTGGACGAGGAGGGACCCGAAGGTGAAGTGGGCCAACCTGGTCAATCTGCTATCATCCCTCCCAATGTCGAGGAGGACCTTGATCCCTGAAATTGTATAAGTAGTTTAGGGAACACATTGTTTTTGTGCAGTCCTCCTCTTGAACCTTCCTGTATTCGAGGCCTTGCCCATTTATTTTAATGAAATTTCTTATTTACTTGTCAATCTACTTGGAAAATTTTCTGATGTTTTTATAGTCTCGGCACGTTGATCCTGATTGGTCAATTTTAACTTGGTTAGCCTCTTTATGTTTTTATACACCTTTATAGGCTCGGTACTTCGACCTTGATCGGTCGATTTTGGCGCAGTCAGCCTCTTTAGGATTTATGCACCTTTATAGGCTCGGGACAGCCTCTTTAGGATTTATGCACCTTTATAGGCTCGGCACTTCGACCTTGATCGGTCGATTTTGGCTCGGTCAGCCTCTTTAGGATTTATGCACCTTTGTAGGCTCGGGACAGCCTCTTTAGGATTTATGCACCTTTATAGGCTCGGCACTTCGACCCTGGTCGGTCGATTTTGGCTCGGTCAACCTCTTTAGGATTTATGCACCTTTATAGGCTTGGGACAGCCTCTTTAGGATTTAAGCACCTTTATAGGCTCAGGACAGCCTCTTTAGGATTTAAGCTCCTTTATAGGCTCGGCACTTCGACCCTGATCGGTCGATTTTGGCTCGGCCAGCCTCTTTAGGATTTAGCAGTTTTAACGCCGTATTTTTTGCATAATAGCTCAACTAAAGATAATTTTATTTATTTATTTTTCCTAGTGTGCCTCGTTAAAACCTTCTCGGCCAAAACCTCATGGGAAAAAGACCGAGATAGGAAAAAGAGTGCATCACCTCTAACCTTAGCTAAAATAAAAATTAAGGTGGGAAGTGTTCCATGTTCTTGGAACCGACTTTCCTGACAATTCTTCTAGCCTGTAGGCACCATTTCCTAGATTTTCTGCTACCCTGGGCCTGACCAGTTTGCCGCGAGCTTACCCTCTCCGGAGTCTTTCCTCACGTCGCTTTGCAATCTCAGCACCAAGTCACCCTGCACAAATTCCCTTGGGTGCAGCCTTGAGTTGTACTTCCGAGCTGCTTTTTGCTTGCACAATTCGTCCCTGATTTTTGTCGTATCTCGGACTTCCTCAACCATGTCAAGCTCAACTCGGAGTTCTTCTTCATTTTTACTTTGATTGTGATGCTGCCTTCGAAAAGAGAGCTCACCGTGCTCAACTGTAATTATCGCATCAGTTCCATCGGTTAGTTTGAACGGTGTTTCTCCCTTCGAGGATTGTGGTGATCAATGGTAAGCCCACAGAATGCTTGGTAATTGCTCAACCCAAGCCCCTTTTGATTGTCCCAACCTTCTTTTGAGCTCGTTTAGAATAACTTTATTGGCTGCCTCTGCTTGGCCATTTGTTTGTGAATGCTCAACCAAGGTCACTTTGTGTTTAATTCCGAGGTTGGAGTAAAACTCTCTGAGCTCCTTATCGGTGAATTTCTTTCCGTTGTCTATAACAACTGCATAAGGAAGGCCATGCCTGCATATGATGTTTTTCCATACAAAATTCTGGACCTTTTTGGCAGTTATCGTAGCCAATGGATCTGCTTCAATCCACTTGGTGAAGTAGTCTACTCCTACCAGGAGGAACTTGACTTGACCCTTGGCCACTGGGAAAGGACCGACTATGTCCATCCCCAACATAGTAAAGGGCCATGGTGAGAACATGGAGTGGAGCTCTTCTCCTGGAGCACGAGCTATGTTGACGAATTTCTGACAGGGGTCACACCTATTGGTCCAGGTAGAACAATCGAGTCTCATGGTTGGCCAGTAAAACCCTGCTCGTAGGATCCGAGCTGCCAGAGATCGGCCACCTGAATGCATTCCGCAAATTCCTCGGTGCATCTCATCCATTACATACTCGGACTGCTCCTTTGTGAGGCACTTCAGTAACGGCCTGGAGAATCCTCTCTTGTACAGCTCACCGTCTAAGATGGTGTAGTGACAAGATTTCAGACGGATTCGCCTCGCCTCCTTTTGGTCATCAGGTAGTTTGTCCGAGGTTATATACTCCCAGATTGGAGTCATCCAGCCCCGGTCATAGTGCTCGGTCATTGTCACTTCGACACTCTTTATGCTCGGCTCGAGGAGGTTTTCTTGAATGAAAGTTCTTGGTTGGCCAGCCCTCTTGGTGCTAGCCAATTTGGACAGCAGATCTGCTCTGAAATTTTCTTCCCGAGGTATGTGCTCAATGGAGAAATGCTCAAATTCAGAAATAAGGCTATTAACCTTGCAGAGATATCTGGTTAGTTGGGGGTCTTTTGTCTGATAATTGCCCGAGACTTGTCATGTTACGAGCTGTGAGTCACTTCTGCATTTTAGCTCCCAGACCCCAATTTCTTTAGCTAACAATAGCCCAGCAATAAGGGCTTCATATTCTGCTTGGTTTTTCGAAGCAGTGAACCCAAACTTCAAAGATTGCTCGAGGATTAGATCATCAGGTCCCTCAAGAATTATTCCAGCCCCGCTTCCTTTCAAGTTAGATGATCCATCAACATATAGGAGCAAGATGAAGGATTCTAACCTCGGTTTGGAAGAGAGCTCGACAATAAAATCAGAGAGGCATTGGGCTTTCATTGGCCCCCTCAGTTCGTACCGTAGACCGAACTCTGACAATTCCACTGACCAAGCTATCATTCGTCCGGCTAGGTCAGGTTTCCTGAGTACTTGCTTTATCGGATGATCAGTCTTGACGATGACCTGGTGAGATTGGAAATTGGACCGTAACCTCCGAGCTACCATAACTAAGGCGAGAGCCAGTTTTTCAATTACTTGGTATCGCGTTTCCGCGTCTTTCAGGATCCTACTGACATAGTACACCGGCATCTGTTGCTCCTCCTCTTCCTGGATGATCACTGCACTGATTGCATAATCATTAACGGAGAGGTACAGGTACAGATCTTTACCGAGCTGAGGCCGAGTGAGGATTGGGGGAGATGCTAAGAAGAGTTTCAGATCTTCGATGGTCTTCTCACATTCTTCAGTCCAAATGAAATCCTTTGGCTTTTTCAAGAGCAGGAAGAAAGGTCTTGCCCTCTCTGCAGACTTCGGGAGAAAGCGGGATAGGGAGGCTAATCGGCCGGCTAGCCTCTGAATTTCCTTCACATTCCGAGGACTTCGCATTTCCATGACGGCTTTGCATTTATCTGGATTAGCTTCGATTCCTCGGTGTTTTAGCATATATCCCAAGAATTTTCTTCCTTGTACACCAAAAGAGCACTTCTCTGGATTTAGCCTCATGTTGTACTTTCTGAGCTGGTCGAAGATTTCTTCGAGGTTGGCAGGGTGCGGGCTCGGATCTTCAGATTTTACTACCATGTCGTCAACATATACTTCTAAGTTTTTTCCGATTTGACCGGCGAAAACCTTGTCCATAAGCCTTTGATATGTTGCCCCGGCATTTTTTAGGCCGAAGGGCATTACTCGGTAGCAGTAGTTTGCCCCATCAGTCATAAATGCTGTTTTTTCCTCGTCGGGTGGATACATCCTGATCTGGTTATAACCTGAATATGCGTCCAAAAAGGACAAAACCTTGTAACCTGAGGCCCCATCCACCAGTCTGTCGATGTTGGGCAAGGGATAGGAATCCTTTGGGCATGCCTTGTTGAGGTCGGTATAGTCAGTGCACATCTGCCATTTACCATTGGCCTTTCTGACTAATACCACGTTGGCTAGCCAAGTGGTGTATTTCACCTCTCGGATGAAATTTGCTTTGAGTAGTTTAGAAGTCTCCTCAGCCATTGCTCGGCGTCTTTCCTCGCCAAGTTTCCTTTTTCTCTGAGTTACAGGCTTAGCTTCGGGACATATAGACAGCTTATGGCACATAAAGTTGGCGTCTATGCCCGGCATATCCGATGTCTTCCAGGCAAACAGGTCAGCATTCTTTCTTAGGACCGTGTGAAGCCTTTCTCTGAGTGAGGGGTCCAGTTGACTACCGACGTGGGTGCACTGTTCAGGATGGGCTCCCAACTGGAACCTTTCTAAAGACTCTGTTGGTTCGGCCCTGGACTCGTACATCTCCGTCCTTGGGTCCAGCTCAAACATGCTGACCGAACTGGCTGAAGTTACTGAGCTGACCGAGCTTACCACCTCTGCTTTACCATCCTCGGTATTCTTTGGGTCGTCCTGGTGATGGGTAACCTTCAGGCTGTCCACGTAGCATTGCCTGGCTAGCTTTTGGTCAGCCCGGACTGCAATTATCTCCCCAGAGTCGGCTGGGAATTTCATTGTCAGGTGTGGGGTAGAGACAATTGCCCCGAGTTCATTCAACGTCAGTCTTCCAATGAGGATGTTGTATGATGTGTTGGCCTCTACAATGACGTACCTGACTGATACGGATTTGGAGAGTTTTCCTTCTCCAAACGTTGTTAAGAGGTCTATGTAGCCTCGGGTTTTGACTTGCTCCCCGGCGAACCCTACTAGCTTGTCTTCCTGCTCTTTGATCAGCTTTTCTGGAATTCCGAGCTTCTTGAAGGTTGCCAGGTACAGGATATCGGTCGAGCTCCCTTGGTCAATAAGTGTTCGTCTGACAGAAAAGTTGGCCAGCTCGACCGTTATCACCATTGGGTCATCTTGATTTGGATCTACCCCTTGGAAATCATCATCTGTGAATGTTATGGGGGGTCTTGCTCTTGGAGGCCTTCCAGACACCGTGTTAACAGATCGGAGGGCTTTCACATGACGCCTCCCAGCCGAGCTCGTTGTTCCTCCTCCTGCAAACCCTCCCGAGATTGTATTGATGACCCCCCTGATTCCTCCTCCTGACTCTTCGATAGGGGTCCTTTGGTTATTCAATCGGTCTTCGTCCTGATGGTTTCCTCGGAAGTTAGCATCTCGGTCTCGGTTATCATAACTGCGCCTCCATTGTCTTTGACCAGGTCGTCTGCCTCCGTTGTCATCTCGGCGGATGAAACGATCAAGACGGCCTGCTTGTACTAAATCCTCAATCTTTCTCTGGAGTGTTCTGCACTCTTCTGTGGAGTGTCCATAGTTTTGATGCCACATGCATTCTTTGCTTCTGTCAGCATTGTCCGGTGTTTTGGATGGTCCAGGTAAAGTAAGCAACTCGGCGCTGCACACCTCCTGAAGGATGGCTGCCCGAGATCGGTTCAACGGAGTATAAGATTGGTACTTGGGCCGCCTCTGTGGGAATTCTCTTTCATTGGTTTTTTGGGTCCTTTGTGAGTCAGGCCCCCTGTTTCTGTCTTTGTTCGAGGCTGAGCTCTTTTCCTCGAAACCTCTTTCTCTCCTTTTAAATTCCAGCATCTCTTCTGAGTTCATGAAACCTGTGGCCTTTTCCTGTAGCTCTTCAAAATCTCTTGGTGGCTTCCGAGATAGGTACTCGAAGAATGGCCCTGGCTTTAGACCGGCCATGACGGTGTGGAGGCAGAGTTCCGAGCTCATGTTGGGAATCAGGATCTGCTTAGCATTGAAGCGAGCCATGTAATCTCTGAGTGATTCATTCCTCTCCTGTTTGAAATTTACCAGTGAGACCGAGTGCCTTTTATGCCTTCGGCTTGCTGCAAATTGTGCAGTGAACTTGGTTATGAGCACATCAAAGGAATCAATCGACCGAGGTGGTAGATTTGTTAGCCAGGTCAGAGCTGGGTCTTGCAAAGTGGTTGGGAAAACTTTGCACATGACGGCCTCCGAATCAGTCACCAAATAAATAGAGGAAATAAAGGACTCCACATGCTTGATTGGGTCAGAGGTGCCATTGAATTTGTCAATGTTAAGGGGCTTAAAATGGCTTGGCACGATTACCTCATTAATGTCATCAGTGAAGGGCAACCTCGGGCGCCGGTCCGATGTCCTTCCTTTCTGGCTAGTCCTTTCTGCGTGAGATTTGACTTCTAAATCCCCGAGGGGAGGCTTAGTTTTGGATGCTCAGTTAGTTCCCCGAGGAGAGTGCGTCAGAGGATCCTTCTGGCCAGCCTCGGGTGAGGATTGCTCTTCGTCGGAAGGTGTCAGGGACCTCTCTATTTTTCGTGCGTTTAGGAGCTTCTGATTCTGCACCCGTATCTCCTCGTTCTCCTTTCTCAGCTGCTTAAGTTGTTCGATAACTTCTCCCCACCGAAGGTTGTCTTCATTGAGGGGGGGAGGAAAGATGATTGCCGTGATTCTGGGCGTTCGAAACCTCATGGTCCTCATGATTCATGCTGCTGGCCCCTCCTCGTAGACCATTCCGTGTAGTCACCATCAAGCTTTTCTTGTGGAACCGGGGAAAGTTTCACCTCGACCCCACGGTGGGCGCCAAATGTCCCTGCCGAGATCCGGTTTACCGGAACCTCGCCATGAACGTCAAACCAGGGATGAATAATTGGGGTTGTTTTAGGCTATGGCTTGACAGAATGTAATATTCTGGTCCTACGTATCCCAATGGGAATCAAATCCAGACGTAGTTCTCGATTCAAACCCTGGCCGTGGTGATCTCAATCTCTTAATTTTGTATCTGAGGAATACTAAGGAGCAAGGACTCTCTGATAGTCTCTTGGTCGATGCTAGTTTCTCTAATACGCTTAAGAGAGAGTCACCGGAGTTCAGTGAAAAAGTGAGTCTCTTATCATGGGTACTCCTCCTTTTATAATAGGATTCCCCTCTCTCTTAGAGACCTGATTTATCTCTTAAATATCTTTTAGAGATCTGATTTATCTCTTAAATATCTTTTAGATCTGATTTATCTCTTAAATATCTTTTGAGATGTGATTCCTTAATTTAAGGGATATTATCTCTTTTAACCAGATAAGGTTATTTCAGATAATATCAGGATTTAATTAAGGATAATATCAATATCTTATCCCTTAATTAGGTGATCTTTAACTTATTATCTCTAACTTCCGGACTGAGCCGGGTATTCGAGCTCGGTGACCGGGTTTCACTCTTCGGCCAGTACAGAAAGTAAAAATGATGTTGGGAATTTGGAGGTGTTTTCTTACCAAATTGCATTGGAAAAAAAGTTGATTCTAGATTAAATAGAATTGATTCTAGGAGAAGCAAGAATATCTAACTTTCCGTTGAGAATAATTGATTCTGGGTGTAGGACCCATAAGATTCTTTATATTTACACCTTAAAAGAGATTTTACTTTATCATTCTAACAAAATTAATTATTCTAAATTTGCTTTTAAAATATCATTACCAAACACATCAATTTTTCTAAACAAGTTTTTTCAAAATCAATTTATCAAAATTTAAAACAAATGAATTAAAAGTAGCTGAGAAGACTGCCAAAACCATGGCATTATTGGGACCTCTTTTTTTTTTTTTAAAGGCATTGGGACCTCATTTTAAAATCCTGAAATGTGCAGAGATCACATCTCCATTTTCGCCATCCACAAAGGTTAACTATTACCAACTTTTTTATTTTGAGATACAAAGAGAGGTATGCATAGGCATCACTGTAGTGGAAAAAAATATATTTTATGATAACATTTAGGAATTGTCAGGAGAGTAAATTTTTAAAATTTTTGTGATTTTTTTTTTATAATCAAGTAATTGACATTAATTTGAAGGAGTACTCTAACCCAATACATCAAGTCTCATAACATTACATACCAAAAAACCAGCAACAACAAACTACTTCTTAGAGTATCAACATCCTAGTACCCCACTTTGGAGTATCAACATACCAAATGGGTCGCACCATTACATATCACCCATTTTTACTTTTTATAACTTAAGCACCTCATCTCTCCAACCCAACAACTTCTAAAAAGTTCTTAAATGGACCCCACCAGTGACCCCACATCGTTACATTCATCAATAATTCATCATTTCCCATAATACAATATTACAATTCAATATGTTTTAATTAAAACAAATAAAAAAGTAAATGTCAGAAGAAAAAGCACAAGCAACGAGTGTTTGTGCAAGCACTCTCCAATTTTTTGGTGCTTAAGTAGCACCCGCTGCATCGCCTAAAAAAACATAAGCACCGCATCTTAAGTTTTAAGCACCCTGCATTTTGCACCGATGCAGGTTCTTATGACATGATTCTAGGCAACTTATTGGGAATACCAATCCGAAAAAGAAAAACACCCACCCTTTCTAGAATGTGTACACCAATTCTATGCTCTAAATGTAATTACATCAAATAACTTGTCAAAATTATTTAATAATGAAACAAACACACAACAAAAAATCTAAGTTACAAAGTTAAACTTTAATGGACTTTTAATTAAAAGATTCAAATCCATATGAATTAACATGACAGTTCAATCCTCTTGCTAGCAATCGCTACATAAAGTAAACAAAAGTGTAAATGATCTAATTATGAAATAGTTGAGAGTGTGAGATTTGCCAAAAATGTAAAGCTCACTCTTTTTCTTTTTAAAAAAAATAATTAATTATTTTTTTTAAATGAATCGACTGTGTGTACCGATTCTGATTTTAGACCGTTTTAATCGGTTTTTTATGTTTTTAGTCTCAGACTGTTTTTCAAATTTTATGGTTTGATCAGGATTAGAGGGGTGTTTGATCGACGGTGTAACCGATTGGACAGATTTTCAAAACATTCCATCAGGAGCATGGATAGAAAAGTACGCTCTTCCTAGTTACTAAGAACATCTCCAATGGGAATTACTTAACCAGTTCTTAAAATTAATGACAAGTTCTTATTGAGTTGCACCATTGGAACAAGTTTATGTGGATGTCACATGTAAGGACGGTTGCTTCTATAAGCAACCGCTTCTTATATTAGCCACATCTCCTACAAATTACCCACCACAAGTTAAATTATAACCATGGTTAAGGCATCTTCATCTTGTTTTTGTGGTGGCAAATTAGTCACATCTCCTACAAATTACCCACAACAAGTTTGTCATGATTACCTTAGGGTAAATTACTAAATTGTCCTTAAGTTCTAATTAATCCACAAAATTGTCATAAGTACAAATGACTGCATTGTCCCTAAAATGAAAAATTCTTGGACCCTTTTGCCCCTAATTCCCACGGCCCAAACCCACTTCACTTAGGCCATTTCACTCATTTTCATCAACTTCATCTTCTTCCTTGCATTTTTCTCTCAAAAAACTCTAAGTTTCCATAGCCAAATAGTGTGAAGCAACTAGTAGATCCTTTGCTCATTTTCAAATTCCAAGAGGTATACCTTATGCCTCATCATCAATAAGCTATAGGTTCTTCATTAATTTTCATGATTCAAGCTATGATCATCATGTTTTCAATTTCTAGATTTAGCACTACAAAAATCTCTAGAAAATCATAGAAAAATCCTATGATCATGAAACCAATTTCTATGATCTTATAATCATCTCTATGTTTATAATCCAAGAGCATGATTCAAACAAAATTTTCCTTCTTATTTTTCCCTATAAGGCCGAAACCTATCTTTGTGTAGGTGGAGGAACTTTGTCCATTTTTTTGGAAAGTTATACTTGATTCAATCCTTCTAGTTCATGTATGTATTGAATCCAAAATGTGGAATCAAAATAAAATCCCTATCCTATTTGTTTTGGACTGGCCGAACCTAGCTCTATGTGGAGTTAGAGGATTTTATTTCAACTTTTGTATTATGATCATTGATCTTAAGTTCTATGTGCTTAAGGATCACTAATCCAAGAGCTTAGGAATTATAGAAATTTTTATCCACATGAACACTTCATGGTCGTGAATCATCAATAGGATATAGGTGTTTTTTATTGTTTGATTGATGATTATTTGGTTGTGGTTTGTTGTGAAGGATAACACTTGTTTTGGGTATCTGAGTTTGTGGAGGAAACCAGATCCGAAACCGAGACTTTGTTGAAAAGAAATCTAAAACTTCAAGAGGTAAACGGAGTACCTGAGGGATTTTTCCGATAACTATATGCTATTAGTGTGGTATGTATAATTTATTTGAGTGTGTTTGTGGTATTTTTAAATTATCTTGCGTAGTTAATTTATTTGTTGTTATTATCTGCTTTTAATTGATTATCTGCAATTATGTGTTATAGCATTTAATGCATGTTATGAACTGTTTTATATACTATATTGTGGATGTTAAAATTTTATGTATGTTGTTTGTTGATTGAAAAGTCAGACAGTGCTCAGTGCTCAATTAATTACGAGGATAAAAGCGTTAAAAAGCTTTATAAGAAATAATGAATTTTTATTGATGTAATATGGTAATATAATATTACTTAATATTTTGATTAGTTAAAAATGTGGAATAGTTAAAAATACTATTATTTTAATGATTTATTGGAGTAAGAGTGTTTTATGAGTCACAGTGAGGGCGTAACCGTGAAAATATTTTAGTACTGCTAATTTTTATGTAAGAAATTTCTAAATATTAGAAAATGTTGTTATAAAAATTAATTTTCAAAAATAATTTAATTATGGTGTTGAGAAAATTATTTCACTAGAAAAGTCAAATTTTGACTTAAAACGTTTTTAAAATGCAAGCGACGGTTAGTTCCGAAAATATTTACGGAAAGCATTCTTAAACAGTAATATTTGTCAGAACCGAGAGTTACTCTCAAATCAATGTTTTTCTTTGAACTCAAGTTTCAAATAAAGAATTTTAAAATAAAATGAGTTTTCAAGTGATTTGATGATTTTATAAAGGAATTTCCAATGAAAAGGATTTTCTGTAAATTAGTTTTATACAATGGTGTTACTTCCAACAACTTGGATAAGTTTAGGAGATTTTGTTTTTGATTTGTGTTTCACAGAACGAAAATAATTTTAAAGTTGAAAAAAGAACCTAATGACCGAGACGTCGGGATTCTAGTATTCTATGGTGTGGACCGTGTGTCCTAAACATGAAGTTATGGACTATATGTCCTATAAAAGATGTATTGGTTTTTGTGCGCTAAAATCTATGAATCTATGACTGGTGCATCGGTCTAGACTTCGTGATATGCACATTTGGACTTGGAGTCTTATTGATTGAAATTGAAAGACGAATTTAAATGTTTTAAAAGTTGAGATGGTCGTGAGCTTTTGAGCTTCGACAAGGAAAGAATGAACACGAAGAAAAACAATGACGAGAATAAAATGTTTTACATGCATTAATCGGCAGACGTGCCTACTTGATTTATCATGGTGTCTTGACGGACAAGGTATTCATGACACGACTTTTCATTGCGCCTTGATGGACAATGAATAACCATATACGACGATCACTATGCCTTGTATAAGACAGTGTGCTATGGTAACCATATACGACAATCACTATGCCTTGTGTAGGATAGTGTGCTATGGTAAAATTTGTGTACCTTATTTGGTCATCGAGCATGATCAGCTCATTTACACGATGTTGGGATATCTCCGGAGATTAAGTACAACATCTTAGATGATGATCATTGAAGTGTCATACATTTGTTTTAAAAATGACGAAGACTGTCGGGTATTAAACCCTTTGATAAACTATTTGTTTATTTTTTTACATCCATGTTGTTATAACTATACATGTTATATGATGTTTTGTGTGTCGCGCATGTAGTTATCGTTTTAAAATCCATATATTGGTTTCTCACCCTTGCTTTATTCTATTGGGTTTGCTCTGCTATGTTTTATATTGGGGAGTTCAGATGAGCCACCCGGGAGATCTGTCGCATTTGGGGATTCGGTCCCTTAGCTTCGAGTACGCGGATGATGGAGGTGCCTGGATTATCAATCTAGGGGTATGGAGTGCCTCCTACACTGGACCAGTGTGTATGACTCGTGACATACACAAGGATGGACTATGGACCATACTATTATTCTCAAGACTTTTGATGTTTTGTTTCTAACGTTATAGCTACCTTTAGGTATGACCAGCTTAGGTTTTTATCTACCTTACGTTGTTTCCTTTTCTAAATGACCTATACTTATAAAGGTCTAGATGTGAAAACAGTATGATGCAGTATAGTTGTATGATGCATTATATATATACGGTTATATTTATGACGATGTTATGTATGTTGAAGAAAAGAAAAAAAATATATCACCGTTTTTGAGAAATGATAAATGACTTGAAAAATATTATTTTCCGAAAGTAACCAGTAATTTAAAGTTTTACTTTCCGCAAACGGGTTACCATGTGATATCCCAAGAAGGGGTGTCGTAGAACCTCCAATCAGAAAAGGGGAGAGAAAAGTAATAGAGAATTGCATTAACTACCTTCATTCAAAAATTGAAATAAAAATTAATGTAAAAAAGATATGAGTAACTTGTGAGACCTATTTGGTGAATTTTTTAGAGTCGCGTCATTGGAGTGGAGAGTTTCTTAAAGTAGTATAAAATAAAAGTGATGTAGCATGATAGGACCCATTAAAAGAAAAAGTTAAGCAACTCTAATAAGTTGCACCATTGAAGATGCTCTAATGGGCTAAATGTTTACAACTGTGTTATTCTAACACACAAATGGGAAAACATACGCGACAGTAGCACTACTGTAGCGCTACCTTTTTTCTTTTTTTTACAAATTTTGACTTTTTTAAAAAAAATAAAAATTTTATTTATAAAAAAACTCTTTAACCATATAATGAACTGAATTAACCAGATATTTGTACGTGATTAATCAAATATTTGCACATGCTTAACCAAAAATTTTATTTCTCAAAAAACCTATTAACCAGATAATGAACTGAATTAACCAGACGTGATTAATCAGATATTTGCACATACTTAACCAAAAAACCCATTAACCAAATAATGAACTGAATTAACCAAATATGTGTACCTCATCAACCAGATATTTGCACATACTTAACCAAAAAACCCATTAACCAAATAATGAACTGAATTAACCAGATATGTGTACCTCATCAACCAGATATTTGCACATACTTAACCAAAAATTTTATTTCTCAAAAAACCCATTAACCGGATAATGAACTGAATTAACTAGATATTTGTACGTGATTAACTAGATATTTGCACATACTTAACCAAAAATTTTATTTCTCAAAAAACCCATTAACCAGATAATGAACCGAATTAACCAGATATTTTTACGTGATTAACCAGATATTTGCACATACTTAACCAAAAAATTTATTTCTAAAAAAACTAAATTTAAAATAAAAAAAGGACTTGTTACAGTGCCGCACAATACAGCACCATATGTTTTCGCCGTATGTTGTCCCAAAAGTGTGTCAAAATATCATTTTTCAAATGTTTAATCGGTCAAGTGTTTTCTTCTTTTTTTTGTCGCTTCAAAAAAAATGGTTTCTTTTTTTTCGTCAAATTACTAAAGTGTCAGAGAGGGAGAGAGCAAAATCAAGTCGACAACACTGCATACAAAGCCCCTCAGTTTATTATGGCAGTCTAATCTGGGTTTTGTACCAACCACCAAGCCTTTAACGAAAGCCTTTTGAACAAATATAGGCCTTTTAAGTTGTTTGTTTTTGGAGCCTTGTTATTTGGTTCATGTGTCGTGTGTACAGTGTATTAGGGTCTTGATTTTAATACCCATCAATTAATCCCCCACCTCCCACCTTCATTTTTTTTTTTTTTAAATTTAGTCCCCCAAATACCCTTTTCTCTTTCTCCTTCTTCCCACTACACCATTTCCTTCCCACCTCATTTTCTTCTTCTCCCATACGTACCCCTGCCCAGCACTTTCCCTTTCCCTTTTCATGTATCCAAGAACCAGGATGATCTTGTGTTTAAGAAAATGTTGCTCCGCTTAAAATGAAAATTATAAAACAACTTGCGACAAATTGAATGGAACATGCAGCTCCTGTGAAAATTGTAAAGTGTTAAGATTAAAGTAAAAATGTGACGGATATTTTTGAAGAGACATAACTGAAGGCAAAAACCTCTCTTGCAATAACATACGGAAATTAAGTTTCCATGTATTATAACAAATTTCATAACAAATGGAAACTAAGTTTTCATGTGTGTTAAAATTTTTATAACACATACAAACTTCCGTATGTGTTAAAAAATGTTAACATACGGAAACTTAGTTTCCGTATGTTATAAAAAAAAATTATAACACATGGAAACTAACTTTACGTGAGTTGTTATAGAATTTTTAAACACACAAAAACTAAGTTTTCATGTGTTATAAATTTTTTTAACAAACACAAAAACTTAGTTTCTGTGTGTTATGAAAAATTTTTTAACATATAGAAACTTAGTTTATGTTAACACACATGAAATTAGTTTCCATATGTATTATGAAATTTTTATAATACACGAAAACTAATAAGTTTCCGTGTGTTGTTATAAATTTTTTTAACACACACAGAAACAAACAAAGTTTCCATGTGTTATGAAAGTTTTTATAACACTTGAAAACTTAATTTTCGTTTGTGTTAAAAAAAATTAACACACACAAAAATTTAGTTTCCACATGTTATGAAATTTTTATAATACACGGATAAGTTTTCGTGTGTTATTATAAAAAAATTTAACACACAGAAACTAAGTTTCACTGTGTTATAAAAAAATTCATATAACACATAAAAGCTTATGTGATTTTCTTTCCGTACAGTGCTTTAATAAAAAGGTTATTTTCGATTTAGGGATTGTTGCCTTTTCAACATTGTGAGTATAGGTGAGAGAAGAAGAAAAAGGAGGTGCGAGGGATAAGGGTGTAGTGGGGAGAAGGGTATTTGAGGGAATAAATTTTAAAAAGTTGGAGGTGGGAGGTGGGTGGATTAATTGATGGGGTATTAAAATCAAGACCCAGTGTATTATTGTCTTGGTTTCTTGTTTTACTATAATGGACTGCATGTGAGCCCAACCTGAATGTGGGTTCTAAAATTTTCTTTTGACAAAATTAATTTAACGACGAGACAAAAAATTCTCAAGATCATTTATATTATTGGATGTATATTTCTAGATTTACTTCCTTATATATAGAACATATTGATTATGACTCATCAATTTAAATATTTATTTAAAAAATATATGTAGTTAAGTACCTACAATCAAAATAAAAATAAAATTATTTGATGCAGTTAGGTAGTCCAGATCTTTCGATGAAGATTAGTTACTGTTTATGATAGTGAATACTTCGTACCAATAATATGATAACTCAAAAAGGTATCCACTTTGTACACCATATTGGAATAGAAAATCACCAAACAAAAACAAAAAAACAGTCTCACTCGGTTGACACTCTTCTTTAGTATGGTTCCAAGAAGATGGTGGTTGGGTCTTGTCTTGTTGCCACCAACGAAGATGAGTGACCCAAACCAGCTACAGAGTTTACAAGGTAAATGTCGACTTTTCTAGTGATGATCCCAATCAGTTTTTTTTTTTTTTTGTGTGTGTGGAGATGATATGGTGAAGGTAGAATCATAGCTGCAAAGCCCATCAAGGAAGGGCAACATCTTCTGAAATCTGTGTATCTATATTACATAAAAATCTATTTTAATAATGTCAAATGTATACATATATTATTTTATTGCAGAAATAAGTATTATTTATGACTGGATTATTTTAGCAACATTAAGAAGAATTGGATGAAGTATTTGGATATTTTAAACTTTGATAATATTTTCTTATGCAATATTTTTTTTAAGCAATGTTCTTTCAAGATTTATTTTTTAGGTTGACTAATTGTGCATGTTTAAAAAATATTATTGACTCATTTTTGAAGAAAAAGAGAGAATAAATGATCAAACATAATCTAGTGCACTGATTTTAAATACAGGGAATACCATTGAAAATATTGTTGAGCAACCTAGAGTGTCTATCATTGAACAACCTATTGATTCACTTCCTCCTAGAGCTATACGGTTTGAACAAGGAAAAATTAATATTAATATTTTGATATATGATCTTAGAAAGTGTCTACAAATTTGAGATTGACCTATGAATCAACAAAATGAAATTCATCGAATATAAAAAGTTTGGATCATATCAATTTATTATTGATGTTTATCCACTTTCTTGTTAAGAAAATCATCAGGTCGTTTTCTAACTCATCAGTTTAAAAGTTTTCACGGTTTAGGTATTCATTATAAGTAGATTTTTTTTTTCTGAAAAAAAAAACCATAAGTAGATGTTGTCTTTTATCTTCTATGCTAATTATTTTTCGAATCGTCAAGTCCATTTCACTTCTCGCTATCCATATGAAATTTATTGGCTAGAGTATTCACCATATCAATTCATTTCATGTTTTACAGGGAGGGGCCTATTCATAGCTTAGGAGGGGCCTTGCAGGGCCGGCCCAAGGATAAGGCTAGCAAGCACGTGTTTTAGGCTTCCAGTCCACGTCACTAGATCCCATACATAGTCCACTAACAAAAGTTATTTAATATACCTAATAAAAATTGAACATATGAGGTCTCATCTCATGATTTGTTCACTAAGAGGTCTCACATAACTTTAGGCCTCACCTTACCTTGGGCCGACACTGAGGCATTGGCCCCCCTAAGTGTTTTTTTTTTTTTTTTGAAAATAGAAAATATAAAAATAAATATCTAATTATTTACTATCCTTTATTTCTAGAATTATTAATAATCTTGAAAACTATTTTCAATCTGTCATTGGTTGGTAAATACTAAAAAAGTATAAATATATCCTCTTGTATGTTGTAGTACCTCTTAGCAACAAGACGTAAGCTGATTTTTTTACTGATTGTCAGCTAGTATACATTGAAAAAAATTGTTGAAAAGTTTAGTATAAATTCAATTATAGAATAATTTTTGTGACATGGAAGAGAAACATTCTATATTTGTTATAGATCACTAAACAATTATTGGAACATATAATTATAAATATTTTATATGAAATTTAATGCGTATGTATTTGTAGATGAAGTTTAATTTTTATAGTTGGATCCAGATAACATTCATGTCTAGTTCCGTCCTTGATGTTTTATATATTTGGTGTTGATCTCCTTATATCAAATTTTGCTCTGCCCTGAGAGGGAGGGGTGTTGTGAGCACTCCGGGACTGCAAGGGATGGGCTCTTTTTTGCTTGTGAAAACGGCTATAGAAGCATCATGCTACAGGGTGATGCCTTGGGTGTTTTCAGGAGTATTGACGAAGAAGCAGAGGATCTCTCTCACAATGGTTCCTTTATAAGTGATACCTTTCCTTATTCTTCATGGTTTGAGCATTTTCATAAAGTTTTGTTCCTAAGCACTAAAATAAGGCTTCGAACTTCTTACCAACCTATCTAACGTATGTTAATTCTTGTAACTGGATTGAGGATCCCCCTAACTGTTGATTCCAATCTTCCAATCTTTTTTTTTTTTTTTTGATTTACAATTCCAATCCTCCAATCTGATTGTCCAGTTTAGGGAAGAAAAAACATAACTTTATCTTCTTTTTTGATTTTTAATTGGGTATCCCATAGATGTGACTGAGAGACTAACTCTCGAGCCGGAAGTAATGGTTAGATAAAGTTCTCCCAAATTGATGACTCCAAGATTCGAACCCTTAACCTTAAAAATATAGTTTGCAGGAGGGAACAATTCAGTGAATTCACTTCTACTGCAACCCCCACTGTTAGCTAGGTAAACATAAGTTTATCTTCAAACACTTGGGTAACAAACTTTGAAGGAGTTAAGAGATTCTTTTTTTAAAGGAAAAAAAAAGTTCAAGGAGACAAGTAATAAAACAACGATGAGAAATAGCTATTCTGTAGGAGGTAAAATGTATAAGATTTCTCGTCATAATGAACATAAATATCTCCAACTTATTAGCACGACATTTTCTAGAATTTCTTTAGATTTGTGTTATACACTTTGGAACGGCCTGCATCTGTCACTGGGGGAAAGGAAAGAATCGTTTATATTTAAAAACAAAAAGCTTCGAGGGTTTTTTTGGTTTTCCACGAATTGCCTAGAATATGTGCTTTATTTTCTCTCTGTCACAATAAACTTTTGGAGGAGTAACCATACTTACAAATATGATAGGTTTTCTATGCATTGATGAATAATAGAAAAGAATGGTTAACGAAGATGATGGCAGATTATCACTATTTAACACCCTAAGCTTAAATTATACATAGGTGAAGTACAATCTTTCATTCTAGTCCTCCTTAACTAATGCAGGAGCACAACATTACTCTGCTCAGTAGTCCGATCCATTTTTATGATAAATGGATTTGTAATAAAGCGCTTTAGCTCAATGCATGGATGGAATATGATCCCAGATCCATTAGATCATTGACATATTCCGGGCAGAACCACTTTTGGCTTTATTCTGATGCCCCCAATTTAAGCAGTTTTACGAAAATGGATTCTCTACATTCAATTATTAACGCATTCACGTATTCACTTATTAATACACCATTGAATCAATCGCTAAAAATATTTAAGAAAACTTAATATTAATCCAACAGTGCATTAAATCATAAATGCGTGAAAGCATTAAAAAGTGTTTCTTGCACTCTAATAGCTTCTCTCACGAACTCAAGATATAATAAACTATGCTTAAACAACATATAGGTACAATCTCTGAATCCAATCAGCCTTAACTATGGCTTGATTTAGAACTAGTGCTACTGATGGCACACTAGGCTTAATAGTTTGATATCCATTTTATTGATGAATAGATCTAGCAATGAACCATTATGCATAGATGGAATATGATCCATTAGATCTTTGACATTCCTGGGAGAACCTCTTTTTGGCTTTATTCTTGATACCCCGTTTTAAGCAGAGCTTTCTCTCAAGGCTGACCTACACTATTTTGCACATCCACCATATTCGTGGCTTTTTATGTCATATACATATGCCTCTTTTTCTTTTTCTCCTCCTTTTATTTTCTCTTTCCATGCCCCCTTTCTCAAAATTTCAACCATTTTATAAGCAGATACCTAAAACCATTGAAAGGGCAGCAAAAATGAAGATAAGAATGATAACCAAACACCGTAGGATTATAATCTGAAGGTGCAAATTGCATTGCTTTAGTAAAGGGATTTTAGACAAATTTATGTAAAGAAGCATAAATGAAACTTTGTTTCAAAAGCACACAAGCATGTAAAGATAGAAAAGAAATGTAACGCACAAGAAAGAATACCACCATATGCGTATCTTTAAGATCTGCACATCTCAATCTCATAGACCCTCCCACCACCATGCATACCAATAAGTAAAAGCCTAAAATAATGTAATGAAAAGTTCTAAGCATCATAGAAATACCAAACCAAATGAGCAACTCAGTATGTTAATGGGCATTAAATAGTTACCAATTATTATCTATTATATTGCATATTTCATACTTGTGCATTGAAATTAAACCTCTTTATGGTGAAGAGCAAAAACGTGGAGAGCTATATACAATGAATAAAAAATTGTCCATATGGGTTCATCCGTACCAATTTGAACTGACATGATACAGTAAAACATGAAAAATCATCAGAAGCACATATAATCATCATCCCCTCATTATCATCTCCTACTTGGTACTCATGATGAGTGAGTGATGAGATATAATCATGCATAAGAACATTCTCTGACCTCTGAATGCGCAAATTACAAGAACAAATAAGGTAAAAAGATAAAGTGTGATTTGTCAAGAACCAAAACCAATTTCTACGGAACAAGATCCCTCCATATCATACCATACCCCGTGTGTCTGCATGCGCGCCTGTGTTATATATTAATGCTGCTATTATCTCTTGCAAACCTTTACTAAAGCTAGCTAGCGCGTGTGTGCATTGTTACAAGACCAAGATGCTTGTGAAAAAGTTTTGACGAATAAGCCCAAAGCCTAATGCGACATTGCACGAGAAAATACACCATAAAGAAGCAGAAACAATTCAGGGAAAGGAAGAAAAAATTGGCAGTTAAAATTTTGAACCTTTGACAATTGAGAAAGGATAATGCTTCATACACACATCACCTCACATGAAATTGAGGTGGCAATATCCTAATATCATAATGTGATTCTAGAAAGAATTGATTTAGGATAAAAATTGTATGAATGTTAGGTGATCTGTGTTTAAGTATAGAATCAAATCCCAGATTACGTTTTTTCTATCCACAAGACTCGAACTCGAGACCTTGCTTAAGGGATCCGAGCCCAGTTCCACTCGGACCAACGTAATGTTGGTCACAAAGACATATTTTATCTCTGGAAAATGAAAATTTTCAACTTAATTATAAAAAAAACCTCAAATGTCCAGGAACTAAGTATCCTTAAAATTTATCTTAAAGATTTTTTTATAGGAAACAATAGCATTCATTGAATATCTGGGTTGGGGCATTCCCCACCCATGTTCTTGGTCCTACTTGATTAGCTATCCTAATCATACCATGAGCTGCAGAATTCAGCTGTCTTTTAACATGAATCACTGAGCTTTCCTCAAACTGATTCAACAAAACTCTGCATTTGATTAATTGACCAGCATTTTATATTTTTAGAATCAAATTGAGATTTTTCATTTTGTAAGAATAAATTAAGATTTTTCATTTTTCAGGAATCAATTTTTTTTTTTTTTTAACGAAAGGAATCAATTATGTTGTTCCTTAAAAAAAGGAACACTTGGGTCTTTAAATCTTATAAACGTGCAGTTTTTTTGGTGATTTTGGTTTTTGAGCCCACAAAAAGAAATGTACCCTTCCAATTGATTCTGAGGTAGAAACAAGCAATAAAAATGAGAGAAAGAACATTTGGCAAACAAAATTTTTTGCATTTTCTGAGATTCTGCATGTATGTATTATTGTATGTGTAGCTCACGCTTTAGAGATGAGGTGAGGCTATGGCTATGAGCAATCAATAACATCTTCTCCAAACGAACAAAGTAAAAGCAAAAGTGGTCGGTTTCATCATCTTTACCTTTAACTTTTCCCTACACTATCTGCTATATGCTCAATGCTTCTTTTTCAGACTCTGTTCCTGCTTTATCCAATGTATAAGAACCCTAAAATCACAATGCACAAAAAGAAGAAACAAAACAACTTAACAATCATTCTCACTCACTCTATTTTCCACCTCCACCAAGAAAAAATCTCAAACCAAACAACAACAACATAAGAAACATAGAAAAATGGAGATATTGTCTCAAATGTGGTCACTGTTAGGGTTACTCACAGTGCTCCAAAACGTGCTTCCATCACAGCTTCTCTCATTGCTCCATTCTCTCTACGAGAATCTCCAAGATTTACTATCTCCTTACTCTTACTTCGAGATTCCAGAGTTCAACGGTTACTGCGGCGTCGACCTCAACGACCTCTACCGCCACGTGCACCTCTACCTCAACGCCGCCAACCACTCCTCCGCCGCCGCGTGCCGCCGCCTCACCCTCTCCCGCTCCCCTTCCTCCAACCGCATCTCCTTCTCCGTCGCCCCCAACCACACCGTCCACGACGCCTTCGACGGCCACCGCCTCCAGTGGACTCACCACGTCGACACCGTCCAGGACTCCCTCGACGAGAAGCGCTCCTTCACGCTCCGGCTCCCTAAGCGCCACCGCCACGCGCTCCTCTCCCCCTATCTCGCGCACGTGACCTCACGCGCGGAGGAGTTCGAGCGCGTGTCCCGCGAGCGCAGGCTCTTCACGAACAACAACGGGTCCGGATCCTTCGAGTCGGGTTGGGTCTCCGTCCCGTTCCGTCACCCGTCGACGTTCGAAACCCTAGCGCTCGAACCCGAACTTAAAAAACAAATCAAACAAGACCTCACAGCTTTCGCGAACGGCAAGTCGTTTTATCACCGGGTGGGTCGGGCGTGGAAACGGGGCTACTTGCTCCACGGTCCACCCGGGTCGGGTAAATCCAGCCTCATAGCCGCTATGGCGAATTTCCTCTGCTACGACGTGTACGACTTGGAACTCACTAAAGTTTCTGATAACTCAGAACTCAGATCGCTTTTGATACAAACGACAAACCGTTCCATTATCGTGATCGAGGACATTGATTGCTCCGTTGATCTAACGGCTGATAGGACGCTGAAGAAAGCGAATGCGATGAGGAAAGGGGGAAAGGCGAAAACGGCGTCGTTTAGAGAGGAAAGTGCAAGTCCTCGGGTCACACTTTCGGGTCTATTGAATTTCACGGACGGGTTATGGTCTTGTTGTGGAGAAGAGAGGTTGGTGGTTTTTACGACTAACCATCGTGATAGTGTTGACCCTGCTCTGGTGCGGTGCGGGCGCATGGACGTGCACGTGAGCCTCGGCACGTGCGGGGTTCACGCGTTCAAGGAGCTTGCGAGGAACTACCTCGGGGTGGAGACGCACGTGATGTTTGAGACGGTGGAAGGGTGTATTAGGAATGGTGGGTCCCTCACGCCGGCGCAGGTGGGGGAGATTTTGTTGAGGAATAGGGGTGATGCTGACGTGGCGATGAGGGAGGTGGTGGCTGCGATGCAGGGGAGGATGTTGGCGGTTGCTGCCGCTGGAGGTGGCGGTGGCGGTGGCGGTGGTGGGGGATGGGATCAGACGGATAATGAGGAGACGTCGGCGGTTGGGGTGGGGTTGAGGTCGCCGGAGAGTGTGCTGATGATGGGGTCGCCGGAGAATTGGGATGGGTTGAGTGGGAAGAAGAGGAAGGAACATGGGTCGAATAATTGTGAGAAGAAAGTCAAGTTTTTTGTGAGGTTAAGGTCGTTGACCAAGTCTGACTCTGGTAGATGAAGAAAAAAACAGTTGAGTTAAGTTTTTTGTGAGGTTTTAAGGTTTATTTTGTAAATCAGATAATTTAACCAAGTGTGTTTTATTGTATTGTTTCGTTGACAAATTTTGTTTAAGGATACCAACCATATTTATGCACTGCCATTAGTTTAGCTAAATGCTAAGAGAAATCAACTAATTTTGTTAATTGATATGATATGTATTTTTGTGAAATAACTAATATTGAAGTAATAATTTTGTAAAAAAAAATAATTTGAAGTAATAATTCAAATAAGGATTAACAATAAGGAATTAACAAAAGAAAGGGGAAAAAACTATGAATCTTGGCCGAGGACAAGAAGCTTCTTTTTTTTTTTTTGTGAATAAAAGGGGTCAACAAGCCCGAAACACAAACAAACTAAAAACCATGCAGGAAGAAGCTAGAAGAAGCATCTCCCAAAATAATCAAATACAAAAAATCAGGACAAAACTCATATTTTTGTATGACCCTCCAGCGAGAGCCCATATTTAGCTAAAGCATCCGCAGCTTGATTACCCCCACGAAGAACACGAGACCAGAAAAACCACCCTCCATTTTGGGTATAGTCCAAGATGTTACCAACAAGAGTAGCACCAGAAACAACAAAGAAACTCTATGTTCCTTCTTAATGTCTTTAACGAGGTTAACAAAACCCCAACCTGCAGCACCCCTGCAGTTCCACCCTAACATCTTCATAAAGCTATGTTGGAGTTGGCAGCCTCATTAGGCTGTAAACCCATATCCTGCACACTAGTAGCTTCCATGCTCGTGGCTCCTTGCACCACCCCATTGTCATGCACCAACTTTTTACTTGATAGGTCCTGAGTCTCAAGGACAAAAGTGGCTTGAGATTGAGCTATTCTCTGGTTGATTAGCTCGAGATCCATAAGTGAAACATCCCAAATGCTTGAGTTCCTTTGCACAGTACCGACCGTCTTATCCAAAATAATACCACCTACCTGTTTCTCTAGAACATGCATGGAAATGAGCATTTCCTGCTCAGCTGCATGCTTCCTCGCCATCTGTTTGAGATTTGTTACACTTTTGGGCTTAGAAATCATAGGTTCCTTTCCCTTTCTTGGGTCACGCTTTAAAGGGGACTGAGTTTGTTGGGCTTTATTTTTAATGGGCTTTTGTTGGACTTTTGACCCTTGGTTCTTATTTTTACCCTTCACGCCATTCTGTGGGTCCTCCCCCGGTTGCATTCCTTACCCTAGATGTTGAGGCAGTAAGTTTCCCATCATTGAGATGGGTCCCCCCTAAAAGTAATGACGGGATCTTCATGGTTTTTAGTTTCCTTAATTGTCTCACTCTCCCCATTCAGGATATCAAAACGTGATCCCTTAGAGCCACATTTTCCTCCACCAATTTCTGCCTTATCATTTTGAATATTCCTATCTTCGTGCTTGCTTGATTTTCTCCCAGGATCATTGCTCCTCCCTTTATTCTTGATTATGTTTCTTGTTTGGGCAATCATCCAAGGCCCGTAATCAGGGATCTGCTTAATGTCCTTCCCGCCCTTTGGATCTACCTCCACATTCATCTCAACCGTTGGCTTGCTTCTGACGTCAGTCCTAGAGTTTGTGTGCTTGTTCTGTTCAGGGTTCATCTCCAGTATACCACCGCTCATTGGGATATCACCACCACCTTTTGGTATTTCACCACCATCTTGTGGCTTTTCACCACCATCATGTGGCTTATCACCACCACCGCCTGTCTCCATCTCTGAGTTCTCTTCACACCTGTTCTCCTTGTGCCCATTGGGTACATAAGTTCTTACAGCTAAAGCAGCAACTTTTGCTCCATTGCCAACTAGTAGATCGACTTCACCTTTCGCCAACGGTCTACTCCTTTTTAGCTCATGTACATTTGTACAAATGTGAGAACAACATCCAGTATCTAATACCCATGATGCAGAAATAGATAAATTGACTTCTATAACAAACATACATGAGTTGGAAGTTTTACATTCTTCTTGCACTCTTCCAGGTATTTTGGGTAGTTCCTCTTCCAGTGTCCGGTCTTACCACAATGGAAGCACGTGCCCTCCTTAGCCACTCTGTAACAGCCAGGGTTTTGAAAACCGGACCGACCGGTCCGACCGGTCCGACCGGGAACCGGGACCATGGCCGGTCCGATCAGTAGGAAAAACCGGTCATGCATTGAACCGCAAAAAAACCGGAAAACCGAAAACTTGGCCATAACCTAGAGTGAACCGGCCTGAATCGGTTTTCTTAAAAAAAAAAAAAAAATAGTATAAAAGGATTTGGATCATCCTACCAAAACCCAATTCTTTTGTTTTCTAACATATATGTGGGTGGTTGTAGATTTTGGGTTGGTTTTCCCTATGAAGATGATTTTAACATATATCTTTATATTTATTTAGTTTAATTTCAAAATAATAAAAATTGTGCTTAATAATTTTAGTTGTTATGTTGTTTTTTTATTTAATATTGTTATAAATATTATACTAAAAATTAAAATAATATTATTTAATTATAACGGTTCAACCTCGGTTGGACCATTGAACCTCGAACCGCTGCCTTCACCGGTTCGATGACCGGTCCGGTTTTGTAAACCTTGGTAACAGCCTGATTTTAATTATGTTGTTCAACCGGTTAAAATATAATTAATTATATTTTAATCTGAGAGTTAAAAAGTGTTTTTGAATAAAACAAAATCATATTCATACTCTACTTTATGGTAGATGGTTACGGTAAAATTTTCGGTTGAAAATTCAGACGAAAGTCGATCTGCGTTTTCACTGTCGGTACAAGTTTACTGTGCAGAAAACCTAATTTTGACCCGTGAATGAGATAGTTAGTGTTTTTATTATTTTTCCTTCAACTTTGGTTATTTTAAAAATTTTCGTTCAAAAATAAAATATAATATTTTATTCGGGCGAAAACGTCGGAAGAATTACGATCGGAAATGCAACCGAGTACGAAATGAAGCAGAATAGGAGACATAAAAGGCATGAGGTGAGATGAGTAGTGAGGTGATTCACTAGAGGTATGGCCTAAGCTACCTCCTAAAAAGTGGTCATGATGGACTTTTTGAAATATATCATATTATATTCTAAAAACCTATTTTTCGCTTTCCTCATCAACCAAACAAGTCTTAAAGACAAAACTTTCTCTCCAAGCTCATCCTCTCTCCAAAATTTCGTGCTCCCCTCTCCCTCCTCTATATAATCATCACTCATCTTCATTCTCTCATTTTCTTCCTCAATCTTCATACTTCTTTAACTTATTCAATTTCTTCTTTTTTCAAACACTTAAAGCTTCCATTTTTATTAGTCTTTTCCACTTGAGTTCTTTATTAAAGTTCTTCCTTATACTAAGGGTAATGCTCTTATATGAATCTTTTTGCAAGTTTCATATTTTATTTCTTAGTTTGCTTTATGTGTTTTTTATATGCTTTAAACTTCTAAAATCTCTTTAAAATGGTAAAAAAACTCCTTTTGAGTTGAAACCACTTTCTATGGTCTTGTATTAACTTATATTTTCACATACTAAGAGATTGTGTAAAACAAAAATATCTACCTATCTCTTCCAATGAAGGCCGAATGCTTGCATTTGTGACCTTGGAAGTTTTTGTTTCAACTTTTGGAATATGATCATGTGTTTGAGTTTCTAACTATCCATTGATCTTAAATCTATAAATCTTGGAAGTTTTGATAGCTTGTTCCTATGATGGTTGAAAATATGAATAAGTAAGCCTGGGATACTATGTTTCAACTTTCCAAGTATGATCATGGATTTAGAACTCTTAATATCTTGTGATTCTAAACCTAAGAGTTATTATTAAACAAAGAATATTTTTCCTCATCGTCCTATGATGGTCGAAACTTAGTGTTTAGGTACTAGGATGTTTGAGTTTTTATTTTTCCAAAATGATCATGGACTTAAGCTCCATAAGATATTTGGATGCTAAGTCTAAGAGATTGGAAAGTTTAAGGATTTCTAACTTGTTTATTCTATGTTATTAAATCTAGGATGTATTACTTTCATTTTTTCAAGATGATCATAGACTTGAGCTTCATAAGATATTTGGATGCTAAGTCTAAGAGATTGGAATGTTTAAGTTTCCATTGTTTTCCAAAATGATCATGGACTTGAGCTCCATAAGATATTTGGATGCTAAGTCTAAGAGAATGGAAAGTTTAAGGATTTCTAACTTGTTTATTCTATGTTGTTAAAGCTTGGATGTATTACTTTCATTTTTCCATGATCATGGACTTGAGCTTCGTAAGATATTTGGATGCTAAGTCTAAGAGATTGGAATGTTTAAGTTTCCATTGTTTTTCAAAATGATCATGGACTTGAGCTCCATAAGATATTTGGATGCTAAGTCTAAGAGAATGGAAAGTTTAAAGATTTCTAACCTATAAATTCTATGAAGGTCGAACCTAGAAGGTTATGGACCTATGATACTTTGTTCTTATTTTTCCAAAATGATCATGGTTTTAAGCTCCTTAATACATATGGATGCTAAACCTAAGAGATTGGAAAGTTTAGTGAATGCTAGCCTATTTTACTAGCCTTGGCCGAATACCCTAAGTTTATAACTTAGTGGGATTTTAATTCAACTTTGTTTAGTGATCATTGTTTATGAACTCCTAACACTTAAGGATCATAAATCCATGAGTTGTATAATTTTCAGGAATCTCTAACCCTAAGAACTAGTCTTGGCAGAACCTATACCTTGTGGTTTAGTGTTCTTGTTTGATTTTAACTTGTGATTTTGTGTTCATAACCTTTGATTTCCATCGCGGAGGAAACGAGGACGTTCGTGGTATACCTCTTCGAGCATCTAATCTCCTTACCTTCGCAGAAGGTGGAGTTAGTACTTTGTGGTGTGACAACGAGGAGCTTCGAGTTCGGGAGTCCAGTGATAACCCAGGTGGGGGAAAGAATCAACCTATCTTCGGAATGGATAAGTAGTAGATTATATAATAATTGTGTAGGGCGACCTAAACCCTACTAGTAGTCGAGTAATCGACAAGACCAAAATCACATTGGAAACCTTTTCTGAAAAACCAATGACGATTCGGGGATTGTAGGTTTATTGACATTAGGTTGATCTTTATATTGTTGATGGTTGATTTGATTTTATTTACTTTATTGAATTGATTTTGTGCTATGTTGGTAATATGGGAATATTTTGATTGATTTTGTGTTATGCATGATCTGCCTGGTTTTTATTATTATGCTTAGTGGATTTTAAGCAAAGATATATATGTTGTCTAAGAGATGATTGTTTTGGGTGTGAGGATAATGATGATTTAGAAGTGCCTAACTTAGATGAGGAATGTTAAAGAGGTGTTATGGCATAGAATATGTGTCAAGTTCTAATGGAAGGTTAAGGCAGTAAGATGTTGTTAAAACGGGTTGGTGAGATTCAAGTATAGGTGTTGTTGTCCACAACAGTGTATTGGTAATATAATACACAAGGACAAAAGTGTATTGGTAATATAATACACAAAGACAAAAGTGTATTGGTAATATAATACGCAAGGACATCTGTGTATTGGTAATATAATACACCGTGTATTGATAATATAATACACGTAAAACACTTCTGTGTATTGGTAATATAATACACCGTTTATTGGTAATATAATACACGTAAAATCAAGAGTTCTCGCAAGACCACTTCTACCTCAGGGAATGGGGGTGGAACACCTTAACGTGGATGGAGGTGTGCACTAGGTGGAACATCCTAACGGGAATGAGGGTGTGCCCCGATGCAAATGAGGGATGGTGACAGGAGTGGTAGTGGCCACGATAACGTAAAGACATGGTGACAGGATTAGAGAGGTTACGTGTTAGATTGCCTGAGAATAAGGGTAGAGGATGATATATATTGACCTGAGGATGATTCGTTAGTTATGTGTGTTGATTGTATATGACAATTACTGTATAATTTACTATGACTCTTTTCCGCTTTTTGATGATAGAATTGTTTCTTATCCCCTATGTTTCTGTATTTTTGTGGGTTACTTTGGTTTACGTTAGAAGACCCGATGGAGGGTTACGTTGCTGAGGAGCTGGACGGAGTCCTGTATGAAACGGAGATTGCTGAGGAGTTGGATGGAACTCCTTACGAACCAGACGCTGGGGGTCGAGCTGTGATCCATGGCGATTAGAGTCTAGACATTATGGTCAGTGTGTCTAAGGAGTATTTTTATATTTCCGCTAAGTACGCCTGTTATTAATTTTATGCCTGTGAGGGATCCTACTGAGAGGATACCCTCAACAGTGTTTTGCTATTGTATTGAACAATTAGGTGTGTATTTACATATGTTAAAGTTGTTGTGTTTTTAAATTTGCAGAAGTTATGTGATAATTAAATAAGTTTTAATTTTTACTTACTTTTTACGATAAGCGCGCGGTTAAGAATTGATTTAAGAAGGTAATTAATCTAATGACACAAAGAGGTACAGCGGGGTGTCTCACACTCCACCAACAGGCTTCAAGCCAGAAATGCTGGGTTTGAACTTGTGGTCCTTGGCCTTGCCCTTCTGCTTGTTCATAGGCCTCTTGGGCTTACAGGGTTGCTTCTTACCTTTTCCAGGTTGGACCATCATAATGGCCTTCCCTTTTCCTTTATTGATGTTGGTCTTAGCAGTTCTTAACATGCCCAACAACTCTGGCAGTGATTTGTCAAGATCATTCATATTGAAGTTCATGACAAATTGATTGTAACTCTCCGGAAACGAATGCAAGATTAATTCAGTGGCCAACTCTTGGCCCAAAGCATAACCCAACCTCTCAAGATTCTCAAAGTACCCAATCATTTGAAGCACATGAGGACCCATTAGGCTTCCTTCTGCCAGCTTACTTTGGAAAAGAGCTCTGGAAACTTCGTACCCCTCATGCCATGCTCTTGGTAGAGAAGCTTGAGGTGTTCGATCATATCAAACGCCTCCATGTTCTCATGTTGCTTCTAAAGCTCAGAGTTCATGGTAGCAAGCATAAGACAGGCGACATCCAAAGAATCATCCTAATGCTTCTTATAAGCATCCTTGTCAGCCTTGGGTGCATTCGCAGTTGGTGGCACTTCTAACATAGCCTCTTCAAGAACATACAACTTTTTCTCTTGCTTGAGGACAATCGTCAAATTTATGTACCAATCCAGAAAGTTTGTTCCGGATAGTTTGTCCTTCTCAAGGACAGATCGCAATGACAAGTTACTTGATGTGTTTGATGCCATGGTAATCTACATAAAGAAATATGCAAAATATAAGTATCATGCCATAAACATATTTAATTAGGTCTTTAATTAAATACGCCTCCCACTATTTTACTCAAACCAATGACCCTCAACATTGATTCGGAAAATCCCGTTGGAAGATTTTCTAGTGGGCCAAGATCCATATTTCACTTAGCTTCAAGTCAGCTTTGGCCGATCGCTTAAAGTTTGGTTATTTAGGTAGGAAACACTTTCCAATTGCATCTCATGTAACTCCTGGATAGTTGGGTGAATAACTCTTATTCTAATCCATCTCATGAACTAAAGCCCAACTCAATGCCTCTAAGTCTTTCAATCCTATTGAATATGACTTAGTTAAGTTAGACCCAATAGATAGCAATTAGACATTACAGTTGTCTCATCATATACATACGAAAATGAAATTGCATAATCATGTTTTCCAAAAACAGAAACATACGAATTTTGAAAACGATTTTCAAAAAATAAATTCGCATATAAGCATGTTATCACATATAACAGGTAAACCATACAAACAAAACCATGGTTTCGCAAGCGGCTCTGATACCACTGTTGGGAATTTATGCATCAAACAAGCACAACGAAATAATTCCCACCAAGAATCCTTGTGAATGGTCAAGGTTCATGTTTCGAAAATTTACCTCTTGAAGCGCGGACCTTTGATTTGAGTCGCTGCAAATCATGAGCACTGCACGAACCAGCAATGCCTCTACGTAGTCCACACAACAGATAAACACGTCTCACGTGTTCAATCAGAACGACGCCTCTAAGCATTGCTAGGTGCGAGAGGAGACGAGGCGGTATATTTCTTTTCTCACGCAAATAGTGTACTGAGTGCGGTCAGAGCAAAATGGTGTGACGACTCAGTACTGTTTTATTACCACTTATAGGTAGCGTCCCTTGCATGGAAAAGGGTTTAACCTGGCCCTTCTGGGCTCATCTGTCATGAGCGTGGCCCAATATGTTCTAAGTGTGCGACCCTATAGGTTCTCATAACGTTGGAAATAATATTAAATCATATTTAATATTATAAACAATGAGCAGTGTCTAGCAATACATCATTGCTACCCAAGTAATGACAAAGTCGGTGATTTGACGTAACCTTTCCGTGACCAATGTTAATGTGTATTATTGTCCCTTTGTCCGTATATCTATATTGAACACAAGGCATAGAATGTGTCACCCTTGTATAGTTCAATATTACATCACTTGATACCCGAGTAGACTTAACATTAAATGAGGTCAATATCTCATATCGACTCATTTCAGCACAGTCATGCATTTTACAGTCTCACTCTATCAAGGGGCCCACAAATATTACTCCTGTTATGTAGGAGGGACAAATCCCATCTAGATCATTCAAATCCCTCTGCATGACTTACGGTGTACCCAATGACCGACTTTATAGTTATCCTGTTACAGATAACGTTTGATGGTATTAAAGCACACAACTCCTCATGTAGGGATCGTAGTGGTTTCAGGTCGAAGGATTGCATACACCATTGTCACTGTGAGAACTACTTATGACACTTACATAACGTTCCATGTAGTGTTCTCACGGCGGGTCAATCTAGTACATCATTACTCTAATGTGTACCTATGTGTGTGAATTGATATCTCATATCCATGACCCGTGAGAAATGGTCATCAGTCCATACACATAATAGTATTGACGTATTATTATTGTCCTTATTAATAATAATACTTGACTATGGATATTTAAGAATAAAGTTCTCTTGATTAATAGCGCCTCACTATCAAGTCGTATACTTGATATTCTATTAAATAGAACTTCCTATTCTAAGGACTTTATTTCGTTTAAACAAACAACATAATAAATTGAAATGCCTCATATAATAAATAATACCAAGATACAAAATGTAAGTCCAAAGGAAAAACATTGGCCTCTAGGGCTTACACCAACAGTACCCCCCCTAACAACCCCTCTAATCTTCAGTTTGTGTTTTCCCCCACTTCTCACTGCTCAAGCTTCCTAAACTCATCACACTACACTCACCTTCAACCTCCTCTTCCTCCTCAAACTCTGCAGCTAAAATATTCCCTTCAGTCTCATCTTCCTCCACCTCATCTAACACCATAATTTTAAGTTGTCTATCAGGGCATTGATGAAGAGGGTGATAGGGACCCCCACATTTCTAACATAGCCCTTTTTTTTCCTCTTTGTAAGCTCCTGATAGGAAAGGTGTGAGATCCCTCCATCACGTGGGACACTCTTCCTTCTTTCCTTAACAAATTATTGTTTTTGTTTGGGCCCATTTTACCCTCCTCTAGGCCCAACTCCTCCAGTCCCAGAACCTCCCTCTCTATTCCCTCTAACCATCACCCAATCTGACCCACCATGACTACCCGAATTGTTTAGGCTAGTTCGCCATGGGCTGCTTGACCCAAACCCACTCTGGATCCCCAAGCCTCGTAGCTGCTGCGAATTCCCTTCTTTCCCCCTTAGCTCCTTCTCCACCGCATGGGTCACGTTCAACAATCTCGCATGTGGTAGGTGACCCAAGGCGACGAGACTGTGCACACTCCCTCGGATATCCTCCTTCAAGCCGTGGAGGAAATTTCCCAGGTACTGTGCGTCCGACAACTGCTTCACCTGGGCAGTGATGTATTCAATGCTCTGGATGTATTCGTCGACGCTCCCCTTTTGACGAATGGTGGTGAGTTGCTCGAACACCCCGCCGTCGCCCGTTCCTCCATACCTTTCTAGCAATTCTGTCTTCAACGTCTCCCACGTTAATTCCACCTCATCATCCAGCAGCGAATTGAAGAATTGGATCATGGGTCCCTCCATACAAAGTTGCGCCAAGCTAACTCGCACCTCCGGCCTTGTCTTTTGCACCCGGAAATATATCTCAGCTCTGGTGATCCATCCAGCGGGATCATTGCCGTCGAACATAGGGATTTCGAATTTCTTCACTGATTGCCTGAACTCTTCAAGAGCTTCCCCCTACAGCTTCTTCATCCCTGAGGTTGAGCTCTCATTCTTTGTTGAGGATCCTTTCTCCTTTTCCGGCGTCTCTTTCTCCTTTTCCGGTGTCTCCTGGTGTTTCTTGTTATTGTCGCCATCGTCGTCTTCCTCCTCCGAGTGACGAGTTTTATCCTAGAACTTCGCGAGCATCGCGACGAGTGACTCGTGATTTTCGTTCACCTTACTCTGCATCGCAGTCAATGCTACTTTGACGTTGGTAATGTCAGCCTTCATAGTTGCCATCCTATCTTCCATTACTTTGTCCTTTCTCGCTTGATTCTTTGGCATTCACTCCTTCGTCTCCTTAACGTGCCGGTCCCCGTTCGAATCCGGCAGGTCGGACCAGTTTGTTAGGAATCAAAAACTCACAATGCAATGAAACAGTAAAAGTGCAAAGAAAATAGGGGAGTATTTGAGTATTATTAATGAAAAGAGAGGTTTACAGAGGAAGGAAAATTCCTTCTGCCACAGAGCACTGCTCCTATAGAGAGATAATGCTCTCTACCCTTAACTAATCCAATGATTGCAAAAAGATACCTCACTCACACTCTCTAGCCTATTTGTTACGTATTGCCAAAAAGTGAAAATAGTACTCTCCCCTAGCACATTCTCACTCTGCCAACTACTTACTTTTCCTTGATCTTTCCCTTCTCTCTCCTAGTGTAAACCTTCCACATTTTGGGCCCATGTGACAATTGCTGACCCACAACCCCTTGTGGCTCTGCTGCTACATTTTGGGCTCTAAGAGCATCCGCATCGGTGCTCATTTGAGGTTCTTAAAATTTTAAGAACCGATGCTTATAATAAAAGCATTGATGGAGGGGTTTCTTGTTAAGCACCTCACTTTCGTGGGGTGCTACCACAAGCACCTATGTTTGTGGAGTGCTTAATGGAAATATGAGGGAGTGGGACCCATTTAAGGATTAAATGTAAGAATGTGAGATTACAAGTGGGGTCCATTTAATAATTTTTTAGAAGTTGTTGGGTTGGAGAGTTGAGGTGCTTAAGTTGTAAAAAATAAAAATGAATGATGTGTAATGGTGGGACCCATTTAAAAACTCCAAAGTGGGGTGCTGGGATGCGGAGTCTCCCTCTCCGTGCTGTTGTAATTCTCACTCTCACTCTCGCTCTCTGCTATAATATTACATGATTGCTGGATACCTTCACGGAAATTACAGTACATGTAGAGCACTCAGCACAGTGTGATATGAGGTTTGTTTCTCGAATCCAACTCCAGTGTTGTCTATTTCATGGAGATTTGGTGTGTTCATCCTATGGCCTCCTTCAACAATTCGACCAATATGACGCCCAAATTGGTGGCATCAGCGGTATTCAAGGCACATTCGTCAATGTCGGAACCACCGATTCCGGTACCGTTTAGACTTACAGAGAAAGAAAATTATTTGCTGCACAAAATTTGATTGATGAAATAACATATACATTAGGGTTAGCATCCAAAAATACTGAAATTAAAAACATGATATCCGAAATCACGGAGGGCGAGTTTGGTCAAGGGATTGGTTTCAGGTGTTGATTGGTGCGTGAGCTTAGAGTAATGATAGGTGAACACCTGAGTTTGACACCCAGGTGGACATCTTGGTTAATCATGTGTAAATTTTTTGTTAATTCAGTTCATTATATGGTTAATGTATTATATATAAAGCTTATTTTTCATAATCATGTAAATATTTGGTTAATCACACGTAAATATCTAGGTAATTCAATTTTTATATGATTAATGGGTCATTTAACCAAATATTTAGAGTAATCATATAATGAATGAATTGAATCAACCAAATATTTGTACCGATTAACCAAGCAGTAAATTTTGGGTGTGCAATTATCATTAATCTGCGCTTATGTCATCATGCGACAAGACGATCGCCCTTTGCCCATGGCAGAAGTGGCTTCCGTTGTTGGCTGTGATGTGTATGAGCTGGGAAAGATGATTATGCGCGTTGTTGAATTCTTGGACTTGAAAAAACCAGATTTTCCTGAGTTGGACATATGACATTTGTTGGAGCGGACCCTCAATAATTCTCCCAGTTTTGCCGCGGTGGAAAGGAGTATACTGGACTGAATGCGAAAGCAGGGGATTTTTTTGGTACAGTGTGCAGTGAAGTGGTTTTTGACTACCGGGCGCAGGCCACTTCCCTTGGTGGTTGCAGTTTTGGTTCTCGTGGCGGAACTGAATCAAGTTAAAGTTCAGATGGATGATTTGGCTAAGGAGGTTCATGCTATGGGGAAAGGATATTACTACTAAAAACATAGTTAAGAATGCACCGTTTGTGATTCAATATATGGAGAAGAAGTCTATGTTGAAACATTGTGAAAAGAGGAAGAATCTCGATCAACCTGCTTTAGAGCTGGGAAGACTTGATTATTGAGACCCTTGTTCTTCATAATGTAAAGGAGGAGGAAATTGAAAAGGGGCATTACAATACCTTACTGGATATACATGTGTTTAACTCTGGCATTGTGTGAGATAGGCTTCCGATGCATAGGCATTGCATGAGAAGTTTCAGTATACTGCCATTTTAATTGCCACTTCTCACTGACCACCATCATATGATTGCAGTTCAAATTATTGCTAAAGCTTATTTTCCCCCTCTTTATCATTAGGATATCATTAAGTATCTATTAAGTAACTCATCTAAGTCTTCATGGGTTTTTGAACTTTTTGAAAATATTAAAATAAGCCCCTGTACATTTTAGGAAAATTCAAATGGATCATTGTACTTTTTGGAACCCTAACGAAACTTTGATGAAAAAAATGTATGAGATCTAATTACAAATTTTCTATATGTTCAACCATTTAGAAACTCAATGATAACAATTGCAGGGACCTATTTAAAATTCAGTGACCTAGAAATTAATTAAACCTTTAATATTTTTAGGAAAGTGAAATGAGAATAAAATTTTCTCATATTTGGTATAAGGGATAAAAGAACATTCACATGTATAAAAGATGTTCAAGAATAAATTTTGTGAATGGAAATTGAAAATTTCATTCTCAGGTGTGAAAGTGAGAAAAAAATCCTGGAAATTTTATTCTCATGAACTAAAAACATTTGATAGATAATTAATAAAGAGGAGTGCTAACAATCCACTTTTTTTATCATTCTCTTCAACTTACTTTTTGTTATTGAGTAAATTTCATGAGACCCACTAAATAAAATGGGTTGAAGAGAGTACTGAAAAAAGTGTGTCGGTAATATTGCTCATAAAGATAATACTATATGAACAATATTAAAAGAAAAAAATAAGTAATAATTATTTTTTTGAAATGAAGCATCACCAGATTTTCATTAAAAAAAATAGCTACTCCACTTCAAAAATAAAAAATCTAATAACCAGTCAGAAAAGTGTTCTTGGGGAGAATTCATGCCGTTTTTCTTACTCATTGAACAAAGACAAAATTAAACACATGATTCAACACCGCAAAATTAACCATATCACACATGCATGATAGACAAATAGAGAATTCACAGCGACAAAATATCACCAAACAAACTTGAAACACATGATGCAACCCGAGTACATACTCCAACAGATCCACAATGAGAGTGAGCAATTGAAAGAAACAAAAACAAACTAAACTCTCAAAAAGAGGAACGCATATAACGCAAATTTTAATACTGTCAAATATCTGAAGTAATCAGCAGTACTAAGAAACAACCCAGCTGGAAGATTGCACTCCAAAAATCTGTAAACAGAAGATATCCAGTATTGCATTGGTTCACCACTTTGTGTTGAGCAGAGATTTTTAAAGTCCTACCAAAGTACCTCTGAAAGAAAACAAGCAGTGCATTTAAGATATGAAAAATTGTGTCTACATCTCCCATGAAACTAATCGTAAGAAAAATGAAACGTGAAATTGAACATAATTATATCCAAACATAGCCTTACAGAAAATTAGGAATTGGTCAAATTTAAAGAATTACAAATTACTCTGGACTTTTCATCAATAATTAAGTGTTCTTCAAGGATGTTCCAGATTATAATAAATATTATATAAAAGTTTCAGAGACAATTCAAATGGTCAATTTGCAATTTATTGATGTTTGCTGTAAATTAAACAGCAAAAAAATAACAAGTTGTTTCCAGATGTAGCCTCCATTCAATTGTAAACAGATGTTACATACCAAATTTCTCCACTATTTCCTATATTAAGCCAATACTCACCGCAGGATGAAGATTTATCTCATCCACCGATAAATTCCAACAAAAGTGGATTAAAAATTAAAGGCAATTACATTTACCCTAGTCTTGGTATAAAGAACCATTTAAGTTGAGACATAATTGGGTAAATAAGAAAGATAAAAAACAAAAAAACTTTATGTTTTAAACACATTGTTCCCTACAGAAGGTTTCTTAAATTTAAATAATTTCATCTTTCAAAGCCAAAAAAAAAAAAACCATAAAAAGAGATCAAACCTTTTCCCCTAGTCCTGGTATAAGTCATCATTTAAAGTGAGGCACATACTACTATACAGTCAAAAACTACATATTATAAACGCATATTAAAAGCAAAGTGTTCAAAATAAAGCTACTTATAAATTTATAATATAAGAGGGGCAGGAAAAGATTAAAAAGAAAATGAAGCAAAAACTAGATCATTTATATAATTCTCTACCTAAAGAGTAAAGGGTTTATATCACTTTCAGCATTTTATGATATCAACTCTGGTCAACGAAGAGTTCTGTAGCAAATACTCCACCATCACGTATATTTGAAGGCAATTTCAATGATGTCAACCTAACAAACCAAGGAAGTTGAGGTCGGAATGAACTACAAGAAAAGAGAGCCTACACTATGAGCATCAATTAGACAATGATTTTAATATAAATTCTAAAAGGCAAGATTGACATAAAAATGTACTATATGAGCAATATGAAAAATATAGAGGCAAAAACATACTAAAGTAACTTACATTTAGTATCTCAAAGGTACTCCAAGAGAGTGTCATTATCTTTATATTAGCGAGCACTTGCAACATTAGGAGGACAAAATGGATTGTCGGAAAATCTCTAAGATAGCAGAGATCAATATTTACTTGTAGAGGAGAGTTGGCGGACAGGTTCACCCTTAATAGTGAGCAAATTAAGATTTGGAGTAGAAAGTGTGATGTCATAAACTTTTGCCCAGCCATGGTAGCTCATAACAAGCTTAGAATTAGATATGTGAAGGACTTTTGCATCACTCTGTAAATAACAATACATAATGACCAAAGTTTTCAACATATGACATGTTGAAAAGGGCTCAGCACAACCATTGTCACTTGTCAAATGTTGGACATCATGCGATGCAGCATATGTCATGACCTCATTCAGGAACTTGCGTTCAATCAAACCATTGCGCCTTAAATCAAGATCATGGAGTGAAATCGAGTCATCTCGACAAGATAGAACCGAAGACACAAAGTGGCTGAAAAAGGGAAGCCTGATAAAATCCGAGGAATGCAAAGTAAGATTAGTGAGACGTTTCCAAAGGTCCTTCCATCTTTTAGATAAGACACAAGTCTGAACAGCATCTTTTGCATTCATAAATTTCATTATATGAAGCAGAACACAGTCACGCAGATCACTAAACCTGTCACTGAGGCCATCATTGAGCATTTCCCTAGCCTGTCTTTTAATTCTTTCATCACGAACTTGTACTGTTTCTTTCCCTTTCAGAGTGACACTTCACCTGACAAAGTTACACAAACACTTGATAATCTTTCTTCCTTGAAATCATATCAATGTTGAGAACTTATCCTATGCCCATAAATTTATTAGCATATAATGGAAAACCCTTTTTGGGAGTGATCAAGGAAAACAAATTCTGTGTGTCCCGTTGCAAATAGTTCAATCAACACATCATTGAAAACCTAGAAATACTTCACACACTAACACAAAATTGATTTTTCAACGTCATTGATGCTATAAAACAAATACCTTGCAGGTTGGGAACTGATTCAGCTGATTGTTTCCAAATCAAAGCAACAAGTTTGGAAGCACAACACTGGAATTTCTTCAGTCAGGACACAAGTTGTTTATGGGGTAGAATGATATTATCTTAGACTATCTCACTCCATTAATGAAAATACTCTCCCAACTGCATGATGAATTTACATCACTCCATTCCATTATTGAAAATCTCACCCTTCCTCTCAAACGTAACCCTATGGATACTGAATGTGGACCGATTCAACCATTCTGATTTCTCCATCAAAGTTAATTGTATTTTGTGGGGACCGGGGAATGAAACAAATTACAAGGCGGTTGATATCTTAAATCATAAATTAGTTTTTTTTTTCCTTGAATATTATAATATTTTATTTTCATATATTAAATATATTATTTTTAATAAAATTTTAATATTTTTGACAGATGATACTCGTTACTCTTACTAAAACGTATTTCAAGCATATTTCTATAATAATAAATGGATAAAAATGATGATAATCCAAAAATATCTATCGTATTTATTACCTGTTATTTTTATTTTTAGAATTTAAGTTTTGTTCTAACTCAACCCCAAAGTTAAAAGATAGTTCATGGGATGAGAGTTGTCTCCTACTTATAACCCATGTTTAGGCCTTATAACTATCAAATATGGACTCCAACACATCCCTTTATGTCGAGGACTATATATATCTGGAGCATGAAATTTGTAGGTCTAGACATCTGCGGGTTTAAAGATATTCTTCATGTATAATTGTGGATACTAATCTCTCGATGTATTAGACAGTGTTGAAGGGCTGACTTCTTTCAATCTGATTTTCTCCATACGTAAGAATCAATGATCGAATTCCTGACCACTTACTTAAAAGGTCCGGGTCTATTACCACTTGAACCAACCACATGTTGATTATAGTTCACATTTCAACCATAAACATATTACGAAATTATGAAAACTAAATACAATTCAAAATTTTGAAATACACTGCGACAGTTGATATTGCTAATCCACATTTCAGATAGATGACATAAATCAATTTTGACATTTCCATTAGTTTTTGTACTTCCATTTTTTTTTTTAGAATTTAATTGATATATACTGACAGTGTAAATTTTTTTTATATTGTCAATCAATCAGAAATTGACATATCATTACAAATCTTTGATTCTTATCCTAACCACCTTAAAAGTCATCAATTTCGTGATTTCCGATTGGTTGTGAGTGTAAAAACCATTAAACTCTTTTTATAAGGTGCTATCATTTCATTGTCTTAACGATCTTCCATTTTTACGGTGCTTGTTGTAGTACTTAATTTTAATCATCAAAGCTGGAAAAGCATGGATTTCCACTAGATATATTTACAATAAAACAAATAACATTAAAAATCGTGTTCCAAATGAGATAACATTTTTTATCTTTTGTTTCAACCCCGATAAGCACCGTATATATATAAATAAGCATTCCAACAACCGATTTCAAGTTCCTTCACAACTGAAACATGTAATCCAACCCAAAATCATGTTCATGGAAACTAAAAGTTCAATCTTCTTAGCTCTTGAGCATGTGATTGGAGCAATGGAAGAAATAAATTTATCTTGCACTCCTCAGTATGGAGTCTAGCCATTTAGTTCAAAACAAAACAGAAATACAACTAAAATGAGACAACTTTGGGATAACTTTTCGACGATGGTTAATAACATTTTAAATTGTGGTTAATGATATGTTAAACTTGTTAATGGATACACATGTATTAGATGGATAACTCGTTAAATGATAACTTAGTTAATGAGTATAAAAGCTTGGTTAATGCAGTTCAATGGATGATCAATGAGTTATTCATCTCGGTGACAATGGTTAATCACGTTCAAAATTGTGATTAGTGCAACTCGCTGGATGATAATGAGTTACCCATCTTAATGACAACAATTAATGACGTTCAAAATCATGGTTAGTGGTATGTTGAAGTTGGTTAAAGGGTATACTTAGATGGATATCTCATTAACCATCCACGAAGCTTCATTAACCACAATTTTAAACATCATTAATCATGATCCAAAGTTGTCTCATTTTGATTGTTCACACAACATAACTGAAACGAAAAGAGGCAAAGCAATAAAGGCAAACAGTAAAAACTGATTGCATAAAGAAAAATAGAATGGCCTAGTAAACTTGAGCCGATGACATTTCTATGGGTGAAGCCAAAATTTTGCAAAGCATTCAGATTGCTTGAGACTCTAAATTGAAATAGATTTGTTCAGTCTGAGAAAAAGAACGCACATTGCTCGGGCATGTGCGCGTGTGAACTAGAAATGTTAGGAATTTTATATCCTAGAAATTTGTCCAAATGTTTAGAGTTCCAACATTCTTAACCATAAATAGATTCTTACTAGTATTCAAGGGAACCTGAAATTGTGTTGCACATCGTGGTTGCACTAAACTTGAAATATGTAATGATCCCTGCTTAATCCTCCTCATCGGTTCGTAGACAATTATTAGAACTAATTTGCAACGTTTTAGGAATTCTCAGCAGTTAATTATATGTTTCTCCATTGTTCGAAATTACAAACAAGGATACATTAAGTACTGTTCAAGTAAGAACATATAGTAAATTACTCATCCAAATGGCAATTACATATCAAAGTGCCTATGACTAAAAAGTATAACGGATTCGTAATTGATGTATTTACCCTCAAACGAGGTTATAGCTTTGTAGTCCCAATGAAGTACTCAAAATGCACCAACTGCTGGAATTCACGATTGGCATTTGATAATACAAATTCTTGGTTGGGAACATGTTCCTCCAGATAGATTCAAAAATACAAAATTCCTTGTTTTTCATGTTCTGGAGGGTTAAGGGAAGGACAAGCATTTAAATAATTTAGCCATCAATGTGATCAAAATAAGTTACATATTTTGAGGATGATTATACAGGAAATAGAAAAGCTGTATAAGAACCATCACAGTATTTTAAACCTTTTAGTGAACATGACTGCAGGCTAGAGGTGACTACGGCTTCCGAAATGCCAAATGTACCACTGCAGTTTTGCAAGCTTTCACTTCCTACTGCTTTAGATCCCGACTTCTCACAAGTTGATTTTAAAGCAACATTCAAGCCAATTGAGCTAGTTTCCGTCACAAAACTGTACGTCACAAGATATAGAACTAAGCATCATTTAGGTTTCAAACAACAATGCATGATGCAACTGGTTTTAATTAGATAGTCTGCAACAGAACAATCGGCAGGTTGACACAAACATCGAAGCGCGATGATGAAAGACAAGCTTGATGCAGTAGTAGTATGTAGGAAGGGAAGGGGATTCAAGATCATGGAAATTCTATCAACCTGTTTGAGATTATTTTAAAAACCAAAATAATATATAGAAATATCACAAATCACAAATAGTTAGTTATTATACAAACCGCCAAGGCAACGGTTTGTAAAAACACAACGCCACCTTGTTTGGAATAACACAATGTATTCTTTATTGTTTTCTAATGTTCCTACACCACGACCTTTTTTGTTTGACAAATTAACATACTTCTCCTATGTAGGATTCCTATACCATTTCACCCCGTGAATAATAAAGTAGGAGGTAGGTATAATCGTTAAAAGAAAAAGGGGTGTCGATGTAATAAGAGCTAACCTCAAGGGTTAGAGTACCTCAATATATTTTTGCTTACCAAAAAAAAACACTCAAGGGAGATCAAAGTAAATTATCCCTAATATAAATTCCTTGGACTTGAAAATATACCCACAAACAATATAATCTCAAGGGAGATCAATTCACATTCACATATTAAAAAACCTCATTGCCGGAGATTCACCCATATATACAATATGACACCTTCAACCCAAAAGCCATTGATCCACATTATCGGCTCACCACAGGCTCCAGAGGAGACTGGGCCGGGTTGAGTTGTCTGCAAAATCATGGTTCATCACCTAGTAGTGCTCTTTAGAAGTTAAAGGCTACTTGGATTTGCACGTATACCCAAATTTTCTTCCATCAACCTACAATATGCAGCTTGTGCTGCAACAAGGCTGCTAGGAGCTAGTCTTAACCGTAGCCCAATTGTTTGGGGCAACTACATATGAGGAACTAAAAGTAGCTAAATCGTATTGACCACATAAATTTATCCTATGTAATTCAATTCAACCAAGTACAAGTATCACCAAGCAAAGGCTACACATACCTTGCCTCAAAGCTTCTTCTTTCCGAACCCATCAATGCACATATACCACAAATAATCCATGGTGGAAGAAATGCATCCTTAATTTCAATGCTACAACAGAGGCCATCCGATGATTCTCCCGCAGACTCGCCATCCTTCCAAGTAAATCCATTACAAGAAGCAGCAATGTGTTCAGCTCTTCTCATCTCCATGCATTTAATCTTCAAAAGGATATAGATTCCAACATTAGAAAAATAACTAGTGTAGCCTTAAACAAACGGGAAAAGGGGAAAAATTCCAATTTTCAATTCCAAGGGGTTCCTGTAAATTGTTTTCTGGAAGATAACGATACATCTAAACTATTCCAGGGCACAGATTTGAAAAAATAAGCAATTAACAATAATATTTGCCACTAGATGATAGGAAACTATACTGGAAGTGCTGATAGCATTCCTTGTTCAAGTAATCTAGGTAAAAGGATTGGCATGACAGTTAAATAATTTACTTAAATTTCAACTAAGACAGTACAGAAGTAATGCATGGAAAGAATATAAAAAAGAAAGCAAATGAGGCAAGGACTTATCACATACATCAGGAGAAGACAAAGCAGAATTCTGAAACGGCACAGGAGAGCACAAGACAGGTACGTCCATACAAGACAGTGAGGTCAAGATTGATCTGCAGAATTTTTTGACAATGACCACTATTTAGCAATGAGATTAAAAAAATAAAACTAAAAATCAAATAAGTCTAACTCAATGAAGTATATAATTCCAATACTGAATAGGCAGCTACTAAGAAAATCAATCATTAACTAGTCACCTGTGATTTAGTAAAAGATCATATACACCATGTACATTGTTGTTGCCACTGAAAACCAGCAAAGATTCTGGGCTATTATCAACATCAGAGAATGACCTTAATAGTCGAGTCTGCATTATTTGAAATAAAACGTACCAATCACTAAAAAAATATAAAAAACTTATGAACCATGTTGGAGTTAACTGATAGACAGACTTTCAGAGCACACAAGGCATATACACAAAAGCAACAATCAATTATTAATGTGAGAACCAGCAAGTGCCACAAGACATTTACTGATCTGAAAAACTTGAAGATACTTTTATCATTGAAATTGTCATACATTAAATAGTTGACTTTAATTTGGATCGCCATGTAAAACTTTTTTACACTACTATCTAGTCATGTGTTCTCGCATTATTAAAAGAGTTTGATTGTGATAACAAGTCTAAATCTTTTAATGATGTAACTACACATAATTAGAGGATGGTGTTAAAATTTTGACAGACGGTATCATAGTAGGTCAAAATTAAAATCCAAATAGTGAAGTACTTCAGTTAGTACTAATTGAGAGCCATCTGTAGTTTCAGTATTCAGCATAGATTCATCAATATATTGACAGGGACTCGTTCAGACATCCCTTAGAAAAACAAATGCTATATGAATAGCATACTACAAACCTGACCCAAGTTTTGCCTCTCTATCTCTGATAGCTCAAACAGATCCTCAGTAGTGACTTGGTCCACTTTCGAATGGCAAAGAGGCATAGAGAAACAAACATCCTAGTCAGAAGGGTATACGACCAAAAATAAGTTCAAAGGTCATAAATATTATTGGGAAAATTCAAGTAATTTAATATATATATATATATATATATATATATATATATATTCGGAGAAAATGAGGCACATGCCAGCAAACCCAAGTACCCAACAAAACCATAAGTACTTGTACTTATAAATAAACTGCACATATCACGATTGAATAACCTGGGAATAAGGATGTTACCCGTTATTGGCCCCAAAAGACTCTAACTAAGGCCCAATACTATGAACTATAATACTAGCCAATTTGGAAAGACAACGGGAATGCATTTTGTAAAGTTAAAAATGTTAGTAGTCAAAATCGTAGAGCTAAGACCAGAAATATATATCCCTAGTTATTCTCCTTGCCATGACCTATTTGACAAACAAACACTCGAATTGTTGGCAGCTAGAACAAGACTACTAGTCATTGATAATGAGAGAAAGAAATAAGCTACCCTTAAACCTACTAGGCTACTAGTAACTTTCACCTAGATTTTCCTAGAAATATGCCATCAATGAAAAATTACTCTTACCCTGAGGCAAACATTGCAGAAAAGAACATGTACCCAAATGAGTGGATACTAAGGTTGATTAGTGACTTATGAATAAACTTCACACATCATGATATGTAATTTGTATATGAGTACGACTTACATGCTCTCTTAACAACGATCTCAAACCTCTGGTTGACTGAGAGATATAAGCATTGCATGAGCATTTGGATCTCCTAGAGCTGTCACCACCAGTGAACATCACCAAAAACTGGGAAGTGCAAACTAGTAAACGAAAGGCAAAAATCAACACAAAGTTTTATCCTATACTCAGAAATAAATAAAAAAATGTAAATGCTTTATCAAAAATTGATATAAATGCACAACGAAGTTAGAAGGGTCAAGGAATCGCAAAATTAAGTCTATGCATTAATAAAACCACAGGAAGCTACATCAACAAAAGAAACAAGTGTGTTTTGTTCATGCAGGTTGATCATTATGCAGAAATAATTTAAATTACATATCACAAGCATGAACACTAATGAGAATTAAGAACATAAATGGCAACATAAAAAAGCATAATTTAAACAAATGTCTACAATCAATAATCATTACTCATTAATTCATTACAATTCCATTCACAAAAAGAGTGGCGATTATGTATAATTACCATAAAAGAGGCCACATATGTTATTTCGAAGCATGTAATAGAGGTCCCGAAAAGATTCTTGCCATGCAACTTGTCGTTTCCTTAAGAACTCCAATTCTATTGCATAAAAAAGGGAAAATTTGAACATAAGGAAATGGAGAAAAGAAAGAGGACAAAGGAAAGACTGGAAATGTGGTAAGTTGAAAGCTGCTTGACAACCTCCGTCTGCTGCTGATGAGCTCAAGACTGATATGAGAGAAGGTGGCAGAACGGATTGAGGATACATCCATGAATGCAAAACTTTAAATCCCTGGGAACGTCTCATATTTTGACTCTCAAAAGGACAATGCTGGGAAGTTAATTGAGGCATGCTACCACGCAGAACTGACCTATGTATCCTGAAATTTAGAAATGAAAATAGCTTTCACAAAATGATAACAATGGATACCAAGGAAAGTTGACACCAAAGCAAGTATGAAATAAACAATCCAAATAAATCGGATTAAGGGGATGTTTGGAAAAGCTTATAGAGAGCTCATTTGGGTTTATAAGAATAGTTTATGATAATACACTTATGACCTTTCTATAAGCTTTTTTTAGCTTATTTAAATAAGTTTGTCAAATAAGCTTATGAAAAAAAAAACTATTTTTAGCTTATTTCAAAACAACTTATTAAATAAATGCTTAATTAAGCTATTTACCCAGGCACACCCTAATAGGTGCTGCATCAACATCACAAAGATAAACAGAAGAGAGTGGTTTCCTGTTTAAGGTATCAATGCATATGCAAAAACTATGAAACGTGGCCAAACGGATTTTTATGATAGAAACACGAAAGTTTAACATATCATTGTTGGACTAAGATAGAGAGGAATTATGTAAGCCATGTATTATCCGGTAAATTCAAATATTGAAAATACAGAGAGCTAGTTAAAAAAACACTATCCAATAAAAAAAATTTACTTGTTATACTATACAGCATGCAAAGAATTTAATTGTCTTGGTATAATAACATTTTTTTTTTATAATCAGTATAATAACATTTGGCAGTGGCAAGGACTTCATCAGACATTGATCTTTCTTCATATACAGAGGCATTAAGGACAGCGGGAAATATCTCTCCCTTTCAACCAGTGTTATCAAAAAGCGACCATGGCGGCACCATGGCGGATTGCGGTGGCAGATTTGTAGACAACCACCATGGCCAATTTGTGAAGGATGGCGGCGTCATGGCCGCAATGGCGTTTTGAGGCTGCTTAAAACTGCGGATTTTTGGCCTTCCGCTATGGTCCGCCATCCGCAATCAATAACACTGCTTTCAACATAGAAACTAGGAATCTCAGTGTTAAAGCTGTTTAGTTCACTCCACTGCATCCTATTCCTAGCAGGCTTGCTGCGAAGATATTAGTACATCCTATATTCCTATGTACTCACCAATTCACAGAAGCAGAGCAAACTACCCGCATACTAGTTTTCAAAGTAAGATCCAAAGGAGCCTTCTGGCCAGGAACATGACATTCAGAGAAGAAATTTCCTGTGAAGGTTGAGGTCAAATTTTCATGTCTGGCAGATGACTCAGTAGCTAAACCACTACCAACATGTGGTTCAGGAGCAGCTAGTCCTCTTAAAGCTTTGCCCTATAAAAAGAATTGTAAGCAATAATACCCTATTTATGATACAGGCCTAAAATGTAAATAAGCATATAAGAAAAGATCTGCCTCTGCCATTGTATACCATATCAATAGCTGCTGCCAAGCCAGAAGATCTATCTGCAGCTGATGAAAGTTCAGCAACAGTAAGAAACTTTCCTTGGCTGCACTTTTCAGTTGTATGACAAGCTTGCAATACACCATCTTTGATAACTTCACTTGAAGCATCAGTGTACTCTAAGCTGACCACAGTTAGGAATAGAATCAACAATAGGGAATAATTAACAGTGAGATCAAGAAAATGCATAAATTATGAGGCAAACCATGAAATTCCTTGCTGTATTGTGGCCTCCGAAGTAGAAAAAACGGAAAGGTTCTTCAGGACACTAGTTTGCTCTAAGGATGGACTTTCCTGAACATATTAACAAGGTTACTTAGTTCAATCTCAACAACATCAAAAACCAGGGATCGATAATTTAATGAAGATGCTAACTGACTAAACTAAATGAGTCATACGTAGGCAAGTATAATAACCTTTGCATTTTCCTTTCCAGAGACAATTCTAAACCTGGACTTTTTGGCTGGAAATACTTCATCAACACGGGTATCAGTGTATCTCACGCTCCTTGACAATCCTGGTTTTCTTAACCCATTATCCACCTCGGTGGTACTGCAAACATAAATCAAGTAATTTCTCATTTCTGAGAAAATTATAAATAACGGGTTGTAAAAGAAGCAGAATAAGCTTACTTTTTCGAACTAGAACCAACCAAGGGGGATGGAGATTCATCAATATAGTCCACAACACTTGCCCGCTTCAACTGCTCTCCCTGCCAACTATGTATGGAAATGAGAATTTTTTCCTCAACCACAATGCAATGATAGTTGTCAACATGGAACTAAAGAAATCATTCTGGGAAACTTAAATTGAAATTGTACTATAACTACATATGGATGGGTAGCATTATTAACATATAAACTCCATTTCAATTGAAATAACAAATTAGCAAATGCAGCACAACAACATAACAAATAATTGAGATGCAACTCATGACAAAATATTCAAAACGTATTATTCATTCCCAAATCATAAACTATTAAAAACATTTTAATCCAAGGTGGACTTATACTTTAAACACGCTTGCAAGCATGCACCTAACTAAAGCAAGTAAGCCTTGAATTTCTACAAATAAAACTATAAATTATAAATGTATGATTAAAATATAAGTAATACTGGAACATCAGCAGTGAATTCACATTGCATTTTTGTCAAAGATTCCAAAAAATTGGACGACTGGTGCATTTATATCATAATCACACAAACTGAACACTTACTCAAGTCAAAATGCAAGTAAATCGAACTTACCCTAAGTTCTGATGGTGTTTTTCTTTTGACCATGGATCCTTTTGGAGGTGCTAAGCCGATTCGATGAGATCTAGGAGGCACAGAACTCGCTGTGGCTACTTTTGCCATGCTATGTTTCCGAGTATTTTACCTATCAAAACGTGCAAGCTATGTTTCCAAGTATTTTACCTATCACACATCACATATATCGATCTAGAAAATGAAGTGTAGATTTACTAAGCGTGCAAGCATCTGCAATAGATTTTCAGAAATCACAACTCACACAATCAAAGAACACACATGAATATAAATATCTTGTCGATTGGATGCCTTCTCGATCCTAGGTGTATCAAAATGTGGGGGGGGGGCAAATATAGCGCTTCTTTGAAGAAGCGCAAAGAAGCATTATCTTAGGTGTATCAAAAAAAAGGGGACCTAAGATAGCGCTTTTTTTTTGGATAAATCTATTCCCCCTTTTTTATTCTTTGTATTCATGTATCCTATGTATTTACTCTCCTAAGACTTAGCATAGATAATTAATACTCTATCAGCTTTCTCTAATTATTAGGATTTTGATTGTTGTACATTTTTTCTTCTATTTAAACCCATTGTACCTACTCTGGTTAATTGAATGAAATCAATATTTCACATGGTATCAGAGCGGTTATTCTGATCCGTGGTAGAAAAAGGGTTTCCCATGGCCAAAAAACAGAGCAGTTCGAGCATCTCTGATGCAGACCCAAAGTCGACGGCTGCTGGTAGCACCACCAGTCAGACCGAAACTATCCCAATCACTGGCTACAAACTCAATGGCCAGAATTATACACAGTGGGCCAGATTGGTCCGAATCTTCCTTCAAGGAAAAGGCAAAGAAGATTACATCACTGAAGAGACAGAGAAGCCAAAGAAGTCAGACCCCAACCACACAAAGTGGAAGCCTGAAAATAGCCTTGTGATGTCTTGGTTACTTAGCTCCATGACGAATGAGGCAGGCGAAAATTTCATGTACTATGATACTGCTGCAGAAATCTGGAATGCAGCCAAGGAGACCTATTCAAATATAGATAACACTTCAGCCATATTTGAGATCAAGAGCCTCTTACATGACTTGAGACAAGGAGACTCTCCAATCACAATATTACCATACTCTCACAAGGTATTGGCAGCAACTTGATATTTACGCAGACATGGAATGGAAGTGTCCAGAAGATGACAAACTCTACAAGAAGCTGGTAGAAAAAGATCGGATTTATCAGTTCTTATTGGGACTAAACAAGAATTTGGATGAGGTAAGGGGAAGGATACTTGGAACTAAGCCACTTCCTAGTATCCGTGAAGCCTTTGCAGAAGTAAGAAGGGAAGAAAGCAGGAGGAAAATCATGTTGGGAAGTCAAACCATGAGTTCCAACATAGAGAGTTCTGCCCTAGCTGCAAGAGGACCGCCAAAGAAGGGCCGAGGGTGGTGTGATCACTGCAAGGGGCCCGGACACAAAAGAAACATGCTGGGCACTCCATGGAAAACCTACAGACCTGAAACCACGATACAAGGACAACCGCGCATTTACCAGTTCAGTTGATGAGAACAAGTCCATAAATCCTTCAGAGCCCAGCCCATTTAACAAAGAACAAATGGAGATGTTGCAGAAGCTGCTGCAGCAAACACTTCAAAATACTAGTACCTCTTCTTCTACTGTTTCTCTTGCCCAAAAAGGTAATCCTCTTATTGCTCTTCATGTCAGCCACCAGAAAACAAACTCTTGGATCGTCGATTCTGGTTCCTCGGATCACATGACTGGGGACATCAATGTATTTAGCAAATACGCCCCCTGCCATGATGGTTCTATTGTCCGCATAGCAGATGGTACCACCTCCAAGGTGGCTGGTAAAGGTTCAGTTGTTATTTCCAAGGACATTATCCTTGATTCACTTTTGCTTGTCCCTAAATTAGACTGTAATTTATTATCCATCAGCAAGCTGACCCAGGACTTGAATTGTGTTACTAAATTTCTACCACACTTGTGTGAATTTCAGGACCTGGATTCGAGGAGGAAGATTGGCAATGCTAAGGAGAGTGCAGGCCTCTACTTCCTTAGAGTTGAAAACTACAACAAGAAATCTTACAAGGCTGCTGCCCTTATTTGCTCTTCAAAGGATGATGTAATGTTATGGCACTATCGTCTAGGACACCCAAATTTTATGTATTTGAAAAGGATATTTCCATCACTATTTAATAAAAATTCAAAGTTGTTCAAGAGAATGAGGTAAAAGAAGCTTTGAAAAGGATGGATAATGGCAAGGCAGTTGGACCGGACAATATACCTGTGGAGGTATGGAAGAGTCTAGGAAATAGAGGCATTAGTTGGCTCACAAAGTTTTTTAGCGAGATTATGAGGTCAAAGAAAATGTCGGACGAATGGAGGAGAAGCACTTTAGTTCCGATTTACAAGAACAAGGGAGATATACAAAATTGAGCAAATTATAAGGGGATTAAGCTTACGAGTCATACTATGAAGCTATGGGAAAGGGTGCTTGAACAGAGACTAAGAAAAGAAACCAAAATCACCGACAATCAATTTGGATTTATGCCCGGGAGGTCGACCATGGAAGCAATTTACTTGCTACGACGAGTGATGAAACAATATCGAAGGGATCAAAAAGATTTACACATGGCCTTCATTGATTTGGAGAAAGCATATGATAGGGTGCCAAGAGAGGTTTTGTGGAAAGCCCTAGAAAAGAAAGGTGTTCGGATTGCCTATATTCGAGCTATCAAGGATATGTATGAGGGGACCACGACTAGTGTGAGAACGCAGGGTGGAGCCACAGAAGATTTCCCAATAACCATAGGTCTGCACCAAGGGTCAGCTTTAAGCCCCTATCTTTTTACCTTGATCTTGGATGTAGTTACAGAGCACATTCAAAAGCCAGCACCGTGATGCATGCTTTTCGCAGATGATATAGTTCTAGTTGGAGAGTCGAGAGAGGATATAAATGGAAGGTTGGAGACTTGGAGACAAGCTTTAGAAGCACATGGCTTCCATTTGAGTAGAAGCAAGACGAAGCATATGGAATGTAAGTTTAGCAAAAGGCGAAACACCTCTAGCTTAGAGGTGAAACTTGGAGACCACAACATACCACAAGTCACATGGTTTAAATATCTTAGGTCTATTATACAAAATGACGGAGAAATTGAGGGAGATGTAAACCATCAAATTCAATCAGGATGGTCGAAATGGAGGAAGGCTTCGGGTTTTTTGTGTGATAAAAAGGTACCTCTTAAGCTAAAGGGAAAATTTTACCATACAGCTATTAGACCGGCGATGTTGTATGGGACAGAGTGTTGGGCAATAAAAAATCAACACGAGAGTAAAATCAATGTAGCGGAGATGAGAATGTTGCGCTGGATGAGCGAAAAAACTAGACATGATAGGATTAGGAATGATAGTATCGGAAAGAGAGTTGGGTAGCACCTATTGTAGAAAAGATGGTTGAATCTCGACTTAGGTAGTTTGGGCATGTATGGAGGAGACCTTTAGATTCTGTAGTAAGGAGAGTGGACCAGATGGAGGGCAATCCAATAGCTAGAGGCAGAGATAGGCCAAGAAAAACTATAGGAGAAACTATTAAGAAAGATTTAGAGGCCAATGATTTAACTATTAACATGATTCATGATAGAACATTATGGCACCGTATGATCCATGTAGCCGACCCCACCTAGTGGGATAAGGCTTGGTTGTTGTTGTTGTTATTCAAGTGTGAAGTATGTGAACTGGCTAAACACACTAAGTCCCACTACACTATTCAACCTTATAAGCCATCCCATCCTTTCACCCTGATTCATAGTGATGTGTGGGGGCCATCCAGAGTAAACAGTGTCACAGGATCTAGATGGTATGTCACCTTCATAAATGACCATACAAGGATCACTTGGGTGTTCCTCATGAAAGAAAAGTCAGAAGTAGGAGGCATATTTGAAAACTTCCACAAAATGGTCCAAACTCAGTTTCAAGCCAACATTAAAGTTCTAAGAACTGATAATGGAGGGGAATACTTCCATCACTCCCTTGGTGCATACCTTGTCAAGAATGGCATTGTACACCAAACGTCGTGTGCACACTCTCCACAACAGAATGGGACTGCAGAAAGAAAAAACAGACACCTTTTGGAAGTCACTAGAGCCCTCATGCTATCCATGAATGTACCTAGTCATTTTTGGGGTGAAGCTGTCCTCTCCTCGGCTTATCTAGTAAATGGAATGCCTTCCAAAACTCTCAACTTCACCACTCCGTACCAAACCCTCTTGTCATTTTATCCAGTACCAAACTTCTCACTAACCTGCCACCAAAGATCTTTGGATGTACCACCTTTGTCCATGATCAGAAACCAAACCCCAACAAACTGGACCCCAAAGCCATAAAGTGTATCTTCTTAGGATACTCTCCAACCAAGAAAGGATACAAATGTTATTGCCCACTCAAGCGGAGATTCTATCACACCATGGATGTCACTTTCTTTGAAGATCAAGCCTTTTATCCCAACATTGACATTCAAGGGGAGAGAGTGACCAATTGTGAATATCAACCTTGGGAAATATTCAGACCAGATCAGATTTCTGGACCAGAACTGAAATCTGTCCCTACAACTTCAGAATCTCAGCCGGATCCGGAAGCCACGTTTGTTGTTTCCGAACCAAAAAATGAAGGTTCAGCAAGTGTTCTTAAAGGTCCAGAAGCAGATCTTGAAGGCAAAACCAATGGAAGAGAAGAGCTGCAAGTCTACATAAGGAAGAGGAGAAAGCAGCCAACTCTTAGGGAGGTAGAAACCTGCACTCTTCCAAGGCAAAACCAAGATTCTAACCAAATTTCAGACCCTGGAAATACTCACACAGGTAACACACCAACCCTTGACTCTTCCTCAGATTCATTGAATTTATTAGACAATGCTCCAATTACTGATGTCCTGGACTTACCCATTGCTTTAAGAAAGGGGGTGAGGTCATGCACTAAACACCCTATTGGGAACCATGTGTCTTTTGAAAAGTTGTCACGGGAATATGAGGCTTTCATCAGCTCTTTGGACAGCACCTACATACCTCGGGACTTTCATGAAGCAATCCAAGTACCTGAGTGGAAAGTTGCGGTTGAGGAAGAAATCAAGGCACTCGAAAAGAATGGGACATGGCAGCTCTCATACTTGCCAAAAGGTAAGAAGACAGTTGGATGCAAATGGATATTTTCAGTAAAATACAATGCAGATGGGAGTGTCGACAGATACAAGGCTCGATTAGTGGCAAAAGGGTTCACCCAATCCCATGGGGTAGACTATGAAGAGACGTTTGCACCTGTGGCAAAGCTGCACACAGTTCGGGTACTCCTTTCCTTGGCAGTAAATCTAGATGGGCCGCTACACCAGCTAGATATCAAAAATGCGTTCTTAAATGGTGAGCTTGAGGAAGATGTTTACATGAGAATACCACCTGGACTTGAAACTTCAGAAAATTCAGGAAAGGTGTGTAAACTCGAGATCTTTGTATGGTCTTAAGCAGTCTCCTCGGGCATGGTTTGACAGATTAACACGTGTGATTAAATGGCATGGCTTCACCCAATGCCAAACTGACCACACGATGTTTGTAAAATACTCAGAGGAAGGAAAGGTAACTGTCTTTATTGTCTATGTAGATGACATCATTATTACAGGTGATGATCATCTTGGAATCGAAGGGTTAAAGTTGTTTCTAGCTAAAGAATTTGAAGTCAAAGACCTGGGTCAATTAAGGTACTTTCTTGGGATGGAGGTGGCACGATCCAAACATGGAATCTATTTGTCTCAAAGAAAATATACCCTTGACTTACTCCAAGAAACAGGGATGATGGGATGTAGGCCAGCGGACACCCCTATGGAATCTAATGTGAAGATTGGAATGGAAGAAGGAAGTCCACCCACTGATAAGGAAAGGTATCAAAGGCTGGTTGGGAGACTAATCTACCTAACCCATACACGATCGGACATTGGATTCTCAGTTAGCATGGCTAGTCGATACATGAATGACCCCAAGGAGGCTCACATGAAAGTGGTTAACCGTATCCTACAATATCTTAAAAAGGCACTGGGAAAAGGATTGCACTTCAAGAAAGACCCAAGCAGAAAAATAGAAATATTCACGGATGCTGACTGGGTTGGTTCCGTGATTGATAGAAGGTCAACTAGTGGGTATTGCTCATTTGTATGGGGAAACTTAGTGACCTGGAGGAGCAAGAAACAATCAGTGGTTGCTAGAAGTAGCGCAAAAGCTGAGTTTAAATCTATGGCTCATGGAATTTGTGAAGGAATGTGGTTACAAAGGATGCTTGCAAAACTTAAGGTTCCAACTGACCATACTATAAGTGTGATGTGTGACAACAAAGCTGCCATAAGTATTGCTAAAAACCCAGTGCACCATGATAGAACAAAGCATGTGGAGATTGACAGACCCTTCATTAAGGAGAAGATTGATGATGTGCTAGTTACTCTTGAGCACACACCTTCAAGTCACCAAACGGCTGGTATCCTGACCAAGGCACTTCCAAGAGCTAACTATGAAAACTTGAGATTCAAGTTGGCATGATTAACATCTATGACCTAACTTGAGGGGGAGTGTTGGTTGTGGACGGTGTGGACGATGGAATTTTATTCTTTGTATTCATGTATCCTATGTATTTACTCTCCTAAGACTTAGCATAGATAATTAATACTCTAGGAATCAGCTTTCTCTAATTATTAGGATTCTGATTGTTGTACATTTTTTCTTCTATTTAAACCCATTGTACCTACTTTGGTTAATTGAATGAAATCAATATTTCACAATAATATCTATATAATACTAAAAAAGAGAAAAGAAATGTGAGTTTGAGAAATCCATTCGGTGGAAACACGGCAAAGAAAGTGTGTTGGTCCAAAACCTTTGTTGAGTGGGAAATTTTTTTATTAGGAGCGGACATGTGTCCACATCAAAGCGGGAAAACACAGTTTTTTTTTAATAGTAGAAGATAATATTAGGGGTGCAACGGGTCAGTTTGGTTCAGTTTTAGGTGGGCGAAAATCCTATTGGTTCAGTTTTATGCATTTTTTTCCTACAAAACTCGAACCAAACAAAACCGACACTATTCGGTTTGGTTCGGATCGGGTGTTCGGGTCAGTGTTCAAATATTTTTTTTCAGTCGCACAATACCAAAGTTCACAAACTTCAGGACATTAAATATATGTGTGCGGTAAAATACACCAAAACTAGTGCAAGCAAGGGAATCATAGGCCGCAAGGATTGATCACCAAAACTTCACACCAGAACCAATCAATAGAAACGAACCTGGAACTATCAAAACTCACCAGTTAACAACGATTTAGAGGCTGAGAACCTGAGATGCAAGGAAGTAAAGAATGAAGTAGGAACCTTCAAAAGAGAAAAAACGGTTTAGGTATTTTGTAGAGGAGAAGCAGCAAAGAAGGGGTGAAAGGCAGAGAACTCACCACGACGGAGTACGGCGCGGCCACGAGGGAAGCAACGGAGGAGCGAGGACGGCGGAGCAAGGACGCTGGTCTGGTCACGGCTGTGCGGGGCGGCGGCGGAACCCTAGTGACGAGAGGGGAGAGTCGAGTGACGAGATCTGAGGTGCTAATTGAGGACTGAGGGGTAGAGTCGAGTGTTTATCTCCTATACTCTATACTCTCATTCTTCCATTTCCCGCTTCTTTTTTCTTCCCATCATCCCATCTGCTTTGATGCTTCTTTTCTCCCCTCTCTTTCATCTCTTTCAAATTTCAAATTCTATTTTTATTTTTATTATTTTTTATTCCAGCCTTTTAATTTTTGTGTTGTTTTCTATTACTACTATGGATTGTGTATCCGTGAGGAAGTAAAACTTTATTGAATATTCAATAGTTTATATACGTGCTAATTGAGACATCCTCGAATTAGGGATGTAATTCAATGAATAAATAAATCTTAATATAAGGAATTATTTATTTTCTTTCTTCGCTTTCTTCCTACCTTCCTGGCCTAATACATACGGATACTCATACTCAATAATCCACTGAATTAACAATAAGTCACTTAAAATCACTAAACCCTACACTAAGTCACTAAACCCTCTTGATTTCAATTTTATGTTAATTTATTTTATGAGTATTTCAAATTTACCCAATAGTTACAGGCTCTATCCGGCTTATATAACACTCACATGCTTATCGAGAGTAGTTTGCCATGCCAACCAGCTACCAAAAAAAGAGAAGGTAAATTATATAATGTTATTTGCCATCAAAGAAACATTTTTTGCTCATTGTAATACAGAGCTGGGTTCAATTATTCTCAAGATGACATTTAATTCTATCTATTTTTTTGTCTTTATTTTATTTATGTAGGATCAGCCTAAATTGTTTTAGAATAAAATTTTCTGCTCTTGCAGTTGGTACGCGTCAATGAAAGTTGTGCTCCAAACCGGTAGTTCATAACTTCATATATCGATAGATTCTTCTAACAAGTGCTGATATGATCTTGATCCAGACCACCTTGAAGTTTCAGACAAAAGAAGGATATTGACGTCACACTCAAGATATAGGTGAGAAGGTGAGTGATAAGTCATGGGTTTGAACGTGTCAAGTTGCCTTGATAAGATCAGATTTAGTTCTTTTACCCAAGAACCAAAGGGAAGCTCCCACAATAGAGAAAACTCTTCAAATTTCATTATCTTCAAAACTGATTTGTATAGTACAAGAGTTCCCTATTTATAGGCTAACTAGGAAATACAAGAAATAAAACTCCTACTGGCATGCATTTACCACAAATTTATGAATGCATTTACATTTCCTAGTAAATAAGCATAAACATGATAATAAATTTCCACTAGCCATTATTAAGACTTAGAGCACTACTAGGAAGCATTTAGTGAGGTTAGGAGAAAACAAAAGGTCACCAGAAAATTCAGCCCAAAAATAATGCGAAAATTACAAATATAAATGTTAAAATTTGAACTTAATTATTATCTAAATAGCCCACTAATAATAGTGCACTAATCTGAATCTGAATATGTTTCTTTACACATGTTTAAGTCATCCATGCTTATATATCCCCCTGCTGACACACACACTCACATGCTTATCGAGAGTAGTTTGTCATGCCAACCAGCTACCAAAAAAGAGAAGGTAAATTATACAATGTTATCTGCCATCAAAGAAACATTTTTTTCTCATTGTAATACAGAGCTGGGTTCAATTATTCTCTAGATGACATTTAATTCTATCTATTTTTTTGTCTTTATTTTATTCATGTAGGATCAGCCTAAATTGTTTTAGAATAAAATTTTCTGCTCTTGCAGTTGGTACGCGTCAATGAAAGTTGTGCTCCATACAGGTAGTTCATAACTTCATATATTGATAGACAGATTCTTCTAACAAGTGCTCACATAGAAAAAGCTATATTTATATAAGAATCTTTTCCATTTGCAACTGATTTCATTGTGAATCTCTGTTTCAAAAGAATATACACTTTTCTTAATTCTCTATTGTCTCTTAGTTGGCAAAGGTAGTTCTATTGAAGATTTTGTAACATTTGTCAATTTTGAATAATTAACAGGAAAATTTATCAAGTTGACACACTAACAACTTGCCGACATGTAACACACGGAGGTAATATATCAAGTTGACAATGTAACTTCTTTGGAGAATACATTTGACTTATAGAAATATTTATCTGGTGTGGTGCACACTGAGATAATTCGATGCTCCATACAGGTAGTTCATAACTTCATATATTGATAGACAGATTCTTCTAACAAGTGCTCACATAGAAAAAGCTATATTTATATAAGAATCTTTTCCATTTGCAACTGATTTCATTGTGAATCTCTGTTTCAAAAGAATATACACTTTTTTTAATTCTCTATTGTCTCTTAGTTGGCAAAGGTAGTTCTATTGAAGATTTTGTAACATTTGTCAATTTTGAATAATTAACAGGAAAATTTATCAAGTTGACACACTAACAACTTGCCGACATGTAACACATGGAGGTAATATATCAAGTTGACAATGTAACTTCTTTGGAGAATACATTTGACTTATAGAAATATTTATCTTGTGTGGTGCACACTGAGATAATTCGATGTCCCATTAAAGAAAAACAAAGTAACTAAAACTTAATCGTGATATAAACATTAAGCGTGCATACAGAAATAACGAGGATATATAAAATGTTTAAATATAAAGAACAGAAACATAAGCATCAAACCACACACACACACACACACACACACACACACACATATATATATATATACACAAACATAAAGTCCCGGTACATTGTAGAGGGGTCTCGATAATACGACTGTCATCTGAAAAAAATACATAAAAAGATCCAAAGAAAAGACAACCTCACCATCTCTCCACACAAACCCAGCCCCACTCACAAGTACATCAAAAATGGGCTCACCATACACATAACCTATGTACAACGCACGCACTGGCCTCCACTAACTCTAACGTGGACGACTAGAGTTACCTTGACTCTCCCCACACGTACGTCGGTACACCTGCTGTCGTGGTCTCGGTGGTGGTGGTGGTGCTACTGCCCCGCTGCTACTAGATATACTCACATGACGATGACGCTGGAACCATCGTCGATAATGAGCACTGTGACGAGCATCATCTTGGGGAATCACTGTAGCGAGAATGATCATCTCTGAGCCATGAGCTACACAAGGATACGGCTGTTGCATGGGCGGAGGATACCAAAACACTGGAAGGGGAAAGGTTTGTCCAAGGCAGAGCGTCCCGACAAACCCAAAGTGAGGTCCCTCTCCGAATCTCACGTATGCAGAAACTGGACCTGTATATATGAAGTTGATACAGGGAAACGCAAGAAGGGGGGTTGAATTGTGTTTCTTAACAGTTTTTCGAAAATCCTTTTCTTAAAACCTGTTTGCAAGCAAGAAGAGAAATATACACAAAGATAAAATAACTTTTCAAAGAGTTAACAAACTTTAGAAATAGAGATAGAATATTCATACAAGTTATTTATCCTGGTTCACTCTCTTACAACCAAGAACTACGTCCAGTCCCTTCTACTTGAAGGTTTTCTCCACTATAATCCAATAGCTTACAAGTATTGAACACCTCTTCAGGCTTACAACAGTAAGTATTCAACACCTTTTAAGGCTTACAAGTATTCTTTCCAACCAAGCCTCTCCAGGCTCACTCTAACTTAGAGATATAAGGTTTTGATCTAAGAAACTCACTATTTGTGAGGGTATGAAAGTTTAAGATCAAGGTTACAAAGTAATCTAGAAAAGATTTGACAGGGTTTGCCCTCGAGTGAACATGTCTAGTTTGCCCACGTTATCGTTTTGGGAATCTTCATACCAGGTATGGGGAGAAGGTAGAATAAACAAGTAGGCTATTGGGATAGCATAAGACGAAGGGTTAACCCATGACCCTAGTGTTTGATTAAATGCCTATATGACTGTTTACTTGATAACATGTTTATATATGTTTATTTGATATCTGTATATTTAAGTGTTTGTGTTTGGCATGTTTGGACTTGTTATTATGATGATGATGTTAACATGTTTGATATTACCATGAGTGAATGTTATGATGATGATGATGTTGTATAATGATATTGATGTCATGCTATGGATGAGTGTTTGATTGTTGAGGATGTTAATGCCAACAATGATGTTAATAAGTCTCTAATTAATTAATAGGGCTTGTTAATGATGTAAGACATGAATATAGCGTGAGAAGCAAGATTATGATCATGGGCTTAGTTAAAGACCCTAGGATTGATTAGTGAGTCTTCTAGGGACTTTAATAATGAAGTTGTGATTAAAGGATTAATTCCTCATAATGATAAGACATGAAGAGCAGTTAAGAATAATGAAGGTGATCAATGGTGTAGTTAAAGCTAATAGGTTTAAACCTTGAATGCCCTAGGAAACTTAGCGAGGGTTCTTCAACCCTTCTGCCCAGAAATAGCACGGCCACGCTCCATTGAGCACGGTCGTGCTCAATAGTCAGCACGACCGTGCTTGACTTGACAGTCAGCACGCCCGTGTTGGGGGAAGCACGGTCGTGCTTCCCTGTACCAACCAGAACACATAAAGCATAACAGGGGTGGTTCACCCTAGTTGTTCCTAAAAATACAAGAAGACACCAAACGAAGGTAAGACAAGCTAGATAACTTAAAGATAATAATGTACCTTGGCAGCCGAGTGGACAAGGGGGCTTAGATACTTAATGGTCAAGGTGTTGAGCTCTGGTGCTTAAGAACCGAAGTGTTAATAATTAAAGTGAGAAGATGATGTTGTACCGTGGTAGCCAAGTGATGTTGTACCTTGGTAGCCGAGTGGCCAAGGGGGCCTTGATGCTTAATGGTCAAGGTGTTGTTGATGTTGTACCTTGGTAGCCTAGTGGCCAAGGGGGGCCTCGATAGCTGAGTGGTCAAGGTGTTGAGCTCTGGTGCTTAATGACCAGAGTGTTGTTTAACGTTTAAAATTAAAAGATTAAAGATGATGTTAACTTTGGTGCTTATTGGCCAAAGACGTTAAGCCATAATAAATGGTGTTGATGGAGGTGGTGGGCAACCGGTTGTTTGTTTGTATGCATGCATCATGCATGAAGTTTTAGGGGGAGGTATGACATAGGGGAGATAGTCCGAGAGTAAGGTGATCTGGTCATCCGCGGTGATCTAAGTGATCTGGCCCCCCGTGGTGGCACATTTGAGAGTATGGTGCATCGGCTATTCTAGGGGTCCACCCAAGGTAAGGTGGATTGCCCTGACGTTGGTGCTTTCTGGCCAATGTGGATATGTAACTCCGAAGTCATATGCCCGGTATAGATGTATCCACATGCATTCGGAGTAGTGGTTCACATTGCATTAAATAATTGATGTATGTGATATATTTTTTGTGTTGGTATGATGATGTATAATGTGTTACTTGTTGTATGTTCATCTTACCAACTATTATGTTGCCGTTATGTTTATATATATGGTTCTTACTCCCTGTCTTTTGTTGTTGCTTTGCATGTACCCTTTTATGTTACGCAGAGGACGGTGAGCAGCTTCCTGAGGAGTGACTCTGAGGAGCCACTACTCGTAGTTTAGTTTGGTTTAGTTTATGTTGTTATCCGAATGTTCAGAATATGGTTATACCAGCTCTGTAATGTGACATCAGGGTTGAGTTTGATTGTGTTTTCGTTTTCGTTTCTGTACTCTGAGGAGCCAAGATCCGTTTAACTTGATATGCTTTCTGTAAAATGAGCTCTTGGTTATCAGAAATGCTCAAAGTGGTACTGTCACTTCTCTGTTGTACCGAAAGTTACTTTCTGACTTTCCTTCTTTGTATTATATTCAACTTTACAGCAGCTTGTGTGTCAGAGTACAAAGTTTTATTGTTTCGATGGTACTATGTTTCTCTTAACAAGAAACAAAGTTATAAATGTAACACCCCCATTGGGCATTACTTTGTAAACACGTGCGGAAATAAAATTAAATGGATAATTTGCTGGTTGCTTTCGGAAAATAATTTATATGAGTACGTAAGCGTCTGAAATTGGGTATAAAAAATTTGTCACGACTCCAAACCTAAGCCTTGATCGACACACAGGCTTACTATCCTAGCCTGGCAAGCCTATTTAATTTAAAGATATGCTTGAATAAAAGTTAGTATTTTTATGAAAATTTCGACAGAGTCTCCTCTGTAATTCGGAGATCCCAGGTAAAAGAACACCTGCTAAAATAATTACATTTTCGTTCCATAATTCCAGTTACACCAAATACAACCAGGCAGTAATATGCTAAAAAAAATAGTTATATCAATAAGCTATACATGACCAAAAGGAACATCTTAGGTTTTCATTCAAAAGATATGCTCTCCGAGCCATAAACATTCCATTTTAAAATAAAGGCTCTCTGACCCATACTCATACATACTATCAAAAATAATCTAAGTCTCAAACCCTAAGCTGATCATTCTAAAAGTTATTCCCGAGGAAACTCACGTGGTCATTCCACAATCAAGTACTTCATCAAACAACCAGATCTAAGTCTCTGAGTGACTTCGGGAGACTCCTCGGCACCATCTGCACTAAAGTACCCAGGGTACAATAGCGAACCAGAAGAAACCTGACATATCTGTAAGGGTGAGATACCGACAAATGGATATATCACACAACAACCATATACACGATACATACATCACCTCAGCACATTAACATTTAATTATTATACATAGATAAAATGACAAGTGTCGTATCAGTGGGTCTCATGCCCGAATCAATCAGTTTTATAAAGAGAATGCATGACACTTCAATCATCAGGCTCTAAACTTAATCTCATGAGATACCAACACCGTTTTATCATTAAGAAAGAAAGAGTTGGTCAGGCTCATACGCCCCGTTTGGCAAGTTGTCTCCGTCACCTCATGCGCCCGGATCAATATCATCATGAATCCCTTATAACGGCCATTCGGATGTATACCTCGTCGAATACCACATCTTAAGCGGGTATTCGGATAACTCAAGCACGTCTGCTAAGGGGAAATGCATATGAATAAAAGACTTTTCATTATCACGACTTTTCTTTGTGTTCACTCTTTTTCGTTGTCGAAGCCCAAGGCTAACGACTATTAACAATTTTCATTACTTGAAAATCAATAACACAGGACACGCAGTCTGAGTGCTCAATCACAACACCTTAAACCGATGCCGCAGTCCAAGGTTGTGGTCGTAGAAACAAGTATAACTTTATCCATGTTTTATTTCAACATGATAAGGACTCCTAGCCCATAACAACGAAATTAGGACACACGGTCCTCAATTCCAAAATCAGGACTCCTAGCTCATAATATCACGATTGGGACCCTTGGTCCATAATTCTTGACACGGATCCCAGATCACGTGCATACAACTGAATACTAGAGGCGACGTCTCGCGAACAAGTATTCTCTTTCACACGTGCTTACTTTTCGGTCAGTGAAAATAAAAAACCAAAAAAAAACCTCGGTCACTTATCCAAGTGACCGTAACGTTTCTAAATCATTTAGGAGAAAATATTTTCCTTTACAAAGTCTTTTATAAAACATTTGGAAATTCGTTTACTTTTGAAATCCTTGATGGAATAAAGTCAAATATTTCCAAAGGGTCTTTCCTTCATAAAACCCGCCATTCGAAAATGTTTTCTCTCGTACAAAACTTTTGATCATAAAAATGTAGTTTCCTTCAACTCAAAATCACTTCAACATTTTTCTAAAAACTAAGATCTTATTCTTCTGAAGTAAGCACTTTAAATAAGGAACTTTTATAAGTGAACCCAAAACTTTCAAAGTTCTATTCAAGGCTTATTAAGGCTTTTAATCCTTATAGTCATTGGGAACGGACTCAAGTCCGGCTTCTCAAACTTCAATCAACAGTAATATATTCACAACAATAATAATATCACAGTTAATGACAGTTCATCACATATATATAATTCATAACACTTTAAAGCAAGAAATGTTAAACTTCAAGTAATAACCACAATAGTTCAAGTAAACAAGTTATTCAAGAATTGGCTAAAATATCACAATAATATTCACAACACTCAATTACACACATACACACATGCATATAGTTATTGAATATCCCTAGGCAAACTCCCCTTACCTTTGAAGACAAGTAAAGGATCCTCGTCTTAATGCTCACGTTAGCTCAAAGAGTGCAAACTCTACTCCACCAAGTAAGCATAGCCGTGTTCAACATCACAGAGACACAAACCAAGCATGATAACAAACAAATAAATTCACCAATCCAATTTTCATTCTCAAAACATATAATCAAAAGAAACCATATATTTAATTCAGTAAATAGAATCGATTTCTCAATAACATCGATTTGGGTAAAAAGGATCCATAATTAAAATTGGGGAAATTTTGATTTGGTTTGAGAAACATGAAATTGAACTTATAAATCTCAAATTAAAGGTTTTGAATAAAAAATTGTTAAATTTATAGAAACACAATTGATTTCAATAAAATCAAATTGGGGTTTAGGGTTCCTAAACACAATTCCACAATTTGGGGAAAACTAATTTGATCAACGGATAACAAAATTAGTTTAATAAAACACTAATTTATAGTCCCAATTGCATAAAAACATATTTTAGTTTCATATTACAACATGAAATCAAGGAGCTAGGGTTAGGGTTTCAAAATCAATTTGGGGATTTTTGAATCTAAGCAAAATAGATGAGGTTTTAACTTACCCAAGGAAGAAGGAAGATGACGTGGTGGCTGTCTTGGAGGTCTGGCGCGGCGGAGCAGCGGCGAACGGAGGAGAACAGGGGGCAGAACATGCGATCGTCTCTCCCACTCCATGCAGCGACCTGATGATGAATTGGACGGCGGTGCGAGGTCGTCCCCTCCCTACCAGACGCGGCAGAACGGCGACCGGACGATACACCTACGACGTCAGCACACACAACGATGCACAGAGAGGAGGAAACGAACCAGGCGCGTGAGAACTGGGTTGCGCGGCCGTGACGCTAGCCGGACAATGACGGACGGCGGGCTGGTCGGCACTGGTTCAACAGAAAAGGAAGGGAGAGTTTGAGTGTTTGTTTCTGAAAGTGGAGGAAGAAGAAGATTGGGTTGAAGGGAAGAAGAGAAAGTGGCAGGGAAAGAAAGAGAGAAAAGAGTGAGGGGGGGTTACGGGTCAAGCAGAGACTTTGGTATATAAAAAGACTTCTTCAAATTTATCTCTCAATCATTCTTCCTTTTTTTGTCATCAGACAAAAAGGTAGGATAAGGTGGACCATCATTGTCAGTTATAAACATAAGAGAGAGAAAGAGAAGAAAACTAGGGATTAGTAGGTGGAGGAGGTGGAGGTTGTGCAGGCTGGCCTTGGATTTTTTGAAAACCTGAAAGCAGTTGGAACATTTTTTATAGCAGAGCATTAGTTGACTGAATAGATTTCTCAACTCGTGCTTCAATCTTCATGTTGATGATTTCAAAGATCCGGAGGAAGAGAAGTTCTAGAACTCTCGGCAATAGCATCCAAGTTCCTTTGACTAGCCATAATTCTTAGGGCAAGGGAGTGTTAAGGTGCTTCTGGATGACTGACAGCTAAAGCTAGAGGTTGTGAAGTCTGTTGTCCTGATGTTCCTTGTTTGCTCCCAGTTTCTGCAATTTCTTCCCGAATAGGCTCAGTATGAATCACAATATCAACCTTTTATGGCCTTTGCACAACTATTTCTTCCATTTCTTTAGAAGAAGCTTGTGAGATCTGCACTGATGGCTCAGGTGTAGGCACATAAGGAACCCAATGAACTTCATCTTCATCAAAGGTAGGGATCATTAGGGGAATGCCTAAGGTGTCCTCGTGAATGTAGAACCTGATGGATGAGAAACCATATATGCCTATTACTATAGGAGTGGCTTCTTTGTCAACAGCAGTAAGACCAGAAGAGGAAGCTTCTCTGTTGCCAATCTTCACATGGCTTGCCCAATAGCCTCTTGCTTCATTATTAAAGTACTTTTCTGGATCTTCAGCCAGAAGCATACTCATGACTTACTAATCTATATGGACTTCTATACTTGGCTTCAATATGCATGTGCCAGGTGCAGGCATTCTTTGATGTGGAAGTCTAAACTTGCCATCCTTGTCCTTGTTCAGATCAATCATGAGCAGTCTAGGACAGACCCTTGGAGGTTCCATGCCAACTCTGGTAAATCTGGTTGGGTGATGCAACCAGGTTGGAGGGACAAAACTGGCAGCCCTGATTGTTGGGAATTTGCGTATGAAAAAAAAATAATGCAATGGAAAAAAAATTCCCATCGAAGGATCCTTGCGAATGGTCATGATTCATGGTTAGAAGATTTACCTCTTGAAGCGATGACAATTGATTAAAATTGTCTATCACGAACACCGCACGAACGATGTCTCTAAGGTATCCACACGAGCAGATTCCGTGAACGTCCAACGTCACGAACCCGAAGCGTCTCTGTCTCACAGTGCTAGCTTTGAAAACCGAGACCTGCTGCTCACTATCACTCTCTATGTGCGGCTAGGGTAAAACAAAACCGTGTAGGCACAATAGCTTAAGTGGTCTACTTATAGCAGCGCCTCCTTAAGTGAGTTAGTGAGCAGCGTTTGACCTAAGCTCCATGTACTGTGCGCTAGGCCCAATAGAAAAATCCTACTCTCCTTTTAATGCTTCTTTTAATCCGCTCTTATGTGTGTGACCCTATAGGTTCCCAAAACATTAGTAGTAATATTAAATCCCATTTAATATTACAAATAGTGAGCGGTATCTAGCAATACATCACTGCTACCTAAGTAGTGAGAAAGTCAGTGATTTGACGAAACCTTTCTGTGACAAAAATTCATGTGCATTATTATCCCTTTGTCCATATATCTATATTGAACACAAGACATGGAATGTGTCACCCTTGTATGGTTCAATATCATGGTCCCTGATACCCGAGTAGACTTAACAACAAATGAGGTCAATATCTCATATTGACTCATTTCAGCACGGCCATGCATTTTACAGTCTCACTCTATCAGGGGGCCCACAGATATTACTCCTGTTATGTAGGAGGGACAAATTCCATCTAGGTCACTCACATCCCTCTGCATGGCTCGTGGTATGCCCAATGTCCGTCTTTATAATCATCCTATTACAGATGACGTTTGACGATATTAAAGCACACAACTCCTCATGTAGGGATCGTAGCGATTTCAGGTCGAAGGATTGCATACACCATTGTCACTATGAGAACTACTTATGACACTCACACAACGCTCCATGTAGTATTCTCATGGTGGGTCAATCCAGTACATCATTACTCTAATGTGTACCTATGTGGCGACTCGATATCTCATATCCATGACCCGTGAGATATGGTCATCAGTTTGCACACATAATAGTCTCAATGTATTATTATTGTCCTTATTAATAAAATACTTGACTACGGATATTTAAGAACAGGATTTCATTGTTCAATAGTGTCTCACGATCAAGTCATATACTTGATATTCTATTAAACTGAAATTTCTATTCTAAGGACTTTATTATGTTTAAACAAGTAACACAATAAACCGGAATGCCTCATATCATATATACCCATGATGCAGAAGTAGATAAATTGACTTCTATAACAAACACACCTGAAGTGGAAGTCTCACTTCCCTTCTTCTTCTTGATTTCTTCCAGGTATTTTGGGCAGTTCCTCTTCCAATGTCCGGTCCGACCACAGTGGAAGCAATTGCCTTCCTTAGCCACACCACCCACAGGCTTCAAGCCAGAAGTACTGGGCTTGATCTTGTTGATGGCCTTGGCCTTGCCCTTTTGTTTGTACTTGGGCTTCTTGGGCTGCTTCTTGCTATTTCCATTCTGGACCATCAAAATGGCCTTCCCCTTTCCTTTGTTAATATTTTGTTCAGCAGTTCTTAACATGCTCAATAATTCTGGCAAAGGTTTGTCAAGATCATTAATGTTATAGTTCATGACAAACTGACTATAGCTCTTAGGCAACGATTGCAGAACTAAGTCGGTGGCCAACTCTTGGCCTAAAGGAAAATCCCAGTCTCTCGAGATTCTCAATGTACCCGATCATCTGGAGTACATGAGGACTCGCAGGGCTTCCTTCTACCAATTTACACTGGAAAAAGGGCTCTGGAAACTTCGAACCGCTCATGCCTTGCTTGCTCTTGGTAGAGCAGTTTGAGGTGCACGATCATATCGTACGCCTCCATGGTCTCATGTTGCTTTTGCAGCTCAGAGGTCATAGTAGCAAGCATAAGACAGCCAACGTCTAAGGCGTCATCCTGATGCTTCTTATAAGCATCCTTGTCAGCCCTAGGAGCATTTGAAGCCGGTGGCTCAGGAATAGGCTCCTCAAGAACATACAGCCTTTTCTCATGTTTGAGGACAATCCTCAAGTTTCTGTACCAGTCCAGAAAATTTGTTCCGGATAGTTTATCCTTCTCAAGGACGGATTGCAATGACAGGTTACTTGATGTGTTTGATGCCATGGTAATCTACAGAAATAAATATGCAAAATATAAGTATCATGCCATGAAGTTATTTAATAAGGTTTTAATTAAATACGCCTCCCACTATTTTACTCAAAACAATGACCCTCATCATTGATTCGGAAAATCCCGTTGGAAGATTTTCTAGTGGGCCAAGATCCATATTTCACCTAGCTTTAAGTCAGCTTTGGCTAATCACTCAAAATTCGGTTATATAGGTAGGAAACACTTTCCGATTGCATCTCATGTAACTCTTGGATAGTTGGGTGAATAACTCTTATTCTAATCCATCACATGGACTAAAGCCCAACTTTTAAGCCTCTAAGCCTTTCAATCCTAATGAAGTTGGCTTAGTTAAGTCAGACCCAATGGATAGCAGTTGAACATTACATTTGTCTCATCGCGTCTTACTAGTATAGATAAAGGTACCCCGCTTTGGCGGACCCACACTTAATTGATTATAGTCTTGACGAGTGCCATGCATTGGAAGGCCTTTAAATCTGACTTAATATTTCCTTTTGAGGGATTTGATTAAAATTTGATCTCATCATTTGTTAAACTCTTTAACTTACTATTTACATACATGCATCTCATACATATATTAGTTAAACCCTTTTAACATACTATATACATACATGCACCTCATACATATATTAGGCAAATAAATGTGATATGGTTATGGTCCCTAACGCATTGATTCTCCCAAGCCAATGAGAGAATCTAAACTGAAACCTAGGAGCATCCAAGCTTCTCCAAGCATGATCTCCCACTGGATAACTTCTTCTTGTCTCCATCATTACATTACATAAACATAAACCTCATTTTACATATGAGGGGAGTGAGATGAGAAAAGAATATACATATGGAATATAAGAGAAAGGCACGGCACGCAGGCCGTATTTCAAAATAAACCAAAAGACTAAGGCCATAACCATCCACCATGCATCACAACGCAAATAATAACAAACAATAATAATACCTCTTTTATTATTATTATTAATATTATTATTAAGTGATACAAAAGATTTCAAAAATTGAATTTCGAAATAACACACTACGCAGAGGTAGCACGGGGGTCCCACTGCCCGGTCCTTGCGGGGTGCGGGGCAGCACCCCGGAGAAAAAATTTCTCTCCGAAGTGTGCCTCGCTTCCTTGGCGGCTAGGGCTTCAACCTCTCAACCCTAAAATCGCAAGGCCCGTGAACACTTCACATTGCAAGGAACGACGGCTAGGGTTTCAACCCTTGGAACCTCAGTCGCAAGAACATGGACTCTTCATGTCTGAAACCCCTTAACGCCGCCAACAGAGAACTGAAACCGATCATGTTTAACATCAACACTTGACGCCATCGCAGAACATAATAAGGATTCCAGAACCAATGTACATATCGCATATATACATAAACATGCAATAGACGCATATATCATATACATACGAAAATTACAGAAACATGGTTTCGCAAAACGGATGCAAATGATTTTCAGAAAACAATTTTCAGAAAAACGATTCACATTATAAACATGTTATCATACATAACAGGTAAACCACGTAACAGAATCATGGTTTCGCGAGCGGCTCTGATACCACTGTTGGGAATTTGTGTATGAAAAAAAATAACGCAACGGAAAAAAAATTCCCATCGAAGGATCCTTGCGAATGGTCATGATTCATGGTTAGAAGATTTACCTCTTGAAGCGATGACAGTTGATTAAAATTGTCTATCACGAACACCGCACGAACGATGTCTCTAAGGTATCCACACGAGCAGATTCCGTGAACGTCCAACGTCACGAACCCGAAGCGTCTCTGTCTCACAGTGCTAGCTCGGCCCGGGACTCGCTGCTCACTATCACTCTCTATGTGCGGCTAGGGTAAAACAAAACCGTGTAGGCACAATAGCTTAAGTGGTCTACTTATAGCAGCACCTCCTTAAGTGAGTTAGTGAGCAGCGTTTGACCTAAGCCCCATGTACTATGCGCTAGGCCCAATAGAAAAGTCCAACTCTCCTTTTAATGCTTCTTTTAATCCGCTCTTATGTGTGTGACCCTATAGGTTCCCAAAACGTTAGTAGTAATATTAAATCCCATTTAATATTACAAACAGTGAGCGGTATCTAGCAATACATCACTGCTACCTAAGTAGTGAGAAAGTTAGTGATTTGATGAAACCTTTCTGTGACAAATATTCATATGCATTATTATCCCTTTGTCCATATATCTATATTGAACACAAGACATGGAATGTGTCACCCTTGTATGGTTCAATATCATGGTCCCTGATACCCGAGTAGACTTAACAACAAATGAGGTCAATATCTCATATTGACTCATTTCAGCACGGCCATGTATTTTACAGTCTCACTCTATCAGGGGCCCCACAGATATTACTCCTGTTATGTAGGAGGGACAAATTCCATCTAGGTCACTCACATCCCTCTGCATGGCTCGTGGTATGCCCAATGTCCGTATTTATAATCATCATATTACAGATGACGTTTGACGATATTAAAGCACACGACTCCTCATGTAGGGATCGTAGCGATTTCAGGTCGAAGGATTGCATACACCATTGTCACTATGAGAACTACTTATGACACTCACACAATGCTCCATGTAGTGTTCTCATGGTGGGTCAATCCAGTACATCATTACTCTAATGTGTACCTATGTGGCGACTCGATATCTCATATCCATGACCCGTGAGATATGGTCATCAGTCTGCACACATAATAGTCTCAATGTATTATTATTGTCCTTATTAATAAAATACTTGACTACGGATATTTAAGAATAGGATTTCATTGTTCAATAGTGTCTCACGATCAAGTCATATACTTGATATTCTATTAAACTGAAATTTCTATTCTAAGGACTTTATTATGTTTAAACAAGTAACACAATAAACCTGGAATGCCTCATATCATATATATATATATATATATATATATATATATATATATATATATATATATATATATATAATAGCAAGATACAACTGTAAGTCTGAGAAATACACCGATCTCTAGGGCTTACACCAACACTGATGTATCTTGGCAAGACAAACTCAGTGTTGAGATGGGCATACATGATATGATCACATACATCATCAAGAGTCCCATACTCTCTAGGATGAAGAAATTTCATCCACTTGACATATCTGTCAAGGATGAATCTTCTATAGCAGTGAGCCCTTGACCTTTAAACTTCAACTTTTTCTTCCTTTAACTTGGAGGGTACAATCCACCAGATAGTAATAATATCCCTATCAACACCATCAGTACTGGGTTTGAAGGGTGGAAATTTGACAAGGTTAGGGTTAAATTTCTTTGTAGGGAATTTCTTTTGGGGTAGATGGGTTAAGAGTGGTCCATTGGAAGTATAGTGCTCAGAAGGAAGATGTGCAGAGGGTTCCTAAGGAATGGCAATATAGATCCTAGGTATAACAACCTCACGTTCATATTCATACTCTAGCATAGGATAAAAATGTCTAGGTTCAGGGACATGAGAGTAAGTATGACATAAGATTCTCCAATCCTTTTTTACTTTTGCCCAGCTTTCAGCTTTGCCATCATGAAGTATGAGGGGTCATTGTATGGGAATTGGATTTTGGGAAACTTAGCAAAGGGTGCTCCTGGATTGATCCCAAACTCATCTGGTTGATTGAACCAGGGATCATCAGAGGGGATGACTGATTGTGAATGAGGTCTAGGTGGCGAGGTTTCAATGGATGAGTGTGCAGATAGGTCTTGTGGTGATGTTTGAGGTGCAGAAGTGTGTTGTGGTGAGAATATGTGTGGAGGAGGTGAGGAGTGTGGTTCATATGGTTGTTCATATTGGTGTGAGGTTGGGTGTTCTTGGACTGGTGAAAGGGGTTGATTTGGTTTAGGTGGAGGTGTTTGGCTTTGTGCTTATGGTTGTGATGGTGCGGTGGTGTTGACAGGAACATTAACACTATCTACTAAAGCAGCAACAACATGTTTTATAGCAAATGGTGCAGGTGAAGTTACCTCAGGAGTCACATAGTACTTAGCTTTCTGAGCAGGTTTCCTAGCTCTGGTAGGCACTTCAACAGATGGAGCTGTTTGCTTCTACTTCTTCAACACAGTCGATAGGTTGATTGTCTTCATCATCATCTTCATTATGAGACATAATCACCTTCCTTGCTCTTTTCTGCCTTTGAGAAGCTTGGGGTTCACCATCCCTTGGTTCCCTGATGACCACCCCAGCAGAGGGTTTTCTTGCAGCAGCTAGACGAGTTGATTTAACACGTCGTCCAGCCGGCTCCTTTTTCATGGCTTGAGCTTCAGTTTCATTCAGCTCAATTTGTTCTTCCTTCACCTTCATCAGTTCTTCCTTTGTTGCCAATTCTACTTGAATGACTGGATCAAGCTTCATGTTGGTCAGGTCTATTTTGCCAAACACAGCAGGGGACATGCCCTTTTCCATGAGAATTTCAGCTTGTTCCTCGGGAGTCTTTGGCTTCCAGCATTGCATAAATTTGTTGAGGCTTGAAGATCTTTGACATAAGATGCAGAAGGGTGTGGCAGAAGCCTTTTCTCTGTGTACAACATATTCTCTGATCTGTTAAACAGAATGTCAGGCATGTTGACTTGAGTCTCAGTCAAGAGATGGCATAGGCAAAACTTGTGAATAATAGAAAGCTAGTGTTTTGACCCAGCCTTGTGCAGAACAGACTTGCTCAGAATTTAATGAAGGATACGAGCTTCATCCTTCATTTCAACTGCCTTCGATGAGTGGGTTCTCACAGTATCAACTCTCATCAAGATGGAAGCAATGGTTTCTTCTCCACCTAGCTCTTCTTCCCATTTCTCGGTTAGGGTTAATCCCACTTGGGGGCAATGAACAACAGGGGCAATAGTAGCTTCAGAAACTATCACTTCAACACCCAAAACAGTAGCTTTTACCTCGGACATTGAAACATATGGGTTCTTCCAGAAGGCTTTGATCAGGTCTGGATACACAGAGACTTTCTTGATGAACAGTCCATCCCAACCAGCAGTTCTAACATAGTGACTTACATCCATGTTGTATTCCTTTGAAATACCAAAATTGAAGTGATGCTCTACTCCTATTTCCAGAGCATTGACCTCATACGCGGAAGAGGAAGCCATTGTTGAAGGTTTGAAGGTAGGAGAGACAGGGAGTTTTTCTTCGCAGGAGAGGGGTTAGATTTTAGAGAAAGTGAAAGGTTTTTCAGAAAGAGAGGGAAAATTTAATAAGGTTTAGGAGATGAAGAGTTTTTCTTTTGAAAATAATGTTAAAATAAAATAAAATGAAGGCATGTGAAAGATCATGCATTTAATGCTGACACGACGCAGGTTTCTTGAAACCGTAAAAAGAAATTTGTACTCATGATGGAAATAACTAACTCAGCAGAGAGAATTTAAATTAAATATGACTTGAGACATATTAAATGCAAACAATTAAATGAAAATCATAGACGAGACAGATAGCAAATATTCTCAGGCTTTAGACGAGACATGCTAAACGAGCACTTAACATACAGTAGCCGACCATGACTGGATGACATATCAGTCCACACAAATCATGTTAAGATCATTTATAATAAAGATAAATTTGTCCTCGGCTAGAGGTTAAGTAAAGATATATGCCCATTGATGGGCAGTATTGAACGCACTGTCGCGCACGCACCAAAAAGCGAGCGGTTTGTAAAAATATGTAGTTTAGGGGGCGACAACTCGGATATCGTCTCATAAGGACTCTTGGGTTGTTGTTAACAGAAAAATCAGTTTATTTTTTGGGGGGGGGGGGGGGGGGGGTTGGATTTGAAATAAAATAAAGAAAACAAAGCAAAAACAGAGCAATAAAACAGAGCAGTTTAAAAGATTATCAAATAAGCTAAAGACGATTAATCTACTGTTCTCGGTTTCCCACTATCATCGGTTCATGTAAATTCCAAGCCCTACTACAGATATATGTTCCTAATTAACAAGCGAAATCACTACTACAGATATATGTTCCTAATTCCCGAATTAAGCAAACGGGGTGAAGTACTCATGAACTAAGCGAACATGAATGATCACACGCGAATTAAGCAAACGCGATTTGATATAGGAACATAACATCACTGAAATAAATCAACACAACACTATACACTCCTAAATTAAGCAAACAGAAATATATAGCATAGCATTGAAAAGGGAAAAGCAAACAAAACAGGAATTACATAACCTCAAGTGCGGTGGAAATCAATTACAGTAGACTAATCAAGGGAGACTAGCTCTCCATTACAAAGGAAAAACAAAGCATTAAACCTAATTCTACAGCCATCTAAACTAAAGAGAAAACAAAAGATAAAACTGTTCTGTCCTAAAACAGACTTATATACAGCTTCTGGATTTCGCGGGCTCGCGAGGCGAGCATAGCTTCGCGAGGCGAATAATATGAACGGTCTTCAGTGTTTGGCGAGCTCGCGAGGCGAGCTTATCATTCGCGAGGCGAGACTCTTCAAATTCCAAACTGTAACGCCCGTGACCTTCAATACGGGTAAGCCGTGATGGCTTCTGGTCTTCCAGGGTTGGATTACTCGCGAGGCGAGTCTTGTTTTCGCGGGGCGAGATAGAGAGGTTTGCAATTTCTGGAACAGTCAGCCTTCAGGTTCGCGGGGCGAATGCCTTCTCGCGGGGCGAAAAACTCCAGAACCGCTTCTTTTTATTACCTGAAAACAAGGATTAATAGTAAATACTTTATTCAACTCTAAATCAGCTAAATTAACCTAAAAATACTCTAGAGACTCAAAATGCTGCTTAAAGACAATCAAGTCTAATTTGGGCAAAAATGAGATATAATTAGCACAAAACCACGGTCATACTAGTCATAAAACTAGATGAGCCAGAGGCTGATCAAGTATCTACAAACTGTATATCAAAAACACCTTTTTGCACATAATCTCTAATAGAATGATGTTTAATCTCTATGTGCTTAGCTCTTGAATGCAAGATTGGATTCTTAGATAGATTGATTGCGGTAGTGTTATCACACATGAGTGGAATACTACTTACAAACACATTGTAGTCCTCCAATTGATGTTTGATCCAAAGAAGTTGTGAGCAGTAACTTGCAGCTGATATGCACTCAGCTTCGACAGTTGATAAGGCGATGGCATTTTGTCTTTTGCTAGACCATGATACTAAGTTTTCTCCAATGAAGTGACATCCTCCACTGGTGCTTTTTCTTTCTATTATATCTCCAGCATAGTCAGCATCACAAAAACCAACTAATCTGTAATCATCATTCTTTTTAAAGCACAAACCCAGATTAGTAGTACTTTCAAATATCAAAATATTCTCTTTACTGCTGATAAGTGAGATTCTCTTGGATCAGATTGAAATCGAACACATAAGCAAACACTTAACATAATGTCAGATCTGGACGCAGTAAGATATAAAAGAGATCCCATCATACCTCTATATACCTTTTGATCTACCTTTTTATCTTTGTCATCTTTGTTCAGTATGGATGTGGGGTGCATTGGTGTATTCACTAGTATGCAGTCATCCATATTGAACTTCTTTAAGAGTTCCTTTGTGTACTTGGTTTGATGGATGTACACCTCGTCCACTGTTTGTTTTATTTGAAGTCCAAGGAAGAATTTGAGTTATCCCATCATGCTCATTTCAAACTCCTTTTTCATTAACTTAGAGAAATCCTTGCACGGAGATTCATAAGTAGCACCAAAGATTATGTCATCAACATAAATTTGCACTATTATAAAACTAGACTTGTTGGATTTTTCTAAACAAGGTTGTATCAACCTTTCCTATAATAAATTAATTGTCCATTAGAAATGAACTTAGCCTTTCATACCAAGCTCTAGGAGCTTGCTTATGACCGTATAAAGCTTTCTTTAGCTTAAACACATGTTCAGGATGGGTTTCACTTTCAAAACCTGGAGGTTGCATAACATATACTTCCTTATTTAGGAATCCATTTAAAAATGCACTTTTCACATTCATTTGATAAAGCATGATATTATGATGTGCAGCAAAAGATAGTAAGATGCGACTTGCTTCTAATCTAGCAATTGGAGCAAAGGTTTCAGTGTAATCTATACCTTCTTCTTGAGAATAACCTTGAGCAACTAATCTTGCTTTATTCCTTACCACTTCACCATTTTCATCAAGCTTGTTTCTGTAGACCCATTTGGTTCCAATTATTGATTTGTCCTTTGGAAGAGGTACAAGAGACCAACCTTCACTTCTCTCAAATTGGTTCAGCTCCTCTTGCATGACCATAATCCAACCCTCAACTAGTAGAGCCTCGTCTACTGTCTTTAGTTCCAACTCAGAGACAAAGGCAGAATCAGCTTGCTCTCTGAAATTTGATCTGGTTCTTAGTTTATCACTTGGACTACCAATGATTTGTTCTTGAGGATGATAAGTTTTGAAATGCCATGACCTTTGAGCATTTTCTTGTTGAAAAGTTGAAGCTTCTGAATTATTGTGATGGTCGTCTACAGAATCATCAGTCTTGATATTTAATGGATTTTCTGAATCTTTGAGATTCAATTCTACAATAACTTCATCTAGCTCTGATAATTTCTTATCAGGCTGTTTGTCATCAAATCTAACATGTATACATTCTTCAACAATTAAAGTTCTAGAATTATACACTCTAAAGCTTTTGGACGACTCAGAATATCCTAACGGGATTCCATTATTTACTTTAGCATCAAACTTACCAAGTTGATCTTTAGTATTTAATATAAAACATTTACAACCAAAAGGATGAAAGTAAGATATGTTGGGTTTTCGTCCTTTCCACAATTCATAAGGAGTTTTATTTAGAATTGGTCTAATATATATTATGTTCTGAATGTAGCAGGCAGTGTTAACAGCTTCAGCCCAGAAGTGTGTAGGGACAGAGTTGTCATTGAGCATTGTTCTAGCCATCTCTTGAAGAGATCTGTTCTTTCTCTCTACCAAACCATTTTGCAGTGATGTTCTAGGTATTAAGAAGTTGTGAAGAATACCACTTTCCTCACAGAACCTTTCAAATAGCTCATTTTCAAACTCTCCCCCATGGTCACTTCTGATTAAAGTGATACACATGCCTTTTTCATTTTGCACACATTTGTAGAATATAGAAAAGACCTTTAATGACTCATCCTTGTGGGCTAGGAACATAACCCATGTCCATCTAGTGTAGTCGTCTACTATGATTAGACCATATTTCTTGCCACTGACAGAAGCAGTCCTTGTTGGACCAAAGAGATCAAGGTGTAGCAACTCTAGTGGTCTATTGGTACTAACAATGTTCTTAGATTCAAAAGAACCTTTAACTTGTTTCCCCTTTTGACATACATCACAGAGAGCATCAGATTTGTACTTAAGGTTTGGTAATCCTCTCGCGAGGTTATGCTTATCTAGCTATGAAATTAACTTCAAGCTTGCACGACTTAGCCTTTTGTGCCAAATCCATCGTTCATCTTTAATAAACCCCATACATGATACATTCTGATTTGTGAGGTCCTCCCAGTCAATTTTATACAAATTGTTTTGCCTCTTAGCATTGAACAATAGTGATCCATCAGGTTTCTTGACACTACACATGTTTTTGTCAAAGGAAACAGCATACCCACTATCACACAATTGACTTATGCTTAGCAAGTTGTGTTTTAATCCTTCAACCAACAAAACAATATCAATAGAGGGAAATGGATGTTTACCAATTTTACCTACTTCAATGATATTTCCTTTCTGATTACCTCAAAAGGTAACCCAGCCACCATCTTTATGTCTAAGGTCTTGGAACATACACTTTTCTCCCGTTATGTGACGTGAGCATCCACTGTCCAAGTACTAAGATGCATGTTTCTTTCCATTGTTAAGCAGATCTGCAACATGTATAATCTTGTTTTTCGGTACCCAGATTGACTTGGGTCCTTTATTGTTAGTAGTCAATGGATGAGTATGCTTATCATGTTTATTATGTATGCATCTAGATGTGATGTGACCATCTTTACCATAAATTTTACAGTATATATTGGACAAGCTAGATTTTGCATTTTTGTGTTGTACTTGAGTTTTAGTAACTCTATGTTGTGCATGAGGTTTTGATACTTTATGAGATGCAACTTGCTTTTCTTTGTCATAGCCCAATCCAGACTTGTCATGAGATGATCTAGAGTACCTCAGTATCAAGTTTAGTTTCTCTGAGCCACCTACAAACTTAGACAATCTGTCTGTCAGATAAGTCACATATTGTTTCAGTTTTGCAACTTCACAAGGGACATCATACTCAACTTTGAGTTTGTCAGTTAGACTAACATTCTCTAACTTAGGCTTTTGGTTTTCATCAACAAGGGCTTGCTTTTCCATACAGACTCTATCGTACTCTTTAGTCAACTTAGAAAACTTCTTTTTAAGGATTTTATGTTCATGAAACAGAATGGTCGAGTTGTTTAATAACTCATCAAAAGCTTCCTAAAGAGTAGATGAGTCATAATCCATTACCTCAGCATCAGTATATTCACTTTCTGAAGAAGTGCTAGCCATAAGACATATGTTTTCCTCTTCCTCAACTTCTTCTTCTTCATCAGGTGATGATAGATTCAGATCCTCTCATGTTGCCATCAAACCATTCTTCTTCTTGAAGAATTTCTTTTTGTCATTTAGCTCTGGACAATCTGCTTTGAAATGATCAGGCCTTTTGCACTCGAAACACAAAAGTGGACATTTATCTTTGGAGTCAAACTTATTCTTGGTGAACTTTTTGTTGAACTACCTCCTTCTGAAACCATCTTTCTTTCTCCATATGTGTTGAATCTTTTTGCAGATGAAAGATAGTTCATCCTCATCAGATCCTTCATCACTGTCAGAAGGGCCTGCTTCATCTAAGGATTCCTTAGCTTTTAGGACTTTGGATGAGCCAGCCTTTTTGGCTTTTAGAGCAATAAACTTCCCTTTCTGGTACTCTCTTCTTCATTAAGTTCAAGCTCATGGACTTTGAGAGATCCAATAAGCTATTCTAGAGTGAGATTGTTGAGGTTCTTTGCCTTCTGAATAGAAGTGACCTTAGGTATCCACCGTTTGTGTAGGCTCCTTAAGATTTTTCTGACATGATCTCTATTTTCATATGTTTTACGAAGAGATATTAAACCATTTCTGATAGTTTGGAATCTACCAAAAAATGATCTATGGTTTCATGTTCAACCATTTTGAACAGTTCATACTGGTGAACCAGCATGCTTATCTTTGACTATTTTACTTGGGACCCTTCACGTGCTAGGGCTAGAGTATCCCATATTTCCTTAGCTGTGTTACAACTATGGACTTTATCATGCTCAGATCTGGTGATAGCACACATCAGATAGTACTTGGCTTTCAGATTGAGTTGATGTCGAGTCTTTTGTTCAGCAGTCCACTGAACTCTAGGATTATCAGCTCTATTGTCACCTCTTGGCTCAGTATAGCCGGTTTCAAACAGCTCCCAGATATCCACATTTTGTGCATCAAGAAAAGCCATCATTCTATTTTTCCAGTAGTCATAATCACTACCATCAAAGAGTGGAGGTATGTTGATTGGTCGTCCTTCCGTATCCATGCTTGCTGGATCGTACTCCCTCAGCACTTGTTAGGTGCTCAAACCTTTTGAGGCTGAGCTCTTATACCAACTGAAGTTGACACAGGAAAACACAAGAATAGGGGTTGAATTGTATTTCTTAACATTTTTTCGAAAATCCTTTTCTTACAACATTTTTGAAAGCAAGAAGAGAAATATTCACACAGATAAAATAACTTTTCAAAGAGTTAACAAACTTAAATTCAAATCCCCACAGTTAGTGTAATCAAAATTGGGTTCACTCTCTTCTAACCAAGAGCTACGCCCAGTCCCTTCTACTTGAAGGTTTTCTACATTATAATCCAATAGCTTACAAGTATTCAACACCTCTTCAGGCTTACAACAACAAGTATTCTTTCCAACCAAGCCTCTTCAGGCTCACTCTAACTTAGAGATATAAGGTTTTGATCTAAGAAACTCACTATATGTGAGGGTATGAAAGTTTAAGATCAAGGTTACAAAGCAATCTAGAAAAGACTTGACGGAGTTTATGTGCTTTCAATAGTTTGAGCTTGTTCCGGTTCTATTTTTTTTCTTTACTAGGTTCTTCCAGTATTTATAGAAGGTCTTCAACTTGAGCTCTCATCTTCTTCAACGTTCTTCACACATATCCGTTTAGAGATATCATTTAATACTAAGATTCGTTCAGTCTGATAACTTGATATGCTTTCTGCAAAATGAGCTCTTGGTTATCAGAAATGCTCCAAGTAGTACTGTCACTTCTCTGTTGTACCAAAAGTTGCTTTCTGACTTTCGTTCTTTGTACTATATTCAACTTTACAGCAGCTTGTGTGTCAGAGTACAAAGTTTTGTATTTTCGATGGTACCATGTTTCTCTTATCAAGAGATAAAGTTATAAACAATTCAAATAACACAAATAAAAGACATTGATACCTTCAAATTGAATAAACAATCATTTGAAATAAATTCACTTTGACTACACGGGTTCAATTCCAGTATGCCTTTGGACGCACATTTCTTAACTTTAAAGAGCAACTGGGTAGTCTTAGTTGACCCACTTAGTGGACTAGTTTAGCTTAGATTTGTTTTTATCACCTAGTCCAGTTAACTGCTCGTCTAGTTACAAGAATTTGGACTTGCTATTTTTCCTGATAGATTTTCATAGCTCGTCTAGCGCTTCTTACAGAGGTATACTTAGACACTCGTCTAGCGCCTTTTAACTTAGCTATTTTTAGTGCCTCGTCTAGTGATAACCTTATGGACTTAGTATTTTACCATATTTTTTTTGAAGACTCGTCTAGCGAGTAAAACTTGGAGCCGATATGCTTTTTAAGTTATTCTAAGGAACTTTAAGCTAGTTCCCTCGTCTAGCGATACTGAAAACAGTCCTGTACACTTAAGATAGACAAGATAGTTCTTAAACATAACTTTGCCATACAACTTTAATCTTTTTGTTAGCATCAAAACTTAAGATATTATTTAACCATAACCATTTCGGTTCCAACAATATACAGCGAAGGAGGTGGCTGGATCCACTCTCCACCCTCCGTCATCGTGGAACTCTAACGCAAGGGTTCCCATCAGTGGAAACCACGCCGGACCTATCATCCACAGGTGATCCAAGTGAGGCATCACAATCAACTGGGTCTGCTTCGCGAATCAAAAACAAATATACACAGAAAGAGGTTGGGAGATAAGAAACTAGCTATCATCATAAGCGGAAAAGGATGCGTAGCATATTTACAATAATAGCACAACAACATGTGTAACACCCTGCTTTTTAGTTAAGATGTTTTTTATAAGCTCGTTTGGTTGGTTAAGTTGTTGAGGGTTAAGTGGAATTTTTGGCTTAAAAGTCCCTTTCTGGTAGATGAGCACGCCTGTGCTCATTATCCGGCATGCCCATGCTTAGAATCAGACGCGTTTGATTAATGATTAATTTTAAGTTTAGCATGCCCATGCTCAACATTGAGCAAGCTCGTGGTCAATGTGCCAACCGAGTCTCGATGACGCTAAGTTGAGCATGACCATGCTCAAAGGTATGCATGACCGTGCTCAAGTGCAGCCTATATATTTTAGGCACTGAACCCGAGGGTTGTACTTTTCAACCCTACTTTTGGTGGCAACGGACCTATTTCGTCCGTCACTGCTATGTTCCCTATTTCCATCATATTCATAGCGATTCTTGAGTGTTGGATTTCTGTAGGGAGCTTGTGTTCATCTGTGCTTGATATATAGGTAAGGCCCCTTCCCTTTAAGGTTTCCTTTTCTTGTTCTGATTTGGAAACTGATTAGTTTATGTTTGGGTTGACCAAGGCTTAGTACCAGAGTAAGCCGCTTGCGGATTCGGGACCGGTTCGTTGTTGGCGTTGCGTTTAGAGCTACCTTCAATCAAGGTATGGGGAGAATGGTAGTGTAATCATTAGGCAGTGAGGGTAGTGTAAGGTAAATGGGTTCCCATGACCCCGGTTCGTATATATGATTGAGTGAATAATATGTTGGTTTGATTCGTTATGATAACATGTCTTGACTGTGAATATGTTGTTTTACATGCCTATGTTCATAATATGTCCCTTATGTTTATGTTGTTGTTGTTAAAATGAACCTGATGATATGTTGATGGTTGCTATTGACATAATGTTGTTGGTTGAATGGTTGATACCATGATTGTGATGATAGTGTTGTTACTATGTTGATAATGACGTTTAGTCCTAGAACATGTCGTTAACTGGCTTAGGATTAATAGAATTAATCCCTAAATTTAATAGGCTAAAATTGATGTTGAACTCTGCCCATAACAGTACTGTCGTGAATTGAGCACGCCCGTGCTGAAAAGAAGCACGCCCGTGCTCCCAGTTTGAATTCTGGAAAATGACCAGCATTCAGCACGGTCGTGCAGCTGAGCACGACCGTGCTCAAAAGGAAGCACGACCGTGCTCCACTTAAGTGGCAGGACGCCCATGCTGGGGTCAAGCACGACCGTGCTCACCCCTTTGGACAGAATCTGAGATTAAGGACTTAAACAGAGGTTTTTAACCTTAATCTCCCCCAACAATGATGATGACATAATTAATCAATGATGAAGGTTAGATCACTTAATTAAAGACTAATTAAGATGGTTAAGTCGGTAATCGTTAGGTTACTCCACGTTGATGTGTTCTACCTTGGTGCTTTTGGCCAAGGGAACATTGACCTCGTGGTTTGGGTCTAAGGTGTTGTTGATGTTGTACCTTGGCAGCTGAGAGTTTGCTCCAAGGGGGCCTTGACCGAGTTGGGTTTAAGGTGTTGCGGTAGATTCTGCTATGGTCGATTCCGTTGGTTAAAGGTTTTGCGGTAGATTCTGCTGTTATCTTCGGTTGGTTCTGTTGGAGCTAAGTTGGTGGCAGTTGCCATTGTTTGTTGTTGTGCTATATGCATATAGCATTGGAGTTGTTGATGGTTGAGGGGGATGTTCAACAAAGGGGAGGTCGCCCGAGAGTACGGCGATCTGGCCATCCACGGTAGGAGTGGATTCTCCGTGCGCCCCCGTGATGAGGCATCCGTTGGTTTGATGTGTTAGCTATCTGAGGAATAGATTCTCCGGCGTTGAGTCGATTCTCAATGTGGATATTTAACTCTGAAGTCGTTCATCCTGAGTTAGTTTGGATCCACATGCATGTTGGAGTAATGGAGTGGTGTTGCATTGCACTACATTGCATACTTGGTTGATATGATGTTGATTGGATGTTGATATATATATATATATATAAATATATATATATATATATATATATATATATATGTAAATATATGTTTACATGATTCTTACTCCCCGTTCTTTATTTGTTTGTTTGGCCTGATTGGCACCTTGCAGAGAATGGCGATCAGTCAGGAGACAAGTGACTCTGAGGAGCCACCACTCATAGTTTCCCCTTATGTTTAGTTAGTTCAGTTGTATTCCGAGGATTTCATTTCGGAACGGTTATACTAGCTCTATTGTGACATCGGGTTGGGTTATGTTGTTCATCTTTTGGTTTATTTGTTTAAAACTTGTTTTTATTTCCGCGATTTGTGAACTCGTTCATGTGGGACCTTTCTACCCATGGACAAATATTTTATTTTAAAGGTTTATTTTATTCAGTAAATGTATGTTTGGTTTATATCTTTGTCCTTTAATGCTTTATAACATGGGGGTAGCAGGGTGTCACATTTAGTGGTATCAGAGCAGGTCTGTCCTATCAGGCCGTGGTATGAGTCTGTTGTGTGCTCTAGTTTGAATTGTCTATACTTGTTATAGACAATGAAACTTTAAGTTAGTTACCTGTAGCTTTTATCCGCTTAAGTTTTTATCTATGAGTCATGTTGGACGTGTACAGGAACTCATGGCAGGTAGAGGACGCAACAATCAGACAATTGTAGACGCGTTGGCACTTCTTGCCAATGCTATCTGACAGGTCAACCATAATAACAATGGTGGATCAACCGAGTTTCAAGGACTGGATAAGTTCCAGAGGAACGACCCTCCGTCGTTCAAGAGAGCGTATGATCCGGAAGGAGCTTTGCTATGGTTGAGGGAGACTGAGAAGATATTCCGAGCTATGGATTGCAATGATCAATAGAAGCTCATCTTTGCTACCTTCATGTAGACTGAGGAGGCTGAGCATTAGTGGGACAACTGTAGGCAGAGGATACAGGCTGAGGGCACAGCGGTTACATGGGTTGTGTTCATGCATATATTTCTGGAGAAGTACTTTACAACAAATATCAAGGGCAAGAAAGAGATGGAATTCTTGTCCTTGCGGTAGGGTTCGTTGTCAGTTGGCGAGTATGCAGCCAAGTTTGAGGAGCTGGCGAGGTACTACACTCCTTATCAGCATGAGACTGATGACCGCTCCAAGTGCGTCAAGTTTGAGGCTGGACTCCGACCTGAGATTAAGTAGGCCATCAGCTACCAGGAGATCAGGGTCTTCCCAATTCTGGTCAACAAGTGCCGAATTTATGAAGATGCTAGTCAGTTCAGAGATGCCAAGGGATCAGATAGTCAGAGTGGCAAGAGGACTGATCAGAGGGACAAGGGTAAGCAGTGGTATGCTCCGACCGGCAAGTACTTCAAGCAGAGTGGCAGGAAGCTGCAGCTTCAGCAAGATCGGTTCAGGGACGGGTTCTCTAATGCCCCCAGGGCTATGAGGTGTGGTAAGTGCGGAGCACAAGATCATTATTCATCCCAGTGCAAGGAGTCAGCGATGATTTGCTTCAGGTGTGGCAAGTCAGGTCACATCAGCCATGAGTGTGAAGGAGCCAAGACCGAGCCTCCCAGCGCTAGTAAGAATCAGAAGTCCCAGGCCAACAGACTGAAGACCACTGGAAAAACCTTTACTCTTGGTGGAGCTGAAGCCTCCGAGTCTGATGACTTGATTCAAGGTACATGTTTTATTGATGGAGCTCAGTTAACTGTGTTGTATGATTCGGGTGCTACTCACTCATTCATATCGTATGATAAGGTCAAGAGTCTTAAATTACCTGTTACCTTTCTTGAGTTTGATTTGCTTGTGTCTACACCTGCGAATAAACCTGTTTCCACATCTTATGCATGCAAGAACTGTCATATAGCCATAAATGATAAAACCTTTGTTGTTGATCTTGTATACTTGCCTCTAAAAGACCTTGATATTATTCTTGGTATGGACTGGTTATCTTCTAATCACGTCCTTTTAAACTGTTTTGATAAAACCTTGGTCTTTGGAACTGCAACGGAGTCTAAGTTTCCGTACCTTATCTCTGCCAGCCAAGTCCAAGCTTCGATGAAAGACGAAGCCCAAGTGTACACGATGATAGCTTCTTTGGAAGTAGAGAGCAACCCTCCTGATGTCGCCATCTTGCTTGTTGTGTGAGAGTTTCCTGAAGTGTTCCCAGGGGATGTTTATAACTTACCCCAAGAGAGAGAGATGTTGAGTTTACCATAGACTTAGTGCCTGGCACCGGGCCAATCTCTATAGCACCCTATAGAATGTCTCCTCTAGAGCCATCTAAGTTGAAAGAGCAGCTGGAGGACCTGATGAAGAAGCAGTTCATTAGGCCGAGTGTGTCCCCGTGGGGAGCACCTGTGTTGTTGGTGAAGAAAAAGGATGGTAGTATGAGGTTGTGCGTCGACTATCGACAGCTCAACAAGGTGACCATAAAGAATCGGCATCCTCTCCCTAGGATTGATGATCTCATGGACCAGTTGATGGGTGCTTGTGTCTTTTCTAAGATAGATTTGAGGTCAGGTTACCATCAAATTCGGGTTAAGTCTGAGGACACCCCGAAGATAGCGTTCCGGATGAGATATGGTCACTATGAGTACTTGGTTATGCCCTTTGGTGTGACCAATGCTCCTGCAGTCTTCATAGACTACATGAACAAGACCTTTCACCCTTACTTGGATAAGTTTGTGGTGGTGTTCATAGATGACATCTTAGTGTACTCCAAGAGCAAGGAGGAACATGAGGAACACCTGAGGGTTATCTTGCAGACCCTTAAGGAAAACCAGTTGTATGCTAAGTTGTCGAAGTGTGAGTTATGGTTAGAGGAAGTGAGCTTCTTAAGACATGTCATCTCTAAGGGTGGCATAGCAGTGGACCCAGCTAAGGTAGAGACGGTGCTCCAGTGGGAAGCGTCGAAGTCTGTAACCGAGATTTCTTGGGGTTTGCCGGGTATTACCGACGGTTTATAGAAGGTTTCTCTAAGATAGCTTTACCCTTAACCCATCTAACCAAGAAGGGATAGTTGTTTGTGTGGAACTCCAAGTGTGAAGATAGTTTCCAAATCCTTAAGGATAGGTTGACATCTTCACCAGTTGTTTGAGTGTGCACCCAGGTGCCACCAAGATGTATCAGGACCTTAATCGAATGTTTTGGTGGCCTATGATGAAAAATGATGTAGCCGAGTTTGTGTATGTGTGCCTAGTTTGTCAGAAGGCCAAGATAGAGCACCAAAAGCCATCAGGTAAGTTACAACCTTTGAGTATCCCAGAATGGAAATGGGATAATATCTCCATGGATTTTGTGTCTGGACTCCCTAGGACTCCAACTGGTTTTGAGGCTATATGGGTTGTTGTAGATAGACTGACTAAGTCTGCCCATTTCATCCATATGAACATGGAGTATCCTTTAGAGAAGTTAGCCAAGCTGTACATAAAAAAGATAGTCAAGCTTCATGGTGTACCCTCTAGCATAGTATCAGATAGAGACCCGAGGTTTACCTTAGGTTCTGGGAGAGTTTGCAGTATGCTTTAGGGACAAAGCTTAGGCTTAGTTCAGCTTACCACTCAGAGACTGATGGGCAGTCCGAGAGGACCATCCAGTCCTTAGAGGACTTGTTGAGGGCTCGTGTGTTAGAACAGTATGGTAGTTGGGACAAGTTTTTGCCCCTGATAGAGTTCACCTACAATAGCAGCTTCCATTCCAGCATTGGGATGGCACCTTATGAGGCTCTGTATGGGGGGAGATGTAGGACATCTTTGTGTTGGAGTGAACCTAGTGACAGTGTGGTGCTAGGGCCAGAGATAGTTCAGGAAACAACAGAAAAGATCAGATTGGTTCAGGAAAAGATGAGAGTTGCACAGAGTAAGCAAAAGAGCTATCATGATAAAATGAGGAAGGCACTCGAATTCCAAGAAGGCGATCATGTATTCTTGATAATTACTCCAACGACTGGGGTTGGTAGAGTGATGAAGGCGAGGAAACTTCCTCCGAGGTTCATTGGTCCTTACCAAATGCTCAAAAGAGTCGGCAAAGTCGCCTACCAAATAGCCGTGCCACCGTTCCTGTCAAACCTCCATAATGTTTTTCATGTGTCACAACTCAAAGTATATCCATGACCCTAGTCACGTGATAGTACTCGACGCCATATAGTTGAAAGAGAACTTGACATTCGAGGTGTTACCCCTTCGAGTCGAGGATAGGAGGGTGAAGCATCTAAGAGGCAAGGAGATCCCGTTGGTCAAGGTGGTTTGGAGTGGGGCAACTGAGGAAAGTGCTACCTGGGAGCTGGAGAGCAAGATAATGGAAGCGTACCCACACCTTTTCGTTTGAGGTACGTAGAAATTTCGAGGACGAAATTTTCATAAGGGGAGTAGAATTGTAAAACCCTGCTTTTTTGTTAAGTGTTTTTTTTATAAGCTCGTTTGGTTGGTTAAGTTGTTGGTCGAGGGCTAATTGGGGTTTTTTGGCTTAAAAGTCTCTTTCTGGTAGATGAGCATGCCCGTGCTCATTATCCAGCACGCTCGTGCTTAGAATCAGGTGAGTTTGACTGATTTTAAGTTGAGCACGCCCGTGCTCAATGTGCTGACCGCCTCTTGGTGATGCTAAGTTGAGCACGTCCGTCCTCAAGGGTATGCACGACCGTGCTCAGGTGCAGCCTATATATTTTAGGCACAAAACACGAGGGTTGTACTTTTCAACCCTACTTTTGGTGGCTACCGACCTATTTCGGTCGTCACTGCTACATTCTCTATTTCCATCATATTTAGAGCGATGCTTGAGTATTGGATTTCTGTAGGGAGCTTGTGTTCATCTGTGCTTGATATATAGGTAAGGCCCCTTCCCTTTAAGGTTTCTTTTTCTTGTTCTGATTTGGAAACTGATTAGTTTATGTTTTGGTTGACCAAGGCTTAGTACCGGAGTAAGCCGCTTGCGGATTCAGGACCGGTTCGTTGTTGGCGTTGCATTTAGAGCTACCTTCAATCCAGGTATGGGGAGAATGGTAGTGTAATCATTAGGCAGTGGGGGTAGTGTAAGGTAAAGGGGTTCCCATGACCCCGGTTCGTATGTATGATTGAGTGAATAATATGTTGGTTTGATTCGTTATGATAACATGTCTTGACTGTGAATATGTTGTTTTACAAGCCTATGTTCATAATATGTCCCTTATGTTTATGTTGTTGTTGTTAAAATGAACCAGATGATATGTTGATGGTTGCTATTGGCATAATGTTGTTGGTTGAATGGTTGATACCATGATTATGATGATAGTGTTGTTACTATGTTGATAATGATATTTAGTCCGAGAACATGTTGTTAACTGGCTTAGGATTAATAGAATTAATTCCTAAATTTAATCAGTTAAAATTGATGTTGAACTACCCAGAATAGTACTGTCGTGCATTGAGTACGCTCGTGCTCCCAGTTTGAATTCTGGAAAAAAACAGCGCATTCAGCACGACCGTGCAGCAGAGGAGCACACCTGTGCATCTGACCACAACTATGCTCAAAAGGAAGCATGACCATGCTCCACTTAAGGGGCAGCACGCCCGTGCTGGGGTCAAGCACGACCGTGCTCACCCCTCTGGACAGAGTCTGAGATTAAGGACTTAAACCGGGGTTTTTAACCTTAATCTCCCCCAACAATGATGATGACATAATTAATTAATGATAAAGGTTAGTGAAGTTGGCACAGGCAAACACAAGAAAGGGGTGGAATTGTGTTTGTTAATTATTTTTGCAAAAACCCTTTTTGAACAACTTTTTCACAAGCAGGAGATAAAAAGATTCAGCACACAAGAAATCCTTTTTTTTAAAGGTTAACAAAACCAAAAACAAGTCCCACAGTTAGTAAAAATCAATAAAACTGTAAAAGATAAGGGATAGAAAATTCACTCAGGTATTTTATCCCGGTTCACTCTTTTCCAACCAAGAGCTACGTCCAGTCCCTTCTACTTGAAGGATTTTCTCCACTATTTCCAAATAGTTTCTACAACAAGTATTCTTCACCTCTCCAGGCTACTAGTATTGCTTTCTTGCCAAGCCTCTTCAGGCTCTAATTCTATCACATGGATTTTTCGGGGATCTTTCTAACTCACTATATGTGAGGGTATGAATGTTTAAGATCTATTGAATATTTTTACAAATATTCAACCTTAAGAATTACTGACTTTTGCTTTACAACAAAAATATGAGCTTTGAATATCTTGTAATTGATCAAATGGCAAAAGTTTAGTTAGCAAGATTGTGCAGGCAAGAGTAGTTTTTTTTCCCAGTATCTGAGGTCTTCAATTTATAGCGACCTTCTTCTTCTCTTGTAATTCTTCAACGGCTACTTTGAATAATCCCGTTTAGAGATAGCATTAAATGCATGATATCCGTTGAGCCTGATAGCTTGATGTTGGCGATGTTGAAAAGCATCCTTGGTTATCAGAAAATCACAAAATGGAGGCTCACTGTTCTGAGTAATTGTACCTTAAAAACTTTCTTTCCTCCTTTGTGTATAACCCAGCTTTTGTTCAGCAATAAAGATCTCATCGTATCGTTTTGCAATTCCAATTATACTATTTACTTTTTGTATTTCCTTGATAGTACTATGAACTTTCTCAAAGAAAACAAGACATTAATCGGATAAAAACAAATGGGAAAAATAAATATCAATCATTTGAAATAAATTCATCGTGGACTAGATTGCATTAAATCATTTTCAATGTAGTAAAGATATAGAACATATAGAACCGTCTACTTAGTTTTAAGAACACATCTACACAAGATTTTATTCTGCTCGTCCACTGATGTGGCAAAAGCGCTCGTCCACACAAGTCTTTGGACTTGCTAATTCATTAGATAAACTCCGTCCAATGACGTGACACCATGGACTTCTACTGAATTTTAGTTAGGCACTATGAATGTATACTTGAGTTTCAGGGATAGCACTCGTCTGCTGACGTGGCAAGATGGACGCGCTTATTTTCAAGTCTTTGGACTTTCTGTTCCTAACAAGTTATTTAGGTATTCATTTATAGCCTCGTCTACTAAAGAAAACAACAAGGTAAATTTACCACAGTTCTTGAGCAGCCCGCGTATTTTTCAGTTGGAACTTATCCCAAGTTTATTTTACTTATAAAAGTGTTCCTGCATAACTGAAAGCACTAGTTAGATCTGAACTAATACTTTGCCAAGCAAATTTAATCCTTTTGTTAGCATCAAAACTTAGAGATTATTAAATCCAAGACCACTTTGGTTCCAACAATCTCCCCCTTTTTGATGATGACAAAAACTGATTAAATTTAAATAGCAAAGTCTAAGAGAGTTTGTAAGGCTCCCCCTAAGAGAAAACATTCAATTTCTTAAGCAAACATATAAACTAACATAGGTACAAACACTTATCATTCTTAGAATCTATATAAACACAAGTATTAGAGCAACGGATATCAAAGCAAATAATTTAAGCATAAGTAAAGCAGAGCAATTTATCAAGTAGAAGAAAATATACAAATGCAAACACTTAAGAGCTTTTCAACAACAGACTTTATATAATTCTCTTTCTTTTCCTTTCTCCCCCTTTTTGTCATCAGCCAAAAAGGTAAAAAGGAGAGGATCATCATTGTCAGCAAAACAAATAAGAAAGAAGAGATTTAGGAAGAAGGAGGTGGTGGAGGGGGTTAGTTTGGATTTTGGCTTTTCTGAAAATCTATTAATAAGTCCAGCATTTGAGTCACCATAGCATTTGTAGGGGCCAGGGTATCTTGAACTTGTTTTTGTACTATTTCCTCAATCTATTGTGCCACCTGCTCTGTCTTATCTTCAACTATCTTACCAACCTTATCATCAACAATTCTTCCAATGATGTCCTCAAGATTTGGTGGCAAGGATAATTGTCTTGATCTATCAGTAGAGTCTGAGATAGTGTCTTGAGCTTGGGCTAGTGGATGAACCATAGAAAGAGCTAATGGTTGAGAAGATGTCTTAGCAGACTCAGCACCTTGCTTAGAAGCACATATCTCGTCAGACTGCTCTGTCAAAGTTGGCTCAACAGTAGCAACAACATCTGTAAAGGGAGTCTAAGGTTCAGAAGCAGGTTTTGAAAGGATTTCAACATTCATCTCAGGGCCTTCTACAATTAATTCTTCAGTCGTATGCTTAGAGGATGAGGTTGTAGATGAGGAAAAAGCATATTGTAGAATTGGATCAGGGATATCCTTTGCCCAGTGAATTGGATTAGGAATTTCCACATCATGGCTGGTTATTGGTAGACCCCACAAATCATTGAAGATCATATATCTGACACTAGAGAGTCCACATCTGCCTCTGAATTTTGGAGTTTTCTTCTTCTCTTCAGCAATCAGGTCAGAAGTGGAGGCTTCTCTGGTGCAGTGAATCAAGTGGAATTTCCAGAAAGCTCCTGCATAATTAGCCTCGGTGACCATCTCAATTGGCAAAGATTGAATGTAATCCATCTGTGAGTGGTCAAAGGGTTCAGAATTGATATCCAGCATAATGTCTTCAACTATTGGCATCTTTCCTTTGTGCCTTGGATGCTTCCTATCCTTGTCCTTGTTTAGATCAATCATTGACAACCTAGGACAGATCTTGTTGGGCTTGACTCCAACATTTATAGAAGAGGAGTGTCTTAACCAGGTTGGAGGGACAAATAGTGCAGCCCTCCCTGCTCTGAAGTGGTTGAATTCCTATTTCAGCATCTCATACATGAGTGTGTCCACAAACTAGTCAACAGCAACTTCATATATTCTTGGATGTTTGAAAGTCATCCATTTTGTAGTCTTGTCCATGACAAAAGGAATTTGGCTGAAGGATCTGGCTCTTTTCTCAAGAACACTCCCAAGATCCTTCTTGCTTGGATCAGTATGCCAATCAGATATGATAACTCTTTCTACTCCATCAGTGAATGGTTTAAGGGGTGGAAGTTTCACTATGTTGGGGTAGATTTTTCTGGCAAGGAAACTTTGTTGGGGAAGGTGGGTGAGGAGAGGTCCATGTTCATTGAACATTTGGGAAGGGAATGGGCCAGATGGAGTGTGGGGTTCAGGGTTGACCCAGTATGGATAGATGTTGAGGGGTTCATACTCATACTCAGCCAGGGGATACCATTTTGTTAGAATGAGTTCTGGTTCTTATGGAATGGTGTGAAAAAGTATTTTCCATTTTCTCTGTACTTTGGCCCAATTTTCAGATTTGCCATTATAGAGAGTGGAAGAGGGAATTATGGATGGAAACAAAGTTTTCAAGGGTTTTGGAAAGGGGGCTCCAATGCTATTGTCTATATGTGTTGAGGGTGGTGATTGTGGCAAGGTAGGAACATAAAAATCATTCACATCATGTGGAGCAGAGACATTATCATCCTGAGTTCTCAAATTAGATACTAATTCATCTACTGGGCTAACCTAATAGGGTCATCAGCAGAGATTACTACCTCAGAAGCCAAGGTTGTTCTAGCCCCTCTTTGCTGGTTGTCTCTTCTTCTTGGCAATTGGACCAGCAACAGCGGCAACTTATTTTTCTAGAATGGCAGCAATAGGAAGTTCATCATCATCTTCTTCTTCAGACATGATGACTTTCCTTGTCTTTTTTGGTGCAGGTGGAAGAGTAGCACCAGAAGATACAGAGGGGACAGATCCTCTAGTAGTCTTCTTGGGAATGGGTTGCCTTACAGCCAAAGTCTTTCTCTTGGTTCCTTTCTTTAAACCAAGAATTGCAGCATCGTTGGCCTCAAGTGGCTCTTCCTTAATCTTCATTTTCTCTTCAAGCTTTGCCAACTCCACTTGCTTGTAAGTGCTGAGTTCCATGCCACTGAGACTAACTCGACCAAAGTCAACAGCTTGCAATCCTTTCTCACGAAGGAGTCTTTCTTGTTCATCCTTAGGCTTTACACTTAGAATATCGTACACGCCTTGCTGCTTGAGAATTTTTGACAGAAGATGGGTGAAAGTAATGTGAGAAGCAGATTCTCTGCTGGTAATGGCATCCTTGAAACGATGAAATAGCATCCAGGGTAGGTTAATCTTTGTTTCAAAAACCATATGGCAAAGGCAGAACTTGTGAAGAGCTGATAAATTGTCCTTAGATCCAATCTTAAGCAGCACCACCTTGTTTAGAATCTGGTGAAGAATCCTGATGTGATCTTTCATCTTAGAGGATTTTCAAGAATGAGTTCTCACGCTATCTTGCCTCATGAGGGTAACAGGAATTGTCTCTGGACCACCTAGGTCTTCTTCCCAGTTTTCAGTGAAGACCAATCCTTCTTGAGCACAAGAAATCGCATCAGAGATGGTTTTCTCTGATACTCTCACTTTCCTTCCTAGCACGAATCCAACAATTTGTTTCAGATATCTTTGTTCTCCTCCAGAATTCCCTTATCAAATCTGGATACACCGAGACCTTTTCCAGAAAGATTCCATCCCATCCAGTAGTGTTAATGAACTTACTCACATCCAGATTGTATTCTTGTAGAATTCCAAAGTTGAAGTGATGTTCCACAGATATGGACATAGTGTCAGTTGCAAAAGCAGGCATGGGAGCAAAGGTTGAAGCCATTGTTAAGAAGGATGAGTTTTGGAAGAACAAGGGAGACAGAGAGTTTGAAAGATTCATAGAGAGAGGTTGTTAGGGATGAAGAGATGCGAGAAAATTTTCAGAGGGAAAGAGGTTACTTTTAAAGATTTCTGAAAACCAACAGTTTCCAAAAAAATAATGACAAGACATGTCATTAAGTGTAAAACGGCGTTGGTAACTTGGGACCGTAAAAAGTTACGATGGGATTGATGAGGGTAGCCGACTCAGCAAGGAAAGATAAGCGTTTTATATAAATGTGTTCAAGGACAAAATAATATAAGCAATAAATGTATGTATAGACGAGTCCACACAAAACTAAGAGTGGACGCGTAAAGACATAGGTAGTGGACACGTAGCTTTTACTTGCTCTGGATGTCATGACTAGTGGACGTGCAAAAAAAAACATGCAATGGACGACCAAATTAACAATAAATATACTAGCTCAATCCACATACAACATATTCAAATGCTTTCTTATAAAGATGAATAGTCCTCAGCCAGAGGTTTAGTGAAGATATCTGCCCATTGGTGGTCAGTATCTACAAATTGAACATCAAACACACCTTTTTGCACATAATCTCTAATAAAACGATGTTTGTTTCTATATGCTTAACTCTAGAATGCAATATTAGATTCTTAGATAAATTGATTGCAGCTGTATTATCACACATAATTGGAATACTACTTACAAATACATTGTAGTCCTCCAATTGATGTTTGATCCATAGAAATTGTCAGCAGCAGCTTGCAGTTGATATGTATTCTGCTTCAACAGTTGATAGAGCAATTGTACTTTGCCTTTTGCTTGACCATGATACTAGGTTAGCTCCAATGAAGTGACATCCTCCACTGATGCTTTTTCTTTCAATTCTATCTCCAACATAGTCAGCATCACAAAAACCAACTAATCCGTAATCATCATTTTTATTAAAGCACAAGCCCAGATTAGTAGTACCTTTTAAATATCTAAATATTCTTTTAACTACTGAGAGATGAGACTCTCTAGGATCAGCTTGAAAACGAGCACATAAGCAAACACTGAACATTATATCAGGTCTAGACGCAGTCAGATATAAAAGAGATCCTATCATACCTCTATATACCTTTTGGTCTACCTTTTTCTCTTTATCATCTTTGTTCAGTATTGAAGTAGGATGCATTGGGTTCACTGGTTTGCAATCATCTATCTTAAACCTCTTTAGAAGTTCCTTTGTATACTTAGTCTGATGGATGTACACCTCGTCCATAGACTATTTAACTTGAAGTCCAAGGAAGAATTTGAGTTCTCTCATCATGCTCATTTCAAATTCTTTCTGCATTAACTTAGAAAATTCCTTGCATAGAGATTCATTCGTAGCGCCGAAAATGATATCATCAACAAAAATCTGTACTATAATGAAATCTAACTTAATAGATTTTTTAAATAGAGTTGTGTCTACTTTTCCTCTGTTAAAACCATTTTCCATTAGAAACGAACTTAACCTATCGTACCAAGCTCTAGGAGCTTGTTTAAGTCCATACAATGCTTTCTTAAGCTTATACACATGTTCAGGGTGATTTGTATTTTCAAAGCCAGGAGGTTGCATGACATATACTTCTTCATTAATAAAGCCATTTAAGAAGGCACTTTTAACATCCATTTGAAAAAGCATAAATCTATGATGTGCAGCAAAAGATATTAAAATTCTTATAGCTTCTAATCTAGTAACTGGTACAAAAGTTTCAGTGTAGTCTATACCTTCTTCTTGAGAGTAGTGTTGAGCAACAAGCCTTGCCTTGTTTCTCACAACCTTACCATCTTCATCAAGCTTGTTTCTGTAGACCCACATTGTTCCAATGATTGACTTGTCTTCAGGCAGGGGTACAAGCATCCAGACTTCACTTCTCTCAAACTGATTAAGCTCATCTTGCATAGCTAGAATCCATCCTTCGTCCAGTAGAGCTTCGTCCACTGTCTTCGGTTCACATTCAGAGACAAGAGCAGAATCACTTTGTTCTCTGAAGGTTGACCTAGTTCTTACCTTGTCATTGGGGTCACCAATGATTTGATCTTGAGGATGGTAATTTCTGAAATACCAAGATTTCTGAGCATTTTCTAGTTGAGAAGTAGACGTTTCTGGTTGTTGTTGAGAAGTGTCGTCTACTTGGATATCAGACTTGATTTCTGGTTTCTCTCCTGAGATATTTAGATCAAGATCTGTAAAAGCTTCATCTAGCTCTGATAGTCTCTTATCAGGCTGTTTGTCATCAAATTTTACATGAATACATTCTTCTACAACTAAAGTTCTAGAATTATAAACTCTAAAGCCTTTTGAAGTTTCAGAAAATCCTATAAGGATTCCATTATCTACTTTATCATCAAATTTACTAAGATGATCTTTTGTATTCAGAATATAACATTTACATCCGAAAGGGTGAAAGTATGAAATGTTGGGTTTTCTACCTTTCCACAATTCATAAGGAGTCTTATTCAGAATAGGTCTAATGTATATTCTGTTATAAATGTAGCAGGCAGTGTTCACAGCTTCAGTCCAGAAGTGCTCAGGGTCAGAATTGTCATTGAGCATAGTCCTAGCCATCTATTGAAGAGATATGTTCTTTCTCTCTACCACACAATTTTGCTGTGGTGTTCTTGGTATTGAGAAGTTGTGTTGAATACCACCTTCTTCACAAAACTCATGGAATAGCTCATTAACAAATTCTCCCCCATGATCACTTCTAATTGAAGCTATACACATGCCTTTTTCATTCTGTACACATTTGCAGAATACAGAAAATACCTTGAATGACTCATCCTTGTGAGCAAGGAACATAACCCATGTCCATCTAGTGTAGCCGTCTACTATGACAAGACCATATTTCTTACCACCGACAGAGGCAGTCCTTGCTGGACCAAAGAGATCAAGGTGTAGCAATTCTAGCGGTCTGTTGGTACTAACAACATTCTTAAATTCAAAGGAACCTTTGACTTGTTTTCCCTTCTGACATGCATTATAGAGTATCATATTTGAAACTAAGGTTTGGTAGACCTCTTACAAGGTTATGCTTTTTCAGTTTTGAGATTAATCTCAAACTTGCATGACCCAACCTTTTGTGCCAAATCCATCGTTCATCCTCAATGGACACTAGACATGACACACTTTGATTTGAGAGGTCCTCTAAGTCAATCTTATACAGATTGTTTTGCCTCTGGGAAGTGAATAAGAGTGATCCATTAGCTTTCTTGACAGTACACATGTCCTTATAAATAAAAGAGCAAACCCGCTAACACATAATTGACTAATGCTAAACAGATTGTGTTTAAGACCTTTTACTAACAGAACATTATCAATGGAGGGAAAATGATGTTTACAAATTTTACCTATACCAATGATCTTTCCTTTTTGGTTTCCCCCAAAAGTGACCCAACCACCATCTTTGGGTCTAAGGTCTTGGAACATATACCTTTCTCCTGTCATGTGTCGCGAGCTCCCACTGTCCAAGTACCAGGACTTCTGTTTCTTTCCTGTTGTTAAGCAGATCTGCAACAGGGATTATCTTATCTTTAGGTACCCAAATTGACTTGGTTCCTTTCTTGTTAGTGATCATAGGTCGTGAATGCTTTTCATGCTTGTTATGTATGCATTTAGATGACACATGCCCACTTTTTCCACATACTTTACAGTAAGTGTTGGAAGGGCTTGGTTTTGACTTAGTGTACTGTGGACGGACTTTAGAGGCCTTATATTGTGTATGAACTTTTGGTTTATTCAGAGATGCATCTTGCTTCTCTTTATCATAACCAATGCCAGATTTGTCACGTGATGATCTAGAATATCTTAATATAAGGTTTAATTTATCTGAGCTATCAACCAGTTTTACCAGAGAGTCTGTCAAGTATGTCACATCTTGTTTCAGTTGTTCAACTTCACAAGAGCTATTAGACTTACACCTAGTCTTGTCAGCCAGACTAACATTGCTCGATTTTAATGTTTCATTCTCATCCTTAAGGTTTTGATTTACTGTGCAGACCTTATCATAATCTCTAGCAAGTTTAATAAACTTCTTTTTGAGACTCTTATACTCTTTAGACAATATGCATGATTCATGCATCAATTCATCAAAAATAGTTTGAAGAGTAGATGGATCGGATTCTATTACCTCAGCATCAGTGAATTCACTTTCTGATGCAGTGTCAGCCATGAAGCAAATGTTTGCTTCTACTCCTGCTTCATCTTCTTCATCTGAAGAAGACATGTCAAGATCCTCCCATGTAGCCATCAAGCCTTTCTTCTTTTTGAAGAATTTCTTTTTGAAGTGTCCTGGTTTCTTACATTCAAAGCACAGGGGTGGGCCTTTCTCCTTGGAGAATTTTTTGTTGAACTGCTTCCTTCTGAATCCACATTTCTTTCTCCACATGTGTTGGATTTTTCTGGAGATGAAAGATAGTTCATCCTCATCTGAGTCATCTTCATTATTTGATGAATCAGCTTCATCTGAGGACCCGACAACTTTAAGCATCTTTAAGAAACTAGCTTTCTTGGCCTTTAAGGCAATGGACTTTCCTTTTTTGGAGTTTTCCTCTTCATTAAGTTCAAGTTCATGAACTTTTAATGACCCCGGAAGCTCTTCCAGAGAAAGAGTATTCAGATTCTTTGCTTCCTGGATAGCAGTTACCTTAGGTCTCTACTGCTTTGAGAGACTTCTCAAAAATTTTCTCACATGATCTCTATTCTCATAGACCTTTCCAAGAGACATGAGACTGTTGGTGATTATTTGGAATATTCCAAACATCTGGTCTATAGTTTCATGAACAGCCATCTTTGATAGCTCATACTGGTGAACCAGCATGCTTATCTTTGATTCCTTCACTTGTGAGGAACCTTCATGAGCTAGTTCAAGAGTATCCCAGATTTCTTTAGCTTTGTTGCAACTATGAACCTTGTCATGCTTAGATCTAGTGATAGCACACATGAGATAGTGCTTAGCTTTCAAGTTTAGTTGATGTTGGATTTTCTGCTCTTGAGTCCATTCAGCTCTAGGCACTGCAGCTCCAGCTTCACTCCTTGGCTCAGTGTAGCCATTTTCAATTAGTTCCCGGATGTCAGCATTCTGTGCATCCAATAATGCCATCATCCTATTTTTCCAATAATCATAATCAGTTCCATCAAAGAGAGGGGGCCTGTTGATAGCTTGTCCTTATGCATCCATGATTGTAGGATCGTACTGCCTAAGCACTTGTTAGATGCTCAACCCTGTCAAGGCTGAGCTCTGATACCAACTGAAGTTGGCACAACAAACACAAGAGGGGAGGTTGAATTGTGTTTGTAATTATTTTTGCAAAAACCCTTTTTGAACAACTTCTTCACAAGCAGAAGATAAAAAGATTAAGCACACAAGAAATCCTTTTTTTAAAAGATTAACAAAACCAAAAACAAGTCCCACAGTTAGTAAAAATCAATAAAACTGTAAAAGATAAAGGGATAGAAAATTCGCTCAGGTATTTTATCCTGGTTCACTCTTTTCCAACCAAGAGCTACGTCCAGTCCCTTCTACTTGAAGGATTTTCTCCACTATTTCCAAATAGTTTCTACAACAAGTATTCTTCACCTCTCCAGGCTACAAGTATTGCTTTCTTGCCAAGCTTCCTCAGGCTCTAACTCTATCACATGAATTTTTCTGAGATATTTCTAACTCACTATATGTGAGGGTATGAAGGTTTAAGATCTACTGAATATTTTTACAAATATTCAACCTTGAGAATTACAGACTTTTGCTTTACAACAAGAATATGAGCTTTGAATATCTTGTACTTGATCAAATGGCAAAAGTTTAGCTAGCAAGATTGTGCAGGCAAGAGTAGTTTTTTTCCCCAGTATCTGAGGTCTCAATTCATAGTGACCTTCTTCTTCTCTTGTAATTCTTCAACGGTTACTTTGAATAGTCCCGTTTAGAGATAGCATTAAATACATGATATCCGTTGAGACTGATAGCTTGATTTCGACCATGTTGAAAAGCATCCTTGGTTATCATAAAATCACAAAATGGAGGCTCACTGTTCTGAGCAATTGTACCTTAAAAATTTCTTTCCTCCTTTGTGTATAACCCAGCTTTTGTTCAGCAATAAAGATATCATCGTACAGATCGTTTTGCAATTCCAATCGTACTATTTACTTTTTGTATTTCCTTGATAGTACTATGAACTTTCTCAAAGAAAACAAGACATTAATCGGATAAAAACAAATGGGAAGAATAAATATCAATCATTTGAAATAAATTCATCGTGGACCAGATTCCATTAAATCATTTTCAAGGTAGTAAAGATATAGAACATATAGAACCGTCTACTTAGTTTTAAGAATGCTTCTACACAAGATTTTATTCTGCTCGTCCACTGATGTGGCAGAAGCGCTCGTCTACACAAGTCTTTGGACTTGCTAAGTCCTTAGAGAAACTCCGTCCAATGATGTGGCACCATGGACTTCTACTGAATTTTAGTTAGGCACTATGAATGTATACTTGAGTTTCAAAGATAGCACTTGTCTGCTGACGTGGCAAGATGGACGCGCTTATTTTCAAGTCTTTGGACTTGTTGTTCCTAACAAGTTATTTAGGTATTCATTTATAGCCTCGTCTACTAAAGAAAACAACAAGGTTAGTTTACCACAGTTCTTGATCAACCCGTCTACAGGGTTGGACGCGTAATTTTCAGTTTGAACTTATCCCAAGTTTATTTTACTTATAAAAGCGTTCCTGCATAATTGAAAGCACTAGTTAGATCTCCACTAATACTTTGCCAAGCAAATTTAATCCTTTTGTTAACATCAAAACTTAAAGATTATTAAATCCAAAACCACTTTGGTTCTAACAGTTAGATCACTTAATTAAAGACTAATTAAGATGGTTAAGTCGGTAACCGTTGGGTTACCTCACGTTGATGAGTTGTACCATGGTGCTTTTGACCAAGCAACCTTGACCCCGCGGTTTTGGGTCTAAGGTGTTGTTAATGTTTTACCTTGGCAGCCGAGAGTTTGCTCCAAGAGGGCCTTGACCCGATTGGGTTTAAGGTGTTGCGGTAGATTCTGCTGCGGTCGATTACGCTAGTTAAAGGTTTTGCGGTAGATTCCACTGTTATCTTCGGTTGATTCCGTTGGAGCTAAGGTGGTGGCGGTTGCCATTGTTTGTTGTTGTGCCATATGCATAGAGCATTGGAGTTGTTGATGGTTGAGGGGGATGTTCAGCATAGGGGAGGTCGCCCGAGAGTACGGCGATCTGGTCATCCACGGTAGGAGTAGATTCTTCGTGCGCCCCCGTGATGAGACATCCGTTGGTTTGTTGTGTTGACTGTCCGAGGAGTAGATTCTCTGGCATTTAGTCGATTCTCAATGTGGATATTTAACTCCGAAGTCGTTCATCCTGAGTTAGTTTGGATCCACATGCATGTTGGAGTAGTGGAGTAGTGTTGCATTGCACTGCATAGCATACTTGGTTGATATGATGTTGATTGGATGTTGTTATATATATATATGTTGATGTATGTTATGATGGTCCTATGTTGTATGTTTTACCTTGCTTCTTATCTCCATGCCGTATATGTTTACATGATTCTTACTCCTCGTTCTTTGTTTGTTTGTTTGGCTTGATTGACACCCTGCAAAGGATGACCAATAGTCAGGAGATGAGTGACTCTGAGGAGCCACCACTCATAGTTTCCCCTTATGTTTAGTTAGTTCAGTTGTATTTCGAGAATTTCATTCCGGAACGGTCATACCAACTCTGTTGTGACATCGGGTTGGGTTATGTTGTTTATCTTTTGGTTTATTTGTTTAAAACTTGTTTTTATTTCCGTGATTTGTGAACTCGTTCATGTGGGACCTTTCTACCAATGGACAAATATTTTATTTTAAAGGTTTATTTTATTCAGTAAATGTATGTTTGGTTTATATCTTTGTCCTTTAATACTTTATAACATGCAGGGTAGCAGGGTGTCACAACAAGCATCACAGAATAAGCAAACATAAATAACAATCATCCTCGAGACATATTCTCATCCACTACCCTTCCCACTCATGCAACTGATTCGGTATGATGACGTGGCCACCACTCAATCCTGTCACACATCCCTCGTCTGATTAGGGATATTAGTCGGTCATCCAAGCGGCGTGTCCTCAAACCTCGGCGCACACCCCAGTTCCCGTTAGGGTGCTCATTCATAGAATGAAACTAATTCCCCATCTCCAGTGGAAAATAGTCGCACATTCACAAATATATCACAACTCTAGTTGGAGCATCTCGGCAAAGACTACGAGAGTATCACGGTAGTCTTCCTCATAACCTCAGCGTGAGGGCACTCACCCGTGACATCCGGTATCCGTAGTCGAATACTCTGACCTCGTGTGTTCCACCCACATGGCTGTGATCAACACAATGCATCTCAATGAGTCTCATTGACTCGTATCGGGTCATAACCTAGTGCCTTAACCTTTCATCACAATCTCAAATAATTTCTCATATCGCATCACATAAGCTCATCACATATAAAATAATATTTTATTAGGCTAGGCACATCCAAGTCATAATTCTCACTCTCCCCCAACATGCATCTCTCCAGAACAATATATGTCATCACCTAGATGCCAACTAAGCACGCAATAACAATTATAGCATGTTATCATACAAGCATGTTACACATATTAAAATAATATTAAAATATTCATATAATCACTATTAGCCAATTAACACATTAAGCATGTTAGCACAAACAACACATAACAAACACTTCAACGGGTAAAATACACAACCTCGAGCAATATGAAATTAACCTAATAGTGATAAACCTACAATCCCCATATCATCACTGGTACCACGGAGTAGTCACCAATGTGATATTGACATTGTCGATTACTCACTCATTAGTAGGGTCTAGGTCGCCCTACACCATTATTGTAAAATATACTACTTAGTCATTTCCGACGGTAGGTGGCTTCTTTCTACCACCTGAGCAACACATCACTAGCTCCGAGACAACGAAATGAGCACCTTCACTTCCTTCCCAATTCTGTCACGCACAGATATAGCACCCTCGGTGCTCCAAAAATTCACCTGGACACAGATATGAAGCACACATCACTGGTAACCCTAATATGAAAAACAACTTGAATCCGATAACCGAGTAAGGAGAAAACCTCAATATCGGTATAAAAAGGACATAGACTTACCATAGCCTAAGTGAGAAAAGAAAGATAGGGTTAGGAATTAGATGTTGCCATGAACACAGTGATGTATTCGGTTTCGCGATAGGACGAACAGATCGATCGCACTAAGCTCGAGAAGCTAAACTCTCTTCTCTGTCCTTTACTCCCACTCTCTGCTGCTCGTTGATATTTATGTCTTAAAGGTGAATAAAGAAGTCTTTTTTTTCTTTTTTGGTCATTGCATGTATATATCTCACCCCAAAAATAAAGAAGTCTTTTTTTTTCTTTTCTTTTTTGGTCATTGCTTGTATATATCCACTTATATATATTTTATTGTAAAATAATTAATTGCTCATATTTTTATCATATTTTCTATTGGTATCAAATTATTGTCACAACTATAAATCACAACGGGGACGACGATAAAAAGATTGTTTTAGGAAAAGAGTATAGTCGCCACCAATTCTATTTATTTAGGTAAAAATTGGAAAACCTTTAAAAAAATGGTCTTTGGAACCAAGTTGAGTTCGGAAGTCGATTACAAGGGAAAGATAGAGAATTAACCCCGCAACACCCCCTCCGTTAAAAAAACGGTTACCCAAATTAGTTGCGTAAATAATAAATAAATTTCAAAATATTTATTTTTACCCCAAATTTATTTTTGTTATAAAAAAGGACCCAACCTATTTTTTATTTATTTATATTGTCAACATTTGATTTGGGCCAATTAACTAACCCATAACATAAAAAAAAACAATTTAACCATGCATGGTAAAAAAAATGAATAAATGAACCAAAAATAAAGGAAATAAATTAAAATGGCTTAATATACAAAACCTAGAGCCGTCTTTCTCTCTCATTAACGTGTGTATTTCGATCACTTTGATTTTCTCACATTTGTATGAATTTTGCCATGTTATGCTATTAACCTGGGTGCTGTGAGTTTGTTCGCAGATTCACCTCCGGTCACTTTGATTTTGTCACATTTGTAGGGATTTTGCCGTGTTTGCTGTGTTATGCTATGGGTGCTGTGAGTTTGTTCGCAGATTCATCCTTCGATTCATTACACATTCAATCAAGACTTGGACATCAATGTTATAGATCCGGAGGCATGGGTTTTCCGATCACTTTGATTTTCTCACAATTGTAGGGATTTTGCCGTGTTTGTCGTGTTATGCTATTAACCTGGGTGCTGTGAGTTAGCCGTGTTTGCTGTGTTATGCTACGAGTGCTGTGAGTTTGTTCGCAGATTCATCCTTCAATCCATTACAAATTCAATTGATTTTCTCACATTTGTAGGGATTTTGCCGTGTTATGCTATTAACCTGGGTGCTGTGAGTTTGTTCGCAAATTCATCCTTCGATCCATTATAGGTTCAATCAAGACTTGGGTATCAATGTTATAGATCCAGAGACATGGGTATTCCGATCACTTCGATTTCTCACATTTATAGGGATTTTGCCGTGTTATGCTATGAGTTTGTTGGCAGATCCATCCTTCGATCCATTACAGATTCAATCAAAACTTGGGCATCAACCTTATAGATCCAGAGACATGGGTATTCCGATCACTTCGATTTCTCACATTTATAGGGATTTTGTTGTGTTATGCTATGAGTTTGTTGGCAGATTCATCCTTCGATCCATTACAGATTCAATCACGACTTGGACACTAACGTTATAGATCCGGAGGCATGTGTATTCCGGTCACTTTGATTTTGTCACATTTGTAGGGATTTTTCCGTGTTTGCCGTATTATGCTATTAACACGGGTGCTGTGAGTTTGTTCGCAGACTATAGTTCGATCCATTACAAATGACTTGGGCATTAAGATTCGATATATTTTACCAATTTAAATGAATGAATGAATATATTTTTTTAGAAAAAAAATAAAATAAAAATGGCTTTAGCAGCTAGTAATTTATCAGAAGACGGGGAGGGAGTTAAGTTACAAGGGTTAAGACAAAACAACAAAGAGCCACCACCTTGACCCTTCAATTGTGCGATGGCGGGTAGAGCAAGAGCTGGCCGGAACGGCGGTTTCCAGCGAAGATCGAGGCAGAGGCAGAGGCGGGGCGTGGCGGATCTGGACCTGGGCTCGCGCTTAGGCGTCGATGGAGAAGAAAGACAACTCCTTCAAAGAGCCGATTATGCTCATATGGTACAAATACAGGGCATTTTTTAATGGCAGGGCCTGGTTTCCAGGCCTGCCATAAATAATGATCATCCTTAGTTGGAATTGCCGAGGATTGGGTAACCTGAGTGCAATTCCATCACTTAAAGATCTTACCCAATCTCACAAACGAGATGTTATTTTCCTTTGTGAGACTTTAGTTCATGCTAGAAAAATTGAAGAGTTGAAGATGAAGCTGGGTTTTTCTTGTTGTCTAAGTGTTGATAGAGAAGGTAGAAGTGGAGGTTTAGTTGTCCTTTGGAAGGATCATTTAAAAATTCAGGTTATTAATTTTGCTCGTAATTATAATAATCTGGAAGTGGATGAAGGTGATCAGAAAAAGTGGAGGTTAACAGGATTTTACGGTCTCCCCGAAAGTACTAGAAGAAGGGAATCATGGAATTTAATTAGATCTTTGGCCAGCATGTCTGACCTTCCTTGGTGTATTATTGGAGATTTTAATGATCTCCTAGCTCACGAAGAGAAAAGAGGAAGGGTGGAGCGTGTTCAATGGCTTATTGATGGTTTTCGGAATGTCGCCTTGGATTATAATTTATCTGATATTTCTTTGGATGGGTACCCCTATACTTGGTGTAAAGCTAAGGGTAGGCCAAATGAGATCGAAGAACGACTTGACCGAGCCATGGTTACTCCATCATGGTGGAGCTTTTTTCCTAATGCAAAGCTTACAAATCTTGTAGCTTCAATTTCTGACCATATTCCCATTCTTCTTATCACTGAAAATCAGCCTAGTCGTTACTTTGTGCCTAGAAGATTCAAGTTTGAGAATCATTGACTGGTAGAGGAGGACATTGAAGAAATAGTAAAGCATAGTTGGCCAACTGCAACCTCAATTATTGTGGAGCAAAAATTGGAAATGTGTGCCAGGAACCTTGATGAATGGGGCCGTAACCTAAAGCCATCATTCAGGATGGATATAGCGCAGTGCAAAAATAAAATGATGGAGCTGAGACACAGAATCGATCGCACAGGTATCAACCATTTTTTGGCATTGAAAAATCGCTTAGCAAAATTGGTGGCCCAGGAAGAAATGTATTGGCGTCAAAGAGCAAAGTCACATTGGCTCAAAGGAGGTGATTCTAATACTAAATTTTTTCATGCATCTGCTTCATCTAGAAAGAAAATAAATTCTATTGATTCTTTGATGGATGATCATGGAAATTCTGTTACTTCTCAAGAGGGCTTATGTGATCTAGCTGCTAATTATTTTATGAATCTTTTTGAGAGAAGTAATAGTGATGTGGATTATGTTATCAATCACCTGCAAAGGAAACTTAATGAAGAGGATAATGCTCTCCTTTTAGCTCCATTTTCTGATGATGATTTCAAATATGCTACTCTTAATATGCATCCTGACAAATCCCCAGGTCCTGATGGTCTTAATGCAGCTTTTTACCAGCATTTTTGGAATATTTGTGGTGCTGATGTTATCACTGCTTGTAGGAAATGGTTGCAGGATGGTTCTTTGCCTCATGATATTAATGATACTAATATTGATCTGGTTCCTAAATGCGAGCATCCCACTACTATGTGTGACCTTAGGCCAATTTCGCTTTGCAATGTTATTTACAAAATTTTATCCAAGACTCTTGCAAATAGATTGGCTATGGTTATTGCAAAGTGTGTGTCAGAAGAACAGTCTGCTTTTGTCTCAAGTAGATCTATAGTGGATAATGCCTGATAGCTACTGAGTCGCTCCATTATATGAAATGTAAGAAGAGAGGTGTCTCAGGTGATGTTGCTCTAAATCTTGATGTGAGTAAAGCTTATGATCGTGTTAGTTAGGACTATCTGCATGCTGTTATGATTAAAATGGGTTTTAACATTCAGTGGGTGAATTGGATGATGATGTGTGTGTCTTCTGTTCAATATTCGGTCCTTATGAATAATGAGAAAGCAGGTTCAGTTATTCCAGGTCAGGGCCTTCGCCAGGGTGATCCGTTATCTCCTTATCTCTATATTCTATGTACGGAAGGTTTGTCCTCTCTTATTAAATCAGATGAGAGAAGTGGTTACATTCATGGTATCAAAATTTGTAGGAGAGCTCCTATTGTATCTCACCTTCTTTTTGCGGATGATAGTCTTTTATTCATGAGAGCAGTGGATCAAGAAGTGGAATTTGTGAAAGATTTACTTCATAGATACGAGCTGGCATCGGGGCAAGAAATTAATTTTGATAAATCTGCCATGATTTTTAGCAACAATGTCCAGCAACAAAGGCGTCGATCGCTTGCTGGAATTTTGGGTGTGTAAGAGAAAACCGATGTTGGTAATTTACCTTGGAATCCCATCCCTTATTGGCAAAAATAAAAGGCAAAATTTCCAATATATTAAGGACCGTATTTGGAAAAAGGTTAGCTCTTGGAAGGGGAAGACATTATCTATGACAAGGAGAGAGGTTTTGATTAAATCAGTGGCCCAAGTTATTCCTGCTTATTGTATGAGTATGTATCTTCTTCCTCCTTCTCTTGGTGATGAAATACAAAAAATGCTAAATTCCTTCTGGTGGGGTGCAAAAAATGGAGAAAATAAAGGAATTAAATGGTTGTCTTGGGATAAACTTTCTATGCCTAAAATATGGGGTGGTCTTGGTTTCCGTAATATGTATGCCTTTAACTTGGCTATGCTAGGCAAACAAGCTTGGAAATTTGTAGTGCAACCTGATGCTCTTGTGACTAAGATCTTTAAAGCCAAATATTTTTCACATGGTGACTTCTTGGATGCAGACTTGGGACATAATCCCTCTTATTCTTGGAGGAGTATATGGATGTCCAAGGCTTTGGTGAAACAAGGAGTGAGATGGAGCATTGGAAGTGGTGACACAATCCCTTTGTGGGATGCCCCTGGTTACCTGATGGGGAGAGGATTTCTTGTCCCATGGGGTTACCTTTTGAATTTCAAAATCTAGTAATTAGTGATTTATGGATCCATGGTCTAAAATGTTGGAACCAACCCCTTATTGACAGTTTTCTACCTACTCACCTAGCACAAAAAATTTTAAACACACCTCTTAATGAGCTAGTGAGTGAGGATAGAATTATCTGGGGACCTAGTAACAATGGGCTTTACTCAGTTAAAACTGCATATCAAGCTGCTTTGAATAATCTTGCAGATACGAGTCATTTGAAAATAGATGGAGATTGGTCCCTGATTTGGAAGCTCAAAGTGCCACCTAGAGTGAAGTTTTTTTATGGAGAGCTTGTAGGGATTGTCTGCCTACTAGAGTCCAACTTTAGTATAAAGGAGTTAGCTGCTCAAGCACTTGTGTTTTCTGTGAACAAGAGTATGAAAATATTTGGCATATTTTGATTACTTGCAATATTACACTAGTGGAAAATATACATTAGACGGTAAAGGTTTACGTCAGTTAACCAAAAGCTAGACGTTAAAAAGGAGGCGGTGGCAGTTTTGTAAATATCAGACTTCATTAATTCAATTTTAACGTCAGTTGTTTTAATGACTGACGTTAAAAGTGAAGTGACTCACTTTTAACGTCAGTTCAATAAAGAACTGACGTTAAAAGTGAACATTTTAACGTCGATTCGATAAAGAACCGACGTTATAAGTAAGTCTCTTCACTTTTAACGTCAGTCCCTACATCAACAGACGTTAAAAGTTATTTTAATAATTTTTTTTATCTAGTATACGATTCCTTCCGCATTGCCTTCCTCAAAATTTCAGTTTCACATGAATTGCTTTGATGTTTTCTTTTTCTTTTTGAAAACTAAAATATATGTGCGAAGTATAAGTTGAATCAATAACCCAAACCGGATCTCATTCATGAAGTGTAATACGATGATCGATACAGAAGATTGAAAGGGTTTAAAATCCTATAAAAAGTTACATTGAAAGGGTTTAAAATCCTAAACATTAAAGCTACAGCCCATCAGAGAGTTTTATGAAATATGCCAAAGGGAAAACTATATATACTCCGAAGACCTCGTAAAACCGGGGGCATGAGAGAGCTCAAGAGAGAGGCAAAAACAGGTGCACCGAGATCCGTTTCAAGCAAAGGCAGTGGTTCCGAGAGACTTGCAAGACGGTCACTTGCTGCCAAAGCTGAGGTTTTGGAACTGTGACCCCCGAGCACCTGATTAGCCCTCCAGCAGCTGATTCTCCGAAAGGTGATAAGGTGAGCAACTCACACAATGTAATTTACTCAGACTTATCACCCATGCAATGTAATTTACTCAAACTCGAGAAGTTGTTTGACCATTAAGACAAAGACCTTTGAGTCTAGGAATAGGAAGAAAGAGTGATGAAATTAATCTCACTACAGAGCCATATTGTGAAGCAGAAAATTAAAAGGATGGAAGGAAGCTATTTATAGGAGCAGGGGATGAAGTTACTAAGCTATTCTGATTTTGTTGAAAACTTACCTATAAACTTAATGCTCATTAAGAGGATTGAGTTACAAGGTGCATGGGTAAGTAGCACAATGCGATCAAAGGAATGAATGTTTTTGCAGATATCTATACACTTTTAACGTCGCTTTTTAAAAAAGCGACGTTAAAAGTGTTTTTAATAAAAATATTAATTGTTAACGCTGAGTTTTTATACAACTGACGTTAAAAGTTTGATTTTTACTTCAGTTAAATAAATAGCTGATGTAAATAATCCTATATATTATACACGTGCAGAATGAATATTGGAAATAATGTAATTAATATACGGGAACTTGGCAGTCATCAAATAAGTTGACGTTAAAAATAAGGTGGTGGGTAAACTATTTGCGTCAGTTCTATAAATAACTGACGTAAATAATTATGAAACTCATTTCATTGGTTGTCATATCCCTGTTGTCCCTCTTAACGCAGATCACTCCATATAGTACTGCAGTTTATTTCTAAACCTTTTTTTTATACAAGTTTATTTTTATTTTTTATTAATTAGCTTGAATTAGTAAACAAATTATTGTGCAAATTAAAATAAATAAACACTTAACATAAAACAAGTTATATGTATAATCAAATCGTATGACATTGAAGCGATTCATAAGTTAAAATTACATGATTAAAAGATAAAAAATTTCTGCAACATAGCCCTAAAATATAAAAAAGTTTCTGCATCAACATCATTTTCTTCTCAGTCCTGTCATCAGAAACTCCAATGGATGCATCACCTCCCTCACTTGAATTCCAAGATGCAAAGTAAATCCTCAGTCACTAGCAGCGAAAGCAAAGTGAAATGGATCTTTGCATCTTTCTTCTTCAGTGGAGTTCCTTGATGCATCATCTTGAATCCACAATCACTTGCTTCCAAAGCAAAGTGAAAAGGATGACGGGGATGAAATAAAGTGAGAGAATCACATTACGTGATTCACCCAACCTTAATATCCATGCAATGTAATTTACTCAAACTCAGAAGTTGTTTGACCATTAAGACAAAGACCTTTGAGTCTAGGAATAGGAAGAAAGAGTGATGAAGTTAATCTCCACGACAGAGCCATATTGTGAAGCATAAAATTAATTAAAAGGAGATGGAAGCTAGGAAGCTATTTATAGGAGCAGTGGATGAAGTTACTAAGTTATTCTGATTTTCTTGAAAACTTATCTATAAACTTAATGCTCATTAAGAGGATTAGGTACAAAGGTGAATGGGTAAGTAGCACAGTAGTCAAGGGAATGAATGTTTCTGCAGAAACTAATAAACCTTTAACGTCCGTTGTGTAATACAACTGACGTAAGAAGTTGTGAGTGTTTTTAACGTCAGTTTCTTAATACAACTTACGTTAAATATATGACATTTAACGTCAGTTATTACTAACAACTGACGTAATAAGTGTGAGAGTTTTTAACGTCAGTTTATTAAGACAACTGACGTTAAATATATGATCTTCAACGTCAGGTTTTACCAAAAACTGACGTAAAATGTTGTTTTATTTTAATTATAACGTTTACCCCCGCGCGCCTTCTCCACTTATCTACGTCTTTTCTCTTTTCATCACGCTCAACCCTCACTCTCGCTCTCACTCTACCCTAATCGCGCGCTCATCTCCACCACAACCACCGCGAGGGCTTCTTCGCCACCACCGTGAGGTACACTCTTAACCCCTAACTCTGTCTTTCCCGCTCCTTCTTTGCAATAACTTGACATCTCTCTTTCCCCTGGCCTTCCCGCGCACTAACTCTCCTTGTCCCTCTGCTCTCAGTAACCACATCGAACGTTGGCCACCACTCGAGCTTCCCCCCCACCACCACGCGAGCGCCTATTTCTGGTGAGTCTTTAATTAGGGCACATTTTTTTATTCACGGTTTTGAGTGCATGCATGTTGCTCTGCTGGTTTGAAACTGTAGTCTCAGTAGTTGAAACTTGAAACTGTAAGTTTGAGTTGTTTGGAAAGTCTCTATTTTTGGTTTTGAGTGTATGTTGAAACTGTAGTCTCAGTAGTTGTAACTTTAAACCGTGAGTTTGAGTTGTTTGGAATGTCTCTATTTTTGGTTTTGAGTGCATGTTGGTCTGCTGGTTGATCTGTCACAGCCGTGATGCTCATCACGGCTAGCCGTGATCGCCTTCGCCTATGAGGGTCTGGGTTCGATTGGCACGTTACGGCCGTGATGGACATCACGGCCAGGCCGTGACCAGTGCTTGGCAATGTTCAAAAACTATAGTTTTCAATCTCCCGTATTGTCCTTATATTGGATATATAGATGTTTTGTATATCTACAAGACATATCTAGTTATTTTTATTTATACTTCTGTATTTATTTTGAGTTATAACCTATGTTAATACATATATATTGTTTTTGAACAGGCATACATATGGATCAGTCGGATAGCCCACATGCACGGGAGGACACTGTTGGGGTTTCGCAGGACCCGATCACGCCTACGCCTGCTGATTCTAGTGTAAGTTTACATGCATGTTATATACTATCTTTAGTCCTTCTTGTTAATGTAAGTTTATAATGTTACAACCCTCTATTTTATCATTTTTTTTGTCCATACAGACATCACAAGCTCATAGGAAACGGGGTAGAGGAGCCACCTCGTTGAAGAAACTAGAGAAGGACAGGCAGAGCGGACAGAAGCTTGAGGTGTCCTTCGATGCTAATCTAAATGCCCAGGGACCCCGTGCTAAAGAATTTAATAAGTGGGTGTTTCTACAAGCGAAGCAAAGACGTAAGCATCAACTACAACCACCTTGGAATGACGTTCCACGAATGTTAAGGATCGGATTTGGGAGGCTATCACGGTATTTTACATTTACATTCGTTTGATTTACATTATTAGATAATTATCCGAGTTATAATCCATCCAGTTGTTATATATGTATCTAATGTGTAGGTAGCTTTGACTGTGCCAAATGACGAGGATCATCGTCATAAATGTATGAAAATGGCATCAAAGCGTTGGAATGGGTTCAAGCATGATCTTACTAGGTACTATCTATCTGGGAAGAAGCGGCTTGATAAAATGTTCTCGGATTATCCCTGGATTGATCAGGATACTTGGGATATGTTTGCCAGGAGTCGACAGGATGAAGAATTTCAGGTTGGTTGATTAAGTTAATTTTGTATGCTTATTATAGATCATTTAACTATATTTAATTATGTGTTTTTGTTTGAATAGGCTAAGGCAAATAAGGGTCGGCAGAATCAGGCGAAGAACGTCCACCGCCACACCATGTCTCAGGGTGGGTACCATACTCGGATCCAGCAGATGATGGCGGATAGGCTGAGGGCGAAGCAGGAAGAGCACTCTGCTAGGATTGAAAGAGGAGAGGTGCCTGAGGGCACACCATCAAGTCCTCCGTCGGACATCGACCGCGAGGATGTCTGGTTAGCCGGCCGCATGACAAAGGCGGGATCTTTTAAAGTTGATGCCACTCGCGAAGTGGCAGATAAGATTGTAAGTAAATAATTAACTTGATTTCAATTGATATTTGTATAGATATTTGCAACACTTTTCACTTGCACGTTTTTTCATTTTTTTCATTGTAGATGGATCTTAAAGCAAAATCCTCCCAGGGCGCATTCGTCCCTTCTGGACGGCAGGACGTCTTGATGACTGCTCTAGGCAAGAAAGACCATCCTGGTCGGGTTCTCGGTGTTCCTGGGAACGTGACCATCAAACAATATTATGGCAAGTATGCTTCACGAAAGCGGGTGGTCAATGAAGCATCAATTTTGGCTGACATTACTCGGCACCTCATGACCAACCCAGATATTACAACACATCTGATGCAAGGCTTAATAGCCAACCCAGAATTCAAGCAGGCGCTTGCCAGAGAGCTTTCCTCCGTCGGTACATCCCAGGACACCGCAAGGCTTGCCAACGCTTCACATGTGAGCACAAAAGAGAGTTTTAGTAGGGCACATGTGGAGGACGATGAGTTGGCAGCTAGGGAGCGGGAGTTGGAAGTCCAGCGCCATGAGCATGAGTTGGAAATGAAAAGGCGTGAGCTTGAGTTGGACTCCAAACGACGTGAGCTCGAAATGTTAGCAAAGGTATTTATTCATTATTAATGTCCAAAATAGTCAAATAATTACTTGTGTTTTTTTTAATTATCAAAAACTTATATATTTTATTTTTCCTAAACTGAAGGCCAAGTCGACGTCGGTGTCGCTGTCACCTATCACTCGTTTGTTCTCACTTGGTGAGGATTATGCGTTTGAGATTTTTGCATGTCCATTGGAGCACGATGGATGGGTGGCACGCCCAAATCAAGAGAGGATATTTTCCTTCGTTGGTGACGATCTCGGGAACGCCTGCAGAAATAACGTCTGGATGAACAGCAATGTCATCAGTCTCTGGTGCACGTAAGTTAATTTTAATTTTATAACTTATTTATTTTTGGTATTTTTCCATTTAATAATTTATTTTAATTTCAATATATATATATATATTATGTAATTAACATCCACACCCTTTTCATATCTTAGGTATCTCCATCGTCTTCAGCTTGATAAGGGCGTTGCATCAGTTTACGGTTTCTTAGATCCGTCAATCCTTCTGCCCGAGTTCTTTGTTGGCGATGCATTGAGTAAATACATAGGGAAGGTGTTGGGAGACAATCCGAAAGAATTATATCTGGCTCCCTACTGTATGGATGACCATTGGCAGTTGTTGGTACTTCACCCGTCTAGGCATACTGTCATATTCTTCTGCTCTCTCCACCATGATCCGCCACCGAAGGTGGTGGAAGCTGTAAATATGTAAGTAACTAATCTTAAATTTAATTTAAGTTTTAATATCAGTTGTTTTTAGTTTATTACACACATGATAAATGAGTTTGTTAATTGATCGACATGATTATTTGTTTATGATAGCGCCGAAAGGCGAGTAGCATAAGTTGCGCCAACGGGAGAAGTAGGACTTCTAAGGCTAAAGCAAATCCTGTATGGAACATCCTCAAGGTTTGGTAGTTTATTTATCAAATAATTATTATTATAATTACTAATTTATGTGTATATTCAACTGACGTTGAAATTAATTTTGCTGGTAGTCTCGATTTCAACCTGACAGTTAGTCGTGCGGCTATTATGTGATGCTTCATATGCTGAACATAGTCTCCGCATCTATTACGGATGGATGGAAGAAGGTAATATTTAAACAACTTGTTAAATTATATATTATAGTTTTGAAGATGACTTGCATTGATGTTATTGTTATTATTTGAACGTGTCTAGGCATTTATCGACCAATCGCCTATTCAAGAAGATGAGTTAAGAGACTTGAGGATGCGCTTCGCTGAATTCTTCTTCAAGTATGCGGCTGAGAAAGGAATTGACAACATACCTCCGCACTACTAAGATAAATAGTTTTTTTGTTAGACTTTAGAAACTAATTAATAACATGTATATATATATCCTTAGATAGTTTTGTTTTTTAGACATTGGAACTAAAATTTATTTATATATATACATGGGTTTTGGTTTTAAGTCCCCCATTGTTCAATTTTCCTTTGCAATTCTGTAATGTGTGTGATATTCTGTGTTACTGGGACTGAATGCAGGGATAGCTGAGGGGAGTGATATTTTAAAACTGAATTTAAAAAAAAACTTATTAACGTCAGTTGTATCAAACAACTGACGTTAATAGTATTTTATAAAATATACAGTACTCTACTAACGTCAGTTGTTTATTACAACTGACGTTAAAATTAAACCTTTAACGTCAGTTCTTTAAAACAACTGACGTTAGTTTTAACAAAATCAAAGTCCGTTGTATTAAAGAACTGACGTTAATAGTTTTAGTTTAACGTCGGTTTTGTTAAGGAACTGACGTTAATAGTGTTATATTTAACGTCAGTTCTCAACTGACGTTAAAATATTAACTATTAACGTCAGCTGTATTTACGTCAGTCAGTATTCTGACGTAAAAAATCAATTTTAACTGACGTAAAAAGCACTTATTGCACTAGTGTTAGCAAAGAATTTTAGGTGAGACAATGAATCTGGGATTTTATTTTTCCTCAACTGCAGGTTACCCAGAATTTTCGTGAATTACTCTTCACTGTCCTTAGTTCATTGGATGTGGATAGGAGGGTGGCATTTGCGATGTCCCTTTGGGCCATTTGGAGCGCAAGAAATGATAAACTCTAGGAGGGAAGGGCACCAACATTGGATGCTATTATTCATAGATCCTCCAATTTTTATCTGGATTGGAAGCATGCAAATTCACCAGGCACTCAACTTCAAAGTGCTGGACGCAATTTGGGTGCTACAACATGGGAAGTTCCACCTCCAGGTTACTATAAATGTAATGTTGATGTAAGTTTCTTTGAATATGCAGGGAAAACAACTTTTGGTATGTGTATTAGAGATGATCATGGTGCTTTTATTCAAGATAGGACTGATTGGGTGCCCTCTTGTCTCCCAGTTCTTGAGGGGGAAGCCATGGGTCTTCTCAAAGCTATTCAATGGGTCCAAGAGTTGAATTTAGACCATGTTATTTTTGAGCTAGATTGCCAAGTAGTGGTCAACCATGCCAAATCTCCTAAAGTTGACATCTCCGAATATGGAGTAACTATTAGAGCATGTTATGACTTTCTTTGTTCTTTTCCAAACTTTGGGATAAGTTTTGTCAGGAGACAAGCGAACAGAGTAGCTCATTCGTTAGCTAGGGCGACTCTTTTCACTGCTGGTCCCCGTATTTTCTATCATGTTCCCCCTTGTATTATTGCTTTGATCGCTAATGAGATTCCTTGAGCTTCTTTTCTCAAAAAAAAGTGACTAATTGTTAATTTAGTGGATTTTAGTGAATTAGTTAGTATGTACAAAATCTTGGTTAAGGAAGCTTATTGTATGAACAACGAGTTACCCATCTTGATATACCCATTAATAAAGTGCAACACGACATTAACCAGATGTCACCATATTATCATTTTTTGTTGTCCAACTCTACCCTGTCTTGCTCTTTATATGGCAAAAGTCTTTTCTATCTGCAATCGGAACAATCCATACATGGGTCCCTAATATTAGAGAAATTTTATCACCCTCAATTTATACTTGCACATCAACTTCATATGTTATTGAAAATAGGGGAGTTCATATCTAATCCAGTCCAAAAGAATATCGGAAATCCATATAAAAAACCGAAGATCGAAACAACAAAGTTTTTTTTTGGGAATTTCTGATCTTATTTTGTGAAAAATTATCGGATCGGATCTGTTCTTTGATTCTTTTTTTTGAAATCAAACCAAGCTGAACCGAATTGCATATATAATATGTTTATTCCACTTTTTACATCGTTTTTATTTGTTCTTTTTCCCTAATAATGCTTGTAGTTTGATGTGATGCAATTTCCTATTATTTTTAATGTTCCAAACATAAAATTGATACATGTTAGCTCATAATGTTTTATTTTTTAGTATATATATTATTTTTATTTAAACTTATTTTAAATTTATTGTGTTGGTAATAACCAAACCATCTAATCCAAATCGCTTTTAATAAGACTGAATTGGTTTGAATGTAATATAGTAATCAATTCAATCCAAAGTTTCAAACTGAACAACAACTTGTTTTTTATTTATTTATTTTGGATTGGATGACTTTTTAGTTCAAATCTGATCCAAAATGATCCGCGAATACTCCTAGTTGTAAATTAACTCACACTTGCCATTAACTTTTATTTAAATTCATTAAAAATATACTTATCTTGCATCATGTAAAATCGAGTTATTAAATGTTTTGGAGATATTTGGCCAACAAGCAGATTTTCAATTTTTTTCATTTTTTCAGCTGTTATTGTTGTTGTTGTTGTTGTAGTTAGTTATCCTCATTTTCAAATTCATAAAAGGAAGTCTTTGTAAAATTTGCATTAGAGTTATGATATAAACCCATTATGATGAATACTAACTCATTATAACCATATTTCTCAAATGAATACAAACAACTTATAAAATAAGAAATTTATATTGAAAATCCCCACAATTATTTTTGTTGCTAATGCACTCATAATCATTAGCATTTTAAAGAGAAACGAGTACAATAGAAACTATGTTGTTTTACATGTCTTGACTGTGAATATGTTGTTTTACATGCCTATGTTCATAATATGTCCATTATGTTTATGTTGTTGTTGTTAAAATGAACCTGATGATATGTTGATGGTTGCTATTGGCATAATGTTGTTGGTTGAATGGTTGATACCATGATTGTGATGATAGTGTTGTTACTATATTGATAATGATGTTTAGTCCTAGAACATGTTGTTAACTGGCTTAGGATTAATAGAATTAATCCCTAAATTTAATCGGCTAAAATTGATGTTGAACTCTGCCTAGAACAGTACTGTCGTGCATTGAGCACGCCCGTGCTGAACAGGGAGCACGCCCGTGCTCCCAATTTGAATTCTGGAAAATGGCCGCGCATTCAGCACGACCGTGCAGCAGAGGAGCACGCCCGTGCAGCTGAGCACGATCGTACTCAAAAGGAAGCACGACCGTGCTCCACTTAAGTGGCAGCATGCCCGTGCTGGGGTCAAGCACGACCGTGCTCACGCCTCTGGACAGAATCTGAGATTAAGGGCTTAAAAAAGGATTTTTAACCTTAATCTCCCCCAACAATGATGATGACATAATTAATCAATGATGAAGGTTAGATCACTTAATTAAAGACTAATTAAGATGGTTAAGTCGGTAATCGTTGGGTTACCGCACGTTGATGAGTTGTACCTTGGTGCTTTTGGCCAAGGGAACATTGACCCCGCGGTTAGGGTCTAAGGTGTTGTTGATGTTGTACCTTGGCAGCCGAGAGTTTGCTCCAAGGGGGCCTTGACCCGGTTGGATTTAAGGTGTTGCGGTAGATTCCTCTATGGTCGATTCCGCTGGTTAAAGGTTTTGCATAGATTTCTCTGTTATCTTCGGTTGGTTCCGTTGGAGCTAAGGTGGTGGCGGCTGCCATTGTTTGTTGTTTTGCCATATGCATAGAGCATTGGAGTTGTTGATGGTTGAGGGGGATGATCAACACAGGGGAGGTCACCCGAGAGTACGACGATCTGGCCATCCACGGTAGGAGTAGATTCTCCGTGCGCCCCCGTGATGAGGCATCCGTTGGTTTGATGCGTTGGCTATCCGAGGAGTAGATTCTCCGGCTTTGAGTCGATTCTCAATGTGGATATTTAACTCCAAAGTCGTTCATTCTGAGTTAGTTTGGATCCACATGCATGTTGGAGTAGTGTTGCATTGCACTGCATAGCATACTTGGTTGATATGTTGGAATATAAAATTTAGATATAAATTTTTACCAAAAAAATATAGATATAAATATATGTACATGTACATATAATATAACTATTTCGAAGACATAGAATGAAACGTAAAAAGGTTTAGGTATAGAATTAGAATATTGATCCAATGTATTAAAAAATAAGAAAAAATAAAGACATAATGGAAAAGACAACTTTTTATCGGGAGAGTATTGAGTAAATTCAAAAAATTTAGTGAATTGTTTTAATGCATCGAAAAAATAGAAAAATAAATACAGGGAATGGGACATGCACAATTGTTGGTGGATATGATGAAGGTGTAGTTAGAAACTTAGAACTCGGACTTCTCATGTGGCAAACTACAAAGTGCCTGGTTGAGTTAATTAGGAGATTGGGACGACAATAGAGTAAAATATATGGTAAGACTTTAAGGTTGCGTTTGATTCGCTAAAAACTGAGGGACTTGACAGGACAAAAATAATTGTCCAACGTTTGATTTAAAAAATGACCAAGGGACAACACAAATTAATGGATGATGGACTGGACAAGTACCCATAACTTTGTAACCCACCAAACCTCAGTACAACATTTTGTCCAGTGCCTAGAAAAAATAAAAAGACAAAACTATCCCTCTCTCTTCAAACTTTTCATTTTCTCAGTGACTCCTTCTCTTCTAAACTCTCCTCCAACACACTTATCTCTCTCACCTCCCAGTGCCACTCTCGTCTCTGACAAGGTATGTGTTTTCCACTTTGCACTGTACGCCCCATGTTTGTATCACTTTCCACTTTGCACTGAAATTTGATTATTTTTTTGGTTGTCCCCTTTTCTTTATCATTCACATGTTAGATGAACTTTCATCTACACTTAATAATATATATATATATATATATATATATATATATATATATTCTAAAGTAGGATGTAGCAACTCAGAGATGTGGAACATTGGAACTGGAGTACTGGACAGTGCCGTTTCAGACTATATGGCTTCTTTACTTTTTAAGATTCGCTGCATTTTGTTGTTTTGTGCCTCTCTTTTATTTTGTTTTGGTCCCCACTGAATATTTTATCCTCCATACCACATGTTTGTCCACAGTGCAGGTGAGGGTTTTATTATTTGTTTTAGTTAAGAGTGGGCAATGGGTCAAACAAAGAATGAGACTAGTCTAAAGTGTAGTTAGATAAATTATGTTTTTTTGAGGGGTGGAATTGAATACTTGTTGGTTTTTTTGTTTATAACTTGAATCTTGTACTATTTTGAAGTTCATATATGACATATCAACATATGTTTTTTGCTTATGTTATCTTATGTTACTTGTTTATATCATATTTTTTATTGATCATGTTACTTGTTTATATCATATCAACTTGTTTATATAATTTTTTTTATTATATTCTTACTTTTTTTTATTTTTTATTTTTTGTTATATAGTTGCAATGGATGATGAACACATTTTTTATTATCTTCTTGTGTGGAGGATGAATGTCCACATTGTGGCCATGTATGTTGCGGGTTTTTTCTTCTTAAATTTCATCTTGAGGAATGATTATGAGAGAAGAGCTTTGAATGAAAGAGCTTTAGCTAGGTATGAGTCGCGGAGGGATGTTTTAGACTTTATCATTAGTGCAAGTGATTCCCATTGCATATGGGAACTAAGAATGTGCAGAAACACATTTGCAAATCTTTGTGAGATTTTAAGAGTACGAGGAGGATTAGTGCAGCTTGGACAAGTGACCGTTGAAGAGCAAGTTGCAGTTTTTTTAAATGTACTCGCACCACACAAAGAATAGAAGTATCCAAATTAGATTCTCTAGATCGGAGACGGACAATTAGTAGGTACTGTCATAGAGTGTTGGCTGCAGTTTTAAGGTTAAGCAGTGACTTACTTGCCAAACCAGAACCGGTACCCCAAGATTGCACCGATGAAAGATGGAAGTGGTTTAAGGTAATGCAAAATTCAATAAGAAAAAAATGCATATAGTCACCTCAACATACTCTTGCGTTAAATTATTAATTATGTTTTAACCTGTGTTGAACTTTTAGGGATGTTTAGGGGCTTTAGATGGGACTTACATACCAGTCACACCACGTGCTTCCGATAGGCCTAGATATCGTACAAGGAAAGGTGGACTTGCAACAAATGTCTTAGGCGTTTGCACCAGGGGATATGAGATTTATATACGTACTAACCGGGGTGGGAAGGATCAGCTTCAGACTCGAGAATATTACGTGATGCGATAATCAGGCAAAATGGATTGGTTGTTCCAATTGGTATGACAAAATTAAACTTTTAATTTATGTTAATGCAAATACAAATAATGAATTATTGTAAACATTTTTAGGTTCATACTATCTCGTCGATGGTGGATACACTAATGGGGAAGGCTTTCTTGCCCCATATAGAGGTAGACGATATCATTTGCAAGAGTGGAGCACTGGTCGACGTGGACCTCAAAATCCTGAAGAGTTATTTAATTATAGGCATGCTAGAGCAAGGAATGTTATAGAGAGATGTTTTGGCCTCTTGAAGAAGCGATGGGCTATATTAAGAAGCCCATCATTTTATCCCATTAGAATACAATGTAGAATGATCCTTGCTTGTTGTTTATTGCACAACTTCATCCGCATGAACATGGCAATGGATCCAGAAGAATTTGCTCCATTTGCAGAAGATGAGGTACCTGTAGGCGAAGATCCAATCAATGTAGTTGGAACTGTTGAACCTAGCAACCAATGGACTCAAATGAGGGATGCACTTGCACAAGAAATGTTTACAGAGTTGAGGAATAGACATAGGCATTAGAGAAAAAGTATAAACTTATTGTGTTATATGTCATTGAATTTTGTTTCACTTATGAATGAAATATTTATTGTTATAATCTTTTGATTTTGTGGTATTTAGCCATGGAAAATGAAGGTGGGAATAATAATGAACAATCAAGGAGTAACATTAGAGCCAGGTGTAATTGGAGTGAACTTGAAGAGGAAACTTTACTCGCTATATTAGAAGAGATGGTGGTGGCTGGCAACAAAGGAGAGAATGGAACATTCAAGCCTGGAACTTATGAGGAAATTTGTAAAAGGATGAGAAATAAGATTCCTGGAATTGCTATAAATGCGAGGCAAGTTGTTAACAAGATGAAAAGGTGGTCAACAAAGCTTAATGATGTTGTTGACATGATGAACACCAGTGGGTTTGGATGGGACGAGACAAAAAAATGTGTCACTTGTGACAGCAGTCAAGTCTTATCTGACTATTCGGAGGTATTTAACTTGAAGTTTGTATAGTGCATTAATTTTTTATCAATATTTTAATTCATTTTGTAAGTATTTTGTTTTTTTTACTTGCAGAAACATCCTAAAGTTGGCAACCATCTCAATAAAGAGTTTAAAGAGTTTGAGAAGTTGCAAGGTATTTTTGGTAAAGATCGTGCAAATGGTCATGGGGCTGAGGGTTTTGTAGATGCGATGGAAAATGAAATTGGTGAGAACCAAGCTGGTGATGATGATGAAATTGGTGAGAACCAACATGATAATTCACCTGCTTCTATTGGAAATACTTCTGCTGAGCCACCTTCTAAACGACCACGTATTGCTCAATTGGCGACTAGATTTCTTGAAAGTTTTGATAGTAAAATGGATATGATGGCAAATGATTTTAAACAAGTTGTAGCCAAGCTTCCAGAACCTTCGAAGCCAGCTCCTTCAAAAAGAGACTTAGTTGAAGAGGTTAAGAAATTAGGATTAACTGAAGAAGAGGAAATTGACTTGGTCATAAGGTTTTCTCACAACCAACAATATGAAAAGTTCTTTTGGGAGTTTGAAGGCTCTCAAAGAATGTCTTTTGTGAGGAAGGTTATGAGAATGTGACGACGGATATGTGATTTCAAAGATGATATTTAGATGGTTTATTAGGTGGATGAGATTTTGATGATGATATTTAGATGGATTATAATTTGTGTTGATTAGGAGTTTATTTTGAATGTTATCAACAATAGACTTGTTTCTGGTTTATGAGTTTATCAAGCTTACATTTTGGATATTATTAATAATATACTCTTTTTAGTTTATGTGTTTATTAAGCCTTTTGGTTTATGTATTTTTTAGGCCTATGTTTAGAATATTAATAACAATAAACTTGAATTAAGAAAGCTTGTTGTTCAATATTTTAATGATTTAAAAAAGCTTGAACTTATATATTACCAAAAATAAATTTAATCTATATTTTTTAATAAAAATGTATAATTCGGAGGTAAATATAACAATAGGATAATTGTAAGATATAGTTAAAAAAATATAACGATAATAAACATTATTTTATATAACGATAAGTAGTAAAAAAATTAAAATTAAATCACTTTATTAATAAATTATAAATTATTTTTAATAATAATGATAATAAATTTTATGTTAAATAATAGAATAATTTAAAAACTTTCAAAATCTTGTTCTGTGCTCTTTCTTAGTGCAAACCAAACATTGGACAGTATAAAGGGTATTATCGTAAAGTTCACATTTTTTTGTCCAGTATATGAGCATATCAAACAAGTTACAGCACAAAATTACTTGTGCTGTGCATCGACCATCAAACAGCGTACAGTACAAAAAGTTGTCCTGTGACTTAGCTGCTTGTCCAGTACTGTTCTGTCCTGTCCTACCCTTTTAACGAATCAAACGTACCCTAAGACGATCCTAATACTCTCATTTCCTACATGTCACTTATCAATTTTCTTTTTATACTTTATGATCATTCTCATTACTTCTTCCATCAAAATAACAATTTGAATCTTCAATCGAATTTTTGTATTTTGGTTGTAGCCAAATAAGAGTTAGATTTGCAATTCTATGAGAAATTAAGCTTGCAGTAGTAAAAAGGACATAAAAACTTCAATGATATACAATATGATAATGTGCACTTTACTACTGGAAGCAATGCATCTGATTCAAGTCACACCCGACTTAGGCTTATTTTCCCTTATTTTTTATTTTTTTATTTTGCTTTTATGCAGGTTTCTACAAAAAGTGTTTTAGCCTTTGGTTTTTTTTTAAAGTTACAAGAAACATGTTGCATTATTTTTTTTGATGTTTTAACATTCTTTTCCATTTATTCTTTATCTATATACCAAACTTATATCTTGAATGGTTTTTGCTTATATAATGGTAGGATAAGAAATTGTGAATTTTCAATTTTTCTTTATTAGAGTGGACAATCATCATGGCTATTTTTTACTTATGTTCTAACTTTTTACATGAATGGTGATTATATTTAAAATTAAAGTATTTATTCTTCCTTTTTTATATGCAATTAACTTTAAAATTTATGAACTTTTTATATTGTCGCAAATCACTATTACACCCCGTGCGTATTAAACAAAAACAAAATTGTTTATGATTTTAAAAATAATCTTTCAAGATGCCCAAATGTAAGTTTTGAACAAAAACAAAATAGTTTATGCATTTAAAAATAATTTTTAAATTGTTGAATGTCAAAATTATTTTTCTTTAATCCATAGAAAACGAGCATGCATTGCATGTAGTGGCTGAGCATGGAAGAAGACTTATCAATCGGAGATTCGTTGCTTATGGTGAGGGAGGTAGGTGTTGAGCCGTTGAATGGTGACCTAAAGGCTCCGAAGTGATACAGTGGGAGTGAATCATGAAGGTTGAAGGAGTGGTCAGGCGGAGTGATCGCAACGGCGCATAACTACGAAAATTTAGTGACTTAGTGTTAATTTAGGGTTTAGTGATTTTAAGTGACTATTTGTTTTTTTTACATAATAAGTGACTAATTCTTAATTTAGTGGATTTTAGTGAATTAGTTAGTATGTACAAAATCTTGGTTAATGAATCTTATTGTATGAAAAACGAGTTACCCATCTTGGTATACCCATTAACAAAGTGCAACATGACATTAACCAGATGTCACCATATTATCATTTTTTGTTGTCCAACTCTACCGTGTCTTGATCTTTATATGGCAAAAGTCTTTTTTATCTTTAATTCTCATTGGAACAATCCATGCATGGGTCCCTAATATTTGAGAAATTTTATCACCCTCAATTTATTATCTTGCACAACAACTTCATATGTTATTGCAAATAGGGGTGTTCATATCTAATCCAGTCCAAAAGAATATCGAAAATCGATCTAAAAAACCGAAGATCGAAACAACAAAGTTTTTTTTGGGAATTTCCTACCTTATTTTGTGAAAAATTATCGAATCGGATCTGTTCTTTGATTCTTTTTTTGAAATCAAACCAAGCTGAACCGAATTGCATATATAATATGTTTATTCCACTTTTTACATCGTTTTTTATTTGTTCTTTTTCCCTAATAATGCTTGTAGTTTGATGTGATGCAATTTCCTACTATTTTTAATGTTCCAAACATAAAATTGATACTTGTTAGCTAATAGTGCTTTATTTTTTAGTATATATATTATTGTTATTTAAACTTATTTTTAATTTATTGTTTTGGTAATAACCAAACCATCTAATCCAAATCGCTTTTAATCAGACTGAATTGGTTTGAATGTAATATAGTAATCAATTCAATCCAAAGTTTCAAATTGAACCACAACTTGTTTTTTATTTATTTATTTTGGATTGGATGACTCTTAAGTTCAAATCTGATCCAAAATGATCCGCGAATACTCCTAGTTGTAAATTAACTCACACTTGCCGCTAACTTTTATTTAAATTCATTAAAAATATACTTATCTTGCATCATGTAAAATCGAGTTATTAAATGTTTTGGAGATATTTGGCCAACAAGCAGATTTTCAATTTTTTTTCATTTTTTCAGCTGCTGTTGTTGTAGTTAGTTATCCTCATTTTCAAATTCATAAAAGGAAGTCTTTGTAAAATTTGAATTAGAGCTATAATATAAACCCATTATGATGAATACTAACTCATTAGAACCATATTTCTCAAATGAAGACAAACAACTTATAAAATAAGAAATTTATATTGAAAATCCCCACAATTATTTTTGTTGCTAATCGGCTCATAATCATTAGCATTTTAAAGAGAAACGAGTACGATAGAAACTATTACCAAAATGACAATGGATAAAAGAGTAACTCCTTGTGAGGATTTTACGGAGGAAAAAGTAGAAATTAAATTTCACTTGTTTTCCATTTCTTTGCAGAGTTCACTTGAAACTTGTCAAGTAGCATATGATTATGGCATCTTGGGCATTTTGGGACGGTTTTGGGTACCATCACATACATGCGGCAACGAGTACATCCCATTAGAATTAATGATGGCAGTTCATCTTTTGAAGTATCACCAATGTTCTCATCGGAGTTCAATAGGGAAGGGAGGTATCCTCTTTCAGATGGTGATACTACTGATATCCATGTACTCGAACTTGGAGGTGATAGCTTCAGATTTAAATCAACACCCAAAGAACTTTTGTGTTCATTCATCTGTGTCCCCATCATGCTTTTTCTTTTCTTATCATTTGAAGTTGGCTCAACCTTAGAATAAACAACCAAATTAATACATAAAAACAAAGTAAAATAGCTTTAAAATAATTTCAAAAATACTTGTTATGAACAAATTCCCATACACTAAATTAAAAGACACTATACTTGGTAGTGTGGGAGTACATAAAAAATTAAAACCTTGCATTCAATATATATCAAACTATAAAAAAATAACACAAAATGAGTCACACAAAAATAATATCTTATATCACACACACACATAGATATATAGTATGGGATGATCAATAAAAAAGAATATACCTCAAAGTTAATTTCATGTCCACCAGAAAAATAATATTGATCACACAGTTCAATTTGTGCAGGTCGATTGATGTCGTTAGACTTGTTAAATTGTTTCAGAAGAAAATCGAAGCTAGTGTTGTGCAGATAAACACTACCATTAGCATCATTACTGTAATATCCTTTCCCAATGGTATTTTAGTCTTTTCATTATAATTCTACCGTGGGTGTGTTTGAATCCTTTTATATTTCTTAAATGTGAAATCGTATGGTTGATTTATTTAGTGAGGTTAATTAATTGTGAATTGAAATGGAAAGGGAATATTATTTTATTTTATTTTATTATCAACCACATTCCCACTTATTTTAAACCAACTTATCTACCTATATCCTAAAATCTCCCTAAGTGACCAATACTCTTCAAGGATATCTAACCTCCATTGGTCAACTTTTTCCTCCCCTTTCACCAATTAATTTTCTATTAAAGCAGGGTATAACACCTTGCTCCCTTCATTCATTTAGGCAACCAGAAAGAGAAAACACCATACCCCTCCCCTATCTTCTCTTTTTTTTTCGGTCAGAACTAGAGTGGGGAGAGTTGGATGTTTCATTTTCATTCCCCCTTCAACCAGAATAGCTCTCTTCCTTCCCTTTCTCCCTCACAAAATTCAGCCATACCCACTCACCATTTCCATCCTCTTTCCCTTCTTCATTCTTCCAAAAACTCTCATAAACCTATACTAAATTTCCTTCTAACCTTCTACCTCACAATTTCAACTCATCAAATACCTAAATCAAGCAAAATAGACAACATGCAAGACCTCTAGAATTTCGAAAATGGGAGCACAAATCAGATTAGGGAAGAAACACAAGGAGATCAACACACCACTTTCAATCTACCACTTGGTTAGGTGAGTTTTGTTGTTTGTAACATTGGGTAACCATAAATCCCAATTTCTTGTTAATTGTTTATGTGGAAAGCCTATTTTGATCTGATTTATGCTTGTTGACAACTGGGTTTTTGAATTGCATGTTGATTAGAGGTAGTTTTTGATAAAAATTGACAAAGGGCTCTAAAACCCTTCAAACCCGTAATGCACCCTTGTTATTTTTTTATCCATAACTTCCTCCATAGGGCATGTTTCGAGGTGATCTTGGTACCATCAGAAAATAGACTTGTTTTACTTCGAAATAGGCTTTGGAACGATTCAATTTCATTGATTATCAAGGGATAAAAATAACATGCAATCTGCTGTTTGTCCTGGAGACTCTGTGCTGACACTGTCTTAGTATTTAAATTGTAGAAAACTGTAAAAATATTGGATTGACTTGATTCCTATTTTAATAGAAAATATATAGAATTTTTAACAATATAGGCTTTGGAACGATTCAATTTCATTAATTATCAATGGATAAAAATAACATGCAATCTGCTGTTTGTCCTGGAGACTTTGTGCTCACACTGTCTTAGTATTTAAATTGTAGAAAACTGTAAAAATATTGGATTGACTTGATTACTGTTTTATTAGAAAATAGATAGAATTTTTAACAATATAGGCTTTGGAACGATTCAATTTCATTAAGTATTGAATGAATAAAATGATATTTAATTTGCTGCTTGTACTGATAATTCTGAACTGGAACTGTCTTAATATTTAAATTGTATTAAATTGTCCAAATATCGGTTTAAGTTGACTCATGTGCTAATAGAAAGTATACAGAATTTGTAACAACCCAGGCTTTGGATTTTTTGAATTCGAGTTGGTATTGGAGTAGGAATCTCCATTTCAATTTACTGAAAATTCAGCCACTAGTTTTCAAATTTGATAACACTTGAATTTTTGCATGATCCTTCTTGGTTTTGGACACTTGAGATTGGTTATAATGTATTGTCGACATGCTTAGTTTTGACTAGTGTTATATGAACTCCTAACTGTGTTTGGATTATTTCTCTTAATCAAAATAAAGTGAGTATAGCAGGGCATTAGAAATCTAAAATGGTCTATATTTTGGTGAGACAATTGTTTCAGAACCAAATTAGCCATTAAGGCCACATAAGTAATTGTGGGTGAGTTATGTTTTTGTAAGTCCTTCAATTTCTTGAAGGCTAGGATATGGTACTAGCAATTAAGGGACGCCTGATTGTTGTCATAGAGCTCTGACTGCCATATCAAGAATCTATTAAACTAGAATACTACAAGTCCCTCACACTTGAAGTTATCTAGTAAATGTTTTAAGTTAAAGTGCCCATACTCATACTCATTTTGGGTTGTTGTATTTGAATTAAATTGTTTATATTATGTATATCCTTGCTTGAAGCAAAGCTCACTGAGAATTATTTTTCTCACTAGGCTCTCTATTGTTTCAGATAAGCAGGTTTAGGTCCTTCGAAGGATTAAGGAGATAAAGAAGGAATTTCTTTAACTCAATATGTTTTCATGGGAGTCTTGATATGTAACTGTCGGCTTCATAAACTGATTAAATGAAGTCCGAGAGTAGTTGCTTGTGTAATGATTTTCTTTTGATTTTTATTTTTTTTGTAAGGTTATGTGTGACCATTATGTTAAGACTATCTATATGACTATCATTGTAATGTGGATGTCTTGTGTTTTCCTTTGAGACACTCAGTTAAGGCATTACATTTTTGGTATCAGAGAAGTTTGATCTAATTGAACTGTGGATAGTTTTACATAGTATCGTTGTGCTTGAATTTCTCATTTATTTTTCTAAATGCCAACTTACTAAGTATTAAGCCTGATCAACTTGATATTGGTATGTGGTATGCAGAATCATGAGTGAGGAAACTACAGGCCGCAGAGGAAGAGGAAGAGGAAGAGGAAGAGGTGCTCCTGAGTGGTTGGATGAGTTTATGCAGGTCGTACGGGACCAGACTATGGCTACTAATAATCTTCTCCATCACCAAACTCAGGCTGGAGGACTAGCACCACCTCAGGATGAGGCTAACCGTATTTTCTTCCAATTTCTCAAGCTTGACCCACCTGCTTTCTCCGAAATTAAACATGCTCTGGATGCTTATCATTGGATAGAAGCAATGGAACATATTTTTGAGATTGTACAGTGTACCGAGGAACAAAAGGTTTCTTTTGCCACTCATATGCTAAGGAAGGAAGCTGCAAATTGGTGGAAGGGCATGAAGGCTCACATGACCGTTGTGGGGACACCCTTGGATTGGGAGCATTTCCAAGGGGTTTTTCTTAACAAATATATTCCCTTCAACCTCAGGAAACAGAAAGAAAGAGAATTCATGGAACTAAAGCAAGGGAACATGTCGGTAGCTCAATATGTAGCAAAATTTGAAGATTTGATGAGACATGCTTCGTAGGCAAGTTACGCTCCAAATGAAGAATGGAAGATAGATCAGTTTCGTTGGGGCTTGAGAGCTGATATCAAGAATTGTTTGGCTCAGACCAGATTTACGGAATACCCTGCCATTGTCCAACAAGCTTATGTGGCTGAAGAAAGTTTGCAAGAATTAGAAGTGGAGAATCAGAGGAAATGGCTTAAGAATAAGAATGAAGGTAAACACCATCAACAACTCAAGGTAAGAGGGAGTTTGGATAAAGGCAAGCAGGTGTAGACATCTAACTCTCCCAGATCTGTCGGATGCCCAAAATGTGGGAAGAAACATGCTGGGGAGTGCTTGGCTAGTCAGAATGTTTGCTATTCTTGCAAGCAGCCGGGACACTCTTCCCCGTCTTCTCCTCTCTTGAAGAAGAAGGGAGTTGCCATTCCTGGTAACCAATCATCTGGAAGAGTTTTCACTCTCAGTGGTAAGAAAGCTAAGGGAAAAGATGGTCTGATAAAAGGTACCAGCCTCCTTAACCAAGAATATGTTGTTATTCTTTTTGATTCTGGGGCAACCCATTCTTTTGTCTCTTGTGAATGTGCTTTACGTCTACAACTGTCTTTATCCTCTCTGCCATACCCTTTATCTGTGTCTACCCCTGCAGAGGGCAGCATTGAAACTTCTCTTGTTTGTGAAAATTGTATACTGGAAATATCCAATAGGGTGTTTCTAGTTAACTTGTTTTGCTTGCCACTAAAAGATCTAGATGTCATTTTAGGTATGGATTGGCTATCAGCCAATCAAGTTGTACTAAATTGTCCAGAAAAGTCTATAATTTTCCTATCTCCAGGAGAAAATCCCAAAGAGATATGTCCTTCCTTGCTTGCTAGTGTGTCACAAATTAACCAATGCCTAAATAGTGGGGAACCCGTGTTCATGTGTATACTTTCTTCAAGTTCTAAGGCAAATGTGGATTTCGTAACTATCCCTGTAGTGAGTGAATTCATAGATGTCTTTCCAGAAGACATACTCTCCCTACCTCCTGAAAGGGAGATTGAATTCTCCATAGATTTGGTTCCTGATGCGGGACCAATATCTATTGCACCCTATAGAATGTCCTCTTTGGAATTGAAAGAACTTAAGGCTCAATTAGAGGATTTAATAGCAAAGCAATTCATTCGAACTAGTGCCTCTCCTTGGGGTGCGCCTGTTCTGTTGGTTAAGAAAAAAGATGGGAGTATGAGTCTCTGTGTGGATTACAGACAGCTTAATAAGATAACCATTAAAAATAAGTATCCACTACCTCGAATAGATGACCTGTTAGATCAGCTTAGAGGAGCCTTGGTATTCTCAAAAATTGATCTGAGGTCGGGATATCACCAAATAAGGATTAAGTCTGAAGATATACCCAAGTCAGCGTTTAGAACCCAATATGGGCATTACGAGTATCTAGTTATGCCTTTTGGCTTAATGAATGCTCCAACGGTCTTCATGAACTACATGAACCGCATCTTTCGACCCTTCTTGGATGAGTTTGTCGTGATTTTCATTGATAATATCCTTATCTATTCCAAGAGTTTTCAAGAACATGAAGAACACCTTAGGATTGTCTTGCAAATACTCCCGGAAAAGAGGTTGTTTGCTAAGCCAGAAAAGTGTGGCTGACTGAAGTGAAGTTCTTAGGACATGTAATTTCACAAGAAGGGGTAGCAGTAGACCCCAGTAAGGTTGATTCTGTCCTTAATTGGGAAAGACCTAAGAACATTACCGAGGTTAGGAGTTTTCTAGGTTTGGCAGGATATTACCGAAGGTTTATAAGGGGATTTTCACAGTTAGCCCTACCCTTAACCCGCTTAACCCGCAAGGGTAATCCTTTCGAGTGGGATAAAAAGTGTGAAAAGAGTTTCCTTGAACTCAAAGCACGTTTGACCTCGGCTCCTGTGTTGACCATTCCAGACCCAGCCTTAGGATTTGAAGTTTATAGTGATGCATCCTTAAAAGGCTTAGGATGTGTTTTGATGCAGAATAGGCAGGTAGTGGCTTATGCCTCTCGTCAGTTGAGACCTCATGAAGAAAACTATCCTACCCATGACCTGGAGTTAGCAGCCATAGTTTTTGCTCTAAAGATATAGAGACATTATCTTTATGGAGCAAAATTTGAAGTATTTAGCGATCATAAGAGCTTGAAGTATCTTTTTGATCAGAGGGAACTTAACATGAGACAGAGGAGGTGGATGGAGTTCCTCAAGGATTATGAGTTTGAGTTGAAGTACCACCCAGGAAAGGCAAATGTAGTAGCAGATGCTTTAAGCCGGAAGTCTCTTCACGTCTCATCCATGATGTTACATGAGTTGAAACTATTGGAAGATTTCCGTAACTTAAACTTAAATGTTATTGTGGGTTCCAATAGCATTTATTTGAGCCACCTTAAGATCAATTGTGATTTTAGAACTCAAATTAGACATGCTCAACTTCGGGACGAGGACCTACAAGCTAGGAAGAATCAACTTGGCTTCTCCGAATCCAGGGATGGAACCCTCATCTTTCATGAGAGAATATGCATTCCAAATGATGAAGAGATTAAAAGACAAGTGTTAGAGGAAGCCCATAAGAGTAGTTTTTCAATACATCCTGGTTCTACTAAGATGTATCAAGACCTTAGAAAGATGTACTGGTGGCCAGGAATGAGGAATGATGTTGCCAAATTTGTCTCTCACTGTTTAGTGTGTCAAAAGGTCAAGATCGAGCATCAACGACCCTCAGGCATGCTCCAACCTTTAGAAATACCTGAGTGGAAATGGGAGAACATATCCATGGACTTCGTTGTAGGTTTACCTCGCACTCAGGCGGGGCATGATTCTATTTGGGTGATAGTGGACAGATTGACTAAGTCCGCCCACTTCCTACCTGTTAAGACCTCTTACAATACGGCTAAACTAGCAAAGGTGTTCATAAGCGAAATAGTGAGGTTGCATGGGATTCCAGTTAACATTGTGTTGGATAGGGATCCTAAGTTCACTTCTAGGTTCTGGAAGGCTTTTCACCAAGCCTTGGGTACTCAGTTGAACTTTAGTACTGCCTACCATCCCCAGTCAGATGGTCAGACAGAGAGAACCATCCAAACCTTAGAGGATATGCTCAGGGCCTGTGTTCTTGAGGATGGAGGAAATTGGGATCATCACCTACCCTTAGTAGAATTTGCCTACAATAATAGTCATCACTTCAACATAGGTATGGCACCGTATGAGGCACTCTATGGCCGTAAGTGTAGAACTCCACTTTGTTGGGCTGAAGTGGGTGACACGGGGGTATTAGGACCTGAGTTAATCCAGGAGACAACGGAGAAAATCCGAACTATTAGGGATAGATTAAAAGTTGCGCAGAGTAGGCAAAAGAGTTATGCTGATAAAAGAAGCAGACCCTTAGAATTTGAAGAGGGTGACCATGTGTTCCTAACAGTAACCCCCACAATAGGCATTGGAAGAGCCCTTCGGGCCAAGAAACTCCGTCCTCGTTTCATAGGACCTTTCCAGATTATCCACCGAGTCGGTCCAGTAGCGTACCAACTTGCTTTACCTCCTTATTTGTCAGGAATACACAATGTCTTTCATGTATCTCAACTCAAAAAGTATATTCCTAATCCTTGTCAACCTCTCAATCATGATCTTGTCCAGTTAAGACCAGATTTAACTTTTCAACCTATGCCAGTACAAGTGATTGACCGTAGCTTGAAAACCCTGAGAAACAAAACAATTCCTCTAGTGAAAGTTATTTGGGAAGGGTCAACTCCTGAGGAGGCAACTTGGGAGCTTGAGGATGACTTACGCCAGGAGTATCCTTACATGTTTGAGTAGGTAAGTCGTTAAAAATTTTGAGGACAAAATTTCTTAAAGGAGGATAGGAATGTAATATCCTTTCCCAAGGGTATTTTAGTCTTTTCATTATAATTCTACCATGGGTGTGTTTGAATCCTTTTATATTTCTTAAATGTGAAATTGTGTGGTTGATTTATTTAGTGAGGTTAATTAATTGTGAATTGAAATGGAATGGGAATATTAATTTTTTTTTTTATTATCAACCACATTCTCACTTATTTTAAACCAACTTATCTACCTCTATCCTAAAATCTCCCTAAGTGACCAATACTCTTCAAGGATATCTAACCTCCATTGGTCAACTTTTTCCTCCCCTTTCACCAATTAATTTTCTATTAAAGCAGGGTATAACACCTTGCTCCCTTCATTCATTTAGGCAACCAGAAAGAGAAAACACCATACCCCTCCCCTATCTTCTCTTTTTTTTTGGTCAGAACTAGAGTGGGGAGAGTTGGATGTTTCATTTTCATTCCGCCTTTAACCAGAATAGCTCTCTTCCTTCCCTTTCTCCCTCACAAAATTCAGCCATACCCACTCACCATTTCCATCCTCTTTCCCTTCTTCATTCTTCCAAAAACTCTCATAAACCTATACCAAATTTCCTTCTAACCTTCTACCTCACAATTTCAACTCATCAAATACCTAAATCAAGCAAAATAAACAACATGCAAGACCTCTAGAATTTCGAAAATAGGAGCACAAATCAGATTAGGGAAGAAACACAAGGAGATCAACACACCACTTTCAATCTACCACTTGGTTAGGTGAGTTTTGTTGTTTGTAACATTGAGTAACCATAAATCCCAATTTCTTGTTAATTGTTTATGTGGAAAGCCTATTTTGATCTGATTTATGCTTGTTGACAACTGGGTTTTCGAATTGCATGTTGATTAGAGGTAGTTTTTGATAAAAATTGACAAGGGGCTCTAAAACCCATCAAACCCGTAATGCACCCTTGTTAGTTTTGTATCTATAACTTCGTCCATAGGGCTTGTTTCGAGGTGATATTGGTACCATCAGAAAATAGACTTGTTTTCCTTCGAAATAGGATTTGGAACGATTCAATTTCATTGATTATCAAGGGAGAAAAATAATATGCAATCTGCTGTTTATCCTGGAGACTCTGTGCTGATACTGTCTTAGTATTTAAATTGTAGAAAACTGTAAAAATATTGGATTGACTTGATTCCTATTTTAATAGAAAATATATAGAATTTTTAACAATATAGGCTTTGGAACGATTCAATTTCATTGATTATCAATGGAGAAAAATAACATGCAATCTGATGTTTGTCCTGGAGACTCTGTGCTGACACTGTCTTAGTATTTAAATTGTAGAAAACTGTAAAAATATTGGATTGACTTGATTCCTGTTTTAATAGAAAATATATAGAATTGTTAACAATATAGGCTTTGGAACGATTCAATTTCATTAAGTATTGAATGATTAAAATGATATTTAATTTACTGCTTGTACTGATAATTCTGAACTGGAACTGTCTTAATATTTAAATTGTATTAAATTTTCCAAATATCGGTTTAAGTTGACTCATATGCTAATAGAAAGTAGACAGAATTTGTAACAACCAAGGCTTTGGATTTTTTGAATTCGAGTTGGTATTGGAGTAGGAATCTCCATTTCAATTTACTGAAAATTCAGTCACTAGTTTTCAAATTTGATAACACTTGAATTTTTGCATGATCCTTCTTGGTTTTGGACACTTGAGATTGGTTATAATGTATTGTCGACATGCTTAGTTTTGACTAGTGTTATATGAACTCCTAACTGTGTTTGGATTATTTCTCTTAATCAAAATAAAGTGAGTATAGCAGGGCATTAGAAATCTAAAATGGTCTATATTTTGGTGAGACAATTGTTTCAGAACCAAATTAGCCATTAAGGCCACATAAGTAATTGTGGGTGAGTTATGTTTTTGTAAGTCCTTCAATTTCTTGAAGGCTAGGATATGGTACTAGCAATTAAGGGACGCCTGATTGTTGTCATAGAGCTCTGACTGCCATATCAAGAATCTATTAAACTAGAATACTACAAGTCCCTCACACTTGAAGTTATCTAGTAAATGTTTTAAGTTAAAGTGTCCATGCTCATACTCATTTTGGGTTGTTGTATTTGAATTAAATTGTTTATATTATGTATATCCTTGCTTGAAGCAAAGCTCACTGAGAATTATTTTTCTCACTAGGCTCTCTATTGTTTCAGATAAGCAGGTTTAGGTCCTTCGAAGGATTAAGGAGATAAAGAAGGAATTTCTTTAACTCAATATGTTTTCATGGGAGCCTTGATATGTAACTGTCGGCTTCATAAACTGATTAAATGAAGTCCGAGAGTAGTTGCTTGTGTAATGATTTTCTTTTGATTTTTATTTTGTTTGTAAGGTTATGTGTGACCATTATGTTAAGACTATCAATATGACTATCATTGTAATGTGGATGTCTTGTGTTTTCCTTTGAGACACTTAATTAAGGCGTTCCAATTACTCAAGATAAAACCTAAATCTCCCTCTTGGATAGGATTACCTTGGACCCGATGTACTTTGCCTTCCATAGTTGTAAACTGAACTTGGTGATGGTTAAAAATTTCTGTGAGGGCGTGTGTATATATATATATATATACTAATTATATGTGGTTTTGGAGCACACTGATTTAAAAAATGAAGGTTCATGTTTACCACCAAACCATGAATTCAAATTAGTAGTTATCAATTTTAAAATTTTTCTATCTATTATAAAATATGATAAAAAAAATCAGAAAACTTAAAATTATTAGACTAACAGTTTGCTTAATGTAATAATTAGTTTCACGAAAAATGTGAAGCTGGTAAACTGGAAGAAAATAGAGTCATATAAAATTGAAAGAGGTAAAAAAAATTTTCTGTTAAACGTTTATCTTGAAAATATTTTTTTTTATATTTTTGAATTTTTTTATATTTATATATTAAGAATATTAGTACGTTACGGAAATCATTAGTCTAATAATTTTAAGTTTTGTGATTTTTTTAATAATATTCTATAATAAATAGAAAATTTCTAAATTGGTAATTGTTACTTTGAATTCGAACGTTTTTGAGCGTGAGGCCGGTCCTGATCTTGGTGGGTCTCGAGACTCAACTCACCTAAATTTTTATTTACGAAAAAAAGAGAGTGTGTATATATATATATATATATATAATAATAATAATAATAATAATAATAATAATAATAATAATAATAAATTTCTAATTCAGAGAAAAAAAACCTGTTCCATGTAAAACGTGAAGCTAGTTATATAGAATAAAGTAGTCATATAAACGTATGAGGTAAAGAGTATAAATGGGAGTTGAGTTAAAATGTTGAACTAATTTTGCTAAGAGGGTGTGAAGCCCAGCTGGATTCTCATACATAGAAGGATTTTAGTAACCTTTGTAATCATGAAAACAAGTGCAAACCAGTGGAAGTCCAGTATGTGAATTGAATGTAGGAGTTTATATCACTTGACTAATTAAATAAATAAAAGTAACTGACCTGTGATTGTAAAAACCATCCTAAACAATTAGTATTTCATAAATTTGATTGGTCTTTAAATGGGTCTGGAGAATGGTTTAAAGTCCAGAGTTCCAATTAAAGCTAATCAAAGATTTTTTTGACCCAAACAATCAATAGGTTTGTACATACATGTTCCTTTCTTGAATATATAACAACACATTACTATTAATATATTAATTAAATACATTTGTAAAGTATGCGAAGAATGATTGCATTGTTTCATGGCACATAAATTTAAGATATTAACTTATAATAAAAATGTGAAGTTGGGAAAAATTTAAGAGAATAACATAAAAAGCAAAAAAAAATAATTCATATAAGTGAGTATTTGGGAAAGATTTTTCCCTGAAGACATCTTTTATTTTGAAAAAATTTGTTTTTGATTTGATGTTTGACAAACTCGATTAAATTAAAAAATGTTTTATGAGGAAAAAATGTGTTTATAGAAGCTTATTTAAAAAATTGATATATTGTTTTGAAATCAATAGCACTCTTTCCATTTAACCCATGTCAGATTATCTACAAAATAAATAATATAAAATAAACACAAATTTTATACTTCCTTTTTGGTAATTTACATAGAAGTGATTTTTTACATAACCTAAACGAAATTGATTATTTTAAAAGTAATTTTTAGCAAACGCATTCAAACATAAAACTGATTATATTATAATTAATAATAAAAATAATAATAATAATAATATTATTATTATACATATATATAATCAATTATTTAAATAATTCAATTTTCAGCTAATCAAAACACAAACCATCGGGTGAAAAGTATAAATGAAAGTGAGTATCAATTTTGAACTATTTTTTTTGTCAAGAGTAGCGAAGCTCGACTACATTTTCATATATAATAAAACCTCTTTAAATTACTGATGTTGGGATCGTTGGATTTTATTAATTTAAAGAGGTATTAATTAATCGTTAAAACAATAATTTTTTAATTTTAAAAGTGCTTTCTCAACTTAGCGAATATAATTTTAATTACGTAAAAAATCATTTTGTACATCAATAATATACAATATATATATATATATATATATATATATATATATATATATATCATTTTTGTGAATTAAATTTTAAAAAAATTATTGCATATATGTGTGTATGATGTAACACCCTGATTTTCGCATAAGGGTATATGTTACAATGGATGCCTAGTTATTGTTGTTGTTGTTATTATTATTATTATTATTATTATTATTATTATTATTAAAGAAGTTAGTATTGTTATTAGTATAATTGATAATGTAATTGTGATTAGTGTTGTAGTATTTTTATACATATATATATCATTACATATGATAATATGTATATTAATATATGAACCTGCATTAATATGAGATTGTGTCTATTAATGTGTGATCTTATATGAATATATAATTTTGTATGTGATTTTATTAATAATAACTGATTAAGAATGATATTACTCGATATTTAAATCGAGATAGCGTAACTCTTAGATTTTAGTCCATCAATCAATCAGATTTGAGACCTTATTAATATAGGAGAATCCTCTTTTTTTTTTATCTCTTAAGATCTTATCATAATCTCCTAAGGATCCTATCTAGAAATAACTACCAAATCTGTCTTCAAACTTCAATCGCACTTTTGACCATGTTAGAGTCCGATTTAGGATTCAATCATGAAATATTAAATTGTAGATATTTCTCTAAGCTTTCTAACGACACCAAGAACGCCTCAATCGAACACTTGTATCTCAAGACATGTGTAAAATACCGATCTATTCATAGTTTGGGCTGAAATAGGAGCCCGTTACGCCCGAACTTGTTTTTATACCATAAGACTCAGCCTAAACCCTATTTCCCATGACTCAAGACTCAAAAAAGCTGCCACTCTTCATCTCTTAGGTTTTTCCTTAGTTTATCTTAAGAATTATTGAAGGAAATTACCCACGTTCATCATTCTTCGCCGTTTTTGGCCAGAAGGACATCGCTGACGATACACGCTTCTTTTAGTGTCGACTTTATCCTTTTGTTTCTGAATTTGGGCTGCAAACAGGGTAAAATTTAGTGTGCCTTGTTCTCCTTATTTTCCCCCAATGAGTTTCTTGATTTAGAAGCTCAATCCATGTGTTTTCGTTGTCGTTCTTGAGGAAGTGATCAAGCGCTTGTTGTAACACCCTGTTTTTCGTGTTAAGCCTTTCTTAAGTGTTTATGCATGTTGTTAAGTTTAACCTTAGAAAGGTCCAATCCTTTTAGAGTCCTAGTAACATGCATGTTTCACCGTTTTGGTCATATCTTGAGTTCTAGATGTCCATTTGAGGTGATATTTGATGCGTTGGAAAGCTAAGAGAATTATCTACAAGTCTTATTCAAGTGTTTTGGCCAAATTCGAGTGTTAGTATGCACGGCCGTACATATTTTCGATTCGTTGAACGCTTCGTAAATAACTATGCACGGTCGTACATCACGAAGCACGGCCGTACATACTATTCTAACAGTATAAATAGGCGGCTAAGGGGGTTGCGGCTGTAACCCTCAAAATTAGCACATTGGGCAATCCTAGTGTGACAGAAACCTCTTCCCCTTCCCTTCCCTTGAACTCTTTGAAGTTCTTGGTGCTTTAGAGTCCGTTTGGGAGAGAAGTCACGCGTTAGTGCCATTAGAAAGGTAATGGTTTGTTCCCCTATTAATCTCTTATTCATTGTTGTTTGGATCTGAGATTAATGTTTGCCCTTTTTTTTTGGCCAAGGCTTGGGAAACTCGTCAAGTCGCTCGATGGAACCTGTCTAGTTTGCCAACGTCGTTGTTGTTTGGGAATCTTCATACCAGGTATGGGGAGAAGAGCTAGTATGAACATGTAGGCTATGAGGTAGCGTAAGATGAAGGTTAACCCATGACCTTGTTGGTTGCTATATGTATAATTGTTATCTTGCTATATGTTCAAGTGAATGATATTGATAATTGGCATGCTTATTGTTATTATAATTGATAATGATGTTTTATGCCATGAATATGTTTGGATTGATAATGTTATGAATGAATGTCTTATGATGATGATGTTGCCATGGATGTTTGTTTTGGTTGTTTGGTTGATGTTGTGAGACAATGAACGATGATGTTAATAAGACATTAAAAGACGTTAATAAAAGATGTTTAAGAATTGAGGGAATGATATCCCAAAGTTCATAAGACGTGAATATAGTATGAGAAGCAAGGTTATGTTCAGAGGTTTAGTTAAGACCCTATATAGATTCTTGAGGGTTTTAGGGACATTAATAATGAAGCTGGAATTAAAGAATTAACTCCTCATAGTTGTAAGACATCGAGATTAATTAAGAATAATGAAACTGAGGACTGATGGATAGTTAAAAGCACTACAAAAAAAAAGTTATTTAGCAACCGAAAATAGTGACCGAATTTGTTGGTTGCTGTTTGCGACCGAAATAGTGACCAATTGTAGGATCTAAATCAAACACTGATTAGAGTTGATACTGTGACCGAAATAGAGCATAGCAGAGTTATCGGTCTCTATTTCGGTCACAAAATAAAGGAAAGTAAAAGCAAAAAATTTATGAATTTTTAGCGACCGAAATGGCGACCGAGTTAAATGTAACGGTTAAATTTTATCTATCTTTGCGACCGATGTTAAATCGGTCGCTAAATTTATGAATTCAAATTTCAAATTAACCCATTTAGCGACCGATGTAGCGACCAAATTATTCGGTCTCTAAAAATAAAATCCCTAAAACCAGTGCATCCCCCTTTCTTCCTCACTCGCCCGAATCTCTCCTTCTCTCTCACCGTTTCTCTCTTCGTCTCGCGAGCTCCGGCCACCACAAGACGCCTCGAGCCACCACCGTCGTCCACTCTCCTCCGGTAAGCTCTCATCTTCTCTGTCTCTCTCCATCCCCCCTCTCTCTGTCTCATTCTGTCTCTCTCTCTCTCCATTTATCAAGTTCTCTTTCATCCTCTCCTCTGACCACCACCACCGCCACCATCCTCCTCTTCCATAGGTAAGCTCTCTTCTTCTCTCCTCTATCTCTCTCTGTCTCGCGTGCTCTTTCTTGCTCGGTTCTCTCTCTCTGTCTAAGTTTCTCTCTTTATGTCTCTCTCAGGTGCTGCCACCTCCTCCTCCGACCACCACCACCATCTCAAGGGGCTCTGTTCACGCGGCCACCACCCCCACAGTCTCCTCTGATCAGTATGAAACATAATTATTGATTGATTTATTGATTGTATGACACTTCATAGCTTTTCTAGACTATATTGGGGGTATTTTACTGCTATTGTAAACCCTCTTTGAATGTATTTTTTATTTCATTTTGACTGACACTCGGTACTGTGAATATAGCTGCTTGAAAATGTACTTGACTGAATACTTGACTGAAAATGTATAGTTTTCATGATTGAAGCTGTTAAGCATTGAAAATTAGATTTTCTGTTCTCTGTTACTTGCTAAACTGTTTGGTATTGGTCAAATGGGTAAAGTTTATGGGGATTATTGTCTTGTTTAAACAGTATGATAGGTGTTGAGGGTAATGATAGCAGGGTGTTTGATGAAAAGCCTGAATTACCATGATTTGTAAAGTATATATTTTTGCTAGGTGGTGCAGGTGTTGATTGGTTTTTAATTGTACTTTAAAATTGCTTGCTTTATGACTACTTGAGTTCTGGTATTTTAGTGTTTATAGGATCATTATACTTCTGCCACCTTTTCGCATATATCCAATTGGTTCTAATCTGGTTTTGTTTCTACTTTTTAAATCCCTCTTTTGGTGTAGCTAAAGGTAAATAATATTTTTGTGATGTTAAAAATGAAAATAACTTAACTGAATGATCATTGTTTTAATTTGATTGACCTTTTATGATATTTATGCTATGGTTATTGCCTAAGAGGATTTTTGATTTCGCAAGTCATCTTGGTGAACATGCTACGCTGGTTTGTCTCATGTGCATTGCTCCATTTTACCACTTTTCTTTTTATTACTTCTTTTATTTTACCTCTCTATTTAGGGTTCCTGCACTATCAGTTCCTCACACTCTCTTCCCTTCCATTCACACCACCTGCACACAACACACTTTGGGCACACTTATATAAGTTGTTGAAGTACATAACATACCTTTTTTTTATTGCTTTGCCACTAAAACAATGCCCGGCTTAAACAAGCTATGGTACTGATATGTAATGAAAATGTTTTGTTTATACTTTCATGAGTGGCAAGTGTCGAAGTAGGTTAATGATTTCCAAGTTCATACTTTTATCACAAGAGCCTTTGTTGATGTTATTATTTTTTCTTACAGTTTTCTTTGTCTATTGACAACCGCTCTAGTCGTCACCCGTTTTCACTATTTGCTTGGAGTTGAGGTAGGTCAAATACTCTATCTTTTTATTTGTTGCTAGTGGTTTTTGAAGACTTTGAATTGATTTGTTGATTGTTAGTGAAGAGCTGGGCTCAATAGGATTCTGGTTGTGTGCTGGTAGATTAGAAATGATGCATGTGGTTGCAATTGAATATGTTGTTTGTTAGTGGAGAGATGAGCTCAATAGGATGCTGGTTGTGTGTTGGTAGATTAAACTATTTAATTAGTTTTCATTTTTAATTATTCTTATGAATTTAAGATTATATTTTTCTATGCAGAAAGCACAGAAACAGCAGGTCCCCCACTGCTATGGAGTTGGTGGAGAGGACGAAGAAGTTGATGTCAGGGACATGGGTCAACGACAAGGCCCGTAACTATGCTGTAAGCAAAAAAACAATTTAATGTTTACTTGTAATTTATTATAAATGATTTGTTAATATTGATTATAATTTTAACTAAATCTCTTCAACTATACTTTGTAGGTGAGCTTCAACGAGAAGAAGGACGATGCCATATCACGTGCCTCAGTCACAAGATGAGGCCTTGACTGGTGATGGGCCCAGCTCTCCTATCTCCGTCGACGATAATGCCATTTATTTTGAGGTCGTCGGGGGCAGGAACAAGAAGGGGCACGTGTATGGCCTCAGACACCTGGGAGGCGAGTTAATCGCTTCATCATCCGGCACGCCTGCTCCTTCCTACGACGATACCGTCCCTCAGGAGCAGTTCAACCAAATGCAGGACACCATCACGCAGCTGAACGCGGTGCTTCGGGAGAAGAGCGAGAGAGGGAAGCAGATGGCGAACCATATTGCACAGTTGACTCAGGCACACCAAAGAAATGATGCGAGGCGAGCATCGAGCGGGTCGACATCATGCGGCTGGTGTTGGAGCAGATGAGGATCCAGACTCGATTGCTCGGGGTGATGCTCGACGGTTGTGTCGCCCGCTTCCGCTCCTCCTCGGTTCGCGCCGCCACCATCGATGCTGCTACTGCAGAGGATGATCAGATAGCAGACGTCGGTGGTACGGATGCTGAGGATGATTGGATTCCTCCACCTCCCCCTCATCATGACCGATTTTTTTCTTCATATTTTTGACTTTAAACGATTCTTGTACGACACTTTGGATTATTATTTTTATATATATTCATTATTTCTTATGATTGTATATTTCATTAGTAATATGGTGTGTTTTATTAGTATTTTTGCTAAACTTTAAAGAAAAACAGAAAAAATTTATTATTTTAAAAATTTAATTTAATTTTTTAAAAATAAAAACCAGTTTAGCGACCGAATTAGAAACCAATAATTCGGTCGCTAAACTTTTGTTAACAATAACAGATTGTTGTCTAGCGACCGAAAATCCGTCACTAATATAGGTTAACAGTAACCAACATTGGCGACCGAACTAGCAACTGATTATCGGTCGCTAAAAATGGTTACCCAAACAATGCGACCAACCGTGTAGCGACCGTTTTTTATTATTTAGCGACCGAATTTACGGTCGCCATTTAGCGACCGAATTATTATTTTGGTCTCTAAAAGCTTAGCGACCAGGTTGTCAGCCACCACCATTAATTGGTCGCTAATTCGGTCGCTACATTAAATAGGGACTGAATTAGAAAGTTTAGCGACCGAATATGCCGGTCGTTAAACAGTTGTTTTTTGTAGTGAAGCCAATAGGATTGATCCTTGAATTTCCTAGGAAATTTAGCAAGGTTTCTTCAACCCTTCTTCCCAGAAATATTACGACCAGGCTCCTGTGAGCACTACCGTGCTCAACAGTCAGCACGACCGTGCTTGACTTAAAAGTCAACATAGAAAACAGAATAGGGGTATTTCACCCCAATTGTTCCTAATGATGTAATAAGACACCAAACGAAGTAAAGACAAACTATATAACTCAATAAAGACTCAATGAAGATAAATAAATAACAAGCGATAAGATGTTAAGATGGTAATGATGTGTTACCGCACGTTATTGTACCTTGGTAGCTGAGTGGCCAAGGGGGCCTTGATGCTTATTGGTCAAGTGTTGAGCTCTGGTGCTTATTGTCAAGAGTGTTAAAAAGATGATGTTGTACCTTGGTAGCCGAGTGACCAAGGGGTCCTTGATGCTTAATGATCAAGGTGTTGAGCTCTGGTGCTTAATGGCTAGAGTGTTGTTAATGTTTAAAGATTAAAAGATTAAAGATGATGTTAACTTTGGTGCTTATTGGCCAAAGACGTTAAACCATAATAAATGGTGTCGATAGAGGTGGTGGACAACAGTTGTTTGTTTGTATGCATGCATTCATGCATGAAGTTGTTAGAGGAGGTACACTAGCTGGGGAGGTCGTCCGAGAGCAAGACGATCTGGCCATCCTCGGTGATTTGTCCGAGAAGGGAATCGTGTACACCCGTGGTGGTGCATCCGAGAATAAGGTACGTCGGCTATCCAAGGGGTTCACCCATGGTTTGGTGGACTGCCAGCGTTTGTGCTTATTGGCCAATGTGGATAAGTAACTCCAAAGTCGTATGCCCGGTATAGATAGATCCACATGCATTTGAAGTAGTGAGTCATATTTCATTATATATTGATGTATGTGATATGCTTATGATATTTGGTATGATGTGCCATGTTATAATTGCTACTTGTTGTATGTTCATCTTGCCAACCATCATGTTGCTGTTATGTTTATATATATGGTTCAATGCCTCGTTCTTTTGTCTCTATGTTTGGCATGTATCTTTTATGCAGAAGACGGTGAACAACCAGTTGAGGAGTGACTCCGATGAATCGCTACTCTTAGTTAGGTTTTGTTTCAGTTTTAGTTTGTTTATTTGAGTTGTTTTATCGGATTGGTTATACCAGCTCTGCAATGTGAAATCGGGGTTGGGTTCGTTATGTTTCTTTATGTTATGTGTTTGCTTTTAAAACATGTTTTTATTTTCGCGTTATGAAGATATGTTACAATGTGGCAGCCTCTGCCCAGTTTTTATTATTATGATATAATATGCATGTGTTCCTTTATCTCTTTTATGCTTTATGAATACATACGGGGTAGAGGGTATCACACTTGTGAGATGAGACTCAAACATACCTTTTATCCTCTTCTCGTTTATGTTCTTTAGAGTTTAATCTCAAGATAAGCCATACCTCTTGTTCCCTTTTCGATTCTCTCATTGGTTTGGGAGTTGTGGTCCTCTTTATGAACTTTTCGTATTTTGTAATGGTAGGAACCGGCGAAGGAGGCTTCGATTCGATACTATCATCCCATCGAGGCTTGAGAATTTGATTGAGGTATAAGGAGAAGAGATTAGTATAACATGTAGGTCTTGGGGTAGCGTAAGATGAAGGGTTAACCTATGACCTTGTTGTGTGCTAATTGCTTAATTGATGTTGTTTGTTATATGAAAGGCTATGTTTTCTATATGCTTGGCATGTTGTAATTGTGAATTAGTATTGATGATGATGATGTATTCCATGATTGAATGTATTGATTCTTAATGATTGATGTTATGAGATGAATGTCGTTGTTGTTATAAAGACATAGGGACGTTAGTAACCAAGCAAGAATTAAGGGTTAATTCCCAATTTTCATAAGACATGAACCTTAGTAAAGAGAGGTGAGGTTAATGTTCAACGGTGTAGTCAAGACCCTAGGACTGTGATGAGTGTGATTTCACCTCATATTTCATTTACATTTTTGCATGCATTTTCATAAAGTTTAGGCAATTTTAATTTTATTTTTGTAAGTTTTTACCTTGGAACGGGTAAGGCGGTTTTGTGGTGTTGTTTTGCAGAAATTAAGAATTAAATGCTCAAGATCAACCATGATGGAGCTTGCATGAAGATGGGGCTTGAAAAGTGAAGAAAATGAGCCAAACTGAGCCCATCACGGCCTAGCCGTGATGACCATCACGGCCATGATCAAGCAAAACTGAAAAGAAAAGAAGGCAAAAGTCAGAACTGGTCACGGCCTAGCCGTGATGCCCATCACGGTTGTGAAATGTCAGCTGAACCAGACCCTCAACAGGCAGAACTGATCACGGCCTGGCCGTGATGAGCATCACGGCCGTGACAAACCAAAAATTGAAGAAGCGCCATGGCAGAATTCGTCACGGCCTGGCCGTGATGGCCATCACGGTCGTGACGCGCATTATTTGGATCTGAATTTGTGATTGAGATTCAAACTTCCCTAATCTATAAAAGGGGTGACTTTTACCCTAAAAGGACGTTTTTCTCTGAACCAGGGGCGGCTGTGACAGCTGTGGAAAGCTTCCATGGAGTTTCTTCTCTCCTCAGTTCCTATTTCTTTTATTTTGGCTTTCTCTATGACTATGAGTAGCTAAATTCCCTTTTGTTGGGATTAGATGTAGCCAAACCAAATCTCATGTATTTGCCTTGATTTATTAATCCATGTTTATGCTTCTTTATTAGTGTTTGATTCCCATGCTTAATACTTTTTGTAGTCTGATCATCCATGAATTGTTCTGAGATTTGATTTGCAATCGGGAAGTTCTTATCAATTCTTGATCTGGAATTAATCACCTAGTAAACCTTGCATCTAGGAATGGATTTTGGTTTATTAGTAATCGTGTAATCCCTACTCTTATTGCAAATTCATTAATTAGGCCACCTAAGGAATTAGGGTCTAATTAGGGAATTTAGGCTCTTGTCATCTAAAGAATTATGACTTGAGTAATCTTGTGGGTTGATTTTAATGTTTGAAGTATAAACTGGATTGGTGGCCTTAGTATTGCATGAGGCAAAGGTTTAGTGAAGTTTAATCCCAACATCTTTCATCATATTTGAAGAATCATTCCTTTTGCATTCCAAGTGTTTGATAAAAATCCTAAAAGAACTTGTTCCTTTTATTTTGTTATTTTAAATTGGCTTGGTATTTAATATTGAGCTCCCTTCCTTCCAAATATCCGCTTAGTTAGTAGTTGATTTGTTACGTGCTAGTACTTGTCACAGTCCTCGTGGGAACGATATCCCTCTTACCTCTTTACTACTTGTACGACTTGGTATACTTGCCAAGACTCGTCAAACAAGTTTTTGGCGCCGTTGCCGGGGACTTGTGTTTCAATATTAGCATACCCATTTCGATTACTAATTTAAGCACAATTTTATTTTTTCTGTTTTATTATCTGTTGCTATTTGCTATCATTTAGTACAAACATTCTTGATCTCTAGGCTTTTGTGCATGCGAGGTACTATCCCAGCTGACCAACTTCTCTACGATCCTGAAATAGAAAAAGCGGCTAGGAAGAATCGGAGTCAAGCAAGACAGCGGAAGTTATTAGCACGACAAGAAAGAGAACAAGAGACCTCCACTTCACAAGTTCATCAAGAACCACTTGAGATGGCAGGCAATGGTGAGGGTGTTCCACGGAGGACATTTGGGGATTATGCCAATACAAATGTCAATCGGCATGTCACTAGCATAGTGAGGCCTCCAGTGAATTCCAACAATTTTGAGGTCAAACCGGCTCTCTTGAATATTATGTAACAAAATCAATTTGCCGGGATGGAGAAGGAGGATCCTAATAATCATGGCTCCAATCTCAACCAAGGGGGAGCATCACTACATGGGATGAATTAGAGGCTAAATTTCTTGCAAGGTTCCTCCCCACCTCAAGATTTGTGAAGACACGGGGTGATATCATAAGCTTTGTTCAACAAGAGGGTGAGACTCTTCATGACACATGAGAAAGGTTCAAAGACTTGCTCCGAAAATTTCCAAATCATGGGTTTGATGATCTTGTCCAAATGCAAACATTTTGCAATGGATTGAGGACGTCAACCAAGCTTATGTTGGATGCCTCAGCTGGAGGTTCCATGAACACAAAGACACCGGAGGAAGCATTGACTTTGATAGAAGCTATGGCATCTAATGACTATCTGATGCATCATGATCAAGGTACCACATCAAGAAAGGGAGTGTTGGAGTTAGACTCACAAACTGCGCTTTTGGATCAAAATAAGCTTATGTCACAACAACTTGAGGCCATTACCAAGCAACTAGTTCAACCCCCACAACAACTCCAAACCATGCAGGGGACAACCATGCCACCCCAATAGGTAATGATATGTGATTTTTGTGGAGGGGATCATGATAATGGAAATTGTGAGGCCACACCTAGTTCCCATGAGGAAGCTAATTATATGGGGAACTATGGGTGGCAAGGTAACAACCAATATTCTAACAATTACAACTAGGGGTGGAGGAATCAAACAAGTTTTGGTTGGAAACAAGATGCCGGACAAGCAAGTAAGCCTCATCCCACACAACCGCCTCAAGACCGGACTCCTATCTTGGAGAACACCCTCAATCAATTCATGCAAATGTCCATGTCAAACCAGAAAAACACCGATGCTTCCATAAAAAACTTGGAGGTTCAAGTTGGACAAATTGCAAAGCACCTAGCGGAACAATCTAGCGGCAGTTTTTCAGGTCATACTCAAATAAATACTAAAGAGCATTGTAAGGCTGTTGTTTTGAGGAGTGGTAAAAGTCTTGAGAAAGTGAGCGGTGAGCCTTTGTTGAAAAATAAGAGAGTTGCTGAAAAAATTGAATTGAGTGCTGAAAAAAGAGCGAAAAATGAGGAAAAAGGCAAAGAGGGTGTAATAGAGGAAGAAGAAAAAGACAGTGAAAAAGACAAGAGAGAAAAGTTAGTGGATGAAGATTCAATTTTGAGAAAGAGTAAAAGTCAGATTTTGAAAGATGGAGACAAGCCTCAAGAGGTCCCCTCTTATGTAAAGTTGCCATATCCTTACTTAAGCAAGAAGAAGGAGAAGGAAGAGCAATTTACCAAATTTCTTGACATCTTTAAGAGGTTACAAATCAACATACCCTTTACTGAAGCACTAGAGAAAATGCCAACTTATGCAAAGTTCATGGAGGAGTTACTTATGAAGAAAAGGAGGTTTAAAGAAGATGAGACTGTTGCCTTGACGAAAGAATGTAGTGCGATACTTCAAAGGAAGCTACCTCCAAAGCTTAAAGATCCTGGTAGTTTTACAATCCCCTGCACAATTGGGAGTGTTGCTATTGGGAAGGCCCTGTGTGACTTGGGGGCGAGTATCAATTTGATGCCGCTTTCAATCTTGAACAAGCTTGGAGGTGGTGAAGTGAAACCAACAAGGATGGCATTGCAACTAGCCGATAGATCAATCAAGCGTCCTCTTGGTATAATGGAAGATGTTTTGGTTAAAGTGGATAAGTTTATCTTCCCAGCGGATTTTGTGATATTAGACATGGAGGAGGATGCAGAAGCTCCACTTATATTAGGGAGACCTTTTCTAGCAACTAGTCGTGCTTTGATAGATGTACAAAAAGGCCAACTTCGACTCAGCGTGCAAGATGAAGAGGTTATTTTCAATGTATTTGAAGCTATGCATCGCCCGAGTGATGAAGAGAATTGTTTCCGCATGGACATTGTGGATGTAGTGACTAAAGAAGTCTTTGCACATCAGCACGACTCCTCTACTCTTGAGAAGGTAATTATGAATTCTATTGAAAATCTTGATGAGAGAGAGGAGAAGGAAATAGAGGAGTGTTTGTGTGATTTGGAAGCTCAACCCAATCAACTTGCTGTCAATACTAAGAAAGAAGACTTCAAAAAGGATGAAGTCCAAGAGAAGCTCAAGTTAGAGCTTAAACCTCTACCTCCCCACTTGAAATATGTGTTTCTTGGTGAGAATGATGAAAATCCTGTCATAGTGAGCAATGTATTGTCCAAATTGGAAGAGGACAAACTTGTAAGGGTGCTTAGAGAGCATAAAACAGATAATGGATGGTCCATCTTAGATTTGAAAGGTATTAGCCCTACATTTTGTATGCACAAGATTATGATGGAGGCTGAATTTAAACTGGTGATCCAACCGCAAAGGAGCCTCAATCCTACAATGAAAGAAGTGATAAGGAAGGAGGTGCTGAAACTCCTTGAAGCCGGAATGATCTATCCGATTTCTGATAGTGCTTGGGCGAGTCTGGTACAAGTGGTTCCCAAGAAAGGTGGCGTGACCGTTGTGAAAAGCGAGAAGAATGAGTTAGTCCCAACTAGGACGGTCACCGGTTGGCGAATGTGTATAGATTACCGGAAGCTAAATCAAGCTACCAGGAAAGATCACTTCCCACTTCCATTTATGGTCCAAATGTTGGAGAGGTTGGCCGGCCAAGCTTATTACTGTTTCTTGGATGGTTATTCGGGTTATAACCAAATTGCGGTTAATCCGGAAGACCAAGAGAAAACTGCCTTCACATGTCCTTTTGGAGTTTTTGCCCATCGGAAGATGCCTTTCGGTCTTTGTAATGCACCTGCAACATTTCAAAGGTGCATGCTTTCCATTTTCTCTGATATGGTAGAAAAATACATTGAAGTTTTTATGGATGATTTTTCTGTTTTCGGTTCCTCTTATGATAATTGCTTGTCTAACCTTGCTGCTGTGTTAAAGAGGTGCATGGACACCAATTTAGTCTTAAATTGGGAGAAGTGTCATTTTATGGTGCAGGAGGGCATTGTGCTTGGGTACAAGATTTCGGCTAAGGGAATCGAAGTGGATAGATCCAAGATTGATGTAATTGAGAAACTACCTCCACCAGTGAATGTCAAGGGTGTGAGGAATTTTCTTGGTCATGCAGGCTTTTACCGGCGGTTCATCAAAGACTTCTCAAAGATAGTCAAGCCGTTGTGTAGCCTTTTGAACAAGGACACACCATTTGTGTTTGATACTGCTTGTCTTACTTCTTTTCAGATTTTGAAAGAAAAGTTGATCACCGCTCCCATTCTTGTTGCACCCAACTGGGAGTCACCATTTGAATTAATGTGTGATGCCAGTGACTACGCAGTTGGGGCAGTTTTGGGACAGCGAAGGGAAATTTTTTTCCATGCCATTCACTATGCTAGCAAGGTTCTCAATGAGAACCAAATAAATTATGCAACAACTGAAAAAGAGTTGCTAGCCATAGTGTTTGCATTGGAAAAATTTCGTTCATACTTGATTGGGTCCCAAGTCACTATTTTTACTGATCATGCTGCGATTAAATATTTGTTGACTAAGTTAGATTCAAAACCAAGACTCATAAGGTGGATCTTATTGTTGCAGGAATTTGACTTTAGTCATTAAGGACAAAAAGGGCAGCGAAAATATGGTGGCTGACCACTTATCTCGGTTAGTGAATGAAGAGGTTACTGCAAAAGAAAAGGACATTCGGGATGAGTTCCCGAATGAGGCTTTATTTGTAGTGCATGAAAGACCATGGTTTGCCAACATGGCAAATTTCAAGGCAGCCAACATTGTTCCAGAGCACCTCACTTGGAAACAAAAGAAAAAATTCTTCCGGGATGCCAACCATTTCATGTGGGATGACCCATTTTTGTTCAAGGTTGGACCGGATGGCTTATGGAGGAGGTGTGTTAGTCAAGAGGAAGCAAAGAGTATTTTGTGGCATTGCCATAACTCTCCATATGGTGGACATTACAATGGGGAGAGGACAGCTGCAAAGGTCCTCCAATCTGGGCTCTTTTGGCCCTCAATCTTCAAGGACTCTTATAGTCATGTGAAGAGTTGTGACAAGTGCCAAAGGACCAGGAACATATCTAAAAGGGATGAGATGCCACTTCAAAACATATTGGAGGTTGAAGTATTTGATTGTTGGGGCATAGATTTTATGGGTCCACTTCCACCCTCATTCTCCAATCAATATATCTTGGTAGCGGTGGACTATGTTTCTAAATGGGTGGAGGCCGTTGCAACACCGAAAAATGATGCACAAATAGTAATTAAGTTCATAAAAAAGAACATTTTTTCCCGGTTCGGTGTCCCAAGGGTCCTTATAAGTGATGGGGGATCTCACTTCTGCAACTCACAACTGAAAAATGTGTTGACCAAGTATGATGTGAGGCATAAGGTGGCATCTCCATATCATCCGCAAACAAATGGGCAAGCGGAGGTCTCTAACCGGGAGATTAAGCGAATTCTGGAAAAAACTGTGGCCACTTCAAGAAAATATTGGGCAAAGAAGCTTGACGATGCCTTGTGGGCTCATCGGACTGCATTAAAAACTTCTTTAGGGTTATCTCCGTTTCAGATGGTCTATGGGAAGACATGTCATCTACCCGTAGAGTTGGAGCATCGAGCCTTTTGGGCATTGAAGTTCTTGAATTTTGATGCCACTTTGGCGGGTGAGAAACGAGTCCATCAGCTGCATGAATTAGAGGAGATACGCCTTAATGCATATGAGAATGCATCTATTTACAAGCAGCGAGTCAAGACTTATCATGACAAGAAGATCGTGATGAAAGCATTTCAGTCGGGACAACAAGTTTTATTATTCAATTCCCGGCTGAGATTGTTTCTGGGCAAGTTGAAGTCTAAGTGGTCGGGACCGTTCATTGTCAAAGAAGTCTCATCTCGTGGAGCTATAGAAGTGGAGGATCCTACTTCAAAAAGGACCTTTAAAGTCAATGGCTAAAGGCTCAAGGCCTACTTGGGTGGTGACATCGAGAGATTGACCACAGCTGTGCGCCTTCGTGATCCTTGAGATCACCGGCCTGTCAAGCTAGTGACGTTAAAGAAGCGCTTACTGGGAGGCAACCCAGGTTCTGAAGGAAGGAAGAGCAAAAAGGGAAAGACAAATAAAGCAGGAGTCATCACGCCCAGGCCGTGATAGTGGTCACGGCCGTGATCAGCTTAATGAGAAGATCAGAAAGGATCACGGCCCAGCCGTGATCTCCATCACGGGCGTGATGAGAAGGACCCTGAAGATCAGAGAGTATCACGGCCTAGCCGTGATAGAGGTCACGACCGTGACAGGCCAGTTCCTATGGACCAGAATTGATCACGGCCTGCCCGTGATGAGCATTACGGCCATGACACATTTTCCAGCATCCCTTTGACTAGGCATGTGAGCCAGCACCCGCTACCACCTCGGTGAGTTGTTCCATTTTTCTCCTCTCTCCGACTTGATTATTTACATTGGGGACAATGTAAGTTTTTAAGCTTGGGGTAGGGGTATTTTTGCAAATTTTTGAATTTTTGCATTTTTCATGTTGCATTCATATAAGCATAGTTCTGCATGATCACATGATTAGATTGCCCCTTGCTTAGATTATGCATCCAATTGTGAGAACTTAGTGCCAAATAAATTGAGATAGTGAATTTTTGAACCCAATTTTTTTATTCTTGTGATAAGGCTACAAATAAAAATGCTTGAGATGATCTTTGATAGTTGATAATTAGCATGTGGTTCCGAAGATTTGCATTTCTCATTGATTTTTGAACTACTAAATGTGAGATTTTTGAGCCAAAAAGGGGTACTCACTAAATCTACCCCATTCATTGTGATAGAGTGTTTTATTCCTCTTGGATTGTATTCTCTAGAACTTGACTTGTAACCGTTTTGAAGCTTAAACATTTTTTAAAACATTTTTGAAAATGATTGAGGCACTAGGTATTTTTCCGGCCTTCTGAGCTTTGATTGATTAAATGCTACCCCTTAGTTGCCTGATTTTGAGCCTACAAGAATAAAATACTTTTCTTGGTACCTTGAAATATTTTGATGAATGATGCTTGGTAGGAGACCTTCTAAAGTATTGCACAAAAGGGTAAAAAGGTAGTTTGAAAAAGTATGGGATGAGAGAGTTAGAAAAATATTTCTCTTGAATTGAAAATCCCCCCTTCTTCAAAAAAAAATTAAAAATAGAGAAGGGGATGACAAAAGGAAGTGAAAAATAAAATAAAAAGAAAGAAAGAAAGGTGGAAAAATGAATCAAAACCCAAAAAGGTATTTTAGAAGGTGTCATGCTTTGCAATGCTTGATATTTTGTTTAGCCTTCTTGAAATTTCCTTTTCTTGATTTCCCCACCTAACGATTATCCCATGACCCCGTTACAACCAAAGTAAAAGATCTCTTGATTCTTATGTGCTTTCATTAATAAAGTAGAGATTTGGTTAATAGTCAAGCTTATGGTAGAATTCATTCCTTGAGGAAATTGAGCGAATTGTCATATATCCTTAAACACTTGAGTGAGGTGAGAAATAGTGCCCGAATCAGTGAGAATATGAGTCTAGGAAACCTAAGCTTCTAATTGGACTTGAAATTGATTGTCTCTTGGTGAATTATTTGAAAATGCCTGTTACTTGGATTAGTTACTCGGGTTCTTGGTTCACTATCCATGCTCTGATTATTTATATCTTCTGGCCTTGATGATTGCTTGAGGACAAGCAAAGTCTTAAGCTTGGGGTGATTTGATGAGTGTGATTTCACCTCATATTTCATTTACATTTTTGCATGCATTTTCATATAGTTTAGGCAATTTTAATTTGATTTTTGTTAGTTTTTACCTTGGAACGGGTAAGGCGGTTTTGTGGTGTTGTTTTGCATAAATCAAGGATTAAATTCTCAAGATCAACCATGATGGAGCTTGCATGAAGAAGGGGCTTGAAAAGTGAAGAAAATGAGCCAAACAGAGCCCATCACGGCCTAGCCGTGATGACCATCACGGCCATGATCAAGCAAAACTGAAAAGAAAAGAAGGCAAAAGTCAGAACTGGTCACGGCCTAGCCGTGATGCCCATCACGGCCTAGCTGTGATGCCCATCACGGCCGTGACATGTCAGCTGAACCAGAACCTCAACAGGAAGAACTGATCACGGCCTAGCCGTGATGAGCATCACGACCGTGACAAACCAAAAATTGAAGAAGCGCCCATGGCAGAATCCGTCACGGCCATCACGACCGTGACGCGCATTATTTGGATCTGAATTTGTGATTGAGATTCAAACTTCCCTAATCTATAAAAGGGGCGACTTTTACCCTAAAAGGACGTTTTTCTCTGAACCAGGGGCGGCTGTGACAGCTGTGGAAAGCTTCCATGGAGTTTCTTCTCTCCTTTGTTCCTATTTCTTTTATTTTGGCTTTCTCTATGACTATGAGTAGCTAAATTCCCTTTTGTTGGGATTAGATGTAGCCAAACCGAATCTCATGTATTTGCCTTGATTTATTAATCCATGTTTATGCTTCTTTATTAGTGTTTGATTCTTATGCTTAATGCTTTTTATGGTCTGATCATCCATGAATTGTTCTAAGATTTGATTTGTAATCGGGAAGTTCTTATCAATTCTTGATCTGGAATTAATCACCTAGTAAACCTTGCATCTAGGAATGGATTTTGGTTTATTAGTAATCGTGTAATCCCTACTCTTATTGAAAATTCATTAATTAGGCCACCTAAGGAATTAGGGTCTAATTAGGGAATTTAGGCTCTTGTCATCTAAGGAATTAGGACTTGAGTAATATTGTGGGTTGATTTTAATGTTTGAAGTATAAACTGGATTGGTGGCCTTAGTATTGCATGAGGCAAAGGTTTAGTGAAGTTTAATCCCAACATCTTTCATCATATTTGAAGAATCATTCTTTTTGCATTCCAAGTGTTTGATAAAAATCATAAAAGAACTTGTTCCTTTTATTTTGTTATTTTAAATTGGCTTGGTATTTAATATTGAGCTCCCTTCCTTCCAAATATCCTCTTAGATAGTAGTTGATTTGTTACGTACTAGTACTTGTCACAATCCTCGTGGGAACGATATCCCTCTTACCTCTTTACTACTTGTATGACTTGGTATACTTGCCAAGACTCGTCAAACAGACTGATCCATGACTGCTTTAGGGATGTTAGTAACGAAATAAGAATTAAAGGATTAATTCCCAATAATAATAAGATATTGAGAATAAATGAGAGGAACAAGATTAATACTTGATGGTGTAGTTAAAAGCCAATAGGATTGATCTTTGAATGCCCTAGGAAGTTTGGCATGGATTCCTAAACCTTTTGCCTAGATTTGAACGGCCACGCTCTAGTGAACACGATCGTGCTTGGTAAACAGCACGCCCGTGCTCAATGCCAGCATGCCCGTGCTGGGGGTTAGCACGACCGTGCTCCCCAAACAGAATAAGACGTTAAGTGGAAACAAGGGTAGCTTCACCCAAACTGTCTCCTATAATGAAATAATACATCAACAGATTAAAGATAAGATGAATAGTCTAATTAAACCTTAACAAAGATAATAAAACATAAAGATGCTAAAATGGTTAAGACGGTAACGATAAGTTACCAAATGTTGATAAACTTTGTACTTATTGGTCAAAGTTGCCTTGATGCTTATTGGTCAAGGTGTTGTTGTTGTTAAGCCTTGATGCTTATTGGTCAAGGTGTTGACGGTGTTAAGCTTTGATGCTTATTGGTCAAAGATGTTGTTGTACATGCATTCAAGCATTGGAGATGTCAATGGGGGAAGCTGCAACATAGGGGAGGTCGTCTGAGAGTAAGGTGATCTGACCGTCTGTGGTGATTCATCTAGGTGGATCGTACGCCCCCGTGGTGGTGCATCTGAGAGTAAAGGTGCATCGACTATCCAAGGGGTTTACCTATGGTTTGGTGAACTACCTGCGTTGGTGCTTAATGGCCAATGTGGATATGTAACTCTGACGTTGTCTTCCCGAGTTAGTTATGGATCCACATGCATAACAGAGTAGTGGAGTAGTACTGCACCACATAGCATACATTTGTTGGTTATGTTTGATGAGATTATTATGCTATATGTTGTATTATGTGTTATGTGTACGTTTATATATGTATTGTATGATCATCTTGCTAACTGCCCTATTGCCATTATGTTTATACAACGATTTCTTACTCCCCATCTTCTGTTGTTTCTTTGCATGTTTCTTTGCATGTATCTTCGGTTATTTCCAATGAATTTTTCCGGATTTGGTTACTAGCTCGATTTATGTTTCTTTTGTTTATGTTTTATATTTCTTTTCCCGCATTGTTATGTTTTGATACATGTGGTACCCGCTACGTCGTGTTTTTATTTTACTTCATTATAAATGAATGTTATATTTTATGGGTTGGGTTATGGTGCACCACCCACATTTTACACCACCCACTACACCACTCATGTGGCAAATTTTGGGCCAATCAAATTGCCACAAAGGTTGGTCAAAATTTCAAACTTTCTAGTTGTATTATACTGTAGTCAAACTGTATGAATACAATATATTGTAGTATAATATATGTGCTTTTTGTATTTGTAAATTTAACTCATATTAAAATAATGTTTTTTGACTAAAAACAAACTGGTTATATTGCAAAATATTATTGACAACAAACATTATTTTAATTCATATTAAAATATTATTCTGTAATATAATCAGTTTTTTTAATAAAAAAACATTATTTTAATATGGGTTAAATTTGCGAATACAAAAAGTACATATACTATACTGCAATATATTGTATTCATATATTTGACTACAGTAGAAATACAACTAGAAAGTTTGAAATTTTGACCAAACCCATATGGCAATTTGATTGATCCAAAATTTGTCACATATGGATGGTGTAGTGGGTGGTGTAAAATATGGGTGGTGCACCTTAACCCAACCCATATTTTATATATATATATTTAATTGTTCGGGATAGAGGATGTCATATATGAAAATAAGTAAATGGTATTTATTATTTTTAGTACTTAAACAATATTCATTGTATTGACTAATTAATTAAATAAGGTTCACTATAAGTCACTTGTATCTTTAGTTCACTATACTGGGACTAAATACACATTCAACGTATGATGATAAAAGTAACTACTATATAAACAACATAGAAAAAGTCTTAAAATCAAACCCAACAGTGACATTAAAATGATCAAAAAACAAAAATTAATATTCATATTATAGTAAATTGTCTTAGTTATGTTTGTAATTCCAGGGAGCTATTAATTTATGATATTGACAGGACCATAGCTGTTCCTGTCGAGATCCGACTTGTCGGAATCTCGTCGTAGAATGTTGAACCAAGAGTGAACAATGGGAGTTGTTTTAGACTTTGGCTTGACAGAATGTAATATTCCGGTCCTACGTATCCCAATGGGAATCAAAGCCAGACATAGTTCTAGGTTCAACCCTTGGTGGTACGGTGATCTCGATCCCCCAATTTCGTATCCGATGGGTACTAGCGAGCAAGGACTCTCTGATAGTCTCTTGGTCGAGCTAGTTCCTCTAATACGCTTAAGGGAGAGTTACCGGGATTCAGTAAAAAGTGAGTCTCTCTCATGGGTTCTCCTCCTTTTATAATAGGATTCCCATATCTTTTAGAGATCTGGATTTATCTCCTTTTATCTCTTAAATCTCTTTTGAGATGTGATTTCCTTAATTTAAGGGATATTATCTCTTTTAACCTGATAAGGTTATTTCAGATAATATCAAGATTAATTTAAGGATAATATCAATATCCTATCCCTTTATTTAAGGGATATTATCTCTTTTAACCGGATAAGGTTATTTCAGATAATATCAGGATTAATTTAAGGATAATATCAATATCCTATCCCTTTATTTAAGGGATATTATCTCTTTTAACCGGATACGGTTATTTCAGATAATATCAGGATAATTAGGCGTGATATTAACTTCTCATCCTTAATTTCCGGATTAGGCCGATTATTCAAGCTCGGTGGCCGGGTTTCACTCTTCGGCCAATACACAAGCCCCCCATGCTTTGAGCTAGTAAAACGTGGAAGCTTTCATGACATTAGCCGAGCTTAGGAACTTGGTTTCATCTTTTGGTCTTTCAGCTCGGCGAGGTGATTGGCCTAGCTTCATACTTCGTACCTATATATATATATATATATATATATATATATATATATATATATATATATATATATATATATATATATATATATATATATATATATATATACATATCCTCCAACTCGGTGAGCAGCTCGGGTGACCGAGATTGACACTTCAAGGTACCGAGCTCTATGTCTCGGCTCATACACAAGCCCCCCAAGCTGATTGCATGGAAGCTTTTTTCGAAGGAGACGAGGCTAGCCGAGGTGGAGGTGATCACCTGAGTTTCGTGCTGAGGCCATACTTTCTCGGTTCCCGAGATGGAAAAGAGACGTTACTCTGTGTGACGTGTGGCCTTCACGGCATCATTTCCGAGGCTTGCGCTGTAGTTGCGTGCTCAAACGATAAGCCGAGAGCCGAAGCTCAACCGAGTGGTCGGGAGCCGGAGCTCAACCGAGTGGTCGGGAGCCGGAGCCCAACCGAGCGGAGAGCCGGGAGCAGGAGCTCAAACCAGTAGTCGGGAGCCGGAGCTCAACCGCATTGGGAGCTTGGAGCTTGACCTAGCAGTCGGGAGCCGGAGCTCAACCGAGTAGTCGGAAGCCGGAGCTCAACCCAGTAGGGAGCCTGAGCTCGAACCAGTAGCTCAACCGAGTAGGGAGCCCGAGCTTCACGTTTCAAGTTGCCGAGCTTTACATTTCGGCCAATTCTTAAGTTCAGCGGGCTCGGTGGGCGAGTCTAGTGATCAATTCCCTTTCGGCCAATTCTTAAGTTCAGCGGGCTCGGTGGGCGAGTCTAGTGATCATTTCCCTTTGATTGTTTGGGTTTGGTGATCTAGCTTTATTTCTCGTCCAATATTTTAGTTTGGTAGGCTCGGTGGCCGAGTTTAACATCTCGATCGGTATATAAGCTCCCCAAGCTTTGAGCTCAGAAGAGCGCAAAAGCTTTATGAAAGAAGCTGAGCTTGTCCTTAGTGTTGATAAAGCACTGGATTTGCATGGATCCTCTTACTTCGACTAATCAAGCTCGGTGGCCGAGTTTCTCATCTCGGGCAGTACTCGAGTTTAGTGGTTGAGGTTCACATCTCGGCCAGTAACATGTTCTGAACAGAAGATACTTCAATCTTACCTTTATTAAGACAAGTTTAGGAGCTGGTAGCTGAGATTCGACTTATCAGTGATTTAGGCCCGAACGAATCTTCTGGAGAGTCAAGTTCAAACTCGGCCATTAGGAACTTACCTCGGTGCTTGTATTTCATCCTTTAATTTTTGATGCTTTCAAGATGCTTATCTTGAGAGTTTGAACTTGACTCACCTTTTTCCGAATGTAGCTCGGTCTTTGAAGCTTTTGAGAGCTCTTAACATTTTCTTCAAGTAGCTCTTAACCCTTTCATTTGGTGGATTTTGAAATACCCACTAACTTGAAACTTGACCTCGAATGTCATTATTTTTGCCGATCTTGAAGGTGTGTCTCAGAATAAACTTTCCTAATATCTTTTCCAATTTGTATGAGAAAATAGTTTTCATATAAGTTCTTCGAGCTGTAGGCTAAGGGATATCCTTTCTATGTAATTTCCGAGAATATCTTTCCTTTATCCCCATAAGCCCCCCAAGCCCCGAGCTTGAAATAAGCGAAAGAGCTTAAATGTCAACCCGCATGTCTTAACACGCTTTTTGGTGCCGAGGACTTTGGACTATGATTCGCGGGAGCATTGTTCGGAAATATGTTTTTTGTAGAGCCAAGTCTTTCTTGGGTTATCGGCATACTTGGCCGAGCACTGCTCGGATTTTTTGTGCGGAGCCAAGTCTCACTTGGGATTCCGGCTTATTCGGTTGAACACTACCAGGATTTCCTTCGAATCTTGGGTCTCTAACATGCACGATCTGCTGTGGACATTATCTTGGTGCGAAGGTGTTGTGCTTGGCCTAGGTTTTTAGTGCGAGGGAGGAAGCATTGCTCGACCTCGACTTAGTTCGATGCGTAATGCGAGGGAGCATAGCTCAACCTCGGCTTTCTGGGCTTCTGCCCTTTGTTCTTGGCTAGACAATTTTAACTCTGGCCCTTTAGTGGATTCTCAAGTTATTAAGCCAGCATATGCTCGGCTTTTACTAGAATTGGGCCATAACACGAGCATGAAAGCTGCGGCTGCTTATGCTCTGAGTCTCCTCCATTACCTGCTTTTCAAGCCACGAGTTTTCTAAGAATGAAAAGTATGAAGGCGGAAGCTGCTCGAACTTTGCGCACTGGGGATGAGTTTGAAAAAGCCGTGGCAAAGTGTGAAGAGCAAGGTCGGCTAATTGGGCAATTGAAAACTCGAAACGTCGAGCTTGAGAAGACCAAGTGCTCTCCTCAATCCGAGCTCTCTAAAATGAAAGGATTGACTTTCAAAGGGATGCCAAGACTTTAAAACTTTCCCTTGACAATCTTCAGCAGTTTCTTCTACTAAGAAAAAGGCTAATTGCAAGCTTCATCACGAGTTGAAGGAAGCTAAAGCCCTGATTACAAGGGAACGCGTTTCTGCGTTCTCGCGTGCTAGAAAACAAATCCAGCGCTTTCTTCCTGATTCCGATCTATCGAGAGCCGGTGTGGACAAGGATTTTAATAAAGATGGCATAATGGTTCCTTTGTCCGAGCTCGATGATAAGGAAGAGAAGAATAATGAAGAGCAGTTTGGGGGAGAGGAGGAGAATAGAGGAACTGAAGTGGTCGTGCTCGAGCCATCCTCGGTTACTCTTTCGCAAGCTGAAGACACTATTGATTCCAAGCTTGATGGGGTCTTTGCTTATGGAAATTCCCATGAGTAACTCAACAAATTTTTAAGATATTTTGTACTCTTGGCTATGCCCTATGTACTTTTTTTATGAACGATAAAGACTTCATACTTATGGTATTTAACCCAGCATTTGGATTTACTCGGTTAACTTTCCTAAGTTTTTACTCGCCTTTTGTGCTTGGCGTCTTAATTTGACCTTGCGAACTTTTTGAGCTAGGCCCTATCGTAGTTAACTGTTTCATGTTTTTCTTGCTTACCTTTTTATGTTCGGTTTTTCAATTTTGGCTTGGTCAGACACTTCGATTCGGTATTTCGACAACACCTCGGTCGATTTTAGCTTGGTCACCTTTTTAGGCTCTTTTGACTCTTTAGGTTCGGCGTTTCGAAAATAGCTCGGTCGACTTTAGATCGGTCACCTTTTTAGGCTCTTGCCTCTTTAGGTTCGGCATTTCGAAAATAGCTCGGTCGACTTTAGATCGGTGACCTTTTTAGGCTCTTGCCTCTTTAGGTTCGGCATTTCGACAACGGCTCGGTCGACTTTAGCTCGATCACCTTTTTAGGCTCTTGCCTCTTTAGGTTCGGCGTTTCGACAACGGCTCGGTCGACTTTAGCTCGGTCACCTTTTTAGGCTCTTGCCTCTTTAGGTTCGGCGTTTCGACAACGACTCGGTCGACTTTAGCTCGGTCACCTTTTTAGGCTCTTGCCTCTTTAGGTTCGGCGTTTCGACAACGGCTCGGTCGACTTTAGCTCGGTCACCTTTTTAGGCTCTTTGTTTTTTATGAGTTAGTATGGCGTTTGAGTGCTCGAGCTGATGGAACTTTATTTTCTAAGAGAGATGTTCTCCCCCACACTCTTCCATTTAAATGGAGCTTGAGCTCGATCTCTATGATTTATATAGAGGGAGTCTGATTCGGCCTCAATGGTTTTAAATTGAGGAGATGTGACTCGTCTTCCTCTCAATCAAATTTTGAGAGGGAGTTTTGGCTCGACCTTTCGGGAACCGGAGCTGAACTGTGAGTTTTTAAGGGAGCGAAGCTCAACCTGTGAATTTTGAGGAAGCCGAAGCTCGACCTTGTGGAAAGGGGAACACGGAGCTTCGACCTATATTTTCAAGGGAGAAGGAGCTCAACCACTTTGTAGTCGCAAATTTTGTGACTCTGGGAGTGGTATCATCCGAACATCACTTTGCTCAAGTATATAAAATGATATGATGCTACATAACACAACATTAAAGGCGTGGAGCAAAACGTATCAAATCATATTAGATTTAAACTAGATTTAAGGAACAATATCACCTGGGCATTTTGAGGCCTCTGATTTAGGCATTCCCCCAAGCTACTATGGTCGAGCTCTCCTAGACTGAGCTGTGTTGGCCGAGCTCTCTAAGACATCTTCTTCAGCTCTCCGAGGCCGAGCTTTCTAAGACATCTTCTTCCCTCTGAGGCCGAGCTCGATCTCTCTAAGACATCTTCTTCAGCTCTCCAAGGTCGAGCTGTGCTGGCCGAGCTCTCTAAGACATCGCCAGGAGTTGGTCTGCGATTTTATCGATGCCAAGGAATTGTGGAGTTCGAGTTGTTTGCAGCTTGTATATTTTGCTTGGCAACACGGCTAGAATCTCGGTTTGGCTCTCCAATGAATGTGCTTTTTCAGCTGTTAATCTTGTGGAGAATCCATGGATTGCGTTGTCATAGGTGTAGATAATTTCTGCCGAGTCAGATATCAAGTTCAAAGACGAGTCGTACCAGACTGAGTGTTGCTCGAAGCTTGTTGGCATTTTGGATTTGTCCACATGGACTATGTAAGTGCTCTTCTGGTTCTCTGTTTTATCAAGGGATGCAGTGCAGAGACCCAAAAGTAAAAGAAAAAGAATAATGACAAAGGATTTCTTAAAGCTCTCCATGCTAGTACTTGGCTACTCTTCTCACCCAATCTCGTTTGTTATGAGAATAATGTAACAGGGAACTTCAGCTTTTATAGAGTATATTGCAGAGTTAGTAAATTTTGCAGATTAGGAGTGTGGAAAAAAAGGAAAAAGTTGGGGTCTGCTGCATCTCAGTGAGCGTTACATCCTTTCTCTCCGTGGTCTGAGTCCTTCTCTTTTTCTTTAAAAACAAGAGTATGGCGTTTGAAGAGGAATTCGTCCCTATGTTTCTTAATTGACATGACTATCCACTGTGTCAACGACACATACTGCCTCGTGGTCACATGCATCTTTTGGCCTTTGCACTTTCATTCCCATACAGTAGTGTAGTCATGAAAAATTGACGTCCCCTAATTGGGCAGAATTTCACCATTTGTGCTATATAAAAATCATGTGAAAGTGTTTCTCTTCTTGGGTTAGTGTTAGATATCACTAACTTAGTAGGCACAAGTATATGGAAGTAAATATAACTTTGCAAGTGAATGAAAATACATATGAATAATATATTTCTTCCCTAATTTCCTTTCTGACGAAAATGCTCTTCATCCTGAAATCCACCGAATTGAAGTCCTTTCATGTATTCGACTGGTGATGATGAATGTGTGGCCGGGGAAAGTTTGCCTCGGCCTCATGGTGGGCGCCAAATGTTCCTGCCGAGATCCGACTTGCCGGAATATCGCCGTAGAACGCTGAACCAAGAGTGAACAATGGGGGTTGTTTTAGACTTTGGCTTGACAGAATGTAATATTCCGGTCCTACGTATCCCAATGGGAATCAAAACCAGACGTAGTTCTAGGTTCAACCCTTGGTGGTACGGTGATCTTGATCCCCCAATTTCGTATCCGATGGGTACTAGCGAGCAAGGACTCTCTGATAGTCTCTTGGTCGAGCTAGTTCCTCTAATACGCTTAAGGGAGAGTTACCGGGATTCAGTAAAAAGTGAGTCTCTCTCATGGGTTCTCCTCCTTTTATAATAGGATTCCCATATCTTTTAGAGATCTGGATTTATCTCCTTTTATCTCTTAAGTCTCTTTTGAGATGTGATTTCCTTAATTTAAGGGATATTATCTCTTTTAACCGGATAAGATTATTTCAGATAATATCAGGATTAATTTAAGGATAATATCAATATCCTATCCCTTTATTTAAGGGATATTATCTCTTTTAACCGGATAAGGTTATTTCAGATAATATCAGGATTAATTTAAGGATAATATCAATATCCTATCCCTTTATTTAAGGGATATTATCTCTTTTAACCGGATACGGTTATTTCAGATAATATCAGGATAATTAGGTGTGATATTAACTTCTCATCATTAATTTCCGGATTAGGCCGGTTATTCAAGCTCAGTGGCCGAGTTTCACTTTTTGGCCAGTATGATAGTTATATATAAGGGTCATCTTAAAATTTATTATCTTATTTATTTATCGTCGTTACTAATTTTTGTAAATTGATCCAAGTTGGGATAAAAAATGTGAATTTATCATTGTTAATAATCTTTGTTCTCTGCATGGAGAGGTTAGGGGAAATGATATCCCGTTTGATTGGTGATATTTTGAATAAATTTTGTGCTATGTCTGGTTGAAAGTCAGCCTTCAGAAATCTGTTATTCTTGCTTCAACTGGTGTTCCAACAAGGAAGAAGACTAAGATTTCCAGTGTACCTCTTCTCCTGTTATAAATAGAAGACAATTAAATTACATAAGTAAATAAAATTAATGAAATTACATAAATTTAGAGACAAATCAAATAAGTTAACCTGAAAGATGGGATCATGTCGGCTCTGAACAAAGCGATCCCACGTTGCCTGGTCAAGAAACGGGTACACCTCAAGTGGGTTCTTTTTACATTTTGGATTGAATACATAGTATCTGCCCAGGTCGACCTTAAAACCCCTCCAACGCTCACCAGCATACTTTAGCAAACACTTCTTCATAACGTACGTATCCGGTATGTCAAAGGTCAGCTACATTAAGACCAAAAGAATCAACGAATTACTGTATGATATTATTAAGATAAAAATAAAGTAGATACAGACAAACACAGGACGTAAAAGTATAAATACCAGAATACTCTCCCATATCTGATCCTTCACGTCCGTCGTTACATCTTTCCAAATATCAATGAGTATACTAGGCCTCTGCTCCTAGCAAGACTCGCCACAAAACTGTTAAACTGCTCTGCCATTGGCCCAATAGGATTGCGGTTATTATCAAAGTCTATTCTTATCCTTTGATTTGAACCACGGTTGGCAGTCAAATTCCTCATTCGTGTGGCACGTCTACCCTTTCTACCAGTAGACGGGGTCTCCGACCCGCTGCATGAAGGATGGATATCCTCACGATCAGCCATGTATACATGTTTAAACAAAAAAAAAACTTGTTAGTATGTCAGGATAAATATCAAACATAATTTATAAATATCGATCAACGCACGTAAACATAACTTATAAATATCAACGTAAACATATAATATGCCTTTAAACATAACTCAAACTAAACTTACTTTGTGGTCAATTAGTAAAGTTCTCCCATAACCCTTCTTGGTGATCATTACGAGTAGCATGTACATCATCCACTTCATTTTCCTTATTGAAATTAGGCACTCGTGTTGAGAAAGAAGGAGTATCAGAAATATCAAGAGTTGAATCGTGATTTCCCTCACTACCATTATACATGTTTTGTCCCTGGAGAACCACTGACCACGTTTTGTTAGAAGGATCACGGATATAAAACACTTGTTTTGCTTGGGATGCCATGATGAAAGGCTCCTCTTTATTACCTACCTTATTAAGGTCCACCAATTTGAATCCTAACTCATCGGCTTGCACACCATTGTTACTGTCGACCCACTGACATTTTAAAACAGGTACTCTAAACTTCGTGTAATCAACCTCCCATATCTCTTCAATGATTCCAAAGTATGAAACGGATGCCATAACAGTGTTTTTATCTTTCGAAAGCAATTTGGTAAGGTTGGAACATGATGTCAGCAGGTGCACACAAATCATAACAGGGTTTTTACCTCCCATATCTCTTCAATGATTCCACCGGAGCAATTTCATTCTCCAGAAGTCCATTGAAAGCTTTTCTCAATCTACGATAAGGATGATTACGTCGGAGAAATCTCCGATGCCCAAGGTAAACCGTCTTCCTTCCATGTTGCAGTTGATGGTAACATGTGCCTTCTTCACATATTGGACATGCTTTATGCCCCTTAACACTATACCCACACAGGTTCCCGTAAGATGGAAAGTCATTGATGGTGCAAAATAACATGGCACGCAATCTGAATGTCTCACGGCAATACCCACCGATCACATCAACGCCTTCATCCCACAACATTCTCAAGTCTTCAATCAAGGGACTCAGATAAACATCAATATCATTTCCTGGTTGTTTAGGACCCGAAATCATCATACTTAACATAATGTATTTGCGCTTCATGCACAACCAAGGAGACAGGTTGTAAATTACCAGGAGAACAGGCCATGAACTATGAATACTACTTAAGTTTCCATATGGATTCATTCCATCGGTAACAAGTCCAAGCCTGAGGTTTCTGGGCTCATTGCCGAAATCCGGAAACAAACTATCAATTCTCTTCCATTGCAAAGAATCGGCCGGATGCTGAAGCTGTCCATCACATTTCCTCTCATCTGCATGCCATCTAAAGTTCTTTGCATCACTTACATTAGAAAACAATCGCTTGAACCGCGGAATCACTGGAAGATACCATAACACCTTCGCCGGAGGACCTTTGGTGACCACATCACAACTAGAATCTCCATCCTTCACTTTGTAGCGTGATACCCCACACCTGGGGCACTCGTGCATCTCTTCAAACTCTTTCCTGTACAATATGCAATCATTGGGGCAAGCGTGTATTTTCTTATACTCCATACCCATCGGACACAATATCTTCTTCGCGTCATAGTTTCGAGATGGCAATGTGTTGCCTTCTGGAATCATGTCTTTCAATAACTCAAGCAATTCGGTAAAGCTTTTATCGCTCCACCCATTTCTCGCCTTCACATTGAACAATCTTAACACCGCTGACAACCGTGTGAAATTAGTGCACCCCGGATACAAAGCCACTTCCGCATCACTGCACAAAGTATCATACACATGTGCGCGCCGAAAAGACTCTTGCCCAACATCACGGATCATGTCCTCTAGTCCATCGTCCATTTCCACGTCATCAACTTCCTCTCTATCCGACATCCTCGACCTGTCTAACGATTCACCATGACATATCCATGTTGTATAACTCTTGCAAATCCCCTCACAAATAAGATGATCACGTATCTCCTCAGCTTCTAGTCGTCTCTCATTCAAACAGTTAACCCAAGGACAATAAAACCTTCCATTTCCACTATTAGGAGCATTTATTTTTGCAAACTGTAGAAAATCTTCCACTCCATTCTCATACTCATCACTTGTCCATCTAGCATTCATCCAACCGCGATCCATGACTAAACCAATAACTTCGTACTTAGTCCAACATATTCATCAACCACTTCTTATGACAGGGTATGGCCCTATCCCATTCGAGAAGAAACTTTTTCAACATTCGGTTAACAGTTAGTCCTTAACTCTCATGCTCATACTCGACAAAATTTCGGCAGCATTTCCCTTCGGTCTCCGACGTACACTACTTGAACGCGATGACATCCACCACGATAAAGTATGCACCCGAAGAACGAAAGGAAATGTATCAATCCGAACTTTCATCAAGTATATAACATTAGAATCAATGAATAACTATTTTAACTGAATTAAGAAAAAGTTTTTTCCCAAACTGTCCAACTTTGGACAATTCAAGATCCAACACAATGAGCGGTACATTAAGCACATACACGTGTGCTCATTAGTATTGCATCTCAAACGGGAAACTAAGGCTTTACTATTTATGTAGGTTGCATGAAGATGGAGCTTGAAAAGTGAAGAAAATGAGCCAAACAGAGCCCATCATGGCCTAGCCGTGACAGCCATCACGGCCATGATACAGTAGAGCTGAAAAAGTCAGAACTGGTCACGGCCAGCCCGTGATGTCCATCACGGCCGTGACATGCCATCTGAACCAGACCCTCACAGGCAGAACTGATCACGGCCTAGCCGTGATGGTGGTCGCGGCCGTGATGCACAAACCGGTGAAAGCAACCTCCAAGGCGAGAATTTGTCACGGCCTGGCGATGAGCATCATCACGGCCGTGACGCGTGATACCCCCACTGGAAAAATCCAGTCTTGGAGCCATTTCCACTATGGTGGATTAGACATAGATTCCCACTTTATAACACTTCACACACAGAACAACACAAGTATACACAGAACAAGGACTCAAGACACAAACTTCATCAAAGGGGTCACAACAAGGCACTAACACACTCATGACAGAGCCTAGACAATATTTTCAGCAGAGAGAACATACTAGAGTTGTGAGATGCTAAGATACCGAAGTGGTGGTTCGTGAGTAACGGTCCTCTTCGCGGAAGCACGAACGGAGTGGTGGGTCTCCTTAAGTTGCAGGCTCAGCAACCAGTATAAGCTAGGGTTAGAGGTCAGGACTTTCACGGCCGTCGCAGTTGGTGTAAGCTAGGGTTGAAGAACTGGCGCAAATATTCAAAGAAATCAAAACGAAAAGGAGGGAGAGTGAGCTCACAGGCATGCAGATGAAAAGGACAGATGAAAAGGTCTCAGCGCGAAAATGAAAAGGGGGAAGAGGGAATTAAAAATGATAGATAACAATACACATCGGTTAATAAAAAACCGATGTTATAAAGTTTTACACATCGGTTATTTTACAACCGGTGTTAAAAGTTATATTATTTATTTCCTTAATTTTTTTATTCGTTTTTCCACATCGATTTTTAATAAACCGATGTTAAAACATACACATTTCCACATCGGTTATTATAAAACCGATCTGTTAAAGTATGCATTTTTTAATTTTTTTATTTTTGGTTCAATTTTCAACATCAGTTTAAAAAAAACCGATGTTAAAACCTTTAAAACATCGGTTAAATATAAAACCGATGTTAAAAATTTTCAATTTAATTTCAAAAATGTCACCGCCTCCTTTTTCACATCGGTTTTTCTAAAACCGATGTTAAAACCTCGATGTAAAAAGTATATTTTGCACTAGTGTTCTCCCGTTGGCGCAACTTATGCTACTCGCCTTCAGCTCGCTATCATAAACAAATAATCATGTCAAATAACAAATACATATATCATGTGTGTGATAAACTAAAAACAACTGATATTAAAACTTAAATTAAATTTAAGATTAGTTACTTACGTATTTACAGCTTCCACCACCTCCTGTGGCGGGTTTTGGTGGAGAGAGCATAAGAATATGACAGTATGCCTAGACGGGTGAAGTACGAACAACTGCCAATGGTTATTCATACAGTAGGGAGCCATATATAATTCTTTCCGATTGTCTCCCAACAAGTTCCCTATGTATTTACTAAATGCATCGCCATCAAAGAATTGGGGCACAAGGATTGACGGATCTAAGAAGCCGTAAACTGATGCAACGCCCTTATCAAGCTGAAGACGATGGAGATACCTAAGATATGAAAAGGTGTGGATGTTAATTACATAATATATATATTGAAATTAAAATAAATTATTAAATGGAAAAATACCAAAAATAAATAAGATAAAATTAAAATTAACTTACGTGCACCAGAGACTCAAAACCGTGCTGGCCATCCAGACGTTATCTCTGCAGGCGTGCCCGATATCTTCACCACAGAAGGAAAATATCCTCTGTTGATTTGGGCGTGCCACCCATCCATCGTGCTCCAATGGACATTCAAAAATCTCAAACGCATAATCCTCACCAAGTGAGAACAAACGAGTGACAGGTGACAGCGACACCGACGTCGACTTGGCCTTCAATTTAGGAAAAATAAAATAGATTAGTTGTTGATAATTAAAAAAACACAAGTAATTATTTGACTAATTTGGACATTAATAATGAATACATACCTTTGTTAACATTTCGAGCTCACGTCGTTTGAAGTCCAACTCAAGCTCACCATCTTTGTCATGCGGCAGGCTAACCAAACATCCTCGTGGTTGATGTCCAACAGAGGACTTAATGGTGTGCCCTCAGGCACCTCTCCTCTTTCTATCCTAGCAGAGTGCTCTTCCTGCTTCACCCTCAGCCTATCCGCCATCATCTCCTCGATCCGAGTCTCGTACCCACCCTGAGACATGGTGTGACGGTGGACATTCTTCGCCTGAATCTGCCGACCCTTATCTGCCTTAGCCTATTCAAACAAAAACACATAATTAAATACAGTTAAATGATCTATAATAAGCATATAAAATTAACTTAATCAACCAACCTGAAATTCTCCATCCTGTTGACTCCTAGCAAACATATCCCAAGTATCCTGATCAATCCAGGGATAATCCGAGAACATCTTATCAAGACGCTTCTTCCCAAATACATAGTACCTGGTAAGATCATTCTTGAACCCATTCCAACGCTTTGATGCCATTTTCATACATTTCTTACGATGATCCTCGTCATTTGGCACAGTCCAAGCTACCTACACATTAAATACATAACAACCGGATGGATTATAACTCGGATAATTATCTAATAATGTAAATCAAAAGAATATAAAGGTAAAATACCGTGATAGCCTCCCAAATCTGATCCTTAACGTTCTGTGGAACGTCATTCCAGTGGTTGTAGTTGATACTAACGTGCTGCTTCGCTTGTAGAAACACTCACTTTAATTTTAAATTCTTCAGCACGGGGTCCCTGGGGATTTAGATTAGCATAGAAGGACACCTCAAGCTTCTGTCCACTTTGCCTGGCCTTCTCTAGTTTCTTCAAAGTCATGGCTCCTCTACCCCGTTTCCTATGAGCCCGTGATGTCTGTATGGACAAAACAAATGATAAAATAGAGGGTTGTAACATTATAAACTTACATTAAAAAGAAGGACTAAAGATAGTATATAACATGTAAACTTACACTAGAATCAGGCGTAGGCGCGATCGGGTCCTGCGTAGGCCTCACAGTGTCCTCCCGTGCATGTGGGCCATCCGACTGATCCATATGTATGCCTGTTCAGAAATAATATATATTTATTAACATAGGTTATAACTAAAAATAAATACAGAAGTATAAATAAAAAAAATGTATACTAAGTTTAAACTACCTATATCAATATCCCTTTGTGATGATCATCACGAGTGGCATGTACATCGTCCACCTGTGTCTCCTCGATTATAGTAGGCATGTTTGTTGAAAAAGAAGGAGTCTCAGGAATATCAAGATTTGAATCTTGATTTTCATCACAACCATTATACATGCTTTTTCCTTGGAGAACCACGGACAACCTTTTGTTAGAAGGATCAGTGATGTAGAACACTTGTTTTGCTCGGGAAGCCATTATGAAAGGCTCATTTATATGACCTAACTTGTTGAGGTCTACCAATGTGAACCCCAATTCGTCGGTTTGTACACCACCGTTACTATCAACCCACTTACATTTAAAAACCGGCACCGTAAGCTTAGTGTAATCGAGCACCCAAATATCTTCAATATATCCAAAGTAAGGTGTCGGTGCTATAACGGGTTTTGGGTCCTTTGCACTAGAGAAGTGCATTGCTTCGGCCACGATCATAACCCCACTATTTTGCATGGTACTCTTGTTATCTTGTTCCTTTGTATAAAAGGAAAAGTTATTGATGTCGTATCCGCTCCAACATATGACGTTGAAGCTAGGCCCACGTGCTAGCCATCTTACGTCATCAGAAGCAGTACTACCATCCTTAAGCATTTCTTCCTTGAACCATGGTAAGAAAGTCTTGTTATGCTTGTTCAACAACCACCTTTCGCTCATTCGAGGGTTTTCTTGATTGACTTTTCTTTTATGTTCAAATAAGAAAGGTTGAACAGAATCGATGTCGTTCAATACATACAAATGTGCTTGAAGCACTTCCTCCCGACCCTTGCTATTAATTCTTAAGCCATGTGTACCCTTACCTTGACATCTTATCTCATCATGCCGAGGCTTAGGAACCCCTATAGGATCCGTGTTATGAAGGTAGTCCGAACAAAACTCAATAGCTTCTTCTGCAACATACCTTTGAACAATAGATGCTTCCGGACGATGAGGATTCTTCACGTACCCTTTCAAGATCTTCATGTAGCGCTCAACTGGGCACATCCATCTCAGAAAAACCGGCCCACATAATCTAATCTCCCTCACCAAATGAACAATTAAGTGAACCATCATGTCGAAAAAGGAAGGAGGAAAATACATCTCCAATTGGCACAAGATTGTAGTAGCCTCAACTTCCAAGTCATCCAACATACGGGTGTCAACGACTTTGCTACATATAGAATTGAAGAATGAGCACAACCGAGTAATGGCATGTCTCACATTTTTTGGAGCAATACCACGAATAGCAACGGGCAGAAGTTGTTGCATCAAGATGTGACAATCATGAGACTTTAAGCCAACTAATTTAAGATCACTAGAGACAAGCCTCTTCATATTTGAAGAGTAACCATGTGGAACTTTGATGCCCTGAAGACACCCGCAGAAACTTTGTCTATCTTTTTTTGACAAAGTATGACATGCTGGCGACAAATAAGTCCGCTTACCATCCTCAACAACTGGAGCTAACTGCTCTCGTATACCCATAGCAACGAGGTCGAGACGAGCATTCACACCATCCTTTGTCTTGCCCTGAATGTTGAGAAGCGTACCGATCACACTATCACACACATTTTTCTCCACATGCATCACATCAATGCAGTGTCTGACATCAAGCTTGTGCCAGTATGGAAGATCAAAGAATATCGACCTCTTCTTCCATAAGTTTTTCTCAGCAGCTTTACCTTTCTTTTTGGATTTGCCGAATATAACATCGATGCCCTTTACCCACTGGTAAACCTACTCTCCAATTAAGGCCGCCGGAGCTTCTTCTGTCTCTTGGCATCCATTAAAAGCTTTTTTCATCTTACGATATGGGTGATCACGTCTAAGAAATCTATGATGCCCAAGGTAAACCGTCTTCTTTCCATGATGCAACTGAGTGTAGCATGTGCCTTCTTCACGTATAGGGCATGCTTTATGCCCTTTGACACTGTACCCGGACAAGTTACCGTATGCTGGAAAGTCGTTGATGGTGCAAAATAACATGGCACGAAGCTTGAAAGTCTCATGAGAATACCCATCAACTACATCAACACCTTTCACCCACAACGTTTTCAAGTTTTCAATCAAGGGACTTAGATAAACATCTAAGTCATTTCCCAGTTGCTTTGGGCCCGAAATCATCATAGACAACATCATGTATTTGCGCTTCATGCACAACCAAGGGGGCAGGTTGTAAATTATCAACAGAACAGGCCGTGAACTATGAATACTACTCATGTTACCATAAGGATTCATTCCATCCATAGCAAGTCCAAGCCTTAGGTTTCTTGGCTCATCGGCAAAATCCGGAAACATAGTATCAATATTCTTCCATTCCATAGAATCAGCAGGATGACGAACCTTTCCATCACGTTTCCTCTCATCATTATGCCATCTAAGATTCTTCGCATCTTTCGCATTGGCAAACAATCGCTTGAACCTTGGAATTATTGGAAGATACCACAACACCTTCGCAGGAGGACCCTTTTTTCTCACATCATCAAGATCATCATCATCATCACCACCCTTCACTTTGTATCGTGATAACCCACATTTGGGGCAATCGTGATTGTCTTCATGAACACCGGTGTACAATATGCAATCATTGGGGCATGTGTGTATCTTCTTATACTCCATACCCATCGGACACAATACCTTCTTGGCCTCATAGTTACGGTCAGGCAATGTGTTGTCCTCCGGAAGCAAGTCTTTCAACACTTTAAGCAATTCCATGAAGCTTTTATCGGTCCAACCATTTCTCGCCTTCACACAAACCAATTTTAGCACCGCCGACAACCGTGTATGAGTAGTACACCCTGGATATAAAGGCTTATCCGCATCACCCCACAACCTATCATACACATGAGCTCGATGAAAAAATTCTTGTCCAATATCACGGATCATGACCTCTACTCGATCATCCTCCATATCTACGTCAACGTCCTCACTTTGGGAGACACTTGCCGTACTACTCACCAACACATCACCATGCCATATCCATCTTGTATAACTCAAGCAAATCCCTTCACAAATCAAATGAGTACGTATATCCTTCACCGTACATTTCCTCGTATTCAAACACTGGAAACAAGGAAAACAGAACATTCCATTACTATTAGGAACATTCCTTTGAGCAAATTCTATAAATTCTCCCACCCCCTTCAAATACTCAGCACTAGTGCGCTTACAAACCATCCAACTACGATCAATAACTAGATAGGTTCTGTAGATATACAAAACATATATCCAAGGCGTTTAAAAATTATTTCAAATTTACACTATTTTCAGGTTTCTTAAGACAAAAGAAATAAGCAGATGAAGATAAATTAACAAAACAGAATTCCAATGAGCAATATATTGGTAATGTCACATGCTACAAGAAGCTCTAAATTTCTTCCCATTTTGAAATAGGTCATGATAGAAAAAGAAAAACAAGAGAAAACACAAAACCCACGACCAGAAATAGAGACATTCCAAACAACTCAAACTCACAGTTTCATGTTTCAACTACAGAGACTACAGTTTCAACATACACTCAAAACCAAAAATAAAAAAAGTGCCCTAAAGACGCACCAAAAATAGGTGCTCGCGTGGTGGTGGGGAGGGGAGCTCGAGTGGTGGCCAACGTTCGATGTGGTTACTGAGAGCAGAGGGATAAGGAGAGTTAGTGCGCGGGAAGGGGAAATAGAGATGTCAAGTTATTGCAAAGAATGAGCGGGAAAGACAGAGTTAGGGTTAAGAGTGTACCTCACGGTGGTGGCGAAGAAGCCCTCCCGGTGGTTGTGGTGGAGATGAGCTCGCGATTAGGACAGAGTGAGAGTGAGCGTGATGAAAAGAGAAGAACAGAGACATATAGAGCGAAGTGAATAAGGCGCGTGGGTGTAAATGTTATAATCAAAAACCAAAAATAAAACAACATTTTACGTCAGTTGTTTGTAACAACTGACGTTAAAGGTCATTTATTTAATGTCAGTTGTCTTAAACAACTGACGTTAAAAGTCATTGTTTAACGTCAGTTGTATTAAACAACTGACATTAAAAATAAATATTTTTTATTTTAAAAACACTTTTAACGTCAGTTGTTGAAGACAACTGATGTTAAAAGTGTATAAGTTTCTGTAAAAACATTCATTTCTTTGACTACTGTGCTACTTACCCATGCACATTGTAACTTAATCCTCTTAATGAGCATTAAGTTTATAGATCAGTTTTCAAGAAAATCAGGTAGTCTCTCTTCTCTATATAAAGAACCATTCTTCTGTATCCGTCTGTATTACACCCCCCTCTTATTTTCCTCTATATTTCGTGCGTTTTCTATTCCTTCACAATATGGCTCTATCATATTTGAGATTTTGTTATTTCTTCCTATACCTAGACTTAAAGGTCTCTGTCTTAATTATCAAAAAACTTCTGAGGTTGAGTAAATCATGTAACATGGATGGTAAGGTTGGATGAATCACGTAATGTGATTCCCTCACTTTATTTCATTCCCGTCATCCCTTTCACTCCGCTTTGGCAGCAAGTGACTGCGGATTCAAGATGATGCATCAAGGAATTCAAGTGAGGGAGGAGATGCATCCATTTGAGTTTCTGAGGACAGGACTGAGAAGAAAATGATGTTGAAGCAGAAACTTTTTTATATTTTAGGGCTATGTTGCAGAAATTTTTTATCTTTTAATCATGTAATTGTAACTTATGAATCGCTTCAATGAGATACGATTTGATTATACATATATAACTTGTTTTATGTTAAGTGTTTATTTATTTTAATTTGCACAAGAATTTGTTTACTAATTCAAGCTAATTAATTAAGATTAAAAATAAACTTGTTTAAAAAAAAAGTTTAGAAATAAACTGCACTATATGGAGTGATCTGCGTTAAGAGTGACAACAGGGAGATGACAACGAAAGAAAGATAGGAATGAGTTAGGGATATAGGATTATATAAGTCAGTTATTTATTTAGCTGAAGTAAAAATCACACTTTTAAGGTCAGTCGTATAAACCACTGACATTAAAAATGTTAATAATTCTTGCAAATCATTTTTAACGTTAGTTCATTAAACAAATGACGCAAATAGTGGTTTAATATTTACAAAACTGCCACCGCCTCATTTTTAACGTCAAACATATGGTCAACTGACGTAAAATGTTCCCGTATATTACATTATTTCCACTAGTGTCCATGCCATACTCCGGTAGCATCTTCTCCAGCTCCGAGCTGCACATAGTGGAGAGACGGAGAGTGTTCCAGATCCAGCACATGGTGGAGTTTGGTGAACGAAGGGATGGTGTTAGTGTTCAAAATCTGTGAGGTGTGAGCTCTCTGTGTTATTTTTCTTTCTTTTGTAAAGCTTTCTGGATCTATTCTGCTGCCTTATGGGTTTATGCTCAATTTAATTGGGTCTCGATTTTTTTATTTTTTTTCTTAAACAAAATGGAAAAAATCCGTTGATCCGCTGCAAACCAACCGACCCGCCCGTAACCCAACCAACCCGCCACCCGACCCATCCTCTAGTCATAATGGGCGGAAATGGATTTGATTTTTCTTACATCAAACCCGCCCGAACCCGACAATCCCAACCCGAACCTGCCCGATGCTCACCCCTAGTGGAGTGTGGTTACTGTTCATACTCTAAGGGAAGGCAATTTCTCAGCAGATTTTCTTGCTAAGATGGGAGCTAGAAGTGGAATTGAGCTTTGCTGTATCAAAGAGCCTCCTGCTGGGATGGCTAGTATTCTGTTAACTGATTTTATAGGAGTGCAATTTGATAGGCAGTAGATGCCTCCTCCCTTTGCTGTTTCTTTTTCGTTTCTTATCTTTTGTTACCAAAAAAATAAAATAATAATCAAATATGTTGTTGACTGGTGTGATTGACAAAGGAAAAAAAAATTCATAAAGTTTGTGTCTTGTAAGTTAGACCAACCTTTAAATTCGTAAGGAAAAATATGCTCTCTACCTCTCCTATCAATTTGATCTTCTTCCCTCTCAACCATGGATTGGTAACAAAAGGTTCGAGCTCTTCGAGTCCGAACAATGTTGATCAAACTTTTACTTTTATTTTTAATAAAATAGATACTTTCGATCCTTATCTTCGTCTTTTCCGAATTTAGTCTTCTAATTTTTCTTTTTACCAATATAGTCATTTATTTTGAAAATCGTCATCCAATATGATGCTCCATCATAATTTTGCCACTCATTTAACAGAAGCGATGACATGTCACAAAACTAACAATGTCATATAATCAATGTGTCATTTTCATTGTTTTTTTACCAAAGTAATTTACTTTTGTAAATTATTTATCAAAATAATCTTCTTTCAAAACAATTTACCATAGATATGTTTTTGTCATGTTGAAATTTTTTATTTTTTTAGCTGACCATATGTCCGTATGGCACCAGTTTGATTGACCTTTTCTATTTTTCTAATTTTTTGAATTTACTTAATGTTCTCTCGATCAAAAATTGTATTTTTTTCATTATGTCTTTATTTTTTCTGATTTTTTCAATACATTGGATCAATATTCTAATTCATTACCTAAGCTTTTTTACTTTTCATTCTATGTCTTCGAAACAATTATATTATATGTACATGAACACATATTTATATCTATATTTTTTGGGTAAAAATTTATATCTAAATTTTATATTCCAACATATGTGTCCTTTCCATCTTTGTGATTTTGATTTTCTGTTTTCTTCAATGCATTAGAACAATGGTATAATTTAATACATAAGTCTTTATACTTTACATTCTCTATCTTTATTAAATGTTTCCGTTTTTGAAAGGATTTACATAAGATTTTCGATCACATATAATAAATTTAAATATAGCATAATTTGATACCAATAAAAAATATGATAAAAATATGAGAAATTAATTATTTTACAATAAAATATACATGCAATGACCAAAAAAAGAAAAAAAAAGACTTCTTTATTTTTGGGCTGTAGAAAATTCGTAAAACTACATCATACTATTTAATTATATCATTTTTATCCTTGCAATGGGAATATCAAAACACTTCTATTTTCTTCTTTTACCATGAAGATAAGAATACCACATATTAGTTGTAATAGAAAGCAGTTGATATCAATTGCTTTTCTCAAACTAAATTTCAAAAAAGAATTGATTGCCATAAAGATGTTTTCTAAGGAAAAACAACGAAAAATCTAATTCACTACCTCAACATTTTTACATTCTATTCCAGTTACATAATATCATATATACAAATAAATTAATATTCCAACATATTTAATTACATTCTAACATACAGATCGCATTGGTTGTTCCAAAAAATTGTCCATTAAAATAAAAGATAGATAAGAGATTTTGTCATATATAAAGAATTAATTTAGTGATGAATTAGAAATTGGAAAATTAGTACATCTAAAAGATACATTTCTTATACAGCTAATAATAAAAACAAATAGTTCAATGTTTTGAGATTTACAAATTAAGGTAAAGTAAATAGACATATTAACATTCTTGTGTTATGCTATGATAATTACAAATTACAAGTGATCAACAATCACAAATCCTTCAGGACCTCTAAGGATCCAAGGAGTTCTAAGAAACCTGAGAACATGAGTAGGCACATTCTTTGGTAAACTACACAGGTAAAACCAAATAATATATTACCAACAACTAAATACCAAAAACAAACAATTAGATTACCAATACAAAAACCAAATACACTCAGACATGAATATCCAGCTTGAGAATTCTAGTTCTTAAATTTCCCTAAAAATCCACCTTATACTCCTTGTCACTACATGAAAATTTGTAATTTGCGTCAGTCTTTTTGCGGCGGTTCTATCCCAACCGTCACCGACCTTAATTTACGGCGGTTATCACGTCGGTTACGAGCAACCATCGTAAACTTTAAAACATTGCGGCGGTTCAGTATATGTTGGCGACAGTTTTGAAGAAAAAAAAGCCCACGATTCACTTGCTTCTTATTTTCACTTTCCCACTATTTTTTTCCACTTTCCCTCTGTTTTTTCACTTCACGTCAATTGCAGTAAATAAATCAATTTTCACATTCCCCTCAACCCTACTGGCGCTGCCCTCCTCGCCGCAAAGGTTCAGTGTTCAGTTCATTCTTCACCGCAAAGGTACGGCCTCCTCCTCCTCCTCCTCCTTCTCTTCTTCTTCTTCTTTCTATTTTTGCTCTAATTTTTTTCTATTTTCGCCCCTGTTTTAGCTCTCTATTTATTCTCTTCTATCTTCTCTCTAATTCCCCCTGTTTTAGTTCACATTTGATTGTTTGTCTCATTGAAATAGTTGGTATTATAGTGACATTTATGTTGGAAAGGGGTCAATAGTCAGTGTTTTGTCTCATTGCATATATGCTGTTCGTTAGAAGGTCTGAAATGAAATCATAGCATATTTTGGCATTGTAGCATATTTACTGCTGGGTTTTCACCTTTGTCTTCAACTGTGTGAGTCCTTTGTTTCTACTTACTGCACAATAGTTCACTTTTTATTCTCTTACAGAGCGTAAATGAACATTGAATTTGATTGTTGATTTCATCAAATAAGAGTAAGGGTGGTTGAGAAAAATCTGATTTATTAATGTTTCTAATTATGTGAGGCATGTCCAAGGCATGAGTTTATAGGATGGTGTGTGTGGCATGATGTCCATTTATTGTACATTTTCTATTGTCGTAGTTTTGGACATGTTTAAATGAATGGTATGGGATGGTCAATAAAGGAGTGTAGTAATATAAATAACTTAATCCATTGTTTAGAACTTTTGTAATCAATGGAGTAGAATGATCAAAGTAAAGGAACCAAACCACTTCATACATGTCAAACCAGAAATTTCATATTTGGTACTTTTCAGGTTTAATTTAGGAGATTCTTGGATGCTGCTTATTTCGTTTTTACTGAGGATTCCTTAGTCTAGGGGTTGTTTTGCTGTTTGGGTGTGGCGGTGGGTTTTTTGAATTGGGAACTTTCCTCTCATGTTTGTAAAAGATTCATTATGTTCTGTTTGCGCTAAGGTGCAGATAGAGAAAGGTCCCTATGATGGTAGGGCACTTAAAACTATGGAATATGATGACATTTTTAAAATAGCCTAGTGAGTTGGAGTCTTCTTATGTATCCTTTTGCTGTGTATCTTCTTTATAACATTAATCATGACAACTGTCTTCTCTTCTATTGGATAGAGTGCTTGCTTGATAATTTAGAATTCAGACTCTAGTGAGACAAAAAAAAACTGCAGAAAAAGATGGTGACTGAGCTCTAAACTATCATGTTGCATGCACAATTAATGTTCACTTTAATTTTAACAATTACCGGTGAATAAAGTTGAGTTCTTTTTCTTGCCCGTCAAAAATCTTTTGCTTGAATGGTTAGGTTTTATTATTTGAATATTGGATACAGTTCTTTATGCCCAAAAAAGAACACCCACACTGCTCTTTGAAACAAAAATGCTGGTTATGAATTTCTTCTGTTTCTCTATTATTATTTACTAGCTACTAAGTTGTTTATTCTGTGATGTTGTGTTTAGCACTTGTATAGGTTATCCATCTTGCATCTTTTGGAAAACTTTGTCGTTCTAGGGTGAACTAAAGCCTCAATGTATATGCACTCTTCGCTTATTATTTGTTGTCCCAGTCAATCTATATTTTGGCAAGTCATGTCTAGGTTTTCTACTCAAATAACTATTTAGAATTCAAACTTAGAGCCAAGGAAAGAGTGGCTATGGGAAGTTTGATTGCTACTTTTTTTCATGAAAGTGCTTATGTATTGTGAAATTCTCCACACATTTCAGGACTGGTCCATACATTTTGGGACTATTGTTGATGATTATAATTCATAAGATATGCAGAATTATCTTTAAATTTCGTTTTGATAGACCGTTTCTCCCTATATTGCTATCAACTGTCCCCTTCCACGTTGAGGTTTAGAAGTATTTTGATGTTACCGAATGAAGTGTGAGAATATGGTAGTTCATTTCACATGTTCTAACTATTTGCATTTGTTGCTGACAAGTTACAATATAACTAATTAAAAAGTATGAAAATCTTGAAAATGATCTTTATCTAGGCCTTGTCTTTCAACACTCCTCTTTGTGGGGGTTAAATATGCATGTATAGTAGTTAGCATTTGCTGCATTTCTTCACAGAGGTAATGAAGTGCAGAAAAATTTCTCTTTGTGAAGCAAAAACAGTCTTTGATTATTTGATTATGGTTAAACATGGAAGATAAGGAAAAAGTCAGAATTGTGAGAGATTATTTGTTCTTATTGTGTTGAGTTAAAGAAACAGCAGCTCTAGAATGTTGAAACTTACAGCAGTGTTGGTTTGGTTGTCAACTATGACAATTTTAGAGTGCAATTTTAGAGTTAAATTGATTTTGTTCTGTAGTAGAGTTCAAATTCATGTTTAAGTAATATAACGAAAGAGGATAAATTTCCTATGAATTTCAGTTGGGAAGGTTACTATTGTTATTCATTCATGTTAATTGTTGGTCAAGAATATAAGACATACTTGCCTCTCTGATTGTTCCAGGTTGTTGTGGATTTTATTGCTTCTTAGTTTTTTCAGTATACCTTTTCTATCAAAAAAATCTACATGGTTTTTGCAGAGACAGTTGTGGTTTTGTAGAAAGCAATTGTATACTTGCACTTTAAATTAGTTGTGTAGCTATGTTAGTTTTGATATGTTTCTATTAGATGGTAGTTTATATATATTTTAAAAATAGTATATATTTTTCAATTTATGAAGTGGTGTGTTATTTTTAAATCCAGATTTAATATTTTGAAGCAATGGATAAGTCATGAATAATGAAGCCACGAAACTCAGTTGAATATGAGCAAGGGGTTAGGGGATTTATTGATTTTGCCTTTGTACATCAATCAGTAAATGGCAAAACAATATGCCCTTGTAAACGATGTGGTTTCAAAAAATGGCAAAGTAGGCATGTGGTGTATGATCACTTAATCTGTACACCATTTTCAACAGGATACACTTTTTGGTCCTATCACAGGGAGTCCATAACAATAGAAACCAGTAATATCTCACCTAGTAATATTCCTAATGTAGTTCAAGACCCCACTATTGTTGAGGATCCTATTCGAAACATGATCGATGATGCATTTGGAGTTGATAGGCACCTTACAAATGAAGTACCCGTTGCATCAAATGCGGAGATTGACCGGGATGCAGATGTGATGCCAAATACAGCTCAAGAACAACATGAAGAGATGAATTAGCTAGAGATGTAGAACAACCCCTGTACGAAGGGTGTACGAAGTATTCAAGATTGTCTTTTTGGTAAAGTTGTATCATATCAAACGCCTGTGTGGAATGAGCGGCAAGGCCATGACAATGATTTTAGAATTATTGAAAGATGCATTTGAACATGCAAATATTCCAAGTTCATTCTACGAGGCCAAGAAAACGATCATCAAGCTTGGTTTGAACTATGAAAAGATACCTGCATGTCCGAATAATTGTATGCTCTATTGGGGTAATCCGGAAGATGAAGAGAGGGAGACATGTAAAATTTGTAACACTTCCAAATGGAAATCAAGGGCAAAAGCTAGTAAGACTAGGGTGTCTGGTGGTGGCACTGGTATGAATAAAGTGGTTGCAAAAGTTCTTCGTTATTTTCCACTGAAGCCTCGATTACAGAGATTGTTTTTTCCATCAAAGACAGCTGAGGATATGAGATGACATGCTGACGATAATAACAATGATGGACTGTTGAGGCATCCTAGAGATTCTGAAGCTTGGAAGCAGTTTGACTCATTGCATGCTTGGTTTGCACCAGAGTCGCGAAATGTGTGCGTCGCGTTAGCCACTGATGGTTTTAATCCTTTTGGTGTCATGAGTTCAAACTATAGTATTTGGCCAGTTATTCTCATTCCATACAATACCCCTCCATGGGTGTGCATGAAGTCGACATCTTTTATAATTTCAATGATAATTCCTGGTAATAAAATGCCAGGGAATGATATAGATGTCTACTTACAACCTTTGATCAAAGAGTTGAAAGAGTTATGGACAACGCGTGTGGATGCCCATGATTCTTTCAAGCTAGAAATGTTCAAATTACATGCAGCTTTAATGTGGACAATTAGTGATTTTCCTGGGCTAGGAACAATTTCTGGGTGGAACATGTACACCGGACTTGCTTGCCCATCTTGTAACTTCGACTCCATTCCATGTCGTCTTCGTCATAGCAAAAAATGGTGTTTTATGGGTCATCGTCGTTTTCTTGACCAGAGACACAGATTTAGACTGAATAGGGTCCGCTTTAATGGTGAACAAGAAATGCGTAGTCCACCAAAAACATTATCTGATTCTGAAATTCTTGAACAGGTTCAAAACATCAATGTTATATTTGGTAGAAAATTAGAGAAAGAAGTTTCGGGAAAAAGAACACGTGGCAATCAACTTACACGGGGTACCACTCAACAATGGAAAAAGAAAAGCATATTCTTTGAACTTCCGTATTGGAAGGATAATTGTTTGCGTCACAGTCTTGACATGATGCATATTGAGAAGAACCTGTGCGATAATGTCATATTTACTTTGCTAAATGACAGCGCAAAGAACAAAGATCATGTTAATGCTCGAAGAGATCTTCAAGCTATGGGCTTAAGGCCTGACCTTTGGCCCAATGAAAATGGAAAATATTCTCCAGCTGTCTTTACATTGACTAATAAAGGTAGGAAGGCATTTTTAACTACTTTAAAGAATATCACTGTGCCGGATGGTTATTCAAGCAACATTTCTAGGTGTATTGATTTGGACAATCTTAAGTTGAATGGAATGTTGAAGAGTCATGATTGTCATATATTGATAGAGCAATTGCTACCATTAGCCATGCGGGCAACATTGCCTGATGAGGTTTCGGCAATATTAATTGAGTTGTGCTCATTCTTTAGACAACTATGTGGCAAAGTATTGAAAGTTGAAGATCTAGACAGATTGCAAAATCAAATCATCCTCACTTTATGTCACATGGAAATGTTATTTCCTCCTTCATTCTTTACTGTTATGGTTCACTTGGTTGTTCATCTTGTTGAAGAAGCTAAACTCGGAGGTCCCGTTCATTATCGATGGATGTATCCTATAGAAAGGTAAAAGATGTGCGATATTAGTCATTTTAGTTTTTCTAATTTGGTAATGTACAGGTTGTTCTAAATAATACTTGTTGTGGTTTAACAATAGGTACTTGGGACAGCTAAAATCCTATGTACGTAATAAAGCACGACCTGAAGGATCTATTGCGGAAGGCTACCTTGTGCAAGAGATTCTTACGTTTTGTTCAAGGTATCTAGATAGCATTGAGACTAGATGGAACCTACCTATTCGTGTAGACGATGAGTCTATTAATGATATACAATATGGCTCACGAGTAGCTGAATTATTTCCTAAAGTTGGAAAATCGGTTGGTGGCTCTTCATATGTCACCCTGACACCCATGGAAAAGTTTCAGGCTCATAGACACGTGTTCATGAATTGCTCTATAGTTGATTACTATCTTCAGTAAGTAATTATTCTACTTGGTTTAATTATTCTTAAGTTTTTTCCATACATCTAATATGATTCAACTAAATAGGCAGTATAGAACTAGCGTGCGAAGGCAACTAAGGGGTGGTGCAAGGAGTGCTTCTGAGGTAGACAAGAAGGTTCATAGAGAGTTTGTTCGTTGGTTCACCAATCGTGTTAGTGTTCATAACAATGATTATTAGTGTGTTAGTGTCATTTATGTATTTTTTGAACAAGAATGTGACTAACAATATATATTATTATGGCATCTAGATTTGTAACAATCTCGACAGTCTTAGTGGACCAGATAAAGATGTTCTCGTTAGTCTTGCACAAGGTCCTCATGACAAAGCTAGAAGGTTCACTGCATATAATTTCAATGGATACAAATTTCGAACCCTGGCACGAGATATGTTATTAAAAACTCAAAGCAGTGGGGTTTTTGTTATGTTTGGAACCAGGAGTTACTCAAGCAATAGTGATGCCCAAATGAGGTTTGGAGGGGTACCTTACTATGGAAGATTGATAGACATCATTGAGGTTTTCTATAATGGCTTCACAGTACCCATGTTTAAATGTGAATGGGCTAATACCACTAACCCAAGAGGTATGAAGACAGATAAGTTGGGTTTTATCTCTATTAACTTTGCAAGACTAATACATACTGGAGAACATGAAGATGATGAACCATACATTAAAGCTTCAGAAGCTCAAATGGTTTATTATGTGGAGGATGAGAAGGAAAAAGGTTGGAGCATACCAGTTCATTTGAAGCCAAGAGACTTGTACGACATAGGTGAAGATGATGAAATTATAACATCCATTGATGCATACCCATCACAAAACTTGGAACAAATTTTCTCTGATGATACCCCACATATACAATTAGCAAGAATGGCTGCAGATGATGATCCTGAAAGTTCAACCATTAATGATAATTTTAATGATGATAATCAAGATATGGTTTTATGATCCATTGGTGATTTTATAGACATGTTAGTTTTTTGTGTTATGTTGTGTAGAACTTGGAACCTGTGGTGATTCTAGCTTAGTGAACTTATTTTGTCATTTTTTTAAGGTTTGTTACTGAAAATGGCTCATAGTTATTATATCAATTTGAATGCCTCGTTATGTTCCATTTTAGTTGGTTAATTATATCAGTTTGATTCTTGATTCTTAGGTAATTTGTGAATGTGTGGTGTTCTTGCTTGTCATATACTTGTTTGATACATTATACTTCTCAGGTATGGCCGGTCCAAGAAGTGTTCGTCGGAGGTGTCAATCCACACCAATTCAACCAAATGCATCTTCTGAAGGATATGTAGATGGACATCTACAACAAAGTGATCCTTTACCCAATGTTGAATCATCATTTCATGATGAGGTACACACTGCACCAACTTCTGAATCTGCACCTGATGTGGTTGAAGGTTCCTTGCTTGTTCCAAAAAAAGCTCCAACATATTGGACAGTAGATGTTATAAGTATGTCTAATCTATTTTATATTTCTCTATAAATTTTTTTTAATTTTATTATATGTTGGGTTAGGAATTGTTTTAATTTGTTTACTTTATGTGTTAGATGCAAGCGGTCAGGTGATGCAAACACGTTTAAGGGTGACAAATGTGTTTGCATCAAGTGGTACAACAAGGGTTATAACTAGGTGGAATCGACATGCACAATCAGTGGGAGAGTCAGCTGGTTTATTGGTAGGATTTTGGGTGAACTTGCAAGAAACTTTAATAACATTCCCATAATGTTTGAGAATTGGAAAAAAGTTCCAGATACTTTGAAAAACAATCTTTATTCTCAAAAAATACAGGTATTATTTGTAGTTAAGTGAATACGTTCGATTTATTATGTGTTTTGTTAGCTAACACTATCTTTTATTATGTTTTCTTGAAGAATAAATTTGTTGTCAATGATAGAGAACACAAAAAGTATATTTTAACTAACCTTGCAAAAAAATGGAGGGACACGCGATGCAGATTATTTCATAAATATCATGATTGGGAGCTTTCCTTGGCGGAAAATCTTCAGAGGCACCCACCTGATATTGACTCCAACCATTGGGCTGTTTATATAAATTATAGGCGGAGCGCTAACCAAATGGTAATCATCATAAGTTGCAGTCTTTGTTACTTCAACTACTATTTACTAACTCTTCATTATGTTATTAATTAATGCAGGAGATAGCTGACCAAAATGCAGCAAGTCGTGAAAAGTTAGTGATCCACCATACATTAGGCTCCAAGGGAATTGCAAGGACAAAAGATGAGTTGGTATGGTTCACTCATTTTTTTTAACAGTATACTTTATTTGTACTAGCACTTATTGTATGGTGCTTAATCTTATGAATTACTAGAAGGACGAGAATTTAGCAAGACAGAATTTTATCCTATTTCTCACAAAAGGAAGGATGGATCATTTGTCAGTGAAGAGGCTAGGGAAAAAATGTAAGTACAATGTATTATTTATAACTTTTTATTATCATTTGTATTTTATTTCTATTTTTATATTTGGTTAATAGGCTTTATGATGATAAGCAACTTAGTACACACTTAGTAACTATATATATATATGCAAAAATAACAAAAATGTAACTCTTTTATTGTTAGTTGTATTTCATTGTTAATGGTGATCTTTAAGTAATTGTGTATGTCTTCAATATTATATGTAGGAACAATTGCAAAATGAAATTCATGAGGGATCAACAGAGAATGATGCATTTGTGAAAGTTTTTGGAAAGGACCATCCTGGATATGCCAAAGGAATGGGACTTGGGATAACACCATCTCAGCTCACTGGATTTAGGTCTCACTTTGAGAGGTTGGTATCTCCCTATGAGAAGATTGAAAAATTCGAAGCTGAAGTCCTAGCGCTTAAGGAACAAGCTGCGACTTATGAAGTCTTGAAGGAACAAATTGTTTTCCTTATGCAAAATGTTAAGGGAAATCAGGTAAAATAATTGCTTTTAAATTTAGTTTTTAACTTTTGATAGTTCACTTGCTGAATTAGTGGTTGTTATCTAATTTTTGATTTTTTTGAATTACAGCTGGCTGACTTAGAGTCACCAAGAGATATGAGACGTTCTTCTGAGTCTAGTCATATGCCTGAAGACCACGGAGCATCGTCACGTAGGACCGTTTAGATAGTTCTAGTTTTCATTTTATGAACTTGATGGATTTTAGTTGTATTACTTTATATTTGTGGAATTGTTGAACTCTATTAGGAATATTTCTTTTTGGTCGTAGTTTGTACGTAACTCAACATTTTATTTATGAATGAGTTTTAATTTATTTATATTGTTTTATTTTATTTATCTTTATTTGTTTTAAGAAAAATATATATATTTAATAAGCAGGTTTTGTAGACTCAAAATGATTTGCTAAAAAAAAAAACCATTAAAAATTTTTTGCTAAGTTTTGCGACGGTTGTAAAACTGTCGTGAAATTTCTTTCAGAATTGGGGAAACAAATTGCGTCGGTTCTCTAACCGTCGCTATTTGTGTTGCCAATTTTGTGATAGTAATCTGCGGCGGTTACAGACCGTCGCAATAAATTTGCGGCAGTTTGTGCAACAGTTTTCCCAACCGCCGCAAATGCTGCTCGCGACGGTCGACATTGAGACGGTGGAGGAACTGCCGCAAACACGAATCTGCAGCGCATAAAACCGACGCAAATTAAGCTAATAACCATCGCAAAATAGCGCTTTTTTTGTAGTGTGTGTAGCATAATCAACAACATATCCAGTTTGAAAAACCTTAAGGTAGTCAAACTACAAAAAATATGTTTTTCTTCCCTAAAAATTTATAAAACACCCAATCTTCCAAATACAAAACTAACGTAAAATTTTAAAAAAGTTAGAAACTATAGATTTAAAATTTCAGGTTCAGGTTTAAAAAGTTATAAGAATTGTAACTTTTTTTTAAGACAATGTGACCACATGTCACCATAATTTATTGAAAAAAAAGAAGAAGAAAAAATATGGGGGGACATAAACCAAAACCCATGCAAAATAAATCATTTAAAAATAACATTAGACTTTTTATTCCTCCTCAGGTTATATTTATGAGATTTAGATAAAACCATCGTAAAAACAGGATCAACTTCAACAGCATTATCATTATTTAACTTCTCTGCTGAGAGAGAATTATTCTCTAGGTCACCCTCATCCCTATTTCCCAAAAACATAGTAAGTATTCTCATATCATGAGCAACATTAGGATGCATATGGGCTGAACTAGACTCAGGAGTATGATGATTCTTACCACTAACTGTTAAATCATATGTAGCTATAGAATGCTCAGGCACCAGGGTATATTTGATTGTTGAGTCGACATTGGTTGCAACAGAAGTTGAGATCATCTTCGTAGAGCCATTGACTTGCAACGGAAGATGAGTTCTGTGGAATGAAATTTGAGATATGTAAGGGGACAAATGTTTCTCATAGATGGTCTCAACCGATTCACTGTCACTAATAATAATTGTAACTTTGAAAATTGAAAAGTTAAAAACTTTGAGGAGTTGGGAGCTTAAAAAATGAAAAATAGAAAGTTAAAAATAAAACATCAGAGAAAGGAAATAGTTTTTTTTTTTTTTTGACAACGAAGGGAAATAGTTAAATATATAACAATCACTTGTTGTAAGAGAAGGGAGATGGCTAAATATAACAATCATATAGTTGAATATAGGAATCCCACAACAAATCAAGTACTATTAATTAATACCTCCAATCCTTGAAGACCAAATACAAATACAAATTCTAGTAAAATAATCATGGAAAGGCAAAAACTTCCACTCAAATGAACCTTATCAACTATTAATTAAACCCAAACAGGATTCTTCATCTTCCGGGAACCTTAAAGCTCAAATTGTTCATAATAAATATGCTAAAGAACTAATTCGACACCACAAAAAAAAAAAAAACTAAATTAGGGAGCCAGAAAAGACCATATTTAAAAATAGAAATGAAAAAAACATTTTGTGAGAGAGAAAAAAAAACAAAAGATTTGGATCATTGCATATGCATACCTATGACCCGTGATGCACGGGGTGAATTATGTATGAGGAGTAATATTTCACAATATTTTGAAAGAATATTCACATTTAAATCTAGAAAACAACAAACTAAAAGAACAACAAATAAGTACTCATATTGTTACTGAAGCAGAATTAGAGCGGTAAGTAAAACAAACTACCAAACTAATTAACTACATAGGTGCTCAGCAAGTTGTTACTGTGTCAGCTTGATAAATTTTCCTGTTGGTTATTCAAAATTGACTAATGTTACAAATTCTTCAATAGAACTACCTTCGGCAACTAAGAGACAATAGAGAATTAAAAAAAAATGTATATTCTTTTGAAACACAGGTTCACAATGAAATCAGTTGAAGATTGAAAAGATTCTTATATAAATATAGCTTTTTCTATGTGAGCACTTGTTAGAAGAATCTGTCCATCAATATATGAAGTTATGAACTACCTGTTTGGAGCACAACTTTCATTGACGCGTACCAACTGCAAGACTAGAAAATTTTATTCCAAAACAATTTAATTTAGCCTTGGCTGATCCTACATGAATAAAATAAAGACAAAAAAAGTGGATAGAATTAAATGTAAAAAAGTAGATAATAATTGAACCCAACTTTGTACTACGATGAGAGAAAAATGTTTCTTTGATGGTAGATAACATTGTATAATTTACCTTCTCTTTTTTGGTAGTTCGTTGGCATGGCAAATTAACTACTCTTGATACTTCCACTGCAAGGTTCATTTCTTCAAAAGCATTACATGGACCAGGAAAAACGGGGGAAACCACAGACAAGGTTTAAGTGTAGTGGTTATGATTTTTTATTTATTTATATAAAGTGTGATTTATAGAAGATCATAATGATTTAAATTGAGGATTTCAGTCTCTGTGTGTTGGTTATTAGAATCCTTATTATCTGTTGTAACGGACTATTAAACTCTTATTTTCTATAAACTAATAACTTGGTAGTTTCTGCAATTGCCTCATCTATTCTTACCAAGCTAAAGGAATCTACTCACTAATGTAAAGAGGATTTTTTGTGTGCTGAAAATAAACTTTTTTTTTTAATAATTTTTTAAGTTGCATGATAAGATATAGTCGCTACAATCTAATCTAATCTAATCTAATCTAATATCTACAATCATTCTTTGTCTGGTTGGTACCGAATCAATTCTTTATTTACTATGTTGTTTGTGTGTTTTTTGGACTTTGTAGACCTTCATTCACATGTTTTCTATATATAAATCAAAATAGTCCTTAAAGTCATGTTAGATATTTCATATATATGCATCAGAATTCTTTTTAAAGCATCTAAAATATTCTCTGTGCATTGTGCAATTGAATCTGAAGATGGTTAAAATATGATCTGAAGCACTTTTCTCAACTAAGAGATGTTTAATAGTGTTAATGTTTCACCTACCACTAAAGTTTTAGTGGTCACGCTGATAGGAAAGTCTATAGACAAAAAAATTATGCTTTTATCCTACTTATTTTATTTATTTATTAATCTTTGCACGAAGTGTTGCTTCCCAACTTAATAGTATCTAAGTAAGGGAAATGGACCGATGCTTATGATGGAAAACCATACAGCTTTGGCATAACTATTGTTATTTTCCTCTTTCTATCTCTTTTCCTTTTTCCATTTCTTTTTGGAAAAGTACAAAGGAAGATTTGTCATTTCCATTTCTTCAGCGTATGATGCATATAGATGTATGAAACTTCACATTTTAATGTCCTGCCCTTTATATCATATTAGAAGCATAAATATTGGAGAGGATTAGGATAATATTATCATAGATGACTGAATATATATATGACTTTACAATTACAATTTAAACAAGATACTTAGAGTATAATTATCAAATATCTTGCTACTGATATTTCTTTTATAACATTGAGGGAAATTTGCCTAAGATACATGTCTCTGAGATTGTTATGTTGAATAAGAATTGCAAGTTTAGTGCAGCAATTTGACAATCTCTAGTGAATGATTATTCTTTTTTATTTTCCTTTCTTATGAGCTTGCAGACCTATTAAATGTAACATCTCTTGCCATAAGTCAAATTTTTTTCTCCTTTGTTCTGAAGGTTAACTTCTAATGGTACTAATATTTGTTGTTGCTCATGTTTAGAAGGTTTTGACTACGAAACTGGGGAATGGGTTAGTTTGCGAAAGGGTTCGTTCATCACCGTGTCTTTTCAAATATTGGTGAAGGAATGAGTTTGCTCATGTTGAATGTCCTCTTCCACATTCTTGGTGTTATTTTTATAAATATGTATAATGAACTTGCATTAACGATTTTTTGTTTAATATATCTTTATTATTAAAAGGAAGGTATGGATCTGTAAAATCACTTGAGTGGTTGTAATAAGAAAATCACTTGGTGGTTGTAATAAGAAAATAGTGCCTGAGGCAAATATGTAAACATGTATGTGTCAATAAATAATTTGATCAAGTTTACTAAAATAAAATAGTTATTACTTGTAACATTATCACTCTCCCTCTACCATTCAAAACGTTCATATTTTGGTCAACCCCTCTTTCGACCTTGCTTTCTTGATATTAATTGGTTACTAAAATTAACTTCCCCTTTCAATTTTAGATTGACTACCTTCATCACGCAGGTAAAACTACTAGTATGGGTGCAAAAGGTAACAAATTCTTACAATGTGTTTATTAGTATAACCAACTTGTGAATTTTGTTTCTGTTTTTTACAGTTTGATTTATTTTTTAAAACTGTTTGTAAACTAATAACAGTAAAATGTTCTTGCATATGTATTTTGCAACCAGACTTTTACTCTATCCAAATTATGGTGGCAATAAGTATTACAACCACGAGAAATACACTTATCTTTCTTCTCCTGTTATAGCAGACCGGAGGTTTAGACAATGAAATAAATTTGTATTTGAAATAAAATCTAAAGATCTATTGATGAACTTATCTATATCTTAGAGTGTTGCTGCTTTTTTGACACTCTCATAGTAATCCTTTAAAATTATTCTATGTATCCATTGATCTAGACAAGCTGCTACCAGAACAAGAAATGGTAAAATATGCAGGTAGTGACACAAGGAATGGTTTGTATCAATTTATAATTTTGCTTTGAAAACAAATAAAATTCACTATAAATTCAAAATAATAATAATTAAGAGGTTCATATATATTTTAATAATCTATTTAATATATTAAGTTTATACTTATCAACTTATAAGAAAAACTATATTTTATATTTTACATAACATTATTTTTAAATATTTCTATCTTAAAAATAATAATATATAGTTCCTATGTTTAATGCATCGCCCGATGACGTCAAAAAATCATTTGTTATATAATTCGTGCGAGGCAGTTAAAATAATTTTATTCTGCTCATTGTCAACAATAGAGATGAACATCCAAATAACATCTTCCGGACTTCCAAATCATGAATCAAAACTCAAGATAGTCGTTCCAATAATGTTATTGAGGAGTATAGATCAATCATCAGGATTATGCAATGAAACTTAAGTTATAATTTCCCAAATCATCAGGATTATGCCCGTGTTTTCACATCAACAATCATACGTTACAATTTCAACAGTAACATCACGTCATGGATTATAGTAATTAATATGTGACGAGGAAGATTAGGTGTCCGACATTTAGTTTCCTCCACGACAAAGTAGCATCGGATTACACCTCAACTGACATCCTGGCATGACACGCTCAAGATTACTCTGACACTTTACCACGCACTTAGGAAACTCTGAGACAACTCCAACCACTTACCCTCTTCTCCTTCAACTATGACAGTCACATCCACATAGATGGAAATTGGCCATCAACATAGCCAATAGCAAGCACAACCAAAAATCAGAAACTTGTCATCACAAAACATAAGTTTGTACAACTTAAATAATTAATTCAACTAAGGAAACGATATTGGTTTTTCATTTAAATTGATCGGGGTTTTTGAGTTCACTAGGAATTTGGGAAAAACCAATTTTGATCAAGTAATATGGAATTAGGCTAGGGAATTACAATTTAACAACTTTAATTAATCAAAATTGAGAAATCAAAATAATTTGACATTAGGTTTCAAATTGGGAAATTTGGGGTTTTTAGTGAAATTGGGGGAAATCAATTTAGCCAAAGAACAATGAAATAAGTGTAGGGAAACACTAATTCACTACATTGATTGCATAAAACACAGTTCAATTTCAAAATTGGAAGCTGAATTAAAAAGGCTAGGGTTAGGGTTTTGCATATGATTTGGGGTTTCATAATCACAAAGGAATAGGGGTAAGAAACTCACCCTAGGTGAAGAAGGAGATAAGACACGATGGCTGGAATGCCATCCGGCGCGAAGGCAGGCGGCGGAAGACTGCAGCGACGCTACTGTGACGCGGAGTCTGGAACATTCATGAACAAAATGAAAGTGAAACTCATGGAAGAAGAGAAGGGAGGTCCAAAAAAGAACAAGGAGGGCGGAAACCACCATGGAAGATGGCGGCCGGAACTTACCACAGTGGGAGGCGCGATTTTCGCGCGAGACAGGGCGGCGTTCCACGCGGGATGACACCGGAAGTGAGCAGACGGCGACGATCTGAGCAAAGGAGGGAGGGATATGAAGTAACGAGGGAGAGAAAAAGAAGGAAGAAGAAAAGAAAAAGAAAGAAAATAGTGATGGGGATGGGTATTGCATACGGGAGTGGGAGATATAAGGAGGAAAAAAATCGTGATTAGTAATAGTAGGTACAAAGTGAGTAGTAAATATTGTGCCAAAAATAAATATGTTTTTGGTTTTTTGATTTAAAAATATCGGTTGAAAATTATATACTTTCAAAATTTAAATTATAGTCAAGATTGATAGTGGAACTGATCAACTAAGAAAATCAACGGTCCAAAATTTAATCTCCGATTAATTTTAAACTGTCATTTTTTCAAATCTAAAATTAAATAGAGTCAAATAAGAAACTAATTTTCTTTAAATCATATTATTTATAATATTTTTATAAACAAATACTATTAGTGACAATAACATAATATTATTGTCTATTAATCGTTCCTACACTGACACAAGACTGTATTAACGCACGCAAAAATAAATTTTAAATGAGTAATTAAAATTACTCAAACCAAACCACATAAAAATAAACAAAAATAAACATTCAGATAATTAATCACTCCAAATAAACATCTACACATATTTACTATTATTGAAGGATAGTAGAAACCGGGGTGTTACAAAGAGTAATCCCACCATCCTTTTAGTTGGCCCGTGAATCCAGCAGTCAAAATATTGCAAATGGCTTCTTCTGAGTAATTATACGCAGTTTGATATACTGTAGCCATCATCGTCATGTGTTGCATTGTTTGAAGGATTTTATATTCTGCTTGGTCATCTATGTTCCATTCTTAGATGTTGTTAGCATTGAAGCTTTTGAAAGTTAGAGACTTTTCCTCAAGAAGCGGATGTGGAGGAGTTGCCCTAGGATAGTAAAGGTTTGATGGTTTTTTCCAGGATTGACTAAAAATTGGATTAAGATTGATCGGGGGTTTTTCAAAAGATTTTGATTTAGAAGTGCTGGCCTCAGACTCTGTTTCTGAGCCATCTTCATTAATGACAGTTATGGTTGGGTCTTTGTTCCTTATCAAGGGTCGTCCTTCTTGATTAACAATGTTAGATGGAGACTCTGGAATACTTAATTGTTTTAATTTATCTTCGATTTTTAAATTAATTCCTGTTTTTTCCTTTTTTATCTCTGGGTTGAGAAGAAGTTGCAAACTTTCTTTGACCTTCTTATTAACCTTGAAAGGTTTAAACAGGGGTTTTTATAAGAGGGTTTTTCTAAGGGAATCTCTTTCTTAGTTCCCGAAGTAGATGCATGTGTGGATGCATCTTTTAGAATCAAATGTTCCCCTAGAGTCTTTAGTTCCAGACCCAAGAGCTCACTTTTGTGTACACAGGTATACAACACATGTGTACAGCCTTTCAACTTTGAACCCGAGAGCATGTATTCGTGTACACAGGTGTACAACACATGTGTACAGGCAAATTTTCTTTTGTTTTTAAAACCCAACTTTTCATACACATGTGTATGATGCCTGTGTACAGAAAGGCTCTTTCTAAAATTTGAAATTAGCTTTACATACACATGTGTACAATATGTGTACAACAAGCTTTATTTCTTTATCAATTAATCACTTTATGAAAAACCTTTCTTTTGAAAAACTATTTTGTTTATCCTTTGTAAAAATTAGTTTCTTCTTAAATTTAAGTGCTTCACCTAAGAAATCAAATGTGCTATTTTTACAATAGCATCTAAAGCATGAGATCTTCATTGCTTGATGCTTTAGTCCTTGTCCATTGCTTTGTGTCCTTGGTCTTCCGTCCTTTAATCCTTGATTTTCCTTTATCGTGAGTGATCTTGCATACAACTTGACACATAATAAGTATATAGTCAAAATAAAAAATCTTATGCAAAATACACTTTGTTTGTCATACATCAAAACATGAATGAGGGCTTAGTCTTACAGATGATATATCTAATCCCTGAAGATTAATTGTTGGAATTTGAGATGTAGTTGAGAATGATTGTCTTGAGGGAACAGATCTGAAGTCTTCTGATCTAAGACTAGAAGATCTGATAGAACTAAAAGAATTTCTCCTTTCGAAGAATAATTCAATTTGTCCTGATGGACTTTGAACAATTCTATTGAAATCTGACATTTCCCTTGGTAAAGCTGGTGTAGCTTTATCCAATACCCATCTCTCTGGTAAGACTACGTCCTTCCAGAGGATTGTTTTTGGGACAATTATGTTTGCTTTAGTAACATCAGTAAGAAACAGGGTTGTCTCTCCCGATGTTCTAGTTTTGAGAACTTTAGAATTACAAGAATTCATAACCTTGTACTGAATTCTGTAAAGCAGTTGCTGGGATAGATCTAGGATTCATGTCTAAGCCACGGATCTTAATGTTTAAAAACAGGTAGTCCATAATATTTCTATCCTATAGACTTAGCGTCCTATTTGGATACCAATTGAAATAGATCGGACCATGACTTAGGCTATTTTCTACCTTACCTAAGAGGGAATCTAGGAATTTATTGTGCCTGATAACTCTTAAGCACATCAAGATTAAAGGATTTGATCATTCGCGGATTAAAGGTTTAACAGCTACCTGAACACATCCTATGTGTAGGTATCTGTATTTTTGTTTATGATTTTTGATTGTATTCATTGAGAGAAGATGAAATTCTTCACTCTCTGGATTGATAGGAATATTTTTCTCTACCGTTTTGATAACATAATCAGAAGTAGCAAAGAACTTACCTTCCGGTTTATATAATTCTTTTGTGGGTATTTTTGGAATTACCCAATTATCAATATCTTGATTGATATTTTCAAAGCAGATTTCCTCTTGGAAAATACTGCTTGGATTGGTAGGAATGTCAGATTCCTGAAGAGAAGAAGAAGAAGGTTGAGAAGAACGGAAAGAAAGCTTAGAAAGGGGGCGAGATAACATAATTTTCATTAATCTGATATCATTTCCTTCCTTTGGTTCCATAGTAACATAAAAAATAGATCTAAGCCTTGCCTTGCTGAATAATTTTTAAATGAAATTTTTTAAAAATAACATCTTTACAAAAATTTACAAAAGCATTAGATCTTATTATCCTTAACCATAGTTGTACCCTACCTTTAAAAAAGGATTTACTTAATTAACCAAAAGCTACCTCAAAGTAGACTTACTGCTGCTCGCTATTCATACTTTGATTTATCTTGCTTCAAGCATCGGCAAATTAGACTTACTGCCTCAACATCCTTCGAGGTCTTACTGCTACAGCTTTAACAAGACATACCAAAGCATAAACACGGAGGTCCTTACCAGTTAAGCATAATAATTTCTACTGAAAAACTTTTTTTTTTTACTCAGCAAGGTATGGATCTTAGATCCATACTACAGTTTCTACTTCCCCATCTGGCTCTGATACCAGAGGGATGTCGGGGTTACAGGAAAGGAGAAAGGGGGATAGAGAGCAGGATGAAAGAAGTAGGAGAACAGGCGGAGATTTCCATATAATAAAACAAAATAATTAAAACATGCAAATTAAAACATGAAAATGGTAAAAACGGGTACTGTAGAAATTAAAACAGAAAATATAAAAACTTAAAACATAAACCCAGAAAGGTGGTAGAACCGACCAAGATCTAGAAAAATTAAAAAGAAACCGGAGCGGAGGTAGAGCCTCACCAGGACCGGTGGAGGGAGAAGAGAAGATTTCTAAACCATGTGTTTATAGATTGAACGATTGAAAACTACAAGATTGAAAACTACAAGATTGAAAGAAAGAAAAGATGAAGAAGAAGAACTGAGGAACTCACAATATGAGAACTCTCAGAACACTTAGAGCTTCTCTCTCTAAAACTCAATCTAAAACTTCAGATGCCTAATAACTGAGCCTAGCATCCTATTTATAGAAGATTGAAAATTTACTATTATAACAATATCGGTAATGTTGACCTATACTATTGCAACTATTGATGAACAGTGCCGGTAACTTGACTGGGACTGTACTGTCGGTAATGAATAGTGTCGGTATCTTGACTGGAACTGTGACTGTCGGTAATGAACAGTACTCGAAGGCGACTGGAACTATTTGACCGCGCTGTCGCCACGCGCCAAAAAGAACGAGCGATTATTAAAATAATACAGTATAGTGCGACAACTCGGATCGTCTCTCAAGGACTCTTTAGGTGTTGTTATTATTAATAGAAAAAGTTAGAAAAAGTTAGAACTGGGGGTTTTGAGATTTGAAACTAAATTAAGAAAACAAAATAATGAAAACAAAGGAGTTAAAGAGAGTAACAAATAAACAAAAGACGATTAACCTACTGTTCTTGGTTTCCCACTATCATTGGTTCATGCAAAGCCTAAACAGATACTAATCCCCTCCCGGTTGTAGCAACAATTAACAACGCAATCACTACTACAGATGTATGTTCCTATTCCCGAAATAACAAACGGGGTTAAGCTCTCATGAACAAACGAACATGAATGAACACACGCGAAATAACAAACGCGATTATATATAGGAACATAGCATCACCGAAATGAAACAATACCACACTATACATTACTGAAATAACAAACAGAAACATATAATATGACATTGAAAAGAGAAGAGCAAATGAAACAGAATCACAGAACCTCAAGTGTTAACAGAAACCAATTGCAGTAGATTAATCTAGGAGACTAGCTCTCCATTACAAAAGGAAAACAAAACATAACTAGAAAGAAAACAAAAGACTAACTAAGACTAGCTCAGAAACTAGCCAAAACTGGCTAATTCTGACTATCCCCTTCATTTCTGCCTAAGACTGCTTATATACACGTTTCTGGAGTCAGAGTACTCGCGAGGCGAAGCACTGATCGCGAGGCGAATTACATGAAAGGTCTGCAACTCTATGTCTTCTCGCGAGGCGAGCACATCCCTCGCGAGGCGAACTCTTCAGCTTCCAACTGTTACGCCCGTGGCATTCAACACGCCCAAACCGTGATGGCTTCTGATCTTCCAATACTCGCGAGGCGAAGGAATGCTCGCGAGGCGAACGCTTCAACTTCAGAATTGCCACGGCTGTGATCTTCAACACGGGCAAGCCGTGATCGTCTCTGACTTTTTCATGGTTGCAATACTCGCGGGGCGAGAGATTATTCGCGGGGCGAGAGGCTCCAGATTTATTACTTTTTATTAACCTGAAAATAGAAAATAAAAGTAAATAATTATTCAACTCTAAAACAACTAAATTAACTTAAAAACAATTTACAGACTCAAAATATTACTTAAGGACAATCAAGTCTAATTTGGGTGAAAATGATATAAAATAAGCACAAAGCCAAGGTCTTTACTGGTTATAAAACCAGTCAAACAGAGGCTCATCAAAATACCCCAAACTTAAACTTTGCTTGTCCCCAAGCAAACTACACTCAAAAACTTAAAAAGACTCAAGACCTGGCAAGCTCAAAAGATTTAATCAACTTTCCACAGATTTCAAGCAATTTTTCAAAAGAATTTTTTTTCTTTCAATGTTCCCCCCTTACAAGCAAAACAATCCCCACATTCATTTATTCTAAACAATTGAGAATTTCATCATTCAAACAATCAGAAATCTAAGCTGGGGATCCAAGTCACACACAAAAGGGAGATCACCAAAATCAAACAACTGCCTTCCTCACAAGGGAAATTTGTATTTCACTCAATCGCTCAATTTGTGTCAGGCTATCAACAATTCACTCAATTTTCACTTTTAAGAGCACTTCCCATAAATTTGATTTTCATCTCAAAATGGTCCCCACAGAAAATATGCAAGCAACATCAAAAGGTCTTTTATGGGTTGTAATGGGGCCTGGCTAAGGGAAGGATATACAAAAGAACTAGGCTGAAGACCCTAGGAACTAAGAGAGCATGAACATTATTTACACATTGAATTTAAATCAAGTTCCTTTCTTAATTTTTTTTCTTTATGCTTCTGAGTGACTACAACCTTTTTTATTTTTATTGTTTTTCTCACTTTTTTTTTTCTTTTTTTTTTTCTATTTCTTTTCTATTTTTTTTTTCTTCTCTTTTTTTTTTCAAATTTTTTTTTTCTCAATCCCAAACAACATATTACACCTTGCAGCCACCCCAAACTTTAGTTTCTTGCACCCATTCTAAGATTACATGCTCTCCTAATCCTAAGATCGGGTTAACATGGTTTTCCAGATTTTTGGGCTTATAACATTAGGTTATCAAGAATTAACAGGCTAATAGGCTCAAAGGGGCTAACTAGGGAACATGCATCAGGAATTGGTTATTTTTAGGCTAAGTAGCTATTTACAAAGAAAATGCCTAAATCATCTGAAGCAAACACATAATCATGCAAACCAAAAAGAGATGCAAGCAAATTCAGGAAAGTGCAACTTGAAAAGTGATTTTCACACAATTTAAAACATGTTGGAGGCTCAAAACCTCACCTGGACATTTATGCAAATTATTTGACAGAGATTCTATCCCTAGTGTGTGCTTCCTATCACCCCAAACTTATCATAAATCATGCCATCATAATAAAATCTCAAAGTTCAGTTTTCAATCACATGGGGATCATTTTTCAAAAATTTTTAAAAATCTAGGGGGAAACAGTCAACAATATCATGCAATCATCTATGCAAAAATTAATAAAATCCAATAAACTTGCCAATACCAGACTCAACACAACTCCTGAGCTTCTCAAATTATTCAGGAGCATTATTGACAATAAAACAGAATTAAAGTAAGGAAAAGAAAATTAAAAAGGAGAAAGGTAAAGAAAACTCATTGAAGGGCGGTTCCACCAGGATCCCATTGCCTGTAACATAAGTCCCACGTGGTAGCCAAAGGACTGAAATTCATTCCAAGCCTCCCTAACTTGCAGCTTTGATGCGGAGGTGAGCACTTGACAATTATAATAACCTCGCCGAGTGCGGCGGACTTCTCACTCCCCTTCGGGTCACAGATGACCTCCTTCTCAATAAAGTCTCCCCAATAGAAGTGGGGCTCAACCTCTTGGATTGGCCATGGTGCAAAATCCAAGGGTTTAAACTCCATCACCGGTTCCTCAGGGGGAGGTGGCAAACAGTTAGTTGGGGTTATTGGTGCTGCTTCAACTTCTGCAATGTCTTCATTCACTGCACTAACAAATTTTTCACCTGCTATACACGCAGAGATTTCAGCACACACCAAACAAGGGTTAGAGTTAGTACATATATTACAAGAAAATGAATCAGAAAAAGTTAGAATGTCTGGGAATTCTTCAATCAATTCATCCACCCCATTACTCTCAACACATGCATCTAAGACCAAAGAGTCTTCTTTATCCTTAAGTACGGTGGAGCAAATGTTCTCCTGATCCTCCTGATGCTCATTTCCTATATGAACATGGCCCTCAACCTCGTCCATCTCCTGTTCCATATGGATGCTTTGCTTAACATACCTTTCAAAATAACAATCTACACACAAAGCAGTGCCATCACAATAACACTCATCACATGCATTAGAGTCAGGGGATTCAACACACAATTCATCATTAACAGAAATATTATCACAATCATAATCAGAAATATTTTCAGGAATAAATTGTGAATCTTTATGTTCTTCAATGGGCTGTGGAGTTAGCATTGCAGCTGAGTTGGCGGTAACTTGATCAATTAGAGCCCACAACTTCCGAGATTCAGCATGGTCCCTCTGTTGGGCTTCAAGACTACTTGCCTCCATTGCCTCCATCCTCTGTTGAAATTCAAGATTGTATGCTTCCGTTTGTGCAGCCATTTGTTGTATCATAGAAGCAATCTCATCCAGGCTGCCTTGATCTCTAACCTGTTGGCTAGGATAAGCATTCATTCCAGTCATATCAAAACCATTGCTATACTCATAATTTCCAGCAAAATTAGGATAATTTGTGCATGGTAGTGGTTTACTAAAATCAGGATAATACATGCAAGGTGGTGGTTCATGATAAACATTAGGCAAATACCCATACATGTAATTATCCATGGGGGAAAATAAAATTTACAGACCAGACAAAGCAGACAAAACTAATTAGCAAAGCAAAAAGTTTTTTTTTTTTTTTTTCAAAAATTATTTTCTGCTAATAACAACAAACCAGAGTCCCCGGCAACGGCGCCAATTTTTGACCGCGCTGTCGCCAAGCACCAAAAAGAACGAGCGATTATTAAAATAATGCAGTATAGTGCGACAACTCGGATCGTCTCTCAAGGACTCTTTAGGTGTTGTTATTATTAATAGAAAAAGTTAGAACTGGGGGTTTTGAGATTTGAAACTAAATTAAGAAAACAAAATAATGAAAACAAAGGAGTTAAAGAGAGTAACAAATAAACAAAAGACGATTAACCTACTGTTCTTGGTTTCCCACTATCATTGGTTCATGCAAAGCCTAAACAGATACTAATCCCCTCCCGGTTGTAGCAACAATTAACAACGCAATCACTACTACAGATGTATGTTCCTATTCCCGAAATAACAAACGGGGTTAAGCTCTCATGAACAAACGAACATGAATGAACACACGCGAAATAACAAACGCGATTATATATAGGAACATAGCATCACCGAAATGAAACAATACCACACTATACATTACTGAAATAACAAACAGAAACATATAATATGGCATTGAAAAGAGAAGAGCAAATGAAACAGAATCACAGAACCTCAAGTGTTAACAGAAACCAATTGCAGTAGATTAATCTAGGAGACTAGCTCTCCATTACAAAAGGAAAACAAAACATAACTAGAAAGAAAACAAAAGACTAACTAAGACTAGCTCAGAAACTAGTCAAAACTGGCTAATTCTGACTATCCCCTTCATTTCTGCCTAAGACTGCTTATATACACGTTTCTGGAGTCAGAGTACTCGCGAGGCGAAGCACTGATCGCGAGACGAATTACATGAAAGGTCTGCAACTCTATGTCTTCTCGCGAGGCGAGCACATCCCTCGCGAGGCGAACTCTTCAGCTTCCAACTGTTACGCCCGTGGCATTCAACACGCCCAAACCGTGATGGCTTCTGATCTTCCAATACTCGCGAGGCGAAGGAATGCTCGCGAGGCGAACGCTTCAACTTCAGAATTGCCACGGCTGTGATCTTCAACACGGGCAAGCCGTGATCGTCTCTGACTTTTTCATGGTTGCAATACTCGCGGGGCGAGAGATTATTCGCGGGGCGAGAGGCTCCAGATTTATTACTTTTTATTAACCTGAAAATAGAAAATAAAAGTAAATAATTATTCAACTCTAAAACAACTAAATTAACTTAAAAACAATTTACAGACTCAAAATATTACTTAAGGATAATCAAGTCTAATTTGGGTGAAAATGATATAAAATAAGCACAAAGCCAAGGTCTTTACTGGTTATAAAACCAGTCAAACAGAGGCTCATCACTATTCATGCCAGAAAATTGTTTGAGATTGCCGGTTGAGGGACTGGAGTTATTCATCTTCACTCAAGTTGACTGTTGTGTCAATTCCATAGCAGTCATCTTCATTTTGATAGAAAGGATCCGAACATTGGCTTATATCTTCCTGGTCTTCTTCATCAGACTGGGGGAGCTTCTGTTGGGATGATTTTGATGAAGACGCTATCTCTTCCTTTTCCAGTTTTAAGATAGTCTCCATATTCTGAAGGAAACTTTTTTTGATTTGTACCCTGCCTAAACTGAAACTATTTGTGATCTTTGATTCGGAAACTCACATGTTTCTGGATTGGATGCTTTCATCCACTTAGGATTTTGTTGGAACCATATCTTGACACTGTCACTGGTGGCTGCCGTATAGTTGAACCGAGCCCACCACTTGATATAAGTTGATCTTTGAAAAATGGGCAATATACCAGGATAATGATCTTGCTTCTGGTATTTGTATTGCCAACTGAACACCCATGCAAAGGAGAGTTTTGAGAAAAATATTAGACTGACAGGAAAAGGGCTTTCCTTGATACCAAAAAAATTTTCAAATGTTTGATATCCGTCTAAGACTTCTGCAAGAAGGATCTGTTTGATATGACCAAGAATTATCCACCAATGGACGAACCAGTGTGGAAACCTGTAACTAACATTCTTTTTGAAATAAATCAACCAAGAATGTTTGTTTTGATTGTTTTGGTACCAGAAAACATTGTACCAAGCTTGTTGATAATCCCAGTAATTAAAACCAAAGGCTTGGAAAACAAAGATAGATGTTGATAAAACCACTCAACAATTACAAACCTTTAAATCAAGCTCTTATATGGATAAGATATCCAATTCCTAACAAAAAGGATTTGCTTAACCGTCTAAACTCGGCAAAAATATTTTCCAAATTTGACATGAAATCTGGTTATTATCAGATAGAAGTCAAAGAAAATGACCGTTACAAAACAGTGTTCACTGTTTCTTTTGGGCATTACGCATGGAATGTTATGTCCTTTGGAATCAAAAATGCTCCTTCAGAATTCCAGAGAATTATGAATGAGATCTTCTATCCATATTCAGATTTTACACTCGTCTACATTGATGATGTTTTAGTCTTTTCTCAATCTATTGATCAACACTTCAAACATGTGAAAATCTTCATAGGAGTGATTAAAAGAAATTATTTAGTTGTGTCTAAAACCAAAGTCAACCTTTTCCAAAAAAAAAAATTAGATTTCTTGGTCCTAATATTTACCAAGGAACTATTATTCCAATCAATAGAGCAATAGATTTCGCGGATAAATTTCCGGATCAAATAATTGACAAAACTCAGCTTCAGAGATTTTTAGAATGTCTCAATTATGTTGCTGACTTTGTTCCAAATCTTAGTAATATAATCAAACCTTTGCACAATCGTCTAAAGAAGGAACCTCCTCCTTGGACAAATGAACATACAAAGTTGTCAAAATTATCAAATCTCAGATAAAGAATCTTTCATGTATCTTCCAAATCCTTCTGCTCTCAAAATTATTGAAACCGATGCCTCTAACATTGGTTATGGCGGTATTTTGAAACAAAGAATTTCAGAAAAAGAGCATATCATTGCATATACTTCTAAACATTGGAATTCTGCTCAGCAAAATTATTCTACTGTCAAAAAAGATATTTTGGTAATAGTTTTATGTATTTCAAAATTTCAATCTGATTTACTCAATCAAATTTTTTTGGTTAGAGTAGATTGTAAATCTGTAAAAGATATTCTACAAAAAGATGTTAAAAACTTGGCATCAAAACAAAATTTTACCAGATGGCAAGCAATTTTAAGTGCTTTTGATTTTCAAATTGAATTTCTCTTCTTGACTTCCTTACTCGTGAATATTTACAGGGTAGGTGAGAGAGTGAGAGTGGCAGAAATGCCAAAAGAAGCAACTTCCTCTGCAAAGGGGAAGGTTAAAGGAAAACTGGCCCTTTCAGGACTCCAGCGCCAAGTTGCGTCCAAACCATCAGGGTCATCACCTCAATCTGGGTCATCAACCCAGAAACCAACAATAAAACTTCGATCATTAACCTAATCTGGGTCATCAACCCAGCAAACCGCCAAACAGTCAAAAGAAAACTATGGCATCCCAATTCAAACTTTGTTAGCCTTTAAAAGTCAAGGCCTAACCAAAATCCCAAAAGGAACTTGGGGTGATAGAGTGGAGAAAGAATCAGGTTCTCCACCCCCTCTCAAAGACCTAATCAAAGACTTAGCCCAAACAACTATCCCTTTGAATGTTGCCAAACCTGATACAAGATTATCAGCTAACAGCACCAAAACCCCAGCAACTCACTATGTTGCTAAAAACCAAACACAATTTGTTGTTCAAATGGAACCAGGATTTTGGGATAACAATCCTAACAAAGTTCCAACCAAAATCTTCTAAAATAGTTCTCATTTTCAACAAACACAATCAAATAAAAATAGAATTTTTTATGAGTTTATATTGATTGATATTTATTCAGTCGCGATTAAACATTATCGAGACTATAAGGATCCATCAACATACACTCATTCAATTTTCCAGAGTTTAAAGGTTTTAACATCTGAGCAATTTGGAAAGAACTTAAACGTTTGCAAAAAAAAATTCTCAAACTTTTGATCCCATTGTTATTAATTACTGGGATTATCAACAAGCTTGGTACAATGTTTTCTGGTACCAAAACAATCAAAAAAAATATCCTTGGTTGATTTATTTCAAAAAGAATGTTAGTTACAAGTTTCCACACTGGTTCGTCCATTGGTGGATAATTCTTGGTCCTATCAAACAGATCCTTCCTGCAGAAGTCTTAGAAGGATATCAAACATTTGAAAAATATTTTGACAACAAGGAAAGCCTTTTTCCAGTCAATATAATATTTTTCTCAAAACTTTCCCTTACATGGGTGTTCAGTTGGCAATACAAATACCAGAAGCAAGATCATTATCCTGGTATATTGCCCATTTTGCAAAGATCAACTTATGTCAAGTGGTTTTAATTACTGGGATTATCAACAAGCTTGGTACAATGTTTTATGGTACCAAAACAAACATTCTTGGTTGATTTATTTCAAAAAGAATGTTAGTTACAAGTTTCAACACTGGTTCGTCCATTGGTGGATGATTCTTAGTCCTATCAAACAGATACTTCCTGTAGAAGTCTTAGAAGGATATCAAACATTTGAAAAATATTTTGACATCAAGGAAAGCCCTTTTAGATACTTCCTGTAGAAGTCTTAGAAGGATATCAAACATTTGAAAAATATTTTGACATCAAGGAAAGCCCTTTTCCTGTCAGTCTAATATTTTTCTCAAAACTCTCCTTTGCATGGGTGTTCAGTTGGCAATACAAATACCAGAAGCAAGTTCATTATCCTGGTATATTGCCCATTTTGCAAAGATCAACTTATATCAAGTGATGGTCTCGGTTCAACTATGCGGCAGCCACCAGTGACAGTGTCAAGATATGGTTCTAACAAAATCCTGAGTGGATGAAAGCAGCCAATCCAGAAACATGTGAGTTTCTGAATCAAAGATAACAAATAGTTTCAGTTTTGGCAGGTCCAAATCAAAAGAAAGTTTCCTTTAGAATATGGAGACTATCTTAAAACTGGCAAAGGAAGAGATAGCCTCTTCATCAAAAAGCATCCCAACAGAAGCTCCCCTAGTCTGATGAAGATGAAGACAAGAAGGATATAAGCCAATGTTCGGATCCTTTCTATCAAAATGAAGATGACTGCTATGGAATAGACAGAACAGTCAACTTGAGTAAAGATGAATAATTCCAGTCACTCAATAGGCAATCTCAAACAATTTTCTGGCATGAATAGTGTAACGCCCTTTTTGCTACATTAGTTCCCAAGATACAATCAATAAAAATCCTCTAAAACATTTAATTAAAACATACATCTCATAAAGAAATTAAAAAAAAAATATTTAAAGTCTGAAAATACCTCATATTAAATAATATAGTAATAAAATACCCATGTAGTGAATGTAAATATAAATAAAATCAAAAGCCTCAAAACCGAGTGTCTAATTACAATCCGGGAAAAATAATACGTAAACAAAAAAAAACGTCGTCAGCACCCTCAACCATACTACACTACTAACCAACTAGGTGATAAGAAGACGACTCCTCAGGTCTCTAGGTCCTCAACAGTGATGTCCTCGGTCTCTAAAAACAATACTTATAATGAGATATAAAATCCCAGTGATCAACAATACAGTTTTATAAAATATTTTCGAAAATAGTATTGTTCTCAGCCAGTGCGGTAACCGGAAAAACTTTCCATGGCACCCACTAATTTTCCAAAATAATATATATAAAAGAGAATACTTTTAATATCAACAATAATCACATCAACTCAATAGCATATAACGTAGTAATGACTTCTCTCAATACATCACATTCCATATACCAAATAAATTCTAGATTAACCCAAGCGGCCCGAAGACCTCCTAATTAAATTGGTCTCTTGCCGGCACGCCACAAATTCACACATCACACGACAATGGCGTCCCATTGCCCACCCCTACTCACGAGGAGTGTTTCGATGTCATCCTCCTGTCGGGGACATTTCCATTTCGATACCTCCCATGTGCACATGGTGGTATTTCTCCTTTTTCGACACCCCATCCTGTGGCGGTGTTACTTTCGATACTCCTTTTTAGGTAGTATTACTCATTTTTGACATCCCAACCACATGGCGATGTTACTTTCGATACCCCATTAAGACGGTATTTCTCTTCGACGTCCCTATCATAGGTGGTATTACGGCAAACATCATACAACTCATCATAAGGCATTAATTTCATGTCTCATACATGTAACAATTCATTTACCATAAATTAAATATTTAATACTATCATGCATACTAAATAGACTTATATCATGTCTCCAAGTAAATTTATAATTACACTATGACAATCACGAGCATCAAGACATAACATATGGCATCAAGTATATCATTCAACTAGTACAAATATCAATCTTGTATTTCATGCCATCAACAACAAGGGTAAGTACTCAATTTAACAGATTTTTATTTTAATTGAAAACCCCCGATTTTAAAATGTAGAGTGGTGATATCAATCATACATTCAAACCAAATTCCAAAAAAAAAACTATAAGGTAGACCCTCCCACACACATACAAACAATTATACCATGGAAAGTGTTCGCAAAAAGTATTGTTACTCACCTCTCGAAGATCTCCAAAAGCTCCCAAAAATTATATATGATAAAACCTATAGCTTCATTAAAAATATTTCTTATCCCTGCTGACGTTCATTGACCTGCCTGCTACTGTGCTTGTACCGCCCAAGAAGGAAACGCATGAACCTCTTCCTTTCTACGCCCGCTGTGTTGCGGTGCTGTGCAAAACACTTTTCATGTTAACCTAACATGATTTCTTTTTTTAAATACTAGTTTATATTTTTATTTTTATTTTAAAACCTATATGGATTGCTTTTGGCAAAAACCAACAGCGACCACTTTCTTTTATATATATATATATATATATATTAAAATAATTAAGTAATTTCAATAAATCCTTATACTATTAAATTTTTTTACACCAAGTCTCTTAATTATATTTTATTTGTACTATACATATTAATAATCAATATTTTTTTTATCAACTTAACTATAATAAAATTTCCAGGATGTTACATTTTCTCCCATCCTTAAAGAATTTCATCCCCGAAATTCATCTCATACTTAGGCACTTATTTTAATATGTCATATTCAAAACAAAAAGGTTACCATACCTTAGATAATAAAATCTGGATATTGGCGTACGATGTCCTCCTCCATCTCCCAAGTGGCTTCCTCCGGAGTCAATCCTTCCCATAACACTTTAACCAATGAAATTGTCTTGTTCCTCAGAGTCTTAGTGCTCTTGTCCATGATTTAACTAGGCTTTGGCTTATAAATCAAATTATCCTTCAATTGTACAGACTCGGGAGCTATCACGTGAGATTCATCAGGCACATACTTTCTAAGTTGCGACACATGGAAAACATCATGAAGGTTTGCCAACTGCGGCAGAAAAGCCAATTGATAAGAAACAGGCCCGACTCTTTTAAGGATTTGGAAAGGTCCCATGAAACGAGGATTTAGCTTGCGGACTTTCATCGACCTCCCTACCCTCATCTTAGGAGTGACTCTAAAAAATACATGCTCACTTTCCTGGAATTCTAGAGGCTTTCTCCTTTTGTCGGCATAGCTCTTTTGTCTACTTTGCGTCGTGAGCATCCTCTCCCTAATCATTTTGATTCTCTCAGAGGTTTCCTGGACCAATTTGGGTCCTATCAAGGTTTTCTCACCTACCTCACACCAACATAAAGGGGACCTACACTTCCTCCCATATAGGGCCTCATAAGGTGCCATGCCTATACTAACGTGGTAACTATTGTTATACGCAAACTCAATGAGAGGTAGGAACCTATCCCAACTCCCTCCTTCATCCAAGACACACACTCTAACCATGTCCTCAAGGGTTTGAATGGTCCGCTCTGACTGACCATCAGTTTGGGGATGATAGGCCGTGCTAAGGCTCAACTTAGTTCCAAAGGCTTGCTGAAAAGCTCTCCAAAATCTAGAGGTAAACCTCGGGTCTCTATCCGACACTATGGATGTGGGTATCCCATGAAGCTTGACTATTTCCTTGATATAGAGGTAGGCCAACTTGTCTAAGCTATAGGTTGCCTTAATTGGCAAGAAGTGGGCGGACTTGGTCAGCCTATCCACTATCACCCAAATAGCGTCTAAGCCTAAACGCGTCCTAGGTAACCCCATCACAAAGTCCATATAAATTCTCTCCCGCTTCTATTCTGGAATCTCCAAGGACTGCAACAACCCTGAAGGCTTCTGATGTTCTATCTTAACCTTTTGGCACACTAAACACCTAGTTACAAAGCTAGCCACATCCTTTTTCATTCCTGGCCACCAATACATCCTCTTAAGGTCTTGGTACATCTTAGTTATTCCAGGATGTATGGTAAACTTTCCCTTATGAGCTTCCTCTAATATCTTCTCTCTAAGGCTCCCCTCCTTAGGAACAACAATCCTATTCTTAAACTTCACCAGCCCATCAACAGACAACTCATAACCCTCTTTTCCCAAACGAGACTGCAACTCCTGGTCTAAAAGTTGTTCCTGCCTAACCTCATCTCTAAGGTCACAGTTAATTTCCAGCCTATTCAACTTCAAACTTAAGACATTTAAGGACACATCCAACACCTCCAGATTCATGTCCCTAAACTCCTCCATGAGGTTCACCTCTTGCACCGTCAAGCTCGACACGTGTAGGGACTTCCTACTCAAAGCATCCGCCACCACATTGGCTTTTCCCGGATAGTACTTCAACTCGAAGTCATAGTCCTTAAGGAACTCCATCCACCTTCGTTGTCTCATGTTCAACTCCTTCTGGTCGAACAGATATTTTAGGCTTTTATGGTCACTAAAAACTTCAAACTTTGCCCCGTAAAGGTAATGCCTCCAAATCTTAAGGGCAAAAACCACGGCTGCTAGCTCTAAGTCATGGGTAAGGTAATTCCCTTCATGTGGCCTAAGCTACCTAGATGCATATGCTACCACCTTGACATCCTGCATTAAGACACATCCCAAGCCATTCTTAGATGCGTCGCAGTATACCACAAAACTCACTAAGGGATCTGGTATAGTTAAGACTGGTAATGACACCAACCTCCTCTTAAGTTCTTGGAACCCGTCCTCACACTCCTGGTCCCACACAAAAGGTTTCCCTTTCCTAGTCAACTGGGTCAAAGGTAAAGCTAATCTAGAGAACCCCTCTATGAACTTCCTATAGTAACCGGCTAAGCCTAAGAAACTTCTCACTTCGATTACTGTCTTAGGTTGTTCCCATCCCAACACCGCATCAACTTTAGAGGAATCAACCGCTACACCATCCTTTTAGATTGTGTGTCCTAAAAACTTTACCTCGTATAGCCAAAACTCACACTTCTCCGGTTTGGCATAAAGACGCTCGTCCCTCAAGATCTGTAACACCAACCTTAAGTGTTCCCCATGTTCTTCTGGTGTCCTAGAGTATATTAAAATATCATCTATGAACACCACCACAAACCTGTCCAAAAAGGTCCGAAAGATCTGATTCATGTAGTCCATGAAAACGGCTGGGGCGTTAGTCACACCAAAGGGCATCACTACATACTCATAGTGCCCATACCTTGTTCTGAAGGATGTCTTAGGGATGTCCTCGATTCTAAGTCTAATTTGATGGTATCCCAATCTTAGATCTATTTTGGAAAACACTGACGCTCCCCTTAACTGATCTAAGAGATCATCTATCCTAGGCAAGGGATATTTGTTCTTGACGGTTACCTTATTCAGTTGCCTATAATCAACACACAACCTCATATTCCCATCTTTTTTCTTCACTAGAAGTACTAGTGCTCCCCAAGGTGACACACTAGGCCTAATAAACCCCTTTTGTAACATATCCTCTATCTATTTCTTGAGCTCGCTCAACTCTAGAGGTGTCATCCTATAGGGTGCAACTCATACAGCCCACTCCCAGGTACTAGATCTATGGTAAACTCAATCTCTCTATCTAGAGGTAAATTAGAGACATCCTTAGGAAACACATCTGGGAACTCACACACAATAGGCAACGCCACTATATCACTTTCAGGCCTCTATCTTAGCGAGAAAGAGAAGTATATATCCCTGAGCTCCCTCAACTAAGCACTTACGACATGAGGCAGTAGAGATAAGATGTTCTGTCCTAGGAGAGTTAACAGACATGTACTGTGGAATGAAAGAAATAGTTCGACTAGCACAATCAATAATAGCATTATTACGAGACAACCAGTCCATTCCCAAAATAATATCCAGACCAGACATAGGTAAACATATCAGATCAACAACATAAGTCAGGTCTTGACACAATAAAGGACATTGCGGTGCAAAGACAGAAGAAGTAATCAATCTATCTTTAGCAGGAGTAGAAACACACAAATCATATGACAGTCTAGTAACAGGTAACTCTAAGAATTGAGCACATTTAAATGAAATGAATGAATGTGTTGCTCCCGAATCGAACAATATGATAACATCATGACATTTAATAAAGCCCTTACCTTGGATCAAACCGTCGGACTCCTTCACCTCATCCCCTTGGATGGTAAAGACCCTTCCGTGGTTCAATGATCTGGTTTGAGTTTGTCCTCCTGACTTGTACATCCTAGCAAAGTGTCCCATCTTCCCGCATTGGTGGCAAGTGGTTTGTGCCGCGGGGCACACATGATCTCTATGCTACCACCCACACTTGTAACATGCAGTCCCCCTTTCACCTTGAGCACCTTGAACCTGCTTACCCTTCGTGATTGTGGGCACAGGTCGTAGGCTCTTCTGGAAATTACCCCCTTTCCCATGGAACCTCTTGCCGTCACTGAAGCTCTTCTCCTTCGACCTCTCGGCCAGCACAACTTGCATATTCTGCTCCACCACCCTACACTTGTTCACTAAAGTGGGGTAGTCTCGAATCTCTAGGAGCCCAATAAGGCTTTGCAGCTTTGGCTTCAAACCCTGCTGGAATTTAATTGCCTTCCACGGACCATCAGGATTATCCCTCACCTGTGTAGAAAACCTTGCAAGCCTCTCAAACTTCACTACATATTCCGCTACCGTCATACTCCCTTGACGAAGATGTAGAAACTCCATCTCCTTCTGTATCCGGACACTGTGCGGAAAGTACTTCTCTAGAAATACCTCCTTGAATCTGTCCCACATGATAGTGGCGCCCGAAGCAAGCAACCCGCCCCTGGCACAGTTCCACTAGTGCTCTGCATCCGACTCTAACATATAGGTGGTAAAATCCACCTTCTGAGCATCAGAGCACCCCATGGCCCGGAAGATCTTCTCTAATTTCGGTAACCATTCCTCTGCCTCACTAGGATCGGTGGTCCCTAGAAAGGTTTGGCAATTATTATTCCCGAACTCGACGCGGCCCCCTGTCTTCGTGGATCTGGAGCTGCAACCGCACCACGTTAAGCACGTCCCCCTTATCCCTCATCTCGACGTGAGTCTCCGTCGCTTCCTGCATAACTCTGGCCATTCGAGCCAAAGTCGCTGCAAGCGCATCATTTCTCCCTCGCCTGTTCGCTGCCATAATCTGCATACCACCAATCAAACAGTGGGTTGATCAAGTCCAATATCCAAAAGAATAGAATGCAGAATTATAACTCTAACAAGCATCCTATGCGCCCAAGTTTTGTTTTTGAAAAAGCCCCACTACCACAGTCCAATTTAGAATCGAACGACTCTGATACCATAAATGTAACCTCCTTTTTGTTACATTAGTAATCCCAAGATAAAATAAATAAAAATCCTCTAAAACATTTAATTAAAACATACATCTCATAAAGAAATTAAAAAAAATATTTAAAGTCTGAAAATACCTCATATTAAATAATATAGTAATAAAATATCCATGTAGTGAATATAAATATAAATAAAATCAAAAGCCTCAAAACCGGGCGTCTAATTACAATCCTGGAAAAATAATACGTAAACCAAAAAAAAATGTCGTCAGCACCCTCAACCATACTACACTACTAACCAACTAGGTGATAAGAAGACGACTCCTCAGGTCTCTAGGTCCTCAATAGTGATGTCCTCGGTCTCTGAAAACAATACTTATAATGAGAAATAAAATCTCAGTGATCAACAATACAGTTTTATAAAATATTTTCGAAAATAGTATTGTTCTCAACAGGCGCGGTAACCGGAAAAACTGTCCATGGCACCCGCTAATTTTCCAAAATAATATATATAAAAGAGAATACTTTTAATATCAACAATAATCAGATTAACTCAATAGCATATAACGTAGCAATGACTTCTCTCAATACATCACATTCCATATACCAAATAAATTCTAGATTAACCCATGCGGCCCGAAGACCTCTAATTAAATTGGTCTCTTGCCGGCATGCCATAAATTCACACATCACAACACAATGGCGTCCCATTGCCCACCCCTACTCACGAGGAGTGTTTCGATGTCACCCTCCTGTCGGGGACATTTCCATTTCGATACCTCCCATGTGCACATGGTGGTATTTCTCCGTTTTCGACACCCCATCCTGTGGCGGTGTTACTTTCGATACTCCTTTTTAGGTAGTATTACTCATTTTCGACATCCCAACCACATGGCGATGTTACTTTCGATACCCCATTAAGGCGGTATTCCTCTTCGATACCCCTATCATAGGTGGTATTACGGCAAACATCATACAACTCATCATAAGGCATGAATTTCATGTCTCATACATGTAACAATTCATTCACCATAAATTAAATATTTAATCCTATCATGCATACTAAATAGACTTATATCATGTCTCCAAGTAAATTTATAATTACACTATGACAATCACTAGCATCAAGACATAACATATGGCATCAAGCATATCATTCAACTAGTACAAATATCAATCATGTATTTCATGCCATCAATAACAAGAGTAAATACTCAAATTAACAGATTTTTATTTTAATTGAAAACCCCCGATTTTAAAATGTAGAGTGGTGATATCAATCATACATTCAAACCAAATTCCAAAATAAAAACTATAAGGTAGACCCTCCCACACACATACAAACAATTATACCATGGAAAGTGTTCGCAAAAAATCATCATTACTCACCTCTCGAAGACCTCCAAAAGCTCCCAAAAATTATATATGATAAAACCTACAGCTTCATTAAAAATATTTCTTATCACTGCTGACGTTAATTGACCTGCCTGCTACTGTGCTTGTACCGCCTAAGAAGGAAATACATGAACCTCTTCCTTTCTACGCCCACTGTGTTGCGTTGTTGTGCAAAACACTTTTTACATTAACCTAACATGATTGCTTTTTTTTTAAACACTAGTTTATATTTTTAATTTTATTTTAAAACCTATATGGATTGCTTTTTGGCAAAACCCAACAGCGACCACTTTCTTTTATATATATATATATATATATATATATATATATATATATATATATATATATATATATATTTACATTCTCTTAAAATAATTAAGTAATTTCAATAAATCCTTATACTATTAAATTTTTTTACACTAAGCCTCTTAACTATATTTTATTTGTACTATACATTTTAATAATCAATATTTTTTTATCAACTTAACTATAATAAAATTTCCTGGATGTTACAAATAGTTCCAGTCGCCTTTGAATACTGCTCATTACCGACAGTCATAGTTCTAGTCAAGATACCGGCACTATTCATTACCGACGATACAGTCCCAGTCAAGTTACCGACACTGTTCATCAATAGTTGCAATAGTATAGGTCAACAATACCGATATTTTTGTAATAGTAAATTTTCAATCTTCTATAAATAGGATGCTAGGCTCAGTTGTTAGGCATCCGAAGTTTTAGAGAGAGTTTTAGAGAGAGAAGCTCCGAGTGTTCTGAGAGTTCTCATATTGTGAGTTCCTCAATTCTTCTTCTTCCTCTTTTCTTTCTTTCATTCGATCTTGTAGTTTTCAATCGTTCAATCTATAAACACATGGTTTAGAAATCTTCTCTTCTCCCTCCACCGGTCCAGGTGAGGCTCTGCCTCCGATCCGATTTCCTTTTAACTTTTCCAGATCTTGATCGGTTCTACCACCGTTCTGGGTTTATGTTTTAAGTTTTTTATATTTTATATTTTAATTTTTACAGTATCCATTTTTATTGTTTTCATGTTTTAATTTACATATTTTAATTATTTTGTTTTATTATATGTAAATCTCCGCCTGTTCTCCAACTTCTTTCATCCTGCTCTCTATTCCTCTTTCTCCTTTCCTGTAACCCGATAATAACACGATCAGGTCCTAAATATTATGGGTTTTCTTTAATGGGACGTCGGGGCGTCTCGTTTGGTGGTATCAGAGCAGTTCAGTTCCGAAATGGACTGTGAGGACTGTGATTGGGATGAACTAGCCATTTAGTTGAATCCACATCGGATAATGACTATGCTTAGAAGTTGAGTAGTGAGTCCGAACGCGACATTTCTATGACATTTAGTATTTATATTCCAGTTTTATGTAGTATTATATGTCATATTGATGTGGGCTAATGATTTCTTTTAACAGGATCATGGCTCGAGGTAGAGGTCGAGGACGTGATAGACGTGGTGGTAGAGCTATAGAGGGTGTTGAGGATGAGCATCAGCCTGAGGTAGGAGTTGGAGGTGGAGGAGAGTCCTCCGAGACTCTTCGGACTATCCGCGAGTTAGCATCTGTTCTGTTGCAGCAGGCGCAACAGAATGCTCAAAGGTTGTAGAGATAGGCAGAGTTGCAGGAGCGGCAGGATAGGAGGAGAGCAGCTGAGGCTGGGGATGTAGGATTGACTACCTTTCTAAAAGGTAAGCCACCACAGTTTGGAGGAGAGTATGATCCAGATCGAGCAGAGTGGTGGATACAGGATCTTGAGAAGATCTTTGACACCATGAGATGCAGAGATGACAGGAAGGTGACTTATGCCGCCTTCATGCTGACCGGAGGGGCCGAGTTATGGTGGAGAGGTAAGAGGAGGTTGCTTGAGGCTGAGGCAAGTTGATCAATTGGGAGCTGTTCAGAGAGTGTTTCTTTGAGAAGTACTTCCCGCGGTTAGTCAGACGCGATAAGGAGGGAGAGTTCATGAGTCTTCAGCAGGGAGACGGGTCTGTGGGTGACTATGCGGCCAGATTTGAGGCCCTGATTCAGTTTTGAGTTCTACCAGAGGTTTCCAAATGAGGACTGGATGTGTTGGAGATTTGAGGAGGCTTTACGGCACAAGTTGAGGAGGGTTATAGTGCTCTTAGACATTTTGAGCTTTCTAGAGATGGTGGAGAGATCCAGTGCTATTGAGAGTAAGGATCGGAGACAGGCTGCAGAGCAGAGACAGCAGCGTAGTGGGGTCCTACCCGAGCAGGTCAGCAGAGGAGGGGGGACATATGTTCTTAGTGGAGGAGAGGACCATACACTAGACCCGGGCAGAGCGCTCAGACATCTGCACCACCAGCACCAGTTAGCAGAGAGGACCAGTAGCAGAGGGCCCCAATATGTTTCATATGTGGAGGCCCGCACTATATCAGAGATTTTACAGATATATTTGGTTGCTACATTTGTGGCAAGCTAGGTCATTTTGCTAGGGATTGCCGACAGAGAGCGATCTGAGCGGCCAGTGCCCGAAGAGGAGCCAACATTCTAGAGATGGAGCCGGGAGAGGAATTCCAGCGGCAGGACGACAGATGGCCAGACCTTAGGCCACGGGGAGGGTGTTTATAGTGATAGTATCTGAGTCCTCTCAATCTGCAGATCTTATTCAAGGTACGTGTTTAATATATGGCAGATTCTCATCTGTGTTGTTTGACTCAGGCGCTACACATTTGTTTGTTTCAAATGAGTGTGTGGACCATTTACATTTGCCCATTTCTCAACTACCATATACTTTGACAGTATATACCCCTACTAGTGATCCTTTGATCACTATGTCTGTTTGCCAACAGTGTCCTATAGTTGTTAAAAATAGGACATTTCTTGTAAATCTTATCCGTTTGCCTATGCAACAAATAGATGTTATCCTTGGCATAGATTGGCTTTCGGCTAACCATGTGTTGTTAGACTTTGCCTGAAAGACCCTTGCTTTTCTTGAGCCTTCTAGCATAGTATCAGCCAATGAATGAGCAGCTATGAGGAGTGACGATTCTCTGTAGTATGTGATGCTTTACTCTTCAGAAGCTAAGGAGACTCCGAGTATAGATTCTTTGCCTATTGTGAGAGAGTTTCCTGAGGTTTTCCTCCTGATGTTCCAGGTTTGCCACCAGAGAGGGAATTGGAGTTCGCTATAGATCTCATACCAGGGACCAAACCTATATCAGTAGCTCCTTATCGGATGTCACCCACGGAGTTGGCAGAGTTAAAGAAACAATTGGATGATATGATGAAGAAGGAATTCATCAGACCGAGTGTGTCACCTTGGGGAGCCCTAGTTTTGTTTGTAAGGAAGAAGGATGGAAGTTCTAGGTTGTGTACGGATTACAGGCAGTTGAATAAGGTTACAATCAAGAACAAATACCCGTTGACTAGGATGGATGATCTGATGGATCAATTGAAAGGAGCTTTCGTGTTTTCTAAAGTAGATTTAAGATCGGGATACCATTAGATTAGGGTAAAGAAGGAGGATATTCCTAAGACAACTTTCAAGACGAGGTATGAACACTATGAGTATCTACTTATGCCTTTCGGTGTAACTAATGCTCCAACGGTGTTCTTAGATTACACAAACATGATCTTTAGACCATTCCTCGACAGGTTTGTAGTGGTGTTCATAGATGATATTCCCATCTATTCCCGTAGCCGGGAAGAGCACGAGGAACATCTGAGAGTGGTGTTATAGGTACCGAGAGATAGGAAGTTGTATGCTAAGCTATCCAAGTGTGAGTTTTGGTTAGAGGAAGTACAGTTCCTAGGCCATATAATCAATAAAGAATGGATAGCGATGGATCTAGTTAAGGTAGAGGCAGTGATTAAGTGGGAGAGGCCTAAGTTAGTAAGTGAGGTGAGGAGTTTCCTAGGTTTAGCTGGTTATTATAGAAGGTTCATCCAGGGTTTCTCGAAGATTGCATTGCCTATGACGCAATTAACGAGAAAGGGTACGGCGTTTGTTTGGATGGAAAAGTGTAAAGAGAGCTTTCGATAGCTAAAGGAGAAGTTGACTACATCTCCAGTGCTGACATCACCAGATCCATTAGGACAGTTTGACGTGTATTGTGAAGCATTATATCAAGGATTGGGTTGTGTTTTGATACAAGAGGGAAGAGTTGTGGCTTATGCTTCCCGATAGTTGAGGGTTCATGAAAAAAATTATCCAACCCATGATCTGGAATTGGCAGCGATGGTGTTTGCATTGAAGATATGGCGACACTATATTTATGGAGCTAAGTTTAAGGTGGTCAGGGATCACAAGAGTTTAAAGTATTTGTTTGATCAGAAGGAGCTGAACATGAGGCAGCATAGATGGATGGAATTCATTAAGGACTATGAGTTTGATCTTCAATCCAGGGAAGGCTAATGTTGTGGCGGATGCACTGAGTCGGAAATCTTTGCATGTGTCCGCAATGATGGTGAAAGAGATGGAGTTTCTTGAACAATTTAGAGATATGAACCTTGGTATGGATTTGATTGAGGATAAAATATGCTTAGGTATGATCACCATCAGCAGTGAGTTTCTGAGAGATCTTAAGGCTAAGCAGGTTTAGGATGAATACTTGCTAGGGCTGAGTCTAGGAATAGATGAGGGAAAAGTTTCAGAGTTTAGGAGAGGACCCGATGGTGTGTTAAGGTTTAGAGATCGGATATGTGTGCCAGAGGACTTAGAGATTAGGAAGATGATCTTAGAGGAGGCACATAATAGTAAGTTGAGTTTTCACCCAGGAGCCACCAAGATGAATCAAGAATTGAAGAAGATGTTTTGGTGGCCCAAAATGAAGAAAGAGGTGGGGGGGTATGTTCTATCATGTTTGGTGTGTCAAAAATCTAAGATAGAGCATCAGAAGCCCGCAGGTTTGTTGCAGTCTTTGGATATCCTAGAGTGGAAGTGGGATAGTATAGTTATGGACTTTGTGCTTGGACTACCACGAACTCCGAAGAGGTTCGATGCGATTTGGGTTATCATTGATAGGTTAATGAAGTGTGCTCACTTTTTACCTATTGGTGAGAGTTACAGTCGTGAGAAATTGACCCAGATCTACATCAAGGAAGTAGTGAGGTTGCACGGTGTGCCGTCAAGTATTGTCTCCGACCGAGATCCTAGATTTACATCTAGATTTTGGAGACAGTTACATGATGCCTTGGGAACCAAGTTGAGGATGAGTTCTACTTATCATCCTCAGACGGATGGACAGTCAGAGGACAATTCAATCATTGGAGGATCTTTTAAAAGCTTGTGTGTTGGAACATGTTGGTAGTTGGGATGAATTCCTACCTTTGATTGAGTTCACATATAATAACAGTTTCCACCGTAGTATCGGGATGGCACCGTATGAGGCTCTGTATGGGAGAAAGTGTAGGACTCCGTTGTGTTGGTATGAGACTGGTGAAAGCCAAGTGTTGGGTCCTGATGTGGTACAGTAAATGAGACATCCCGTTGTGCCTCTTTGTGTCATTAGATTAAAAGCACATTATTTAATTACTTAATCGCACGCTTAACATGAAAATACGTAAAAATTAAAACTTACCTATAAAGTATACAACTTCATATAGAATGACATATCACAATATAAGTATATTATGCATATTACAAAACACTGTTGAGGATATCCTATCAGTCAGATCCCTCACAGGCATATACTTAGATAAAAAGTTAAACAATGGAAAACAGAATAAAAATACGCCTCACGAGACACACTGACCATAACTAACTAGACCTTAATCACCATGGGTCACCGTTCGTCCTCCAGCCTCCGGTTCGTAGGGAGTTCCATCCAACTCCACCTGGTTACGCTCATCCACAGGGTCTTCTCGTACGATTCCACTAGGAGATAAAATACAACATACATAAATATACAGGGGACAAGAGTCATAGTAAATTATACAGTAATTGTCACAGACAATCAACACACATAACTAACGAATCATCCTCAGGTTAATATATATCATCCTCTACCCTTACTCTCAGGTAATCTAACACGTTATTTTAACGTAACCTCTCTAATCTTGTCACCGTGTTTTTACGTTATCGTGGCCACTACCACTCATGTCACCATCTCTCACTTGCATCGGGGCACACCCTCATTCCCGTTAGGATGTTCCACCTAGTACACACCTCCATTCCCGTTAAGATGTTCCACCCCGGTTCCCGTTAAGGTGTTCCAACCCCATTACCTAAGGTGGAAGTGATCTCGCCAGAACTCTTGATTTTACGTGTATTATATTACCAATACACGATGTAGTATATTACCAATACACAGAAGTGTTTTACGTGTATTATATTACCAATACACGGTGTATTATATTACCAATACACAGAAGTGTTTTACGTGTATTATATTACCAATACTTTTGTGTATTATATTACCAATACATTTTTTACCTTGTGTATTATATTACCAATACACGATTGTGGAAAATAACACCTATACTTGAATCTCACCAACCCGTTTTAACAACATCCTAGTGCCTTAACCTTCCATTAGAACTTGACACATATTCTATGCCATAACACCTCTTTAACATACATCATCTAGGTTAGGCACTTCTAAATCATTATTATCCTCACAGCCAAAACAATCATCTCTTAGACAACATATATATCTTTGCTTAAAAACCACTAAGCATAATAATACAAAAACAAGGCAGATCATGCATAACACAATATCAATCCAAATATTCTGATATCACCAACATAGCACAAAATCAATTCAATAAAGGTAATAAAATCAAATCAACCATCAACAATATAAAATCAATCGATATACACCTACAATCCCCGAATCACCATTGGTTTTTCAGAAAAGGTTTCCAATGTGATTTTGGTCTTGTCGATTACTCGACTACTAGCAGGGTTTAGGTCGCCCTACACAATTATTATATAATCTACTACTTATCCATTCCGATGATAGGTTGGTTCTTTCCCCCACCTGGGTTATCACCGAAATCCCGAACTCGAAGTTCCTCGTTGTCACACCACAAAGTACTAACTCCACCTTCAACCAATCAACGTAATAACCAATAAGTCAAACAACTCATCTATGTTCTCTTTAGGCTAGGTTTGGCCATTTAATTCAAATTAGAGTTAGGATTATTATCTCAACATAAGCCTTTGGATACTTATCACTTAGGTTCTAGGTAACTTAGATAAATTGCTATAACTTGAAAATATGGAATAAAAATCATCCAACCACTAAGGGTAGGTTTCGGCCTTGTATTACAAAATAGGATATAAATATTTAAACTTTCCAATCTCTTAGACTTAGCATCCAAATGTATTAAGGAGCTCAAGTCCATGATCATATTGGAAAATGAAAACAAAACATCCTAGGTTCGGCCATCATAGGATAAATAGGCTAGAAATCTTTAAACTTTCCAATCTCTTAGACTTAGCATCCAAATGTATTAAGGAGCTCAAGTCCACGATCATTTTGGAAAATGAAAAACAAAGTATCCTAGGTCCATAACCTTCTGGGTCCGGCCTTCATAGGATTTATAGGCTAGAAATCTCTAAACTCTCCAATCTCTTAGACTTAGCATCCAAATATCTTATGGAGCTCAAGTCCATGATTATTTTGGAAAACAATGGAAACTTAAACATTCCAATCTCTTAGACTTAGCATCCAAATATCTTATGGAGCTCAAGTCCATGATCATTTTGGAAAATAAGGAATAACACATCCTAGGTTCAATAACATAGAATAAACAAGTTAGAAATCCTTAAACTTTCCAATCTCTTAGACTTAGCATCCTTCTATATTAAGGAGCCTTAGTCCATGATCATTTTGGAAAATGAAACTCAAACATCCTTGCTCTAAAACATTTAAGTTTCAGCCTACATAGGATAATGAGGAAAAATATTCTTTGTTTGATAACAACTCTTAGGTTTAGAATCACAAGGTATTAAGAGTTCTAAATCCATGATCATACTTGAAAAGTTGAAACATAGTATCCTAGGCTTACTTATACATATTTTCGGTCATCATAGGAAAACAAGCTATCAAACCTTTCAAGATTTATAGATTTAAGATCAAGGAATAGTTAGAAACTCAAACACATGATCATATTCCAAAAGTTGAAGCAAAAACCTCCTAGGCCACATATGCATAGCTTCGGCCTTCATAGGAAGAGATAGGTAGAGATTTTTGTTTTATAAAACCTCTTAGTATGTGAAAACATAAGTTAATACAAGACTATAGAAAGTGGTTTCCACTCAAAAGGAGTTTTCTACCATTTTAGAGAGATTTTAGAAGTTTAAAGCATATAAAGAACACATAAAGTAAACTAAGAAATAAAAGATGAAACTTGAAAAAGGATTCATATGAGAGAATTACCCTTAGTGTAAGGAAGAACTTTAATGAAGAACTTAAGTGGAAAAGACTAATAAAAATGGAAGCTTTAACTGTTTGAAAAAAAAGAAGAAATGGAAGAAGTTGAAGAAGTATGAAGATGGAGTAAGAAAATGAGAGAATGAAAATGAGTGATGATTATATAGCGAATGGAGAGGGGAGCACGAAATTTTGGAGAGAGGATGAGCTTGGAGAGCAAGTTTTGTCTTTAAGACTTGTTTGGTTGAAGAGGAAAGAGAAAAAAAATAGGTTTTTAGAATATAAAATGATATAATTTGAAAAGTGTCATCACGACCACTTTTTAGGATGTGGCTTAGATCATCCCCTAGTAAGTCATCTCACTCTCACATGTCACCTCATCACTTTTGTGCTCCCTACTCTGCTCCATTGCATATCCGGTTCAAGTTTTCCGATCGTATTTCGCCCAGAATAAATATTATATTTTATTTCTGAACTCGAATTTTGAAAATTTCCAATTTCCAACAAAACATCACAAAAACACTAACCATTTCGTTCACGGTTTAAAATTAGGTTTTCTGCTCAGTAAACTTGTACTGGCAGTAAAAACGCAGACCGGCTTTCGTCTAAATTTTCAACCGAAAATTTTACCGTAACCCTCTACCATAAAATAGACTATGAATATGATTTTATTTTAATCAAAAACACTTTCTAACTCTCAAATTAAAATATAATTAATTATATTTCAACCGATTAAACATCATAATTAAAATCAGGCTGTTACAGCAAACAACGGAACAAGTCAGGAAGAAAAGAGAGAAAATGGATGAAGCGCAGGATAGGCAGAGAAGCTACAGTAATAAGAGGAGGAGACCCTTAGAGTTTCAAGAAGGTGATCACGTGTTCTTGAGATTTACTCCGAAGACTGGAATTGGCATAGCTATAAAGTCTAGAATGCTTACTCCCCGATTCATTGGACCATTTCAGATTCTTCGACAAATTGGTCCAGTTGCTTACCAGATAGCCTTATTGCCTAACCTTTCCAACCTTCACGATGTCTTCCATGTTTCCCAGTTGAGACAATACTACCCTAATCCTTCTCATGTTATTGAGCCTGAGTCCATACAACTCCGAGAGAATCTAAAATATGAGGTTTTACCGTCTAAGATTGCAGATAGAAGGATTAAAGAACTCCATGGTAAACAGATTCCCCTGGTTAAGGTCATCTGGGATATTGTTACCGGAGATGCTACTTGGAAGCGTTCCAACGCTTGAGCTTGAACAGGCAATCATTAAATAATAAAATAATATATTTTTATCGTAACGACGATAAACGCACAATCTCAATATCATCATGGGTACCACTAAGTAGTCTCCAATGTGATATGGACATTGTCCGTTACTCACTCTCGTGTAGGGTTTATGTCGCCCTACGCCATTATCGAATTAAATGCAACCGCGCCGTTTCCGACGTTAAATGATTTTTCCCCCACCTGGAGAGTCGTGCGCTAAACGAAACGATACGAAACGAAGCATCCTCAAAACTCCTCAATTCTGCCCTGCACAGTACTAGGGTCTCCGAGCTTCCAAAAATTCACCTAAGCATCACATTGCGAAGCACACGTTACCACGAGTTCAAAATCGAAGACAGAATTGAATTCCGATAAATGAAACGAAAGATACTTCAAGAAACGTAACGCACCAAGTTTCGACATAAAAGAGGAAGATTTACCTTCACTTTTAAAATATAAGGATAAGAGAACAAGGTAGAGAACGTTGCCACGTACCCAACGGTGTACTCGGATTCGTAAAGGGATGATTGATCAAGTCGAAAATTGAACCGGAAGCTCACACTCTCTCTAAGTTCCTCTCTTCCTCTCTCTAAACTCTCTTCTCTGCTCTCAGTTGCTTTCTATGTTTGTTTTTTCGTTTGGGACTTAGTGACTTAAGTTACTTAAGTACCTTTTTATTTTTGCTGAAATTCGTGCCAGCGCTAGAGCATAGGAAACCTAGCGCTCGAGCGTTCCAACGCTAGAACGTTGGCTTTTCCACGCTTGAGCGTTGGAGGGTTGGTACGCAACCGTGCCATGCAACCAACCACGTAATGCCACGTAAGCCCTGATTGACACGTGGCAAGTCAACACCAGAGCTGGTCTGGTTGACTGGAGCGCTTGAGCTCTGGTGTATCCACGCTCGAGCGTTAACTTCTGACCAGAAGTCAACTGTTTGAGTTCAGGGTCCGTTCGACGTCCGATTAAGCTCAAATTTGAGATATAAGCTCATTAAGACCTAATAAACAATCTCAAATCATCAAAAAGGCCTAATCTCAAACCTAATGCTACGATTCGTATTTCACACTCAGGTGTCTCAAAGACGATAACTTGGGAAACCCTAATTTGTTACTACGTTCAAACTCACTCAATATGGTTGCGTACTTGCCATGCAAAGGTCTCTATGCCTCAAACAACATCTCAACTATGTAATCCAAGTCCTAAACCTAATCCTCATACATAAACCACACATGAAATAACGGATGTTACATTTCTACCCCCCTAAAAAAAATCTCGTCCTCGGAAGTTACATTTCCGGGGTTTCCCCTCTCGGGGACCTTTGAGATTGAGTGTGTTGACCCGAACGGGTGGCTAGATGACCCGGTCACTCGTTTTGCTGTATTTACGGGTCTGATGTTTATCACTTCTGGACTTGGGCAGGGAGCACCCATTGGTTTTGTCGGCACTTTCCGAGGTGGCATGACCTTTCCCTTCCCGATCGGACATCCAGATGGGCATATACCGTCGATGCCGCCGCTGCTAGGCATGGCTCCCGTTCCCTTCATGGTACCCTTCGAGGTACTTGTTCCAGGACCCGCACCAGCACCAGAGCCAGATTTGGCACCCATACATGAGGAGGACCCGATTGCTCCAGCTCAGGACCTGATACCCCTTCCAGAGGTACCAACACCTTCAGAGGTCCGGGCCACCGTTTCAGAGTCTTCTCGGGTATCTTCCAGACGGCTACATCCCAGAGACAACAGGCTATACAGGCAGATGTTCCAGAGGCAGTCGAATAGGAGCTCTTCCAGTGGGAGCGGAGGAGTATCTGGACCTGCCGGATCATGCTGCTATTTAATGCCACTTTTCTTTCTACATTGCTCAAATGAGCGACCAATTGACTGACAAAAATTGCAGAAACTAGGCAATTTTTCATATTCAATCCTTACATTAAATGCAAAATCTTCACGTTCTACCATGATATTATTGTAAAATTGGCCAGTTAAATCAATATCTACTAGGATTCTGGCATAATGACCAAAAACTTTATTTTTAGTATATTCATCAAGAGATATTGGAACACCAATGCTTCCACCAATTTCATATAGAATCGTAGGCCTCCAATACTCCATTGGCAGCTCATATATCCGGATCCAACACTGGACATTCGTTTGCTTTTGAACATTGGGATTGAAATTGGAGTCCATTGAGAGAGTCTAAGAACTCCTGGCTGAAGATTCCAAGCTCCAACTGCCCAAACACTACGGAAATCTTCCAAAGATTCAAAGCTAAACTCGTAAAAACCTCTCCCTAAAGGAGTCATTTTCCATTGACCAATTGGTCTCCATAACTTCGCTAATTTGGCTTGCAAACCACTAGCTCTAATCGACTTATCACCTTTAGACAGCAAGAGAGGACCATGAAGATTATTCCTGCACCCTTCAATACCCTTCTTGTACTCATCTTCAGAAATCTTAATTGAAATCGAATCACCCTTGAGACAGGGACGAGGGAGTTCGCTAATAGGGATATCAAAGGAGTTATTCAGGGCTTGAGCAAAAGTACGATGCTGAAAAGGTTGATGCAATGAAGAGGATGGAGGAGGAGAAGAAGAAAGGGGACCGAGAAACTCCCATAGACAAGCAGGCTTTCGAGGCTCCATGCTTAGAAGCATGCATACGCCATATATACCAAGGTTAATAAGAGAAATCTTGGAGCATTTCTTGGATCCCAATTTCAATTCTACACCAATTAATTCACAATTAATTCTCACCTAAAATTCACTTAAAACATGTGTCTTACACTCTTACTCTTTATTTTATTGGTCCATGCATGATTTTACATGGGTACCTTAGTAATCCCATTTAAATCTCAAATATGTTTTTTTGTCCTGAATAAGAATTGAAATTGCTTTTTACATAATCATAGAAAGTACAAATAACATAATTATAAACGATTACATTATATTGGGGGTCTAATAACCACTTTAAAGTAAATTTACTGTATATAATAATTTTTTGTCTCATTCAATTGTTGTACATGTTTGAATTAATATTTTAATTGGTATGTACCGTCAGTATAAAGTTTTTTACACTGTTAATCAATCATAAGTCATGATATGAATGACTTTTAAGTGTTTTGGATAAGAATCAAAGATTTTTAATAACATCGATTTATTATTGATTGACAATGTAAAAAACATTTATACAGATAATATATATCAATTAAACTCTTGAATTAATATGTCTTCTCTGTCGCCTTTCAGTATTAAAGTAATATTTGCTTGAGATCACCTCCCAATAGGATGCCCGTCAAATAACTTTAACGTTGCATTTGAATATCTAGATTCAAGAATGTTCGTAGAGTGATCTATGACCTAAATCTCTTGTTTATCAGCTCTTAATCCCAAATAATGGGATATGTTTACATTATTAATTGTTCGAGCTGGATCTACTTGAAAATTTTTGTACCATTTGTCATTCTCAAGTCAATTTAATTATAGGTATGGATGAACTGTATCTTAAAGAAATGAAAAACGAGGAGAGTGATCATTTTTTTTTCTTCTTACATTCACCCTAAATCTACTACAATATAAACTATTAAAATCACAATCACTATTGGATAAAAATAAAATTAATTGTTGAGTAAGCGAAAAATAACGTACTGGTGTAAATCAACCCCCTCGTGAAAATTTAATGTATGTATAAATTATTAATAATTATTTAAAGATGTTAATTTAATATTTACTATAAAAACTTGTAATATTGTAGAAATAGATAATTTTAGCTGTTACTTTCAGTTCATAAAAAAAAAAACTGTTAGTTTCTAAACTTTTCCAGGTGTTTAGAAAAAATTGTAACTTACATATATAAATTGTAAATTTATAGTTCCAAAAAAGATGAAAACTATATGCTTTCGTATGAAAGTTGCGATAGATTTCATAAAATTATAAATTGATAATTTATTTAGTAACATTATATTTAGCTTATAAATGCATTATTCTTTTGGTATTATGCCACGGTGAATTTTTATTATAATAAAAGAACTTTTTAAAATGACTAATGAGTATTTCAACAAAAAAAAACTAATAAATGGAAAACTGGCAATCCTACACTCGAAGAGTTGGAAACCTTTGTGATCACCTGTTTTATGTTTTTGTTGAGAATTTTTTATTTCTACTTCTTTTTTTTTATACTCTGTTTATTTCTACTTATTATTACACAATTATTTGATCTTGAAACAGAGCTTCCTATAGATTCACGTGTACCAAACTCACAAAATTAGGTAGTGGGAGAATACAATCAATTATCTCATTTTGATGTATCTTTTTCTATTATCGCTAATAATTTATTGTCATATATTCTATTTTTTTAATATTACATAAAATCTTAACTAATGTGAGAATAAGATATTATTAATAAGAACATGATGTAATACATTAAAATAAGACAAGTGATTTCTTTTCATAAAAAAAAAATATAGACAAAAAACTTATATATAATTCTTATTTGTGATATTATTTTTCAATTTTTCAATAAGAAAAAAACATGTACAACAATTTATTAATAAAAATATGATGTATATTTTTTCAACAAAAAAAAAGCACTACAAACAAGTAAATAACAACATTTAAATTGTCCTAAACCAATAATTAATTTTTTGCTTTTTGCCCCAACAAGTAAACATCAAGCGCGGAGTTCAATATCGAAATGATTGGTGCAGTTGTGGTGATAGTGGTTGCAAGGTAGTGGGCAAAAATTGAAACTTATAATGGATACAGTACAGTGGTAGAGTGGCAGTGATGAGTGGTGTATATATATTAGAGTGAAGTGGTTGGATTGGGTTTTTTATTCTAATGGAATATTCCAAAAATAGTCGCTGGTTGGGCTGATTGTATGTCCTTTTGTTGGATGTGGATATGTCATCTGTGATATCAGTAACAATTGTTTAGTTAGCACTTCAAATCATTTAAAAAGATAGTGTTAATTTATAAACAGGCTCAATCGGATGTTGTATGCATTTAAAATAATGATTTATCTCTATTAATCAATGAAAATTTGGCAGATATTAAACAGAATGATTAAATTTATAACATTGAAAAAATTGAAAGATCAAATATGCTTGAAAAAAATTATATGGACACAAATCGCACATATTCAATAGTTAGCGGTCAAAAATATAATTAAGCCCTATAAATATTATTCATTATGATATTTATTCTTCTTTGATTTTCATTGTCAATAAAAAAAATGCAACAATTGTCATGGTGTGACCTGGTCAACACATCCATCTGCTAACTCAGGAGCTCAAAATGTGAAACTGAGAATAGCATTGAATCTTGATCAAGGAGTGGCAGGAGATGAAACATTGAAAGTTTGAAACACAATACATAAATCTTGTGGCAGTATGTAGCCTACACTTGGCCATTCCAATTTCCATACATTGCACCCAATCAACAAGGACCCACGTTCATTTCAGGGGTGTGCATTAGAGGCGGGTAAACGGACCAGTCCGGTCCGTTTAAGTCCGGTCCGTATAAGTCCGCATTTAAACGGATCGGACTTTATATAATCGCGTGAAAAATGGGATCAAAAAATAGAGTCAAGTCCAGATCGCGTAGTCCATGGGACTAAACGGACTGTCCGCGGACTCTATCCCATGAAAACAAAAAACAATTAAAAAACAACAGAAAGAAAAAAAGGCACAAAAAATTTGGATCTATCCCTTTTTTTTTGTGAAGATACCAGATCTTAATAAACCAAGAAAGGAAGTCGAAAATTGTAGCAAAATACGATTCCTCATGTCACAATCAATATCTGAGATCAGAATCAGAACAGTGGAACCATTCACCACCAGATCTGAGAACAACCAGATCGAAACCGGCAAGAAAGCGGCAACGAAAACGGCCCCGGAAACGCCATTTATATAGCACAATGGAATGAAATGAAGAAACCAGAACACGCGGATTCGTTGGAGAAGATGGCGGTGGCGGCTCAACGCACAATGGGGAGGTGAGTCGCTGCTTACGTGGCGGAGGATGTGATGACAGTGTTGAAATTCCTTTCATTCTTGGAATTGCCACTGAGAAGAGAACACAACCTCAAATAGAGAAGAAGCGGTGGATACGAGATCGACGACCGAGGCGCTCGTGCAACTAGTGATCGTCTACACTCATTCTCCAAAGATCATCGAGACTCACCCTAAAGACTTCATGGCACTCATGCAAAAGCTCACAGGACTCTCTCATGGTGAATCCGAAGAAAGGGAAAAAGGAAATCAAGAAAAACACAACGACAGTAGCAACATACCGCCGCCACAGTAGCAAGATGGAGAGGGAGATGAAGGTTGAAGGAGAAGTGGGTACTGAGTAGTTTAGGGTTAGAGATGGGTGAGTGTCTGAGTGAGATGGGTTAGTTTTGGGTTAGAAGGGTTAGTTTTTTGTTGGCCCAGCAGGTTTTTTTTTTAAACAGTTCCAGTCCGCGGAAGGGTCCGTGAATCCACGGACCGAGTCCGTTAAGCTCGCGGGCTAAACGGACCGGACCCAAAAAGCCCGCATTTTTTTGGATTCGTATTTTAGGGTGTCCAAGTTCGTACGGACTGCGGGTTTAACGGACTGTCCGCGGATCCGAGTCCAAATACCCACCTCTAATGTGCATGCACCCTCTCATTTTTTTTAAAAAATTTATAAGTATCTTGTATGCATATTTTGTTGCCAGCACCCAAAATTGCATCCATGCCATGCCATGCCACCTACCGGGTCTCTTTCTCATACTCTCCCAACTTAGCACCGTGATCTGTGCCACACTGCCACTCTACGGTTCTGCAGATTTGCAGCAAGAGAGAGAGGAGGATAAATTGATATTTTAATATACCAGTATCGATAAATGAATATGTTTTTGAGATATCAAATATAGATACCATATGTTTTTAGGTTGTTTTCAAGTGTTAAATATATGTTGAGAGAGAAAAAATAATAAATAAATATAAATATATATATATATACACACACGATGTTGGACATCAAAAATATATTCATCTATTTTTACTCTTTTAATAAAGTACTTCTAAAAGTTTTTCATAATGGGTAGTCTTTTAATAATTGATATAATTATGAAAACTTAAAAATGTGAACACATATTTAATTAATATATATATAATTAATGTGATTATATATAGCAGAATTATAAATTAAACTATTCTAAATACCACAAAATTCCATTAGTATAATTCAAATATAAGCAGTATTGCTTATAAAAAAAAGATATAAGCAATATAACTCAAGAATTACGCTATTTTGATTAAAAAATTTGATATCATGGAGGACACTTTATTTTGAGTAAGTTGTTTATCATTTTATTCTTTCTCTCTTTTTATTTCATTGGTTCGCAACCTACTCAAAATTAGATTGTCTCACATGATATCAAATTTTGGTGTCAAAATATCATAACTAAAATAGAAGGTTTTACACTATGTATGCTGACACTTATGATTCATTAGAGGGCGTGCCTTCACGTGTTGCACTCACGCGTTGCCTGCATAGTAGGGAGATTAAAGAAAAAAATAACATAATAAATTTGTTTAAAGAGCCCTTTGATTTTAATTTACAGTGTATTCTTTAAACTTTTGATTATCATGATTTGTGTTTATAATTTTATGTGAATATTTATTTATCCCATTTGATTATTGTTTTTAAAATTGGTGATAAATTTTAATGACTGAATTTGAGACTTACATCATTGATATATGTAGCAATGTTGAATTTATATTTTTGAAAGAAATCAATAATCTTAATCTTTTAGAGAAGTTGAAACACCATTAGTATATTTCCTTTGATATTAGCGATGATTTTTCCTGTTGTCCCGGTGACCGTAGAAAGAGCATTTTTTGCTATGAAGATTGTTTAAAATAGGCTGTGTAATTGAATGAGGGATGAATAAATGAATGATTGTCGAGTGACTTATAATCTTATATTAAGATATATGTGTTTAATAATATTGACAATAAGCTTATTAATCTATGATTTCAAAACATGAAATCACGTTTATGAGTAGTTATAAGATATATAATTTATTTGATTAAATATATTAAAACTTTATAATTTTAACATTTATGTCTTTATTTTTATATGTATGATAATTATTATTACTTTTTTTTTAGAAGCAGATTGCCTCCACTGTGTCAAGGTCCCGGATCCGCCAATGCATACACATTCATCTTACATAGGTTATGTGGGGTTTGCAATCCATATCAGAAATCTCTTCTGCTTGCTACTCGCTAGGGATGGAAACCAACTGCTTGCTGTTTACAGTTCCCAGCTAAGGCTACTCACCAGCTAAACAAAATTTGCCCTATATTTAAAGCCTTAACAAATCTGCCATTGAAATCTACATAAGATGTTATATTTGTCTCCTTTGGGTTTTCAATTAGAGTAATTCGTAAAACTATTCCCTGAAATTATCATGATCAAAAAAGAAAAGTTAGTCCTTAACTTTGACAACCGCGTTGATCAATTCAATCTCTGATATTAGTACGCGTTAGTTACACTTAATAAAGTGTCACACATTGGATGATATAAGTGTCAACTTTGTGCTTACATGTCAAACCGTACTTGAAAGGACATAATTTGTAACATCAATAAAAATTTAAAAGTGGAATAGAAAGTTTTAGTGTACATCATACTTGACAGAATTATCATCATTTAAGGTCCATAAATTAATATTTTAATGCATTTTTTTTTTCTGATTTTTTGTTACTATGATTTTGTTATAATATTTTGTAGATTGCTTTAGTAGATAGATATGCATTTATGATGAGAGGATCTTTACCCCCCAAAAAAAAAATTCATTATAACAATCCAGTCTTTTTCAATAATTTTTGTCTTGACTGAAATCTTTTTTAATTATTTAAGCGTTTAAATGTAAGTAAATACTCTGTCAAAAAAAATGTAAGTACATACACACAGGCAACGTTACTTTTGTGTATTAATTTACATAAACTAGCTCACTCGCCACACAAAGTGAAAATAAAAAAATAAAACAAAAAAAATTGCAATGAAAAAACACTGTTTCCTGAAGAAAATTCAAAAGCAACTTTTTTGGGTCCATTTATTTTAGATCTTGATATAATTTATTTTAGCAAAATTGATTTTGAAAGAATTGATTTTGAGAAAATCAAAGTTTAAAAAATTGATTTGTATTTGGTAATAATATTTTAAAAGTGGGTTTAGAAGATTTAATTTTGTTCGGATGATAAAGTAAAATCACTTTTGACTTGTAAATATGTAGAATTTTAAGGGTTCTACATTTACAATCATATATTCTCAATAAAAAAGATAGAAATTCTTGTTTCCACTTAAATCAATTCTACACCATTTAAACACATTTTTTTTCATCTTGAATTTCAACCAAACACCATTTTACTTTCCAAAAGCAATTATTTTGGATGGAAACAGTACTTTAAGGTTAAACAAACATGTTACAAATTTCATGGGCGAAAAAATCAAGGTTTAAAAAATTGATTTATATTTGATAATAATATTTTAAAATGAGTCTAGAAAATTTGACTGTATTCGGATGATAAAATAAAATCATTTGTGAGATATAAAATGAAAAATCTTGTTGGCTGGTTGGTTTTTCCAAAGCTGCTTGAATTGAAAGTTGAAAAAGAAAAGTTGCGTTGCTGAAAAATAAAAACAATTGTTGCAAAAATAATTTTACAAAAAAATAATCGGGGAGACAAAACCAAAGATAAGAATAATAATAATATATTATTATTATTATTATTATTATTATTATAAGTATAAAGTGTATGGAAATAATTTTTTTAAAGGGTGTATGGAAATATTAAAAACTTTTTTTTTATTTTAATGTAATAAATGCTAAAACCGAAAAATACAATTTGGTTAAGAACAATTTTACGTTCGGGAGGAACAATTAATAAATTCTTTTTCACAAAATATAAATGAATTAGATTCAACGCATAATCTATATCTATACTAATATAAAAGGTGGAGAGGCATTTTTACTATATATACATGTGTTGGTGGTAGGATTTTGTGACCATTTTTTTTATAAATTTTTTTTTACTTTTTAAAAAAAAAAACATAACTTTTTTTTTTTACTTTTTAAAATTTTTGTATGTTTTATTTTATTTTAAATTTTTACATTTTTATAATTTTTTATAATTTTTTTTACAATTTTTAAACTTTTTTTAATGTTTTCCTTAATTTTTAAATTTATTTTCTAATAATGTTTTTTCCTAATACTTTTTTATTTTGAATTTATTTGTAACAACTGACAGTGTAAAGTTTTTTTACACTGTCAATCAATTATAAATTTGCAAACAATAAAAGTAGAGTTGTCATGTTCTTGATATTCTAATTTTTATATACTTATATTTTAATGTATATATAATTTAATAGTTTAAAATTTAATATTATATATATATTTAATATTTTCCGGTTAGAATCGAATCAAACCAAATCAATAATAAATCTATATCTATACTAATTGATAAGGGGAAATTCTGATTTTAGTGTAGCACAATGGTGCAAGCCACATGTCAAGTTATGAAATATTATTATTATTATTTTATTTATTTTCTAAAATTTATATATTTTTTGTTTTAAAATATTTACAAACCAGTAAAGGCACATTGTTTTGGGAGTCAAACACGGCAATCTCTGTATTGACATAAATAGAGGCAGAGCTATTCATGTTTTGTATTTTTTTTAGCTACATCCTTGCTATTGTTTTTTCTATTTTAAATATAAATCTATATCTATACTAATTAATAAGGGGAAATGCTGATTTTAGTGTAGCACAATGATGCAAGCCACATGTCAAGTGATGAAAATTTTTTATTACTTTTTTATTTTCCAAAATTTATATATTTTTTGTTTTAAAATATTTACAAACCGGTAAAGGTACAATATTTTGGGAGTCAAACACGACAATCTCTGAATTGACATAAATAGAGGCAGAACTATTCATATTTCTAATCTATTTTTTCTACATCCTTACCCTTTTTTTTCTATTTTAAATAATAAATCTATATCTATATTAATTATTAAGGGGAATTGCTGATTTTCTAATAAAGGGACACGTGTCAGCACCACATGATTTAAGAGGATTAGTTGATTATTAGTAATAATCAAAGAGGAATACTTAACACATAATGTTACATTACATATTGTAATATCATTTTAAAATAAAAATAATATTCAATTCTTTGTACTTAAATTATAGATAAAATTGTTTTAAGGTTTTTGCTGATTACTTCTGTCTATAAATAAAAAGCTTTGGAGATGAATGAGTACCACCATTATGGGTGGGAAGGAAATATTGAAAGCAAAGTGTGAAATAAGTAAAGAAAATATTTGACACAGTGGACTTAATTTGAGATAAAGCAAAAAAAAAAAGATAGATATAGAGGCACAATTCAAGTTATTAATGATAACAATGCTATCAATAATAATAGTAATTGATGACCTGTGTATCGCACGGATAAAAAAATACTTGTTAATTTAATTCATTGAACTATTGCAATTGGTCATATTAGTTATGAATTTACGAAAATGAAAGCTAGTCCCTATCTTTGACAATTATCAGTTAACTTGATATCTGATATCAGTGCATGTTAATTGCACTTAACATAGTGTCTCACTTGGTTCAACTTGGTACATATATAAATAGCAAACCACACTTGAAAATGAAATGATGTCATCTGTACTCTATTTTTAAAAAATAAATAAGGTGTCTTCTTCCTTAAAACTTACTCTATTGCTTTGACATTTATGACATTTGGAGTAGGGGAGTTTATTTTCTATAAATTAATTTCTTATAACAATCAATCAATCCCCAAATTAGAGTGATGCTCATTCAATAATGATTTATTGAACAACGAATTTTTGTCAAGTAAAATACTATATATCCCTGTCAAGCAAGATACTATACATCCCTAATGATTTATTCATGCATTTTATTTTGTTGACACTTGATTCTAAGACTATTGATACTTGTTTATTCACACCCCTTAGTGAATTATAAATTTGTAAAAAAATAATAATTTTAATTCGTTTATTCTTTCAAAAAAAAAATTAATTCGTTTATAAGAAGTGTGAATATCAATTTGGAATGTGAATATCATTTTGTTGAACGTGTTACGTGTAAGTATAAAAGAAACAATACTTGCCCTGAATTTACTTAATGAAATTATTAATCCATTTACAAGAGAAGTCATTGATTAATAAGATATTCACAACCTTCCCTCTACTCATCTTTTCTTTCTTCCTCATCCACCCGAATGGAGTGGTTTTGGGCCCTTTCTTGCCTGAAATCGTCCATCTACATCGTTTTTTCTCTCATTTTATCTAAATAAGTGGTTTTTCCACATAGATCCGGTTTTTCTTTTGTGTTTTTCCATGTTTTTCTCGTCTGCGTGTGGCGGTGCTTTGTAAGTCGTCTTGTTGCAGCGTCATTTGGTTTCCCGTCTTGTTGCGGTGTTCGTTTGGTTCAGATTGACAGATCGGTTTCGATCCATTACAGATTCAATCAAAACATGGGCATCAACGTTACAGATCCGGAGGCATAGGTATTCCGGTCACTTTAATTTTGTCACATTTGTAGGCATTTTGTCGTGTTATGCTATTAACTTGGGTGCAGTGAATTTGTTCGCAGATTCATCCTTTTTGGTTTTTAACGATATTGAATTTGTATTGTTTTCGATGTATTTTATCAATTTGAATAAATAAATATCTTTTTTATAAAAAAAAAGATATTCACAGAAAAATGATTAATAAGATGACTGATAGGTAACACTTTTCTATAATGGTCATTATATATAAATAAATTAGCCACAAAAAATAATTTAAAACATTGACCAGCTGTTCTTGATGACATTGCTAGAATAAATAAAACAAGAATAAAAAAATAAGAGAAAAAAAAAATACTGTTGTAGTTGAATATATTCCCTCTCAAGGTCTCATTGAATTTACCATTACCGTTGATCCAGATGATAAGGAACTTGGACACTTTAAACAAGTAGTTAGATGTTCGAATTCTGGCTCTTGTGTATGAGAAAAACCTGAATGAGGGAAGAGAACCCATCTTGTGTATCTAATAGGTTTCTCGACGAAGATTGATCACTGCTAACATTGGTGGATACTTCGCACCAATATGATGGTTAAAAAAAAAGTGTTCTTATTGAATTTAAAAACAATCACATCATGGAAATTTAACAGAGAAAACAAAAAATACCAAAACTTTAAAGTTAAAACAAAAAAGGGATAAAAGTACCAAAACTTTTATTTTTTGATTTTTCATAAAAATGAAAAAAACATAACGTCGCCTGAGAGATTCGAACTCTCGCGGGGAAACCCCATGTACTTAGCAGGCACACGCCTTAACCACTCGGCCAAAGCGACGATTTATGTTTCGAGGTTACCAATTATATATATAAAGATTAGGTAATGGTTACACTTGCAGTTAGTTGCAGAAGGTACCGAACGAAAGGAACAAAAAAAGCGATAGACAAACGAACCCACTTTCTCTTCTCTCTCTTCCCCTTAACCAATAACATCAACAACCATTCCAATTCCCAAACACACACAACACAACTCACTCACTTACCTTGTCGACTAAACAGAGTCATTAATTTCCTCCGCCACCACCACCATGGCGGCGGCGGCGACAACGGCGGCAGAATTAAAAACATACTGGTGCCACGAATGCGACATGAGCGTTTCTCTCACTTCATCTCAATCTCCTTCTTCACCTCTCCTCTGTCCCCATTGCAACACTCATTTCCTCGAGCTCATGGATTATTCCCAAAACGACGCCGCACAACCATTCCATTCCCTCTTCGACTCCCCCTTCCTCCACCGCCTCATCTCCACCACTAACCAAAACGACGCCGTCCTCGAAGACCCTCTCTCTCTGTCTCTACTCTCCCCAGCAACCCTAACCTCCAACTCCAAGCCTCGCGCCGCAGACACCTTACCGGCTATCCCGGTCACTCTTTCCCTTCTCTCTCAGCTCGACCCTAACGGCGTCGTTTTGTGCGCCGTGTGCAAGGACGAGATCGGCGTCAACGACGAGGCTAAGCTTCTTCCTTGCAACCACTTGTACCACTCCGATTGCATCACGCCGTGGCTCGCGCACCACGACTCGTGCCCGCTCTGCCGGTTTCGGCTCTCGGCGGCGGAGGAGGAGGAGGAAGAAGAAGGTGACGGCGGCGATGCTTCGAGGACCGGGGAGATCAGGAGGCAGTTGAGGGCGGCGATGTTGAGGCTTTCGGAATTGATGGAAGAAGAGGAAGATGATTTCTATGGATTGAGAATTACTCTGAATCACATTGCTTCTAGGCATGGACTTCTTCACCAGGATTCCAATGGTTCCAGGGTGAGTGAGCCTGTGACTGTCGCTGCTGGAGATGAACAATTGCCGTGATGATGTGACTGTGTTTGCAATTTCATCACGGTATGAGGTATTTTCCCCTCTCTCTCTCTCTCTCTCTCTCTCTTCCAATGAATATGAGAAAAGAATATGATGATTTGGGCAACCCTTCCAGTGAAGTAGCTTTTGGGATGAAGTTAGTTAAACTCAGTTATTCTAATATATATGAAAATGAGTAAAATCCTCAATTCAATCCTCTAAAGATTAGTGTCGCATGGTAGGTCCTTGAAACTTTCTTTTTTCACCAATTAAATCTTTAAAAGATTGGACTTAATTGGTGTTAAAAAAGTTTAATTTAACTCTATCTTAAATCTTTCAAGAATAATTGGTGACAAAAAGCTTTTAAGGGCCTATATGATGATATCATAATTTTTTGAAGATTGAATTGAATGGAAACTATGGATCTGAAATTGTGGTTGTTTGTTTGTTCAAAATCATGGAGATTGTACCAACTGGGGTTGGTTCCGTTCGTGCTAAATTGCATGACTTGGATTTGAATCCAGGTTTGGCTTTGTTGGTAGATGATCTGTAATCGTCCTGAAAGTCATTGTTGATGATGGTGGTTTTTGTTTTGACATTGGAATAGGTGTAAACTTTTGTTTACCGAAGCAAAAAAATATTGGAGATTGTTGTGCTAAGTGCGAGTTCATGTTAACAACGTTGATAACTCTAGAGATGTTTTACTATCTGGTTGTAGAATGGTGTGTCTGCGTGTGTTATTTGGAGGGATCTTCAATAATGAATATCGATTTTTAAACAAGTACTTCATCAAAAAATGTCATTTTGTATCTACTGGTTTTAGTTCATATTTTGACAAATTTGGCCATATTCTCTAATACCTGAGTCTTCTCATCAATAAAATATTGTATGCTATGGTGGCACCTTGTTGATGAAGAAGGGGTTTCATACTCATTTGTGCTCTTTAGCTTCATATGAATTTGGAAAGAAAAAATTCTTATTTTTCACTACAACTCTTTTTTGTTGGTGTTATTTGTGGGCTAAGATGTTATAAATTGCCATGACATTTCATGACTGGCCTAATTCACTGGAGATCATACATTATCCCTTCATGTAGTCTCTAGAAACTTACTGGTAGTTAGTCTGTAATCTGTGTAATAAAATATAGAGAAATATATCTCAGGCATCGCTTTAAATATATTGATGGAAGGGTTCTAGAGAGCAAATTTGGGATCCCTTTCTTTTGAGTAAAGTAAGAAAAATTACCTATGGGGAGAGGGAAGAGGGTGGGGGAAATTAGGAAGGTTTTTCATAGGAAACAAACATAAGGAGAAAAGACAAATATTGAAGAATCTCCGGACTAGTCTTTCATGGATATTTGCAATGGTCAATTACAGCTTGCATATTTATACGTGTCATATCTTCTTATCATCAATATGCAATTGCAGTTCATCATATGCATATTTAAGATTACCGAGTGGTTATTGCGTAGTTCAACACTGCTGAACTCTTGTATTGTATTTTTGCCTATAAAATGACTGTGAATTAGCTGTTTATTCATTATTGCAAACATCGAAGCTGGGTTTTTGTGAGTGTTTGTTGGGAAGGGGTGGAGACCATAACCGGTTCTGTGGGACAATAAGCTTACTCTACTCATTTATATTAGCCATTTATCTTTTATCTTGAAACAAGCCCTATTATTGTTTAGGAACTGACATTGTCTGTTCTGGTATTTGATTGCAGGTATATAGTGTATCAAAAGAATATTGAAGTATTGATCAAAAAAAGAATATTGAAGTTGTATCACCAATTCACCATAGATCGTCTTATCAAGTGTAAATCGGCACAGACGATAATGCTTCCCCCTTTTCTCCCTTTTTTTTGGGAAACTCCACTAGCTAGTTGTAGTGCTATAGCCACAATACAATAATTTGGAGTGCACGAGTAATGTGCATTTCTCTTGCCGCCTGCCCATCCTCCACAACGTTGGTCCTTGGAAGTGGATTCTCTTAACCTGAATTTCCCTCCATTCTAGGAAATAAAATCATTGTAAGGTTTTCAGCTTTGATTTGTGTTGTGTCTGAATATTGCTTAAAGTGGATCCTTTCCACTGAATCATTTTGTTGGCAATCTTTTTTAGTTTACAGCTGATGATAATGTTTCCAGGCTTCCATCCAAAATAGTTATAGTTACGGTATCAAAAATTGTCCAGGGATTGAATAATCTGAGTATGGTTGTGTACTATGGAAGAGCCTTAAATTTGCATATTTTGCGGTGTCTGAGTTGTGTTCTGATCTCTACTCAAGGAATGAATCAGCTGCTTGAATATATCATAATTACATTTTGAACCACAACTTCCAAATAATTGATTGAGTTTGATGCTTTTAAAGAGTGGGTAAATGACTTTTTCTGGGCTAACCTTAGCTAAATAGCAAATAAGCAACTTTTACTTTTTTCCTATCAGCAAAAAGAAAAAATGAAAATGCCTTTGATTTTGTGATTTCATTGGTTTTGTTTGAACCCCTGTATCCCTTTTTTAAAAACCTTTTTTATTAGGCCAAGAGATATTTCCGTATTTATTTGGGTCGGCAAAACATTAATGGACTTCTGGTCTGCAGAATTTCTTAAATGAGACCTTCCCCGAATCATAATGGAAAATTTCTAAACTACCTTTGGGCATAATGTCCCACGTGAATCTTAAATACAAAGACAAGTCAAGTTTGCAGTCACGCAAAATGGTTCGTCTAGAATCTCTCCAAAGGGCTGCAAACTTAATCATTGTAAGACAAATAAAGGTGTTATGGTCATCGATTGACTTTGAAACGCAATTGGTTGACACTCGTGTGGTGCAAGTCAAGTTACTCGCTTACAATCAATACTTCATCGCAAATATATCCGCATGATTTATTTTATTCTTTTAGGTTTATTAAAGTATTTTCACATTCCATAGGTGATAGATTTAATCTTTAGGGTTATGGTCATCCGTCTAAACGAGGATTATTTCAATTTCTTTTTCATCATAAACATGAATTAGGAGATTAAATTTAAGATATCGTACCTTAGAGATCCAAGTTTCTTCTACTTTAACCAACACATATTGATATCCACTTAATATATTTGATACTATTATTTTGTAATAATCTTTTTTATTTGTAAATTTTGAATTCAAATACACTATTAAATTTTTTTTTTTGACAAAATACACTGTTAAATATTAAAACAAGTGATAGGAACTGGGAATACTATGAAATGGTTAATTAAGTTCAATAAGTGATTAACTATATTAATTTAATAAATAGTTAAGTCAGTAGAATAAATATTTAATTCAATACTATCCTTAATTATAAACAAAGTATTTAATTCATGTTGACAAATGGTTAAATGAGAAATTTAACCCCCGCCACCCCATTGTAGGCCAGTGCGACCTTATTTGCATAGACCAAATTTCCAGAAATATATATTATAGTGTTACAAAAGGGCACGGGTAAAATCAGTCTTTTATCATCCGGTGGCTAAGCAAATGAGAAAATTGTTTGCTTATGACAGAAACCAATTAAATAATCATTAGGTAATCAATTAGGCTAAAGTGATGAAGCTGATGAGTCAGCAGCCTCTCCTCCCAATTGACCAAATCTACACATTTCATCATGAAACTTCTGCCTAACTTCTAATTTGTCAACAAGCAACTCTTCTCGGGTTCTCAATTTTAATATTCCACTTTAATGGCCACTACCCTCTTAACACGTATTCTTTTTCATATTTATCTAGATAAAATGAACCACCTCAATTCCAACATTTTGAACATTAAACAACTGGTCAAAGTGCATGTGTTGATGTCTTTACTTTTCCAATACCTGGTCCAACATGTGCTTCCATCCTAAACAACTATAAAAGAACTTGTGCATGCAACTCCTCTCCACAATTCATTCATTCATCATTTTCATTACACACCAAGAGATTCCTTATTTGTACCAACACAAAACTTGAAAAGATGGAGAGCAGCTTAGGTGACATGCTTGTGAAGGTGGTCATGTTCTTCCTAGTCCAAGCTTTGGTGTACCTTATTCTTTCCAATTCATCAAACATATTCTCCAAGAATGTGAAGAGATCCAACAGCTTCAAGCCTGCAAGATCCTTAAGTATTCGCCAGATGCTGGCTTTGATCTCTGATTTACCACCTGAAAGGGAACCCTCTCCTTCTTCAAAGGGTCACCAATCACCAAACCTTCAAAGTTAATTAAGATCATCCATATATATTATGGTCCCAGGCTTATGGCTATATATATGGTATTGCAAAATTAGTTAAACAATTCTGGATATTATTGGTAGTGTGATCTTGAATTCTTTTGTTCATTTGTTCTTTTGTCATGAATGGTGTAATATATTTATGAATGGAATATAGAGATTCATTTATTCTTTACCCCTACTTTGTAAATTGATTATGAAGTTTAACTAAGAAGTCAATGATTGTGGGTCATAGACTTGCTTGTTAGATTATTCATCTTGAAAGATTCATATAAATGGTAAATTTTTGTTCAAGTATTCACTACTTATTCGGGGACTCAAGATCAAAACTGAGAATAAATTGATTCTTCTTAAAATTTTCAAACATCATGAAATTGGTAAGATTCTAAGAGAAAAAGGTTAAGAGAAATAATGTTACTTGTTACGAAATGAAAAAACTATGAAGGAATTACTCTCTTCTGATTGGTTAGAAACCATCTCACCTAAATCAAGGAAAGTAGGTTTTTTACTTTCTTTTTTAACCTACATTTGTAACTATTTGCACCAACCACAATTCGTACTCTTTAGCATAGCTAAAGGGTTAAATAATCATCAAACTATGAGGCATTAGTCAAAAGGAAAAAAAAACATTAGATGTGTTGAGAGAGAAGAAAGTGAGTGAATTAAAACAATTTTCAAAGTAAATGATAGTGAGTGTGTCAAAGTAGATTTATTGGAAGTAAACAATGATTGTGGGTCACATGCTTCTTGTTAGATTATGCCTCTTGCAAAATTCTTATAAATGGTAACTTTTTGTTAAAGTATTCACTGCTTTACCGATGATTTAAGATCTAATTCCGGGGAATGAATTGATTTTTCTTGGGAATTTTAAAGTATATAGAAATTGGTAAGATTCTAACATTAAAGGGTAGAAATCCGTGAGTCAATCCAGCTCAACCCGACTCACTGGTGAGTTGGGTTGTACAAAATCTGGCTATTTTAATCTCGGGTCATTTTGACCCGACTCACCTAACTCGCAAGTTGGATGGGTTCAACCAGAATTGAGCCGAGCTGGCTCACAGTTGCACCTTTTTTTTTAAAAAAAAATTTATTATTAAAACTCAATCATGCATTTCATTGTCCAAGGCCAATAGAATAGTATATAAGTATAGTTCTTGGATAATCAAATAATTAAATAAATCTATGAGACACAATTTGAAAAATGATCACGCATGTCATCTTCTACGTATTATCATAATGGCACCTTAGCATACAAATAGAATAGTTCTTGAATAATCTATAAGGCGGTAGTCTATGATTATTTACAAGAGCAAATTTTGAACTTTGTTAAATAAAGGTGTTGATATTTACCCAAGAGCGCTTGGATAAGATTGCACAGATCTCTTCCAGCTTAACCAGAGATCTAGAATTCGAATCTTGGCATCGTTAAAACTCTTGAGGGAGAGCTTTGCCGTCCTTGTGGTCCTACCCGACTCGAGGGATTAGTCTCCGCAGTTGCATGTGGAGGATACCCTGGGAAACCAAAAACAAAGGTGTTGGTATTTTAATCATTATTTTTAAAATTTTTTGGTTATATTTTTTAATGAATTTTTTATTTTTAAAATAAAAGTGAGTCAATCCACAACCCATCAGCCCATGGTGGGTCGAGCCAAGTTGGATATTTCCTGGCTCACTAAAAATTGAGTCGGGTTGGCTTAACCCACTTTTTGCCAACCCATGATGGATCAATCGAGTTGATTTGTTTGGATGCGTTCTAAATCACATCGAAGAAGTGTGTGATGAAAAAGAGTATAAGAAAATATGTTGATATCGTTTCTGTAAAATTAAAAGCCCTGCATCCATCCCGGCTCACTCCACTCTAGGGTATATCTTAAATCGGCCCATAAAAGTGGACAAAATAGGTAATTGATAAGTCACACCTACGAGATAATTTTCGTTAACTTCGAATATGCTCTGCGCATCAATATAGTATATTAATAGTGCTATTCAACTAGCCCAAGCAGGATAATCTAAAAATTAAGAGTCATAATCTATCACTTTTAAATTTTATTAATTTATACACGATTTCTCCTCTAAGTTATCTAATTAGTTGAATCCAATATTATTTGACGGAAAAATAAAATAAAGAGGTTTGAACAAAGCAATGAACAAGTTGCATTACTTACGTTTGGGTACAACAAAGATCACTTATTATATACTTTCTGAAATGTATTGCAAGAGATAAGCTTTATTAATAAAGAAGTAAAGATTTTTATCTTGTTTCTGGATAGCCTTGATGGTGAAAAATGCTCTATGAAATGGGACAATGTCTGTATGTGGAAGAAGCCAATGGTCCAAAAACTGTTATGGGCCAATACAATTGGTCTTATAAAGTCTAACCTTCTAAAGAATAGTGTTGTAAGACCCAAAAGGAAAACTAAAGAAAAAGAATGCAGTTGCAGCTGTTAACTCTACCTTGAAGAGCCAGAATTTTCATAAATTTTTATAGTAATAGTATTTTCTTAAAGGCAAATTTTATAGCAATAGTAATTGGTGAAAGTCAAGCCAGACCAACTAATTAATTAATATGGGTTGTCAGGGATCAGGGCCACTACCCACTTAACACGTATGTATTCTTTTTCATATTTATCTAGATAAAATGAAATTTCCACCTCAATTCAAACATTTTGAACATTAAACAACTGGTCAAAGTGCATGTGTTGATGTCTTTACTTTTCCAATACCTGGTCCAACATGTGCTTCCATCCATAAACAACTATAAAAGAACTTGTGCATGCAACTCCTCTCCGCAATTCATCATTCATCATTTCATTACACACCAAGAGATTCCTTATATTTGTACTAACACAAAACTTGAAAAGATGGAGAGCAGCTTAGGTGACATGCTTGTGAAGGTGGTCATGTTCTTCCTAGTCCAAGCTTTGGTGTACCTTAGTCTTTCCAATTCATCAAACATATTCTCCAAGAATGTGAAGAGATCCAACAGCTTCAAGCCTGCAAGATCCTTAAGTATTCGCCAGATGCTGGCTTTGATCTCTGATTTGCCACCTGAAAGGGAACCCTCTCCTTCTTCAAAGGGTCACCAATCACCAAACCTTCAAAGTTAATTAAGATCAACTATATATCTTAAGGTCCCAGGCTTATGGCTATATATATGGTATTGCAAAATTAGTTAAATAATTCTAGATATTATTGGTAGAGTGGTCTTGAATTCTTTTGTCATGGATGGTGTAATATATTTATGAGTGGAATATTGAGATTCATTTATTCTTTATCCCTGCTTTGTAAATTGATTATCAAGTTTAACTAAGAAGTCAATGATTGTGGGTCATACACTTGCTTGTTAGATTATTCATCTTGCAAGATTCATATAAATGGTAAATTTTTGTTAAAGTATTCACTACTTTATTGGGGACTCGAGATCAAAACTGAGAGTAAATTGAATCCTCTTGAAATTTTCGAACATCGTGAAATTGGTAAGATTCTAAGAGAAAAAGGTTAACAGAAATAATGTTACTTGTTACGAAACGAAAAAATTATGAAGGAATTACTATCTTCTGATTGGTTAGAAACCATCTCACCTAAATCAAGGAAAGTGGGTTTTTTACTTTCTTTTTTTACCTACATTTGTAACTATTCGCACCAACCACAATTCGTACTCTTTAGCATAGCTAAAGGGTTAAATAATCATCAAACTGTGAGGCATTAGTCAAAAGGAAAAAAAAATAGATGTGTTGAGAGAAAAGAAAGTGAGTGAACTAAAACAATTTTCAAAGTAAATGAAAGAGACAGTGAGTGTGTCAAAGTAGATTTATTGGAAATAAACAATGATTGTGGGTCACATGCTTCTTGTTAGATTATTCCTCTTGCAAAATTCTTATAAATGGTAACTTTTTGTTAGTATTCACTACTTTACTGATGATTTAAGACCTAATTCCGGGGAATGAATTGATTTCTCTTTGGAATTTTAAAGTATATAGAAATTGGTAAGATTCTAACATTAAAGGGTAGAAATCCGTGAGTCAACCCAGCTCAACCCGACTCACCAGTGAGTTGGGTTGTACAAAATCCGGCTATTTTAATCCCGGATCATTTTGACCCGACTCACCTAACTCGCAAGTTGGGTGGGTTCAACTAGAATTGAGTCGGGTTGGCTCACAGTTGCTCTTTTTTTTTTTGTTTTTTTTATTATCCAAACTCAATCATGCATTTCATTGTCCAAGGCCAATAGAATAGTATATAAGTATAGTCATTGGATAATCAAATAATTAAATAAATCCATGAGACTCGATTTGAAGAATGATCACGCATGTCATCTTCTACGTATTATCATAATGGCACCTTGGCATACAAATAGAATAGTTCTTGGATAATCTATAAGGTGGTAGTCTATGATTATTTACAAGAGCAAATTTTGAACTTTGTTAAATAAAGGTGTTGGTATTTACCCAAGAGCGCTTGGATGAGATGACACAGATCTCTTCCAGCTTAACCAGAGGTCTAGAATTCGAATCTTGGCCCTGGAAATGCAGCATCGTTAAAATTCTTGAGGGAGAGCTTTGCCGCCCTTGTGGTCCTACCCGGCTCGAGGGATTAGTCTCCACAGTTGCACGCGAAGGATACTCTGGGAAACCAAAAACAAAGGTGTTGGTATTTTAATTATTATTTTTAAAAATTTTTGGTTATATTTTTTAATGAATGTTTTATTTTTTAAATAAAAGTGAGTCAATCCACAACCCATCAGCCCGTGGTGGGTCGAGCCAGGTTGGCTATTTCCTGGCTCACTAAAAATTGAGTCGGGTTGGTTTAACCCACTTTTTGCCAACCCATGATAGATCAACCGAGTTGACCCGTTTTGACAGTTCTAAATCACATCGAAGAAGTGTGTAATGAAAAAGAGTATAAGAAAATATGTTGATATTGTTTCTGTAAAATTAAAAGCCATGCATCCATCCCGGCTCACTCCACTCCACTCTAGGGTATATCTTAAATCGGCCCATAAAAGTGGACAAAATAGGTAATTGATAAGCCACACCTACAGATAATTTTCGTTAACCGGAATATGCTCTGGCATCAATATAGTATTGTTAGAGGAAGAATTTCAAATTCTTGACAGAAATAAATCCGACAGGATGACGGAAGAACTGAGGGAAGGACTGTCAAAAATATAAAAGTTCTTCATAAAAAAGAACCTCGAATTCAGAAGATTATGAGAATTGACAGGTGTGGAGTTGACAAGAAGATTCTTCAGTTAACATGTCAGACAAGCAAAGCCGTCAAAAAGGTGAAACTTAGAGCGCATCTCATCAAGAGTGGAAATTTACGATTATTGACGGATGCATTTGACTGGTGACAAAGGAATCGAAATGATGAATGATATTTTTTAAGTATTATACTTAGCCGACAAGAAGGTCTTGGCCAAGCGAAAAGGATAAATTGACAACCCGATTTTTTGCAAAGTGCTAAGAAGAGTCATCAAAGCATGCGGATGTGGAAATGGCTAAGTCCTTCAGGTGACAAGGCATCGGCAAGATAAACCGTCAAGCGGCCAAACCGTCGAAGACAATCAAGTTGACGCGGAGCGGTTCAAGAAATTGAACAGTTATCAGAGTTGTTTGACAAACAGTTTTAATATAAAACTTAAGAGAACTGCCAAAGACATGTAGCAGTCTTTTAGATAGGGAGTTATTTCTAAGTAGTTATTTTATTTGCCTATAAATACTAGTAATCACAATGTAATAGAGGAGGTTACTTGATACATATCCTATACATCTCGATCAAACAGCAGATTGACGGATTACACTCAAGTATTCCCTCCATCCCTTTTATTTCAATACTATGGCAAAATTCTATGCCATTTTCAAGTTCATTACTTGTTCTTTTTAATTTCCAGTATTTCTCTCAAGTTCGTTGTTTAAGTTTATTTCACTTCTTACAAGTAGTGTCATTTAAATCTTTCTTTACTTAACTTTCCATTCAAGCTTCAGTTTTCTTCCCATTATAAACTTAATATGGTTAGGAAGTTATTTTCTATTAAATAATTGGCTTTCCTTTAAACTTCAAACTCATATTCTCGAATCCAAGTAGTTTTATTGTCAACTTTCATTATTGGCAATATTCTGTACATCTCTTTCGAACTTACCCATTTGTTTTAACATCAAGTCCTTGCCAGTATATCATTAGATTGGACTAACTTGTCAGATCCATACTTGGCAGACAACACATAAAATATTTCTGACGAGATTACCGCATAACTCATAGGTCCCATACTCGTCTGATCTTTAATTATTTGTAACAGGGATTTTTGGACACCAACCAAAAACCAACGATAACAAGTATATTAATAGTGCTATTCAACTAGCCCAAGCAGGATAATTTAAAAATTAAGAGTCATAATCTATCAGTTTTAAATTTTATTAATTTATACACGATTTCTCCTTTAAGTTATCTAATTAGTTGAATCCAATATTATTTGACGGAAAAATAAAATAAAGAGGTTTGAACAAAGCATTGAACAAGTTGCATTACTTACGTTTGGGTACAACAAAGATCACTTATTATATACTTTCTGAAATGTATTGCAAGAGATAAGCTTTATTAATAAAGAAGTAAATATTTTTATCTTGTTTCTGGATAGCCTTGATGGTGAAAAATGCTCTATGAAATGGGACAATGTCTGTATGTGGAAGAAGCCAATGGTCCAAAAACTGTTATGGGCCAATACAATTGGTCTTATAAAGTCTAACCTTCTAAAGAAGGGCCTTGCTACCTACACCCCTATAATTTGGCATCCACCACCACACGTCTTCCGGCATTTTAATATCGGATTTTGAAACTATGTTTCCGGTATTTAATTGTCGGGAAATTCTTAAAATATGAAAAAAAATATTTCCGGCAATTAGATTCTGAATCCGGCATTTAAATGTCGGAAGGTATCCGATAATTAGATACCGGAAACATAATTTATGAATCCAACATTTAAATGCCGGAGGTGGATGTCAAATATGGGGAGTGTATGTAGCAAGGCCCTCTAAACAATAGTGTTGTAAGACCCAAAAGGAAAACTAAAGAAAAAGAATGCAGTTGCAGCTGGTAACTCTATCATGAAGAGCCAGAATTTTCATAAATTTTTATAGTAATAGTATTTTCTTAAAGGCAAATTTTATAGTAATAGTAATAGTAATTGGTGAAAGTCAAGCCAGACCATGGGGACCAACTAATTAATTAATATGGGTTGTCAGGAATCAGGGCCAACTAGTTAAAGTCCATATGAGGCTAAGGGAAAAACTTAAAAGAGGAAGAGTGTGTAGAATTTGCTTACTTGTAAATTTTTAATATTATGTTATATATATATATATATTAAAAATATTTGGATACATAATTTGGACACCTTTGTATAGACATTGTAGATCTTATGACTGTCTTGTGAGTAATGAAATACATGATGAGAGAAAAAAACAATAAATAAGTGAGGACATGTATTTTTATACGGTGTTGTACACCATTTTTGTGTCCAAATATCATTACTCATATATATATATATATATATATATATATATATATATATTATAGAGCTGATTGGGTGAGACACTTTGTTATTTTGAGAAATGAGAATAATAAATCTTGACCATTACATCTTATTTGAGTGGTCACGATTAAAAGATAAATGCATGTAAATATTAAGTAATTTTTAATATTGATCATTCATGTATGGTATTTGTTGTTCTCACATTCTTAATATGCAAACTATTCTAACGAAATATGTCTGATAGATATATACACACACATGCCATACTTTTATACTTATTTTATCTTCACAAATCCCTCATAGGATTTCTATACAAATCATTGGCTAACTCTAAATATTAGAGTATGCAAGGAGTTTGTGAGAATAAATTATATGCAAGTATTATTATGTTATTACATACTTAGAGATTATAAAGTTGGCTTGGTGGTTGGGGTGGAGGAACTAAAGTATGAAGTGATAACGAGGTTGGGGGTTCAAACCTCACCCACTAAAAAAATAATAATATTAACACTAACAATTGCCAATAAAAAAATTATGTTACAAACTTATATATGACAGATTTTGCACATTAAACAGAGATATAGTGGGAAATGAAATAATTAAACAAATCACCACACTTTACCATATTAGTCCTCCTTTCCTCACGAAAAAATGTTAAACTCAATTGTATCACACTATTAAGCCATGTAAATGTAATTCAAAATAATGTTATTATATTTATCTCCTCTTTGTTCAGCTTGAGCTTCAGAGTGACCTCAATGATTTGAAGAGTGAAGATCCTTCTGTATTGTACTTGATAACCGTGACTGACAATATCTTTATTTGGGACTCACGTGCAGGGCAGGAGGGACCACCACTCCCCCACGTGGTAGCCTTATCAGACTGGAATCCTTCTGCAAGAATATTTGCCAATTAGGACACACAAGACTCTCGTGTTCTTTGCTGATCTTCATAACACAACAGAAATGCTATGTAGGCTAATTTTTTTGTATGCTTTTTACAATGATCTCACGGTTCCTACACATTTTTGTAGTGCCATGCTTCAGATATCACATTCATGATCTTCACTTTATCAGAGATAGTATCATGGAGAGTAAATGACCTTTTATTTTTTTTATTTTTTTATGAGCTTTATTGTTAAAGAATAAAGAATGATGGACTTGGCATGTGTTTGGAACCACGTCGAGTTTAGATGTAACGCAGAAGCTGCTCTCACCAGCTTTTACGTTGAAGAAAAATTACAAGTCAATCATTTTGGACGTGGATTTACAGGTTAACGTGGATCCAAACACGTTATTATGAATTCCAAATTTGAGAAGGTTGAATTTAAGTATTTAACAATAATAATAATTAGGCCTTCAAGAATTATAAAACTATCTTTCACCAATCAACATTTGTCCCACTATGCTTTTCAGGTTGACTAAACATGAAGAATAAAATTAGTTTCTTTTTGAGATGGCAACCGCTATTCAATGTTAGATTGGTATTTTTATGGACACAGTAACAAAAATGTTGTTTAAATTGCTCAACTATGAGCTAAGTGGACAGTTTAAAACTTACATGAATACAACATAGAAAAATGTGCTAGGAAACTATAATATTGGTGATCGAAATTTTTTTCTTTCTTGATCTTATTTTCCAAAGAGGAACAATCTAATATCTGGCCTCATCTGTCTAAACCTGATGTGTTTCTCAAAAAGTATCCTGGCAAAGTTAAATTAATAGAAATAGTATACTACAAACATTAAGAATAATGCATAGATTCAATGCTTGCAAATATTATTAATTGGGTTATGGCTATCAAACTAACAAACTGAAATCAGTTGATAAAATGACAAACAAAGGAATTTGGTCTCATCATCATTAGGTAATGTAACAAGTTGGGCCAATGAACTTTGGACTAACTCTCATATTTCTTTGTTTTAAGCTGTTAAAGTACATAAACAGTAAATAATGGAAAAATGTAACAAAAAATAAATGCATATGTGGTGAGTAGGCAGGACCTATTCATGTCAATATGTCATTCTATTGTTTTTATTATTTCATTGACTATAAATTTGATGAGATGTATATCGATCCAATCAAAGTTTCCAAAAGACAACTTCATTTTATACTTCAAAATTTTGCACCTTGTTTTCTTGCAGGATATAGTTGCATTCTCTTTTTTTCTATAAAAGCATTATTCTCAATCCTACTCTTATTTCAACATTCAGAATCAACCACCTGTGTGCAGCTTTCTGAGATTCCATAGAAGAGATGACAAAGCTGCACACATGTTATCCAAGTTCAGCATCTTCTAAGCTAGGAATTGAAAGAGATTCACATGTGATCTCAAAATTCAAGCCAAAGATCAGGATAATTCACATATATGCTCCAGAAATCATAAAAACTGATGCTGCAAACTTTAGAGAGCTAGTTCAAAGACTCACAGGAAAACCAGAAGATGAAGGGGGAGGTGGAGGCAAATCTAAGACTCCATCAATCAAAGATCCAATTGATTTACACCCCAAGAAGGCCATGATCATGGAAGAAGAGATAAGGGTGAAGAATCAACACCAAGACAAAGAAGTTGAAGATGATATGTGGAGAAGATCAAAGTCAAATGAGAAGTTCAGTGGTTTCTTTGATGGGTTCTCAGAATTGGATAGTTATATGGAAGAGTTGAGTACTAAGCCTGTAGTTACTCAAAATTAAAGCCTGCTTTTGATGTATTGTTATTTGTCTGTTTTGTTGATGTGTGCATATATATCACAAAAAAACTGATGCTTCCTCATTGTAGATTGAGTATTAACAAAATTACCTTTACTTACCTTAATACTTTATTCTGTGTAAAATAGTTGGTTTGTTGCATCTCTTTCACTTATTTTATGATTTCTCTCTAGGTCCTCACACTCTAGCAATCCAATAGGGCTCTTGTTTTTTACTTCTTCTCATCATTCCCTGGTGAGAAGAAGGGTTATTTTCAGGCTAACCATTCTAAGACCAATTCACCCCATTTGTAACTTTTACCAATTTTGAAATCATAGTCAAGCCTTCACAACATTTGAGAAATCAACATTAATATAGACCTGACAAGTTGTTTATCTATATGAAGACTATTCAGTAGTGATATATGAGTTTAAGAAATCTAAAGCATTATGATTAGATTTTTTTTTTTAATCATAGACAGTAAATTGAGTTATCAAATAATTAGAGAATACAAATGATGTAACAAAAATTGAGAAGCCATCATTTGGAATTCATCATTCAAGAGTCAATACTTATCTTCATCTCAAATAGTGAGATGAGATTCATAAATCCAAACCTACCAATGTTCAATCATTCCAAAATTTTTTCAATCTTCTTTACCAGGCAGCACCAAAGGGAAGTAAGACCTTTCTGCCTCTCTCCATTTTCACTCTCTTTTCTATTTTTTTCCCCATCTCCTACCTTCCTAGGACACCCTTCCAATGATGATGACATGAAAAGTATGGTGAAAGGAGGGATAATGTGCATTGCATTCTTCTTAGCATGCATTTCTTACTCAAATATTGTGATTTTTCATTCATCTTTTCTAGTTTTCATCTTCCTGTTTTTCTCAAATAAAAAAAAAGAACAAAAAATTAAAATTTATTATATGCATTTGAATCAACCAGTCTAAATAGTCCATGCAATCACTCTTGCATGTTCCTGTTCACTGGTAGTTTTGATTACTATTAACATTGAAAATTGCAGAGTTTTTGAGTTCTTTTGTCTACAGTTTATGAAGGTGAAAATATAAATAGGCAATATTATCTACATACATTTAACTGATGGAAAAAACTTGTGTGTTGTTCTTTAAATGCTTGTGGTGTTGTTCCTAAAGAGACGAGGTAATTTGAGAGATAGGATTTTACTAAGAAACTGACATAATTAGAGGAAAGAGAATAATTGTCTGATTTTATTATTGATACTAAACAATATGGTGATAGGAGGTAGACGTTACCACACACTGTAAATGATACAGTATTGCTTATTTAGGCATTCATAGATCACCTAAGTTTAATATAGAATTCTCCAAATATTTTTTCATTTTCTAATTAGTTCTACTACTTTTGAGGTTCTTCAAAATTAATTTTTTATTTGTTTCCGGTTCTTTCTTCTTATAGCTTCTTGGAATGTGCAACATGTTCTTGAATTCTCTAGAAATGTGTAACACTTTCCAACACTTCTCCTTAATATGTACTTTTCTGTTACTTTCTTACCAAATTATCTCCTCTTGCATATTAGTGTCTAGTTGGTCTGGTTGAACTCCAAAACAGTGCTTCCACCTTGATAATAGTCATATTATTCTTGGTACATAGTTGATAGTCTCTTTGCCAGCCTTGTTGAAGACTTCTGACAGAGACCCTTCTTGTTCTTGTAGTTGTTTGTGAGCCTTCTTGTCGGTCTTGTTAAAAATTTTTGTCATGACTTATTCTTGCTTTTATTGTTATTCATGAGTGTCCTTGTTGGGCTTATTAAAGACTTCTAGTAGGAACTCTTTCTTGCTCTTCTAGTAGTTGATAGGCCTTTGGCTTTACTGGTTTTGTGATGGTTGTCATGGTTTAGTTGTTGAAGTAGATATTTGAAAAACTCGAGTTATGTTACCGAACGTAGTTTTGATACCAATGCTGGATTTTCAAAGGAGATGAAGTAATCGGAGAGACAAGATTTTAATAAGAGAATGACATAATTAATTAGAGAAAAGAGAATAACTATATGATTTTATTATTGTACTGAAACAATATAGCGATAGGAGGCAAACTCCACCACAATTGGTGGGTTGGAGGTAGACTCCACCACACACTACAAATGATACAATATTGCCTATTTATAGGCATTCTTAGACCACTTAAGTTTAACATAGAATTCTCTATATATTTTCTCATTTTCCAAGTAGTCCTACTACTTTCGAGATCCTTCTAAATTAATTTTTTATTTGTTTCTAATTATTTCTTCTTGTAGCTTCTTCGAATGTGCAGCATGTTCTTGAATTATCTAAAAATATCCATCACTTTCCAACAATTATTCTCATTGAAAGACACTACCATAAGTATCTATAGAACTACACTAAGGATATGTTTGGTTGCACATTTGCAGCACTTTTGTAAAACAATGCCATCAAACTTGAAAGGAGGAAAAACCTGTAGGCAATTAAGTCTTGTACTTCACTAAAAGCAAGAAAAAAAACTCTGGAGTCCGTTATGCTGCTTATTCTTCTTTTTCAATAATGAAGTACTTGAAGTGAGGTTGTTGACCAGTTTTCATAGTGCCCCCATCTCAGACAATTAGACTTTACAGTGTAAAGTTTACAAGTTTACACAGGGATAAAGCATTCTTCTTATTGTTTCCTTGGTTTATGTTGTTACCCAAAAGATGAAGGAAGAAAAATCTAAGTTCTACGGTTTATCAAGTTCAAATGTTCAATGGTTGGAATCTCTTCATAGTAGATATATGCTCCCTTTCCTAGTATACTATGCGATACTCTTGTAATTTAGGCCATTTCTAACAAACCAAAAATTTCAAAGCTATTAGAGGGGGACTAAAGGTATACATAAATTTAATTTTTGATACGTTGCATAGAACTTAAAAGAAGCTCAATTTTTTTATAACCATTTACGTAGTGACGACAGTGAATAAACACCATATTTGGTCTTTGAAACTGTGAAGTAGTATCAATCTAGTTATTGAAGTTATTGAAATTTCAAAAACGTCCATAAATGATAAGTTAGTATCAATTTGATCCTTCATTTTACTTACTTAATATCAATTAAATCACTGACATTGTTAACTTAAAATCAACTTAGTCCATATGATTTTCAACGGAGGGACAAAGTTGATAACCATTTTACAACTTTAGCGACTAACTTAGAATTTCGATAATTTCAGGAATCATATTAAGGTGCAATTAAATTTTTTGATTATCGATGCATTTTAATAAAATAAAGTCATCATAGATTTTGCTTATTTTATAAGTCAGGGTTTATAGAATTATATGGTTACACACTCTCCTATTTTTTATTCAATCCTCTCTTTTTCTTTTTTTTTTTTTTGCGCTGTGCGATAATTATGTGATAGTTTAATTAAGTTGTTTACCCAAACGCACCCTAATATTACTTTATAATTTCAAGGATCAAATAACATGTTTAATCGAATTAGATCTATAGTCGGTGTTACTTTTTGCTCAAGCTTCAAAAATAAAAATTGAGTTGGGGGATACCGCGTACCACTATACAACGTGGTTTGACATCTTCTATTATATTATTGTCTATAGGCTAGTTCCAGCGCTTACTTTTTGCCATCCAAAGTCAACTATGTCATCACCTTGAATAAAAAAAGAAAATAAAAGAAAGCAATATACAAGACAATACATTTTTGGCTTTCTAAAGTCAACAGTATCATTGCCTTGAATAAAAGAAATCTATATATAAAAGTCAATGTGTTAGTCCCTAGTGATTGGGTGATAAGTTGAAACTAAACTAGCTTACTACTGTTATCGTAGTTAAATAATATATTTATATATGAGGGATATGTCTTGGACATGTCACAAAACCTGTTTTTTTTTTAAGTCATGATATAGATACGGACTATCCATCATTATTAGTGGTGACTAATGTCCGTTGGGGAATCTGTTGGATATATAGGATAAGTTCTCTCCTCTCAATCAGATTTTCTCCATACATAAGAGTCATGATTCAAACTCATGACTACATGTTTAAGATGTCAAATTCCCTTATCACTTGAACCGACTACATGTTGGTAATACCTTTGTGTGTTTGATCACGTTTGCTCAAATATTTGGATTAGATTTTAAAATTTTAAACAATTTTGATATTTGTTTTTCTAATCTACGGGGCTAAAGCTTCCACACAAAAAAACAGGGGCTAAAGCCCATAAAATAAAAAGAGCAATGATATGGGGCTTGCTATTAATACTTTGGATAATGCTTCTTGTATCTTATAATTTTGTTTTTTATATTTTTTTTTTAAAATATCATTTTCATCTTGTTACCGTATTCATGTTGATATTTTTTGAAAATTAATTTTTGAAAATAGTCTGGAAATTAAATTTAGGACATTCAAGATATTGCTTCGAAATAAAAAAATTACATTATCCGAAAACTTATTTTCAGAAAAGTTTCGGAATTTAAAATGAGATGATGAAAATAAAATACGAAGACATTTCGGAAAAACAATTCAGGATGTTAACTCCTCCACTGAACCAAGCTTGAGCAGTTCAGAGCCAGGTTCAACAACCCCACGTGGGTGAAGAACCTTGAACCAGAAAGATCAATGGACTTTTAAGGAAGAGATCCACGCATGGGCTACTGAACTCAACGTGTCATCATCAACACTAGGATTGAAGACAAAACTGAAAATTAAACATTAAAATAAATAAAAACCTAAAAACTAACATCGGTGCGAGGTCACTATAATTTATTACCTTTCAACAATTGTCACTTTATGATTCTATAGTTCCACTTCCATGTAGGTAGAACTACAAAGAACTTGTAGCTGTTGAAAATTATGCATGACCCTGCCCCACTACGGATATGGAAACATTGTCAAGGCAGTGAAGAGTTCTTGGAAGGAAGTCAAGACAATGTGGCTTTAGTGTTGTACGGTGGATGGAGTCTATGGAGTGGAAGGACTTGCACCCAAGAAGTAGGATATGTGGTGTATTTTGTTGAAACACCAAGAAGAGAAGCGAAGAATGCAACAAATTCAACAGACGAAGAAAAAAGGAAGAAGGTTCAGTGGAGGAGTTTAAAGTAACACCAGGGTCTCCTGGTTTTATTTTTCGGGTGTAAAATTCAGTCTCCGGATTTTAAGTTCCGGAAATTTTTCGGAAACTTACAATGTGCAAGAAGTATTATGCAAGATGTTAATAACAACTCCCCAATAATATTTGTACATCCAGAATCAACATCAACACCACGACACCATACAAATATACTCTTTCCAATTCTTTTTATACTCTCTCTTTTAAGTTTTTTTCACTAATTCCAATACAATGCAGCCTTTTGTGGGTTGTTGTCGGATACAGTTTGGGTTGTACAAAAAATTTTCCTGAAAGAGAAATTACACTGGAACATTGATTTCGTTGAGGAATTTACCATGAAGTGATTTATATTATTTGGATTGTATTAATAAAAAAATTGCCTTTTCATGTCTAATTATGCCTAAACATGACTTTCGTATTCAGACATTTATAAATTAAGTAAAACTGAATTATCAAGCGCATAAGGTCTATTACAAAGCCATCGCTTCTAATGGATTGTAAACTAAAAAGAGTTAAATACAATAGCCACACTAAAATTTTAAGCTTGGCTTGTAAACTACCAACAGAGAAAGATTAAACAAGTATATAAAAAAACTTGCCTTTTCATGTCTAATTATGCATAAACACGACTTTCGTATTCAGAATCATTTATAATAAATCATTGGTCCAAATCTTTCTTATAGCTCATAGGTCTATTTTTTGGCCATCGCTTCTAATGGATTGTAAACTAAGAGTTAAATCCAATAGCCACACTAAAATTTTAAGCTTGGATTGTAAACTCCATACAGAAAAGCTCAAACCACCTAAGCCCAAATCTAAGCCCAAATTTGCATTATTCACCAAAATATGTCCATCAATCACCTTTTTGTTCTTTGACCCGTTGATATTTTCTACAAGTAGATACAAACATTTAACACAATGTATGCTAAAGTACGATTGACAAAATTTTGTGACTCTATATAGAGTGAGATTGATCATTAATGAAGATCTCAGCCAACACTCAGTATAGGCTGCTTCTGGCTGGGGCTAGTTCGGTTGCCTGATATATAAGCTATTTTTCACAACATATGATACCTGAAATCAGGGACAAATCATGCTGTGCCTCAGTAAATTATAGAGTCAATCTTATAAGAGATTGAATGCTTGAAGTTTAAAGAGGAAAAAATAAAAATAAAAAGATAACCAGACCTTATCCACCAATATGAATCATAGGCCTATTTGCTGTCTTTGCTATGTCAAACATACCAGCATGTGAAGCTTTCTTCCTCTTCACCTAGACCAAAGAAAAGGCAACACTCATCAACATAATAGCACAAGATCCCATGGAATAGCTTAAATAAAGTTAGCTATACAATTGCTAGTATATGACCCATTGCTTTGCTACATAGTTATATAAAAAGCAATCACATATCTTATAGGGCAGAATTTGACAAACTGTATTAACATTGGATGTAAATAAAATTCTATTATTAGATCATCATATTAAAGAGGTTTATAAATCCTGGCATGAGTTAAAAAATTACTAAATCATCATAATGAAATCCTGAATCTTAGAAATCAAAACCAAAAGTGCATACCGCTGCCCCTATTATTTCCCTAAGCTCGTGATCCTCTGCACCATGCCGCAGGGGATCTCTTAAGCTAACCTGCAAGAGAATGAGCCCATGTAAGAATATCATAGAAATCTTTTGCTGAAGCTACGCATGAAAGATGCCATATGTATTTAATGACAGATTTTTCATTGTTCCTGTCAATATCCATACATAAAGCAGGTTTACCCTGAATATAATAATAGTATAGATATCATCAATGCCTATCAAGTTCAATTGTATGAAATGCACTTTAGTTTCAGCACCATTCCCCAAATTTTTTTTAAAGAAAATTGTGAAGTGGACCTCAAGTATTAACTAAATGGAATATCATATGAAATAGCATATGAACAAAATAACTACCATTTTATAGATGGTTTTAAAGACCATGTCCTAATGTGCAAAAAAAAATCCCATTTACTAAAAAACTTCAAGATTGACTAGATAAATCCACTTTCTGCAGGGTACTTTAGACTACGTAGTTTACAATGGATTTCTGAAATTTATGTCAGTCTAATAAGAGTTGGTCAGTAAGTTTCACTTTTTCCCAAAACTGAGAATACATCTAACTAAAAATCACAACTGACAGTAGAAATCGCAGGTTCAAAGTTCTAATCTAATGCTGTCCCCTATTCTTTCTCCTTTTATTCTTCAAATTTCAAAGCCATTGATCATTTGTAGAAAACAACTACCAGAACCATTCCCCCACACTGGCAACAGCTAGAAGCAAAGAATCTGTTACACCCTTTTCAAAACCCAAGAATGTTAAAGGTTTGCAAAAGCATTAAGGTCTTGAATGCAAATTCTGTAAATGCAGGCCCTTTGTTCACTTTACTCAACTACCCAATTCAATACCCATTTGGAATTGGATTTAGAAAGCCCACAATTTATTTCCATCATCATCAGCAAATGTAATCATGCAGATTCACCAAAAACATTAAGTATCCTACATATATCTAATATCACAGATTTTAATCAAATTGCCATCAACAAATTTCAGCGACATGCAGAATATACTGAATTATAAAGGCTAGAACATAACTTACCTCTGAAGGGCCAAATAAACAGACTTTGAAGTTTCCATCAGCTAGTAGTCGCAATCTATTGCAACCAGCACAAAAATGCTCAGTCATCGATGTGATAAATGAAACTCTACCTTGATGTCCATCTATTGCGAAATTCTTGGCTGTATCTGTAGGGTGATCCTGAAGTCTCTTTAAGCTTGTAAACCGCTTCACCTAATTGGTAATGATGGTTAAAAAGGGTCTCCACTATAAGAGAATAAAAACTCTAAAAGTGAGCTCTCCTGTCAGAATTCTACCTTACCACTGTATCCATCATTTCTGCATAGGGTACAAGTTTCTTGACGTTCCAAACATTTCCATCAAAAGGCATGAACTCTATAAAGCGAATATTAATTGGCTTTTCACGCGTCAACTCAACAAAGTCACATATTTCATCATCATTGAATCCACGCATTACAACACAATTGACCTAAAATGCAACAAAAACATACAAGACACCTTAAAATGCATCCATCAGTAACCTGTGAAATTTACCATGGAGGTTGTGAACCCTTATAAAAGAAAATTTTCCATGTACAAATCTGTGCAATTTAGTTGAACAACTTAATAATTTGGTGAAAGGGAAACTACTGAAGGGATGGTGATCAAATGTGCAAAAGGTGAAGATATGAGATCAAAAAATACCTTGACTGGATTATATCCAAGGTCTATGGCAGCATTAATTGAATCCATTACTTTTTCATGCCCTTTGCGCCTTGTCATAAACTCAAACTTTGCAGGTACCAAAGTGTCTAAACTAATGTTCACAGAAGTAAGACCACATTCTTTTAGCTTAGGAAGCTTTCTTGCAAGGGTGATACCATTGGTAGTCATGGACAATGTCCTCAGTCCCTTCAAATTTGACAACTCCAAACAAATGTCCTCAATATCCTTTCTCACAGTTGGCTCTCCACCAGTCAAACGTATTTTATTTACCCCGGAACTTACAAACAGATCAGCTAATCGCAGAATCTCGGCCTTTGTTAAAAGCTGAGGCCTAGGAGTGAGCTCCACACCATCAGCTGGCATACAGTAATGACACCGTAAATTGCACCGCTCTGTTAAGGATATTCTCAAGTAAGTGTGCAGCCTTCCAAATGAATCTACTAACATATCAGAGACAGAATTATCTTTTGGCTGATCTTCAGACAACGAAGAACAAGATGTTACATAAGTTCTTTTGGTATATTCATTCAAGTATCCACTGAATAAAGATTGGCCATCGGTATTCCTTGAGGCACAATAGGACCCCATCTCACAATTGACCTGCTTTAAGAAAATTTGTGTTAATAACCATTCACATTTTCACAAACATAATTTCAACATATATACCAGATTAATAACACAAGGCATGAGATCTAGCTACTAATTAACTGATATTCTTAGACACAGTCCCTGAAAAAAAAAATATCTTATATGGATGCAAATGGGTATTATTAAATATTAATTATAATTAGGATGTATTTGGAAGAGCATATAAAGAGCTTATTTGAGTTTATAAAAATAACTTACGAAAATAAACTTATATAAATAATTTATGAAAATAGTTTATGATACTTCTATAAGCTGTTTATTTTATTTTTTTTGGTTGCTTATTTTAATAAGCTTGTGAGATAAGCTTATGAAAATAAGTTATTTTTAACTTATTTGAGAAAAGGATTACTGAATAAATGCTTAATTAAGTTGTTTACTCAAACACGTCCTTAATCGACTTAGAGTATTATGAAAACTCAAATGATATTTCAATGGCAGGCACAGCTAAATGATTGATATTTACAAGCTTTTGATAGAACCATGGGATTATAACTTTATACCGAAATTTACCAGATACTGACTCGGACAATTCAGCTATATATACATATATATTCCAAGAGGCCAATGTTCAGAATCCATTAAAATATAGCTTGAACAGTTAAATGAACAAGGTAAAAGAAATTCATTGAGCTGATAATAATATTATAAAAAGCAAACAAACAAATGAAACAGAGAGAAAGAGAGAGGTCTTACGAGGAAGGGGTTTGATGGTTTAAACCCAAAACGCGACTGAATGAGTTTTGATAATTGGCGCCTCATCGTTGATTGATGCTGAACTCAAACAATCAATATAAGAATGATGAATCACTTGGAATTAGGGAGAGTTTGTTATGCTGGGACACTTGGATGATGTCAACGCACAAACACACGAGAGAGAGAGAGAGAGAGAGAGAGAGAGAGAGAGAGAGAGCTTTGAGGTATGTTTTTTCTGAAGTCTGCTGAAGATAACAAGTGACAGGGAGAGACAGAACCTGATACTGCCGCCTCGATCTACAAATCATGTACTTATATTGAATAATATTAAATAATAAGCTTAGTTGCATTTTTGTTCTCCTTGTTATTATTATTATTATTTATAATGTATGATTTTGTACCTTAAATTTTTGTGTGTATATTTGATCTCATGTTTTTTTAATGTTGCAAATTTCATCATTCCATTCAATGTGTATCAACTTTATTAATGATCAATATAGATGAATCACTTCTTTAAGTGTTCAGAACCTTTGGTTGAGGTTCTTCCTCATCTGTTTTTTTGATTTCGTATTATTCAATGGTTTTTCTATGTTGTTTAAAGGTTTTGTCCCTTCTTTTCGATGTCTTTTTTTTGGTTCCACCACATGGTTCTTTACTAGAGGTTCTATGTGCTTAGAGCAGTAATTCCTTTCTGTTAATCATTGAAAAATTGACAAACATTGGATGGAATGACCGAATTTGTAATATTGTAAAAATAGGGGACTAAATATGCACAAACAAACTTTAGGACCAAAATCTCAATGAGGAATAATGAGAGGATTAAAAGTACAATTAAGCCTAAATAATAATAAAGGTTTTCTATCCTTTACAACCTTGCACAGTTTGAGTAACCTAAACTAGTAACTATTTATTGAAAAATTGAGTATTTTATTTTTTAAAGTATAAAAAAAAGAATTTACTCTTTTTGGATTTCTTAACCTGCACAAAATTTTAAATAATAATAATAATAATAGATTTAAATAACAACAATAATAATAATAATAATAATAATAACAATAATAATAATAATAATAATAATAATAATAGATTCTCTACATCCAACCTTTCCTTTTTTATAAAAACAATTATTGATAGTAATGAGTTATTGATAATCCACTGGCTTATGATATTTTATCTATTATTTTAGAGCGGATTTCATCAATTAAATTTTGTTAAATACTTGATTTAGCCCAAATTAGACTTTGTTTTCCTATTTTGGTTATTTTAGAGTCAATGTGTGCATTTCATTAGATTTTTATTAATTTTCTGATATTTTCTTATTCTTATTTTTAGGAGAGGACAAAGAAGAATGATTGAAATTAAATTGAAGATTGCCAAATAAATTGCAAGGGCCCACATGACAGATTTGAATCCAAATCAATTTGGATTTGAATTATTATGATTGAAAGATAATTCAATTGGCATTGAGATAAAAGATTAGATCCAAATCAATTTGGATTTGGATAATAATTGTCTATCACAACAATAAGGATATGATAAGATTTGGCAATTAATTTGGAGATAATGATTTGGATATGAAGATTAAAATGCTCATGACCAAATATGATGGAGCTTGCACGAAGATAGAGCTTGAAAAAGTAAGAAAACTGAGCCAAACAGAGCCCATCACGACTGTGACGTGTGATATATGGATATTTAGAAACTAATTTGATCTGAAACTGTGATTACTTGGGATCCAAGTTACCCTAGTCTATAAATAGAGCACTTAGGCTCGAAAATAAGGAGACCGGGAAAGACTTTTGGGCTGCTACCCTTAGACATAAATTTAGGATCTCTCTTCTTCTCTTCTCTTAGGTTTTAATTAATGTTATTGTTAATCAAGCTTGCAATGATCATGGCCATGCTTGAGTAGTAGTTTTATTTCTAGGGATTGGGGTTATGCCCAAGATTTGTTTTATTGTTATGAATTGATGTTTTTCCTTTGTTAATTTCAATTTGCTTTCGATTTGGTTTCTATCGCATGAATTACTTGTGAATCTGGTGCGTGCTTATTTGCAAGTCATAGATACTCTAAGGAGGAACCTAGCGGTGAACTTAGGTATTGGATCCATAGGAATCAAACTTAGGACTTAAATCACGAGAGTTAGAAGCGGTCCTTCGAGGGTTCACGAATTGTCACAAAGCGTAAAGGGTTCAATCTTAATTCAATTACCACGATAGTAGGGGTTGGTTTAATTGGGCACAGTTTTTGTAACCCGAGAGGGAGCATTAACTTATTTAGGATAAATTCGCCTTCAAAGCAAATTTTGACAATTAACAAGGGTAGTCAATTTGGTAACATGAACAATCTTGTTGGTAACCCAATTCCTAGGAAATCTCTTTTCATATTTAAAAACCCGAAAAATATTTTATTTCTTTTATTGTTTTTTTTATTTTCTTAAAATCTTTTCAAACCTATTTCTCAGTCTAAATAGTTGTTTAATTTGTGAAGTGACGTTTGGTTTCCCAATCCCTGAGTTCGATACTCGGTTTCTCACCGTTTTATTATTACTTGCTTCGATCCGGTACGTTTGTCGTAGCCCATCAAGTTTTTGGTGCCGTTGCCGGGGATTGGCAATACCAATATCATTAGTAACAAAGGAGGCAACTACTTTAGTCTTTTTAATTTTTATTTGTATATATTTGACCTTTTTCTTTTGAGTTTTGTTTGTGCAAGGTTGATGAAACACATGGACTATCATTACTATCCAACTTGGGAATATCAACTTGATTGGATCGTGTTTGATGGTATCACTGATAAGCACGTGAAGATATACTCCAAAGAGGAATAGAGATCCTATTTGTCATCCCTACAACCACCACCAGACATTAAGCTGGATCCCGATGTGCTGGAATCACTTTGGGATATAGATGCTCAACATTTGATCCAGAGCATAGAGCGTTGCAAGGAGGAATTTAGTGGCATGATTCAAAGGCATAAAATGCGTAAGAAACGTTCTCAACTGGTAACGGAGATGCTAAGTAACAACTTTCAAAAGTTAGAAGAACAAGCTAGTGAATTTTCTAAATTGCTAGCAGAAAAGCAACATGAAATTCAAATTGAAGAGAATCTATTTGCTAGCATGGACGTGAATGAGGATGAAGTGGTGGTGGAAGATGATTCAAGAGGAGAGGATCATGAAGATGAGTGCAAGGAGGAAATATCCCCTATTGTTCCTTTGCAACGGACAAAAGAGACCAATCATATGGAAAATACTTCTCTCACTATTCCTATTGAGGAGCCTAAAAATTCTGAGTTGGATAAGTATGTTGGTTTGCATGCATGTGTGGATGTTACAAAGTTGGTTCCTACAATTTTTCTATCACATTACTTAGTAAAAATACCAACTTTGGAGTTCAAGTCATTGCCTGAGAATTGGGAGTTTTCATCAATAGCGGCAAAGGCTCTAAGATCGCCTCAAAAAGTTATGGTTCTAGTGCTTCATGGAGAAACTAATTACACAAAGGTCATTCTTGGAGTAGGTGACTTACCATATGACCTAGGAGGAAGTGATCTCATCACATCACTTAAAGAAGTCAATGAAATCTCATCACACTTGTTTCTTCCATCTCCACTCAACAAGCCATGGGACCCCGGTGGAAGGTCTTACATCTTGGGCATCTCTTGGTCTTTTTACCACAGGCTATGGGATCCGGGTGGAAGCATCTTCAATGAGTTTTTCTAAACCCTTCTCTTTTTAATTATTTTGCTTTTCTTTACTCGAGCCATATTTGTATGAGTCTTGTGTTGGTAAGCTTGAATGGATTTTATTAAATTTAGCATAAATGGATTGCATGATAAATATTGATTTTTGATGATTTCCCCTAATGATTTGAAAATTGAAAATTGATCCCCATTTGGAAAATTGAAAATTGAACTTGGAGAAATTTTATTGTGATTGCATAATTTATTATAAGTTTGGGGTGAAGGGATGCACACATTAGGGATTGTATCTCGGTCAAACAATTTGTGAAAAATGTCCAGGTGAGGAATTTGAGCCTCCAACATTGTTTTTAAATTGTGTGAATCACTTTTAAGTTACACTTTCCTGGATTTGCTTGAATCTCTTCATGGTTTGCATGTTTATATGGTTGCATCAAATGATTTAGGCAATTTTCTTTAAAATAGCTTCTTGGCCTTAAAAGAACCATCCCTAATGCATGTTCCCTAGTTAGCCACATTGAGCCTAATAGCCTATTGTTTCTTGATGACCTTATGTTATAAGCCAAAAATCCGGAAAAACCATGTTAACCCAATCTTAGGATTTAGGAGAGCATGGATGCTTAGCAAGACAAGGGTTGAAGGAAACTAAGTTTGGGGTGGCTACAAGGATATGATATGTTGTTTTGGATTGAGAAAAAGAAAAAAATATAGGTTGAAGTCAAAGGCAAAAGGGAAAAAGAAAAAGAAGAAAAATAAAAAATGCCAAAAAGGGCAAAATAAAAGGGTGTCAAAGGAAATAGGTTGTAGCCACCCAAAGAGTAAAAAAGAAAAATGGAAAAAGGAATTAGAGTGAAAATAAAAGTGTAAAAAGTTTCATGCTCTCTTAGTTCCTAGGAACTTAACCTTTGAATATCCTACCTTTAGCCAGGTCACATTACAACCTATGAAAGACCTTTTGATTATACAAGCATTTTTTCGTGGGAACTTTGTTTGAAATGAAAATCAAATTCATGGAAAGTGCTCTTGAAATGTGAAATTGAGTGAAAGTTGATATCATAGACAAATTGAGCGAATGAGTGATTTTGTGTGTAACTCGAACATTTTGCTTAGATTAATAATTGCATGAATGATGAAATTCTCTTTGTTTGAAGTAAATGAATGTGGAGATTACTATAATGAAATAGGGGGAAACATTGATTGGAATTGTTTTGGTAAAATTGCATGAAGATTATGTGAAGTTTGATTGAGTCCATTGAGCTTGCTAAGTTTTGAGTCTTTTTGAGCTTTAGTTTGCTTGAGGACAAGCAAAGTTTAAGTTTTGGGTGTTTGATAATCCGCTGGCTTATGATATTTTCTCTATTATTTTAGAGCGGATTTCATCAATTAAATTTTGTTAAATGTTTGATTTAGCCCAAATTAGACTTTGTTTTTCTATTTTGGTTATTTTAGAGTCAATGTGTGCATTTAATTAGATTTTTATTAATTTTCTGATATTTTCTTATTCTTATTTTTAGGAGAGGACAAAGAAGAATGATTGAAATTAAATTGAAGATTGTCAAGTAAATTTCAAGGGCCCACATGACAGATTTGAATCCAAATCAATTTGGATTTGAATTATTATGATTGAAAGATAATTCAATTGACATTGAGATAAAAGATTGGATCCAAATCAATTTGGATTTGGATAATAATTGCCTATCACAACAATAAGGATATGATAAGATTTGGCAATTAATTTGGAGATATTGATTTGGATATGAAGATTAAAATGCTCATGACCAAATATGATGGAGCTTGCATGAAGATGGAGCTTGAAAAAGTAAGAAAACTGAGCCAAACAGAGCCCATCACGGCCGTGACGTGTGATATATGGATCTTTGGAAACTGATTTGATCTGAAACTGTGATTACTTGGGATCCAAGTTACCCTAGTCTATAAATAGAGCATTTAGGCTCGAAAATAAGGAGACCGGGAGAGACTTTTGGGCTGCTACCCTTAGGCATAAATTTAGGATCTCTTCTTCTTCTTCTTCTTATTGTTAATCAAGCTTGCCGTGATCATGGCCATGCTTGAGTAGTAGTTTTATTTCTAGGGATTTTTAATTAATGTTATTGTTAATCAAGCTTGCCATGATCATGGCCATGCTTAAGTGGTAGTTTTATTTCTAGGGATTGAGACTATGCCCAAGATTTGTTTTACTGTTATGAATTAATGTTTTTCCTTTGTTAATTTCAATTTGCTTTCGATTTGATTTCTATCGCATGAATTACTTGTGAATCTGACGCGTGCTTATTTGCATGTCATAGATACTCTAAGGAGGAACCTAGCGGTGAACTTAGGTATTGGATCTATAGGAATCAAACTTAGGACTTAAATCACGAGAGTTAGAAGCGGTCCTTCGAGGGTTCACGAATTGTCACAAAGCGTAAAGGGTTCAATCTTAATTCAATTACCACGAGAGTATGGGTTGGTTTAATTGGGCACGGTTTTTGTAACCCGAGAGGGAGTATTAACTTATTTAGGATAAATTCGCCTTCAAATCAAATTTTGACAATTAACAAGGGTAGTCAATTTGGTAACATGAACAATCTTGTTGGTAACCCAATTCCTAGGAAATCTCTTTTCATATTTAAAAACCCGAAAAATATTTTATTTCTTTTATTTTTTCTTTTATTTTCTTGAAATATTTTCAAACCTATTTCTCAGTCTAAATAGTTGTTTAATTTGTGAAGTGACGTTTGGTTTCCCAATCTCTGAGTTCGATACTCGGTTTCTCACCATTTTATTATTACTTGCTTCGATCCGGTATGCTTGCCGGAGCCCATCAGTTATCTAAAATGTTATATTGATTTTTGATATTAATCTATATAGATAAAATTATTAAAGAAACATAATATTGTTATCAAACAAAATATTATAGAACCAACATGTGGTTGGTCCGAGTGGTAACTGGCTCGGACCAACATGTGGTCGATCTTTGGCTCTTGTGTATGGAGAAAATCTGGTTGGGAGAGGTCAACCCTTCAATGACAATGCATAGCAAATAACATAATACGATTCTTGAGAGGTGAATCTATAATGCACCACCTAAATTTGTTGTCTTTTGCTGTAACAAAACCAAAAGTAACAGATAACTCCTAATAGTATGAATCTATAATGCCAGTGCACAACAAATAAGAGAGTCAAAACAGGAAAAAGAACAGAAGAAAAACAGAGATGAAAGGCAGTATGAACAGAACATAACCAAAAATAACAGATAACAGTATGAATCTATAATGACAATGCACATCAAATAACAGAGTCAAAAGAGCAAAAATAACCATTTCAAGAATATGATTAAGCAAATAATAGATAACGGTCAAAAAACAGGAAAAAGAACATAACCAAAACAGAGATGAAAGGGAGTACGAACAGAACAAAACCAAAAATACGAATCTAAAAAAGTACGAATCTATAATGACAATACACAACAAATAAGAGAGTCAAAACAGGAAAAAGAACAGAACTAAAAAATAAGATGAAAGGAAGTATGAACAGAACAAAACAGAAAATAACAGATAACAGTATGAATATATAATGACAATGCACATCAAATAACAGAGTCAAAAGAGCAAAAATAACCATTTCAAGAATATGATTCAGCAAATAACAGATAACAGAGTCAAAAAACAGAAAAAAAAAAAAAAAAAACAGAACCAAAACAGAGATGAAAGGGAGTACGAACAGAACCAAAAATAACTGATAGCTCATAACAGTATGAATCTATAATGACAATAGACAACAAATAAGAGAGTCAAAACAGGAGAAAGAACAGAACCAAAATAGAGATGAAAGGAAGTATGAACAGAACAAAACAAAAAATAATAGATAACAGTATGAATCTATAATGACAATGCACATCAAATAACAGAGTCAAAAGAGCAAAAATAACCATTTTAAGAATATGATGCAGCATATAGCAGATAACAGAGCCAAAAAATAGGAAATAATTGATGTGCATTTGCAATTTAACAAGACAAAACCAGAGATGGAAGATAACACTACTAATATTAAATGACAATGCAAGCACATCAATTAACAGATAACAGTTTGAAAGGAAAAATAGAGATGAAAGGAAAAACCAATTTAACATTTGCAATTATCTGAAAGGAAATAATTGATGTGCATTTGCAACTTAAAAGAAAAAAACCAGACATGAAAGATAACACTACGAATCTACAATGACAATGCAAGCACATCAATTAACATATAACAATATGAAAGGAAAAACAGAGATGAAAGGAAAAACCAATTTAACATTTGCAATTATCTGATTCAACATTTCCAATTTAACATTTGCAATTATCTGAAGGAAGTAATTGATGTGAATTTGCAATTTAAAAGAAGAAAACCAGAGATGAAAGATAAGAATCTACAATGACAATGCAAGTACATCAATTAACATAGTCAAAAGAGTAACAAGATTCAAAACAAGATTCAGCATCAAGAATATGATCACATAACAGATTCAAAGCAGCAACAAGAACAGAATCAAAACAAATAACAAAAGGACGTTCGATCAAATACCTAGGTTCTTGGTTCTTGAGTGTGATTTGGGGAAGAACGAAAGAGACCGAGAGAGAGAGGTGAATGGACGTTGAGCGCAAGAATGAACAGTATGAAGTGAGTCGTCTGAGTGGCTTTACTCTGTTGGTTGTTGATTGCTGGTTACGAGCAGATTTACTCCGTACGTGCTTATGTGGACAATCGCAAATGACACACAAACCGAGTCCAAGGTTGTCAAAACAGGGTTATGAGTAATTAATCAAGGTTGTCAAAACAGGGGTATTGAGTAATAAAACAAGGTTGTCAAAACAGGATAGGATAGGCCGGTTCAACCGGTTGGATCGAGAACCGATGTGTCATTCGGTCCGGATATAGTCCCTAAAACCGCCATGGCAAAAAACATCTAAACGGGTATGAAACCGGCAAAACCGGTGGTTTAGCGGGTTTCAAAGGTCCAGATGAAAACTTCATTTATAAAATAAAGAAGAAACACAGCTCAACGTCGATTGGCTCCTTGGTGCCTTTCTCATTTCTTCGTTCTGATCTCCTTCCCACAGGACGCACGTTCTGCACTGCTCCGTTCTCCGGCATTTGCTCCTTTATACTATTATTTTTCATTGTTGAATAATTAAATTAATGTCTTCTTTCTACAGGATTAAATTAAATTTAATGTCTATCTTTTATTTTATCAATTTAATCTTTCAAAAGTGACCTATTTTTATTTTATTTTTTTAGAAACTTAAGTAATATCAATTTAATTTTTAAAAGATCAAAATAACAAATTATTATCAATATGTCTCTACCAAAAAAATTATTATCAATATGCGTTGCTGCTCCAAGTGAAGGAAATTTTAATGTGTATGAGAAAAACATCAATGGAAAACATCCATTTAAACGTAACAACGGATCCCAATAATTTGGAAAAAAATAATTTACTAAAAAATATAATACTACTTTTGAAGGCATGTGTGCTGCTGCATAGGGAAATTATATTTCAACAACTAAATTGGGATATCATATGATGTTTTTTTTATATTTTTGGGATGCGTATATATAAAAAAGATAAAAAAATAAATAAGAGATAAAAATAAACATATACAATATCACATATGAGTCATAACTCCGTGAATATTGGGTAAGGAGCCAACCTTTTTAGACAGGTCAAAGTTTGGAGACATGCCACATGTCCACTTTTGCTGATCTAAAGTAACATTGTTGCATTGCCATCGTTTTGGAACATCAATGAAAATCGAGGTCCAAAGAAAAGTAAGAGCTCATGTCTAACTATCAGCCATATTTTCTTTGACAAGTTTTTACCAGAAAATTGTCATGAAAAGTATCAGTTTAATATGAATAAATAGAAAAACTTTCAGCCCAGTGCCTATTAGATATTTTAAACCATTTTTAGGTAATTTTATAGTAATATATATATTTTTTATTCTGTACTGTTAAATATATGCCATATTAGTTTGTGGGTCATTCTTTTATGCTAATATATTTTTCATTGAATAAATTAAGGAAATTAAGGATTTAATTGGTATGTATTTATAAATGTGAAATTTTTTAGGTGAATTCTCCGAAGCGTTGCATGATTTTTGGGTAAATTATACTGTTCACCTGAACCAGTTACATGTTAACATCTCATTTAAATTTGACACTTCATTATTATTTTTAAAAAAACAATTTTAATCTTTTAATTTATTTTTGAGTAAATAGCCAATTTGGTCCCTGAAACTGTAAGATCGTATCAACTTGGTCCCCGAAATTAACGAAATTCCAAAAAGGTCCCTGAAACTGTAAAACGTTGATCAAATTAGTCCCTCCGTTAACCCAGTTGATTGACGCCGTTAACGGTGCTGAGGTGGCACTTCACGTTGCTTGACAGCTGTCCTCCAACCTGCAGCTAATTTCAGGGACGAAATTGACACTACGTTTCAGGGACCAAATTTCAATCTTCTTCTTCCTCATCATCTTCCTCCTCCTCTCACCTCCACAAACCTCCTCCTCTCCCTCTTTGATAAAGCTGCCGACCTTGATGATGAGGAATTAAATATCAACCTCCGATGAATGAAGCAGCAAAAGCAATGCTAAGGCAGATCATGAAATGGGATACTTCTCGTGTAGAATCTTTTAGTAAAAACCCTGATAATTACTTCATTGGCAATGGTTCATCATCATCCAAGTGCATTGGATGCTGTGACTCTTCGAGCCGGACTTCGGAGTAACACTTCAAGAGGTCCCTCATGCTTCAATGGCGTCTTCTCACATTCCAGATTGCAAGGGGAACAGAAGGGCACATCCCCTTGGCAATCAAACCCGAAATTCTATCTTCACAAGTCAGCAGCTTCCGAAAAGGTTTCAAAGGTTGGAGCACCTAAGGAACCTTCTATCGTTGTTCCTCAGCGGATGTCATCATGCCTGATCTTCCTCCAATAACACAGATAACAGGAAATATTCTTGAAATTCCTGAAGAAAATTATATGGGTCCTAAGACAGGTGATGAGGGATATATGGATCCTACTTCATTGGGACCCAGTGGGTCATTTTCCATTGACTTTGAAAGTATTTCAGTCGATGCACACATTGATGATTTGTTAAGCAATCCTTCTATTTGGGATGATCTTTTGCAAACTCCAGTGCCAGAGGATATTGAGACCGATGTTGCTGAAATGTCCATAGGGAATGAAGTGCAGCCAACGGAAAATGGATGGGACAAAACTCTACATATGGATCATCTTGCAGAGCAGATGGGTCTTCTTTCTTCTGATGCAAAAAAAGCTTGATTGTCAATGAAATTTAGATGTCTTTCATATTGTCCAAGGTAACCCCTGACCCAAACAATACACATATGATCATTGTTCCTTTGGATTGTCGGAGTTGGATTTGGAGAGAGAAGAGGGAGAGGAGGAGGTTCTGTGGAGGTGAGAGGAGGAGGAAGATGATGAGGAAGAAGATTGTAATTTGGTCCCTGAAACGTAGTGTCAATTTCGTCCCTGAAATTAGGTGCAGGTTGGAGGACAGCTGTCAAGCAACGTGAAGTGCCACCTCAACGCCGTTAACGTTGTCAATCAACTGGGTTAACGGAGGGACTAATTTGATCAACGTTTTACAGTTTCAGGGACCTTTTTGGAATTTCGTTAATTTCAGGGACCAAGTTGATACGATCTTACAGTTTCAGGGACCAAATTGGCTATTTACTCATTTATTTTTAGAATTAAAAGACCTATCTATCTATCTCATCCCTTGCACCACTTTCATCCGACTACCATGACACCCAAGTGACCCAACCCAACCAAGCTCCATTCAGTTCACCAGAATAGAATGCCGTCGTGCACCAGGTCAGACCTTCGTCGCGCATCGGTCGTTCGACCTCCGCCGCTCCAGATCCGCTCGAACACCAGAATCTCCGACCACCGCACACGCTCAACATTTCCACCACCATCAATAATCAAGCTCCACCCACACTACTTCCCATCAAGCTCCTACTTCCCATGTGAGCGCCGCCATGTCCCTCCTTGTGCCGTCGCCGATCGCTTCATGTAGAGGTGCGTACTGCCATAGGTCCTAGCCTAGAACCGTCGCGACCCAGGGCCATCCGCCGCAGAAAGCTCCGCCACAAACTAGAAGGGACTACCGTGCGTTGAATCCTTCTCTCGTCCCGCCGCCGTCGCAGCTTCTCCCCACAGCAGGGTTCAGGCCGTTCATCCAAGCCATTAGCTTCCAAGTTTCAGTTTGTGTGAGGAAGAAGATGAGAGAAGAAGATGAGGTCATTTGGGTTTGGGCCGGCGTTAGCTGTAGGCCCACTTCCTTACTAAAAATTATGTTTGGGCCTGGAGCCACATGTAATAGATTTTTAGTGGCCTTCTGGTTTTTTTTTTTTGCCTTTTAGGCTGAAAATAAAATATATATAATTACTCCCTCTTCTACAAAGAAAATTTATTTTTAAAAAATAATCCAAAAATCAGTATATAAAAGAAAATGAGAACATTTTATTTATTTATTTATTTACAGAAAATAACATCAATTTATTATTCTTTAAATAAAAAACATCTCTAAAAAGAGAATATAAACCGATAGAAATATCTAAATATATGTAAATAAAATCTTATCATACCCAATGTTGTATCTATCATTATTTTAAATTCATTCAAAGAATAATAAAAGTGTGAGTCGAATACTATAGTAAGATTATATATTAAATACCTAGTATTTAATAGGTTAGGGATGGGATTGCTTAAAAAAAAAAGTAGGGATGAGATTAGAGTATTTAATATATATTTTATATGTATATATAGAAATAAATATGCATGTATTTTTATTCACTATTCGTAAACATATATATATATATATATATCATTTATATGTTTTATAATATATTTTAATTTTTAGATTATTTGTTTTTAAAATGATTTTTATTTATTTTTAAAAGAGGAAGTGTTTATATTTTATTTTTTAAAATTTTATGCCAAAAACTGGAAAAAAACTAAAAGCCCATTAAAATAAGACTCCATTTGATTGTTACCAGATTATTAGGCCCAAAAGTTTATTTTTACCAGAAGTTGCCCAAACCAAATAGCTTTCACTCTCACATACCAAGACCTAAAATAGCTATTGTCTGCAACTTGTTGGAGTGCTGCTCGTGGAGGAGGGTGACGGCGGATGGACGGCGGACGGCGTGACGGCGAGGCGATGGCTGAAGACGCTCTGGGTCGCGGTGGCGCTGTGTTGGGATCGCGCATCCTTCTGTGCTGTACAGAGGAGCTGCTGTACGGAGCTTCAGACATGGCGGCCGTTCGGAGTGACTGCGCGGCGAGGGGCGGAGAAGTCGTCACTGCGCGGTGGTCGTCCATTCTTGCCTGTGGTGGAGCGTCCGGCATGGTATCAGATCTGCGATTGGCGGCGGCACGATGGTGTTAAATGGCCAGAACTCAGAGGCTTGGCTTGGATGGCGGCCATGATGGTTAGTGGATGTAAGTGGTGCAAGAGATGGAAGGAATGAAAGGAGTGTAAACATGGGTTTTGACTCTATAATTAAATAAAAAGATTAAAATATTTATTAAATAAATTATAATGAGATATATATTTTAATTGAGGTGTCAATTTATAAATGAGAAATGTAATTTTTATGTAAAGTTTGGAAGAACTTATAAATTTTTTATATTAATAATCAATCATAAATTATTATATTATTAAAAATATTTAATTAGTTATACAGAATTTTAAGGATCTAAATATTGAAGGATTAAATAAGTATTTTTTTTTTTTTTTGATAAAAGCAGGTATCCGAGACCAATTTTGAAATATCCTCTTAAAAAAGTTACTGACAATAGAAGTTCTCTCACCCTCACACCCATCACTGTCTTAAAAATTTGATGTATCAAACACATAATCTTGTGCATAATTTAATTCAATTTAATTTAATTCAATTCTATTTTTAACCTGTGTTTACACGACCAAGCAGCAGCACATCACGTTTTAAAGTGGCATCGTTTTCATTTTGGGACCAATTCTATTCACAAATCTTCTGATCTGCGCTGCGAACTTTCTCTTCCTTTGACCTTTTACCTGTAAGCTCCGCTCTCTTCTTCTTCTTCTTCTTTTTCATTCAAACTCTTTCCCAAACCCTACAATCCATCATTCCTCTTTCGCAATCGATTCAATCTTACCATACCATTCACGATCCGTCGTCGTTTTCATTCTTCACCTTAACTCGTAGCTTTTACGCCATCCGAATTTTATTTTAATTGTTTGCTTAAGTTGAAAAAGCTGGTGCAGGTTATTGCGTTGATCTGAATGGCGTTCTTCAGAAGTGTTTCTGCACTTTCTCGTCTTCGCTCTCGTGTGGTAACTGAAAAATTGCAAACTTTCTTCTCTCTAAAAATTGTTTATTTTCCCCCTATGTTTTGATTGTTTGTGTAACTTTCAGTTTATTTTTCTAATTTTTATTTATCAATCTATTTTTTCAATCACAGGGTCAGCAATCTAGTCTCGCCAATTCAGTTAGATGGCTTCAAACTCAGACCTCCACTAACACTGTATACTCTCTCCCTCCCTCTCTCTCTCTCTGTATATATATATCACTGTGTCTTCGGTGTTTTGATGAAATGTATATAGTGAGCTTTATTAGATGCTCCGTATTTTTTTAGGATGGTATTATTTACTATTAATATTAATATTATTATGGCGTAGTTTGGATTTTGGAATTGCATACTGTAGTTTATCTCAGTTAGATTGGACTTTGGAGGATTTTTGAAGCTAATCAGTATTAATGCGCTGCGTTACGATGTGTGAAGTTGTTTGTATCTCTAGAGCTTTGTCTGTTTTGAATTTTGTTCATAACCAGTTATTTTTCGGTTTTGCAGGATCTTCAATCTGAGTTGAAGGAACTAATTCCAGAATATCAGGTTTGTCTGCAATTCTATGCTTTGGTAGTGATACTGTTTGTTTTGGGGTAAGTTAATGCATAATTGATGCTGCTTTCTCGGGGTTCAATGTGATTTTTGTGTTAGTTTTTTCTTTCTCATATCATACGAGTTAAGATTTTGATACATGAAGTATGGGCTTGATTGTTGTAGTCTTGGTTTTAGTTTAATTATTTGGTTGTAATGGGTGTTAGCAAATGTGAATCAAATTCTCACTGGTGTTCAACTTGTATGAGGATTTTAGTTGTAGCTAGGCCTATATGGGCAGTCTACATGCTATACTGAGTTTGGTATACTTGGTAAACATCTTTCCTGATTTGTAATTCTCGGTGATGATTGGTTGTTGTTGTTAACTGGCGTTTCCTTCTTTTCATTGTTTCTTCACACCTTGCTTGCCAATCTTCAATTAAATGTGTTTTGAGAATGAGTCATATGTTTATCTTACGTTTTAATCTATACATAAAATTCGGTTGCAGGAACGTGTCAAAAAGCTGAAGAAAGAACATGGAAATGTTGAATTGGGAAAAATCACTGTTGATATGGTATTTATAGTACTTTTATCTTAGATATAGAGTTTCAAGTTACTAGCAGCATTAAATGCTGTACTCCACTCTTGTCTATAAGCTTTCCATGTGATGTAACTTATTTTTGGAGTGTCCTTTATGACAATTTAAGGTACTCGGTGGAATGAGAGGAATGACGGCTTTAGTTTGGCTAGGCTCAGCTGTTGACCCAGATGAGGTATATATCTAAATTACTCAGTCTTCACTCTTTAGATATTTGTGAATTATTGAAGTGAAGTGAATTATCACTTGCTAGTGACTATTGATTTGTTGATAGATATAGAATCTAGACTTTGCATCTGTTTGTTAAAGTTTATTGAATGAATCTGAGGTCAGCACGTTATGTCTTCTAGGGAATTCGCTTTAGGGGCATGACAATTCCAGATTGCCAGAAAGCACTTCCAGGTGCTTTTCCTGGTGGAGAGCCTTTGCCTGAGGCTATTCTGTGGTTGCTGTTGACAGGAAAGGTATGCAATAGTTCTACATAAACAAATTGGATCAATCATTTTGGCTGCTGGCTTGTTTGTAATACGATATAGCATAATAGCCTTGAATGAAGAGGTTTTGATATGTGCACCTGGTTTAGAACTTTAGTTTTTTTTTTTTTTTGGTAAACACAACTTTAGATTTTGTTGTTTAATCTTTGATTCATACATTGTGTCACAGATACCAAGTAAAGAGCAAGTTGATTCATTAGCCCAGGAATTGCGAAGTCGTGCAACTATCCCAGGTTCAGTTTCTTTTGAGGTCATAGCTTGGTTATATTTATCTTGAAGCAATGTATTCTTCTTTGTAATATAATAGACTGACTGCAAGTGGGTTATCTATCATGGTTTTGTAGTGAGAATTTGTCAATCTAAAGATGTCCAAATAAGAACTTCCATGCCCAGACTGATAAAGGTGGCGTTTGGAAGAGCTTATTTAAGCTCCTTTTGACTTATCTGATGACATAAGCTCTTATGCAGTGTGTTTGGCAGAGCTTATAAAAATAACTTATGCCATCCCATAAGGAGTTTTTGACTTATTTTCATAAGTCACTGGGAGAAGCTTATGGAATTATCATAAGAGCTTATGCACTAAACACCCTCTCCGTGTTTTTCACTATTCGAATCCTCTCATGCCCCCCTCCTTTTTTTTCTTTCTTTAAGCGCTTATGACATAAGCTCTCATGTGATAAGGTCTTATGTGATAAGCTCTTAATTAAGTTGTTTACCCAAACGCACCCAAACTATTCATTCCAAAGGGGTTACATCCATTGAAAAGTTGTTAAGAAATTAACCATAAATAATCTCGTAACCATCCCACCAAATGGGTAGAAGATTCATTAAACTGTGAAACATTACCATGCCGTAGTGTAATGTGCTTCCAATACCGATAAAAAGTAACTCATCCAGTGGTACTTCACATTCAGAAAACTGCCAAATAAAATACTTCCCCGCCGAATTATCATAAGTACCTTCAGTAGGCACAAGTGCTTTACCATAGATGCTTTTCTTTAAAGTTAAAGTGAATTCATACAAAACAGATAGTGCATAATGATATGTTCATTGCCATGGACATGAACTTAGGTTATCATGTTTTAGGATGTGTTTTTTTTAATCGTTGTTCTGAAGGAACTTCATATGAGCTAGCTTCTCTATTCTTTTTTATATATATATGTCTCTTGTTTGAGGAAATGCACACCCTTATGTAAGTGCTTGTAAACTTAAAAGATATGGACTTCTTTGATGCATTATGTTTGTGTTGCCACATTCACTACTTGCTTTTGCTCAAATGTCACGTGCATGGGCATCTATGAAGCACGGATGCGTGATTTTTAAGCACGAATCGTCCTCGACACGTACCAATACGGCGATACGTAGTCGACACGCGTCGGGGAAGTATCGGAGGCTTTTATTTTATAAAAAATAAAAAATAATTTCCGATACGCCATCGACACGCTGTGAGGACGCCGTCGATACGTCGTCGATACGCTGACCATTTTTCTTCGCCTATATCGTGACTCTTCCCTTTTTTTTTTACTTTGAAAATTGAAAAATCCAACAAATTGCAATTATATCACCAATGAATGAATCGCCATTAAAGTTCAACCTCCTCATCTATATGGCTATGGACCTATTAAATATCAATTATCAAGTTATCGGAGTGCTACACCCATAATAGAGCACCTTCAGCTCCACCATAACAGAGCACCTTCCATCGTCCCAGATGTCCCTCCCCTTCGACAACTCCCTCGAAAGTGGCCACTTGCTTTGAAGCTTCTTGTGCAGCCTAGCTCTTCATCTTGCTGTGAGAGGAATTGGATTACCTATTCATTTATTCACACTCTGACAAGAAATAAGTTGAACCCTAAGAGAGCTGGAGACTTGGTTTATGTGCATACTAATTTGCGGCTCTTGGGTAGGAAGAGTGATGAATACAATAAAGGGGATACAAAGATGTGGGACATTAGTGGAGATTCATGGGACAACTTTGATGGTGCTGGAACTCTTGAAGTAGCGTCATTATCTCTTGATGAACCGGACATTGAAGCTGTCCTATTTACAGATGATGGTCAAGGAGGGGATGAAATTGACACTATTCCATTTTCTAGGCAATAAGCCATTTTATATTTTTATATTTAGTGATGTTTAAGTAGTATGTTCCTACTTTGGATTTTTGGAAACAATGGTTTGTAATTTCTATTTTTGAATTACATTTACAACGATATATTGCCTAATATTTTGTGATTTTATATATATATATATATAGATATATATACACGTATCCTAAACGTATCGTATCTTATATTTTTTAACGGAAGACGTATCGCCTATGAAGCACCAACACCGACACTGACACCGGACACGACACGGACACCGCGACACTGCTCATGTACAAAATATAGGACACCGACGCCGCTATATATATATATTTTATTTATTTATATATATATATATATATATATATATATATATAATTAGAAAAAAATAGAATTCTTATAAAAAATTAAAAAGCTATAGGTGGAGACAATGGAAACGTTTCATCATTCTGCTGCTCCTATAACAAATATAAAAAACTAATATAAAAAGTTAAAAACTAATATCAAAAAACTAGTGGAGAAATCAGAGAAAAGTAGAAAAAGAGGTGGATAGAGTGAAACATGTTATCATCAGAAATCAGAAACGTGTGTAACAACATAAAAACCAGAAACATGTAGCGAGACGGCGACGAAACATGCGGAGAAGCAATAAAAACCAGAGTACTGCAGAGAAGCAATAAAATGTGTTCATCATCATAAAGCATAAACGTGTAGTCGTGTACTGCAGAGAACCATACCTGATACGCGAGACGGCGAGAGTCGACGGCAACGATCGGAAACAAGATACGAGAGAAAGGGAGACGTCGACGGCAGAGCGAGAAGATGAGCGGAGAATACGGAGAAGTATCCTTTAAACAATTCAACTTTAATATTTTTTTTTTTTGAATTTAAAGTAAGCCTTTGGGCCGTGTCCGTGCAGTGTCCCAAAGGTGTCCTGCCCGTGTCTCACTGGTGTCTCAGCCGTGTCAACAGTTTTTTGAACTGGATACCTCCAACCCGTGTCTGACACGCATCATACGGGTGTCACTATCAGACACGGGACACGCCTTCTTCATGCCACGTCGGTGCTTCATAGTGTATCGCCGTATCGTATTTGTGCATCATAGGTGGGCATGTATCTTGAAGTTTCTAACGTAATTTTTCTAGCTTGTTGCTAATGCTCCAGTCTGACTTCATTCTTTTTATGACCCTAAATTGTTGATTTGTCATTTTTTTTATTGCAGATTATGCATATAAGGCAATTGATGCACTGCCTGTTTCTGCTCATCCAATGACTCAATTTACTACTGGTGTCATGGCCCTTCAGGTACAGTAATATATTCTTTCTTGAATTTTTAATTTTTAATGTTTCTTTTTTTCTTCTTAATTTTCTTCTGTAATTAAACTGTTTAGATGACCTTATTCACTCTTTGACGTTTGAATTTGTGATAGGCCTTCCTTTTTGTGCAGAAAAAATGACCTTTGTCGATTCATGTTTTGTTTTGTAGACTTATTTGCCAATAAATTGATAATATTTACAGTAAAGGTTTATAATGTAAAATAAATCAGAGGGTGACTGACAATGGATCAAATGTTAGCTCAGAAAAAGCACAAATTGGGAGGATTAAACTGACAACCATGAATCATATTCAACTTAGGAAACTCGTCAATAAACACACCTAACATGTGCCTATCTCTGGTCCAATCTCAACAAACACATGTATTGCCATAATTTTGCCCAAAACATTTGGTTTGTATTGCAAAATACTGCTTTTTCTATTATTGGAGTGTTTTATAGGTGAATCAAATGTCTAATTTCATGGATATAAAATTAATCAAAACTTACAGCTAATTTGAGAATCATCAACATGAGTTGATATTCTTCTAGAAATGCAGTATTTGTATGAGGTAGGTCAGTGAAGCATCTATGAAAGTTGACTCGAGTGCCACTATGTACTCTAACTAGCAGTTGTTTGGTGGTCCTTCTTTATGCCACCTCTTCATATTAAGTATTTTGAATTGAGATTTGCATTTGGAGGAGATTTAGACTGCCTGCTTCATCTAGCCCCCCACTCATATGAGATAAAATGGTCTGGAGGAAGGATTGCTGGTGCAAGATGTTTGTCATGTAAAAGTTTAATTAATTGAAAGATATTATAAAATATTGGATTGTGGCATACTTTTTCTCTTAGTAGTTCATTATCTCATTTTTGGTTGATCTCACGGGTCTAGTTTCTGTGTTCCAGTTGCTTAATATCAGCATTCTGTAGTTATGTTTGTTTATATTATTATATGAAAGGTTTAGTTGGCATCTCGTACTTAGTCTCTAACTTGGACGCTCAACTCAAACTCAATAACAAAAGAGAAATGACTGCTTTTTAGATGCAATAGAAGCAAACTTGGATCGTGTTTTTCTAATTGTAGGACAAGTTTCTAATTTTCACGATGGTTTTTCCTCTCTTTGGTTATTTCCATTTCCTTTGTATATTGTTTCTTTCTTCTCTCCATATCCATCTAAATTTAGATTCTTCCTTTTTTGAAGAAGAAAAAGAAGGCGTAAACAGATTTATTTTACAGTAGGTTGTTGCCAAGGATCATAGTAAACTAAATTGACTGCCTGATATTTATAGTTGTAATATTCTTGTAATAGCCAGGAATTATTTTGCAATCAATTCATTTCATTTTCAGGTTCAGAGTGAGTTTCAGAAGGCATATGAGGGTGGGATACCTAAGGCAAGGTAAGAGTCTAAATGGATTTTGTATCACTTGCACTTTATAAGTTACTGTAGCAGGTTTACTTCTTGGATATAGGTATTGGGAGCCAACTTATGAGGATAGCATGAATTTAATTGCTCGATTGCCAGGAATTGCTGCTTATGTTTATCGACGGTATGTGTGAATGTAAAGTATATCCTCCTCATCAAAATTCCACATTTAACATAGAGTGGGATATTACAGCCAAATGATAATAAAAAGAAGCAATGGGTGATATAGTGGGTTGACACTATCAGAAGTTCTAATATCTTATTACATCTGGATTAATTTCTTGTTCTATTTTAAAGGATATACAAGGACGGAAAAATCATACCATTGGATGATTCTCTGGATTATGGTGCAAACTATGCTCACATGTTAGGATTTGATGATCCCGAAATGCTGGAGTATATGAGGCTGTATATTTCCATCCATAGGTTTGTATTCCATTACTAGATGTCTGATACCATGATCATGATGAGTTCTGTGGTTCCCTTTTAAATACCGCCCCACTTTTAGCTATTTGACCTTTTCATTAACTTTGTTTTGCAGTGACCATGAAGGTGGTAATGTTAGTTCTCACACAGCTCACCTAGTAAGTTACTTCTCTTAATCAACTCTTATTCTATCCTATTGTAACTCTAAATTATGATATATTTTAAAAAATAATATTTAATCTACAATGACTTGTGCTTTGGTAAATGTCTGATTTTATTTTTCTAATGTATTATATTATGTTTTCCCTTCAGGTTGCTAGTCCACTATCAGATCCATACCTTGCATTTGCATCTGCTTTGAATGGTTTAGCTGGGCCACTGCATGGTTTGGCCAATCAGGTTTATCTTGTTATTTGTTTTTTTTTTCCTTTTTATCTATTTTCTGTTTCTCTGATATAAAATTTGTTGTGCTTCATATGTCATTTAGAAATGGTGTTTGGCTATAATGTTTACTCAGACCTGACATTTTGACCATTTTTTTCCCCCTAAAAAAACTATCCTGCGTTACTAGTATATGCTGTTCTGATAGATGCAGTCAGATCCTAGTAAGTTAGGGAAGCTTTTTCTTAGAGAACAGTATGGGCAGAATTGTGTTGCTGAATGAGATTTAAATTATTTAGTTTTTTGTTAATGCTCCCATCTAGCGAGATACAATTAATGCTAATCTCATTTCTTGTTTGTGTATTATTATTTTTAACTTTATTCACTTATATTATGTTGTTGTAGGAGGTTCTGCGATGGATCAGATCAATGGTTGCGGAGTTTGGAACTCCCCACATTAGTAAAGAACAATTGAGTGATTACATTTATAAAACATTGAATAGTGGCCAGGTAACATAGTAACTACTATACTATTAATATACGATGCTGAATGAAGTATTTGAACCCTTTTTTCTGGTCAATTAATTATATGGAAAATATTCTTATGATTTTTGTTTAGTTTATATTTTATGAAGTTAAAAAAAAATTATTAGGGTAGCGCAGAGGATAAGAAATCCAATTACAGAAAAAGAGAGAAAAAGCTATTGAGCAAAGCATTTTCAATGTGTTATGTTCAAATATCTTTTTCCTGAGGAAAAGGATTTGTTGGCTGAATGGAATTATGGTTCTTCAGTTTCCTTTGATTTGTGTGTATTTTCCTTTCACCCTCCCATTAATTTTTCCTTTATGGTACAAGCCTCCCTTAACAGAAGTTTGTGAAAAAAAAAATAAAAAATTCAAATTCAAGGGAGGTTTGTGTAATTAAGTAAAATACAAGGAGGAGGCAAGATTTATACTATATATATATATATATATATATATATATATATATATATATATAAAACAGGTTTTTCAAGTTATGTTGCACTCCAGGATTGTTTTAAAGAGAATATCACTATCTCTTATAGCCTATAGGGAGGGAAACCTTTCTAGGTAACATGGTAATAGGGTTTCGCCATTTCCCTTTTTGAATTTGCAGGTTGTGCCTGGATATGGTCATGGGGTTTTGCGCCAGACAGATCCAAGATACACATGCCAGAGGGAGTTTGCTTTGAAGCATTTGCCTAACGACCCACTTTTCCAGCTGGTAGTCACTTATTTCCTAGTTTAGTATTTTTTGCTTTGTATTGCTTTCTTTGGTCAAAACCAAAAGTTTACTTCTAGTGATCTAATTTCTTCCAAATCTCATGTGAATTTGTGAGCCTTTCAGGTGTCAAAAATAAAAGAGGTTGTGCCTCCCATTCTTACCAAGTTAGGAAAGGTAATGTCATGTTTTTATTTGTCAATAAACATTCCCATGAAAAATAATTTCTCCCAACCTTTTTGTTTTGAGTACAAAATGATTTATGTTTAGTGAATGTACTGCCAAATGCCAATATTGGTTAAAATATAGTTTTGGTCCCTTCAGGTTATGTTCGTTTTTAAGTTGGTCCCTTTTCTTAAAAACTTTTTAAATTAAAGTCATCCTAATTGTAGATGTTTTTAAGTTAGTCAGTTCCAACTGTTAGCAAAAAAAAGTTATAACATTGTTGAGGTTTATACTACATGGTTAACAAAAAATGACTTGCCATCTTAACTACAGAAGGGCATGTCAATTCATGGTAGATTTTCCTTGTAAACCATTTTATTTCAAAAGAAATTAGGATGTGGATAAAGATTCAAAAGAGGAAGAGGTGTATCCTTGGCCTCTGTATACAATTTATGTGCAATGGCACAACTATTGTTTTTCTGATTTTATACCAGGGTAGTCAGCCACTTCGTTTAAATTACTCTTCCCACACAATTACTACATGAATTTGGATCCAGTCCTTCACTTTCTAGTTTGATCCTGTTTGCTTTGCAATTTTTTATTTTTTATTTTTATATAAAAAATTTACGCTTGGTGTTGCTCTTCTCTTCCCTCTCTTGCTATTAATCTAGAGGTGGTTGAATTTGATATTTTCATTGGTGTAGGTTAAAAATCCATGGCCTAATGTTGATGCTCACAGTGGAGTGCTACTGAACTACTATGGTCTAACTGAGGAAAAGTATGGTGTTACTTCTCTCGCCTGTTTTACTATACAGTTATCATTTTGCAATTATTTTAGGAGTAATCTGATGATCTGTTGTCGTTTTGGACAGCTATTATACCGTTCTCTTTGGTGTGGCGAGGAGTATTGGAGTTGGCCCTCAGGTTTGTCATGCCCATTATTATTTCCTTTTTGATTGATTACTTTTTTGTTGCCTTGGGTTGACATGACTCTTTTGGTGGATTCAGTTGATATGGGACCGAGCTCTTGGAATGCCGCTTGAAAGGCCCAAAAGTGTCACGCTGGAGAAACTCGAGAATTTGTGCGCCAAATCTGCATCATCCTGAAATTTAAAGCACAATTTACTTATTGATAATTGCTAGAATACACTCCGTGGTAAATGTTATGTACTGCGGTGTTAAATTGAAAATTTAGTACTATTGAAATTTTTGAAGATTTTGGTATTATGTAAAGGGTGGTTTGTCACCCTCGCAATTGTCTTACCACTTTTTTTTGAACTACATAGTTTAGGTTTGAGGGAACATCAGAATAAAGGCATTATTATTTTGGGGCTATTTCCTTGAATTCTTTCTAAATGGGATTTACCCCTTTGTCTAACGATCAATAAGATGAATTTGCATAAGTCAGCGGTGAAATTATGTGCATTTTCTGGTTGGCCTCGTGCAGTGTGCTGTGTATTACTCCCTCTTGATTCTATTATAAGCAAAAATAATTAATTTCATTCTTATTAAGAAAGTTAGTTAATTTAATTTAATTGTCTTGATTTATGTATAAAAAAATAGTTATAATTATTAAATTATCCTTTAATTGTCTAGGGAATATACAATATTCTTGGAAAAGTAAAGGGAAAATTGGTTTGATTGGTTAATTTTCTTGATTTTTGGAATACTAACATTAAATAGAGTTGAGTTGAGTTGATTGGATTTTGCTTATATTTGAGTTTAAAAATATAGGTATTTTTTTGTTTATATTTGAGTCCAGAGGGAGTATTGCGCTAACTCTTTGTTTATGGTATTTATCCGGTTTAAGTTTAACTATTGAATTGGTCTCTAAATTATTTGAAAATTTTCAAGTAGATCCTTAAACTAATATTTTTTTCTAATTGAGTTCCTGGACTTTTATAAAGTTGTCAATTAGGTCCTTAAACTAATTTTTTTTAATTGAGTCCTTAAACTTATATAAATTTTTTAATTATATTTGTATTATCATAAAATATAGAAATATTATTGAATTTTAAAGCATAGCCTTCTAGACTTCTAGTTGATATTTTACCCAATGCAGCTGAGAACAACGGGAGGAAGCAAACATTGTATTCAACTTTCAACACGGGAGGAAGCAAACATTGTATTCAACTTTCAACTATTGATAAGGAGTTGTGTTATTTGAATATAAAATTTAAATATTATATATGTTTTTTTATCTCTCACTTACTTGTTATTATTTTTGTATATTCGTATCTCGAAAATACATCAAAAAACAAATGAGATATCGTATGGTGTCCCCAATTATGTGTTCAAAAAACGTTTCTCATTGATAAAACAATGAAGCTTTGCTTCTTGCATGTCTGAGACTAGAAAAGGTCAAATGAAGTGGCAACTTTCATGGCTATCAACTGATCTATCTCTGACGAAGTCAGGCCATCTCCATCTTAACACCTCATATTTTTATTTTTTATAACTTAAATACCCCATCTTTTCAATCTAGCAACTTCAAAAAAGTTCCTAAATGGGTTTCACAAGTAGGGATGACAAAATTACCCGCATATTAATAATAAATATTTTTTATTAAATATATAATATATTATGATAATTTTCTATCATTTTAAGATGAAGTGAATTTCTTTATTATTGATACTTTTAGAGGTTAAACCCTCAATAATTTTTTTTTAATAAAAAATACATGTATATTATATAATGTTAATATAATATATTGTTATATTATATTATATAATTTTATTTCCTTTCCTTTTATTTTAGACTCTTAAATAGTTACAGATATCCGTGGATACCTGCTACCCGCATAAATATCCATGGATATTAACGGGGATGGAAGCGGGGAGCAAAGAAAATTACCTGCATCAAAGATATATCTGCATGGATTACCCACAATGGACAGTAAATGAGTATCTACTAAATGGGGATGGAGATCATAATACCCGCCCACAGATGCTTGCATACTAATAATACGTATTTTTTTATATTAAATATATAATATATTATGATAATTTCAATCATTTTAATATGAAATAAACTTTACTTTCTTTATTATCGATACTTTTAGAGGTTAAACCCTTAATAATATTTTTCTTTTTAAAAAAAATACATGTAGTATACTATATAATGTTAATATAATATATTGTTATATTATATTGTATAATTTTATTTCTTTTCCTTTTATTTTAGACTCTTAAATATCCATGGATATCCGTGGATACCCACTATCTGCATAAATATCCATGGATATTGATGGGGATGGATGTTGGGGAAGCAATACCCACACCCACCCTACCCCATTGCTATCCCTACCCACAAGTGATAACATGTACTTACATTTCATAAATAATTTATTTGTTTTTATTCCAAAATATTTTTATATTGGCCGGTCAGATTTGTTTTATTTAAAAAAATAACATTGCCCACACAATTAGATAAGAACCGTACTTCAACAAACATCACTCTTTCATAAGTACCTTTTCTAAAATCTGCTCCAACCGTGGGTGCTTACAAGCATCGGTTCTTAATAGAGAAGATCCCAATTTCCTTGACTGTTAGAGATGACCTAAGCATCAAAGAATCCCGCAAGTTCAAAATTTATAGGTTTCTCATATCACAAACCAAAGTCAGTGGTAATTTTTTTTTATGTATGAACAACAAAGAGAGTGAACTTAACTATTTTTTTTCCAAATTTTCTTAACTAGATACAGATCTTGAAGTTTAAACAATATTTCTTCAAACTGTTTAAATTAAATTAACAGTGAATATCTTTGATGTTCACTATAAACCCATTTAATAGTTGTTCTGGCAATATTAATAATATATTCTTTTTAATATTTTTTAAAATAACTTTTATTATGAGATAAATCTTTTTTTTTTATAAAGTACTATAAGATAAATCTTATATGAGTTTTACTAATTTGCATGAATATACTATGTATTTAATAAATACCACGTTAAAATAAAAGTGTATTTAAAAAATTATTAAGGGGGTGTATTGGATTGGGATTTCAAAAGATTTTAATGGACTTTTTTATGATAAAAAAGTCTTGTGGTATTCAATCAAGACTTTTAAGTAATCTAAATAAGTCTAGTGGTATTTAATCAAGACTATCATAATTTTTAAAAGAGAGAATCTAAATCTAACGGTATTCAATCATGACTTTTTACAGGCAATAAAAAGTCTTGTGGTATTCAAAAACTTCCTAATTTGGATGGATTGTTTTCTAAGGCGGATTTTGTGGGACTTTGTGTGACTTTTTAGTAACAAAAAGTCTCACCTCAACACATGAGATTTCTCAGGATTTTTCATTCTTATTTCTCTTCACCTTATGCCCTCCCTCCCTCCCTCCCTCCCTCTCTCCATCTCTCTCCTTTCTCCCCCACTCTCTCTCTCGTCTCCCCTCCACGACTGCTGTTCAACCCAACATAAGTTACCAAACAACTTTAAAGTACATTTTTTTCATATTATTTGATCAAAAAAATACTTTTTTAATTAAAAATAATTTATTTGTGATGAGTTTGATTGTGTTTATTTAAGCTTTTCATTAAAATTTATATTTTATTAAAAAAAATCATTTTTAAGTTTAAAATCAGAAGCTACAAGATTTTGCAAGTAATGATAATGACCCTCGAAATGAAAATGAATTCTTCAATCTTCGTCATGCGTCCTTGATGAATGTAATCGAGAAGATAATTGAGATTTTTAAATCGGGGTTCACAATTTTTAAGTCAGCACCTCCATTTATATTTAAGACACAATTTTGGAGGGCTAGCATGACTTTAGATATATGGAGAAATGCAACTCAGTAGGATATGAAGCTACGTCGATTTGACTATTAATTAAAAGATTAGAAAAATTTATTTGAGTTTTACTTTTATTATTATTATTATTATTATTATTATTCATTTCTTTGTTGCTTTTTTCATTGGCTCTTCTAACTTTGAATGTTTGCTAAAAATTAATGTTTTCCTTTCAAATCTTATAAATCCATATAATCCATTCAAATCTTATAAAGTCTTATGATATAAATCATTTAAAATCCACATATGAGAATCTTGATTATAACAATCTTTAAAAAAAAGTCTTTTAAAATCTTATAAGTCATTACATTCCTACGTAATCTTTTAAAATCTACCATACTTTTTTTAAGCCAAAACAATCTTTTAAATCACAATCTAATACACTCGGTAAATATAAATTAGTGTGTCGCTATTTCCTTTTACCGTAAAAATTTGCGAGATTGTATCTATATTATTATTGGTTGGGCTATGGTGCACCACCCACATTTTACACCACCCACTATATCATTCATATGGCAAATTTTGGGCCAATCAAATTACCACATAGGTTGGTCAAAATTTTAAACTTTCTAGTTGTATTATACTGTAATCAAACTATATGAATACAGTATACTGTAGTATAATATATGTGCTTTTTGTATTTGTAAATTTAACTCATATTAAAATAATATTTTTTATTAAAAAAATGATTATATTGTAAAATATTATTGAAAACGAATATTATTTTACTTCATATTAAAATATTATTTTACAATATAATCAATTTTTTTAATAAAAAACATTATTTTAATATGAATTAAATTTGCGAATATAAAAAGTACATATACTATACTACAATATACCGTATTCATATAGTTTTGACTACAGTATAACTAGAAAGTTCGAAATTTTGATCAAACCCATGTGACAATTTGATTGGTCCAAAATTTACTACATACGAGTGAGATAATGGATGATACATGATTATAGTTACCTCAACCCTATTATTTACATATTACATATTTGACACAAAGGGATATTTGTTTTGTGGTGTGGAAGAGAAGGAGAGTGGTAATGGCCGCTTTCACAGTCTCAGGTGGCGGAGCACAGGCGCAGCTGATACGAGCCTTTCCTTCAACACCTCAAATCCCACCCATTCCTCCTCTCACTTTCTCTCCCTCATCTTCTCGCTTCAGGTTCCTTCTTTTCTTTTCTTTTTCCTTTTTATATTTTTTCTTACCTTTTAGTTTTGCATTTTTTCAGTAGATTTTTTCTATTCATTTACTCCAATTCTCCATTTTGGTTTCTGGGTTCCAATTTTCCATCAGCAGCTTCTACTGATAAATTTAAAAAAAAAAAAAATGGATACCACTGTTTGTTTTTACAGTGTTCGTAACTTGATTTAAATTTCACAATTTCTGGTCTAAATTATAAACCTGAGTTTATTATTGTTATTATTATTATTATTAGTATTTTGTTAGATTTTCCTCCCACTAGACTTGATTATAAGAAAAAAAAATCTATATTTTGTGGACTCAGATATAAGCAAAACTCAATCAATTCAACTCTATTTAATATTAATATCAGTACGGTAAAAATCAATCCAATCAACCAATCCAACCAATTCTCCTTTTACATCTCCAAGAGCATAGCACACTCCCAAGATAATTGAATTAGTAATTGTAACTCTTTTTTTTTTTACATAAATCAATACAAATAAACTAAATTAACTAACTTCTTTAACAAGTGTGAAATTAGTTAATTTTGGTACAATTGAGTCAGGAGGGATTACAGGGTTAAAAAATTTTGGGGCACACTAAAGAAATTTGAGTAGAGCCTTACCTCCATTATGACTGTATTTGAAAAATTGTGGAAATCAGGAATCTGGTTTTATTTCTGTTTGTCATCACTGATTCACTTAAAGTTTCTTGTTTTTCAGGTGTTGTTAAAATATGTGATCCCTAACTTTAGGGTTTCTTTATCCTAATTTTAGTTTCACAACTCAGGGCATTTGCAGTTAAATAAAATAGAAAATCTATTATCTGTAGCTGGTTACTTGATGAGTAGCAATGTGTGTGACTCTATACATCATTATTGCTGTAATACTTGCATTCTTTTGTAATAACAATTATTTTAGCTTATTTGTAGTGATTCTACAAAAAACTATATCTTCTGGCTTCTATTGTATCCAGGTGCAAAGTCTCCAGAAGGTTGCAACAAATAAATCAAAGGCTGTTCATTGTTTCTGCAACAAACCCCAACTCTAAGGTTGGAAAATCACCCTATGAAGAAGGATCAGATGTAAAAGAAACTAGCAATGCTTCCCAGGGACCTCCTTTCCTCACTATTTTGGCTGGATTCTTAGTCTTTTTCCTTGTTTGTTGGATCATTGGGTCCATTATAATGTGGCTGATAAGTTTGATTGTTAATGCACCCCTTCCAAAATAAATTTGTTTATTGTAATGTTGTGTTTGTACTTTTAAGTCATTGCATTGGTCCTCAACATTTACTCTCATTGTGTACATTTTATGCATTTGGATTTAATGGTATTTCAATAATAACAATGCCAAAGTGAACTTAAAACAGGATGAAGGGGAAGAACAGATAGAAGCAACATGGTACTAACGAAGAGAGAGCTTTCTAAGGGGAGTAATGCTATCAATTACCGCAAAATATACTAATACTTTTAGACACTGCAAATCCACGCCCTCTATGTCACCGTTTGCTCGTTACTTTTCTTTCATACTTTTCCTTCTTATACTTTTTCATGTACGTTTTATTATGACTTTTTTTAATTATTGTAGATATTGTTTATTAGATAGATTTCAATACTAGTTTTTTTATTAATTTAATTCAATTTAAAACTAATTTCTTATTAATTTAATTTTTGTCTTATTTACATTTATAATTTTTTTTAGACGAAGAAACCATCTACAATTGACATATTCTTTAAAAGGAAGAATTTTGAAATTCAAACATTTAATCAGCTGTCAAATCTATTTGTGGAGAATGATCTATTGAGTTCTAAAGATCGTCCTGCAAAATCTGTAAGAGTTGGAATCAAAGAGGGATTTGACATCAACACATTAGAGCGTGATCCAAGATTATGACCACATATATGGGAATATCCAATTGAGAAGCGAGATGAAGTTCGAAGGGCTTATATTAAACCAGGTTCGTATCAATGTATGCTTTCTACATATCCAAAATCTGTAGAAAAACATGCTCGTAGTTTTCAACCATCATGGTTTAAGCTATTTCCGTCTTGGTTGGAATATTCTCCGAGCGTAGATGCTGCATTCTGTCTATCGTGTTTATTATTCCATAACAAAGATGGACCTCGTGCATTAGATGCATTTACTGTTAATGGATATTGATCATGGAAAAGGGTGAAGGGTGGAAAAAAAATTGTTCATTCTTGGTGCATATCAGAAAGATCTCATTTCATCTCACAGAAATGCTGAGAGCATGTGTTGATCTTATGAACCAACCATCACACATAGCAAGAAGGTTTGAGAACTTCACATCGCAAGAAATCACAGAAAATAGACTTTGTGTGAAAACTTCAATTGAAGAAATTAGGTAGCTTGCATTTCAAAGATGTTCTTTCAGAGGTTGCGATGAGTCTAAGACATCAGATAATTGTGGAAAATTTTTGGAACAATTGAGTTTCGCAACTTCTTATAATGATAAAGTGGCAGAATAAAGTGAGGAATGCCATTCATGAAGAGATTGGTGATGCAAAATAATGCATAATAGTTGATGAAGCTCGAGATGAATCTAAAAGAGAGCAAATGTCACTAGTTTTGATGTTTGTTGACAAAGATGGCTATGTGCATCAGCGTTTTGGGCTTATTCATGTTGAAGACACTACTGCGTTAATATTGAATAAAAAGGTATTTGTACTATCCTTTCCAATCATAATCTTGATGTTTAGTCTATCCGAGGACAAGGTTATGACGGTGCAAGTAACATGTGTGGAGAATGGAATGGTTTGAAAGCTTTAATTTCAAATGATTCGTGAATGCCCTTATGCTTATTATGTTCATTGTTTTGCACTTCGTTTGCAATTAACATTAGTTGTTGCGTCTAAGGAAGTTGTTCCCATCCATAAGTTTTTTATCAAGTTGAACTTCATTGTCAATACTGTTGGTGCATCATGTAAACATAATGACCGATTAAAAGCTGCTCATGCTGCAAATATTGTTCATTTACTTCAAAATGACGAGCTTGAAAGTGGGACAAGGCGTAATCAAATCGGTTCTTTACAAACAACGGGCGATACCCATTGGACTTCTCACTTGAAATCCTTTTCTAACTTGATTAATATGTCCAATGCGACATGTGAGGTTTTGTTGAATATTATTAAGGATGGAACTACAACTGCTCAACGAATTGATACATATGCAACTGTTGAAGTGTCAAGTGTGAGTAAGAAGTCCCACATTGGATGGAAATGGACATGTTGAGCAACATATAAGTGAGGGGACCCATACACTCATTGCCTTAAGGTTTTGGGTGAAAGATGTGGTGCCCAAATCACTTGTATGGTTTGGTCTTAGCCCAATGTGGAGATCTCCCCGGTGTTTTAGCCCCCCTCATGACCCAACAGTGGTATCAGAGCCGATGGTTCGACCGACTAAGGTGACCGGCTCCTTGTATCGAAAGTCTTCCTGATAATGTGGAGGTCAGGCGGCGTGTCCCGTTGATGTGTGTGAGCCAACGGCGGTACAAGTACAAGTATGGAAGCTTGAGGGGGAGCATACTAGATGAATGGATGGACTCGCACTTGAGGGGGAGATTGTTGGAGTGTCAAGTGTGAGTAAGAAGTCCCACATTGGATGGAAATGGACATGTTGAGCAACATATAAGTGAGGGGACCCATACACTCATTGCCTTAAGGTTTTGGGTGAAAGATGTGGTGTCCAAATCACTTGTATGGTTTGGTCTTAGCCCAATGTGGAGATCTCCCCGGTGTTTTAGCCCCCCTCATGACCCAACAGCAATTTATGAGATGTTAACTTCTTTTGAATTTGTTTTCATTTTGCATCTCATGAGAAATATTTTGGAGGTTTCTAATGCGCTTTGTCAAGCTTTACAACTCAAATGTCAAGATATTTTAAATGTGATGCATTTGGCTTCATCTACCAAGTTGCGCATTTAGTAGATGAAGCCAAATGCATTACATTTAAAATATCAATTGGAGTTGCAAAGCATGACAAAATGCATTAGAAATCTCCAAGATATTTAACAAATTCAAAAGAAGTTAACATCTCATAAGTTGTATCTGCATCACACTTCTCAATTAGATATTCCCATATTTATGGTCATAATTCTGATCATGCTCTAATGAGTTGATATCAACTCCTTTGATGACTTGCATATCTCAATCATATTCCTCTCCAATTGATTAATTCTACCATCTTCCAACTCATCCAGTAGAACTTGGTTATCAGTGTATTCATCCAACATTCCAACCACAAGAAGTAGGCATAATGGGGTTCCCTCCTGCAATCACATTGAAGCAAATGCAAATGGGAATAGGAATCACATTGAGTGTTTAATATTGAGCACATAAATAACTAAGGTCAACTTCAAGCTAAGCATCAAATTCAGTGTTTAGTTACCTTCTAAAAGTGCATCAATAGAAAGATTTGTTGGGTTCTTAGATATTTTTTAAAGTGTAGACAATAACAACACCATTGATAATCTGCTATGGATTTTCATGCTTGAAGCACCCCACTCTAATCCACTTCGCACTTGGATTGCAAAATCGAGCTCCCAACTCCACCATAACTTGCCATCTTATCTTTTGTGGAGATAGTTTTCTTTCGAAAAAAATGGGTTTTCAATGGGGTTTAGGGTTTTCTCGCCTTCTCTTATGGAAAAAATGACGAGGAACAGGAAGTCACAGGATGGTCAATGTTTGTTTGTGATGTGGGATAAATGTGATTAAAAGTATAAGGTACAAGGTTCAAATCTCATCCCTCACTAACATAACAAACTAACAACTAATATTTGTTTATAAAAAACCAAAATTCACGAGGAATGAATTTTTTTATTATGAGAGGTAGGGTTTCCAATTGGAAAGTTGGAGAAGTATAGGACTGGATGATGTCATTTTGAGGATTTTTTAAATTCTCCCTCACTCCATAGAAAACGACATCGCATCTTAGCTTAAAAAATAAATTTTATTATTGATTTTCTACGATAGAAAATGCCTTCTGTCGTATCAGTGGTGTTTAATTTGCCTTAGAGACTAAAACATCAACACTAACGAACTCAAACAAATGGAAAATGACGGAAAACCTAAGGACATGTTTGTTTTATTTTCAGTATCTTGTTTTCATTTCTTAATTTTAGAAATAATTACAAAAATGTCACATTATTTTCATTTTGTTTCATGTTTTTAAATATTTGTATAAGAAACACTAGAAACATTTTTTTTGTTAGTTTTCAATGTTTCCTATTTGTATCTTTGAAAGCATAAAAACAAAATGACATTTTTATAATTATTTCTAAAATTTAAAAATTAAAAAAAAAGAAACTAAAAAAATGTCAAAATGGGCCGAGCTCGATTAATCCGGTGTAATATTTTTAGCCCAGTCCTGCCCAACCCGAAAATTTGTTACCCCGGCATGGGCTGCCCCATGGTGGGCGGGATCAAACCATTGGCCCAACTAATTTTTTGGTTTTTTATAATGGGATCTTTTCTGTGCGATATGATAATCTCCTATATTACTTTATAACGGACTCCTAATTTTTTTTTTGAGCTCACAAATTTTTGTGATGGACTTCATCGTTGTGACTATAATATTACCTATCAACTAGCTAGTCAGTATGAGCTCATATAATTTGTTAGTCTTAAACATAGTTAAATCAAACATTTTATTTGTGTTGTTAAGAAATGAAAAATTAAACATAATTAGTTGAGTCTTTCATTTTTTTTTTCTTGAAGTGTAGTTGAGTCTTTTGTAACATCACTGGCTACTTTATGGGTTGACGAATGTCCCTACAAACCAACACGGGTCAGAATTACTCCAAGTCAAGCACGTTTAACTGTGGAGTTCTTAAGTGATGGGCTACCGAAAAGAAGATGCATCTTGTTAGTATAGGTAGTACCAATCAATTTATATAAGTCATCCTCAACTGTATAGTCACATACCTACACAGTCTCAGGATCCCTCTCATTCTGGTGTATAATCGGTTCATTCATATGTCCCTCCGCCTAGAAGCCTGCCAGGAGCCGCTCCTTGTCCGTGCCTTCTTGTACCGGCGACCACTCCCCGCCCTCGTCGGCCCCGGGTGTCACATCTTTCATTATATTGTTTAGAATTCAAAAAAAATTAAAAAATTATGGGCCCGTGGACTAGTCCGTTTAGCTCGTAGGCCATAGAAGAGAGAATAGAAATTGAAGAAATGTTAATCTGATTTCTTAACCATATTATGGAAGTTACAAAACCTTTTATAGGTTAAGTGTTACAATTGTAAAATAACAACTCCTAACTAACTGACTCATAACTGATAGTGCTGACTCAACACTTCAGTTATGTTACAAACTGATCTAGTAAGCTAGTCTATAGTATAACTATTGTATACTCTAATATCCCCCATGCAATCTCAAGGTGGTTGAGGAGAATCAACCACATTGAGAGTGGACCTCAGTGCACAGAATCTGGTGGGAGATAGAGGCTTGGTGAAGGAGTCAGCTAGTTGATCAGAAGCTGGGACATACTGAACAGCAAGAGCCCTGGCAAGGACCTCCTCCCTAACAAAATGCAAGTCCAGTTCAACATGTTTTGTTCGTGCATGCAAGACAGGATTGTGAGCTATCATGACAGCACTTAGGTTGTCGTAATAGAGCTGCGGAGTGTGTAAAGGAACCCTGAGTTCAGTGAGCAGGGAGAGAATCCATAGCACTTTAGCAGTGGTATTTGCCATGCTGCGATATTCCGCCTCAGTGATGGAACGTGCAACTAATGGTTGCTTCTTAGAGACCCAAGATACTAAGTTGGGTCCAAGAAAAATGTAGGACCTGGAAGTAGAGCGTCTATCATCCGGATCACTAGCCCAATCAGCATCACAGTAGGCCTTGATAGTGAAAGGCTGAGAAGTGGATGAGGACTGGAGTAGTAGCCCGAAGTGCATAAAGCCTTTTAGATAGCAGAGAATCCTTTTTACAGCCTGCCAATGTGATTGCAGGGGGTGTGCCATGAATTGGCAAACTTTGTTTACACTGTAGGCTATCTCTGGTCTTGTTAAGGTAGCATATTGTAATGCTCCTACTATGGATCTATAGAGACTAGGATCTGCCACTGAATCTGTCCCAAACTTGCTCAGTTTACAATTACTCACCATAGGAGAGGAGATCCCTTTAGCTTCCAACATATCAGCTTTGTTTAGAAGATCTCTAATGTATTTTGACTAAGTTAACAAAATGGACCCTGTGGGTAGATGCTTGACTTCTACCCCGGGAAAATAATCCAAGGTGCCAAGGTCTTTGAGAGCAAAGGTAGCATTGAGTCTTTTGATGAGATCGAAGATAAGAGTGGGTGAGGTACCCGTGAGGATGATATCATCCACATAAACCAATACATAGAGGCACACAGCTCCTTTGAGTAAATAAAGAGAGATGGGTCACAACGGCTAATAACAAAGCCAAACTGCAGTAGTGTGTTTGTGAGTCTCTCATACCAAGCCCTTGGGGCTTATTTGAGGTCATAGAGGGCCTTGTGAAGCTTGCAAACTAGGGATTTGTCTTGGGATTCAAACTCGGGAGGTTGAGTCATATAAACTTCTTCACTTAACAAGCCATTCAAGAAGGCATTGTCGATATCAATTTGTTGTATAACCCACTTAGATGAGAGAGCCATAGTGAGAATGATCCGGATTGTAACCGGTTTAATAACAGGAGAGAAAGTCTCATGAAAATCAAACCCATGGGTTTGATCACTACAAAAAAAGGTCATTTAGCGACCGAAAATAGTGACCGAATTTGTTGGTTGCTGTTTGCGACCGAAATGGCGACCGATTGTAGGATCTAAATCAAACACTGATTAGAGTTGATACTGCGACCGAAATAGAGCGTAGCAGAGTTATCGGTCTCTATTTCGGTCGCAAAATAAAGGAAAGTAAAAGCCAAAAATTGCTGACTTTTTAGCGACCAAAATGGCGACCGAGTTAAATGCAACGGTTAAATTTTATCTATCTTTGCGACCGATATTAAATCGGTTGCTAAACAACGAGCAAAAAAATTAAAATAGAGCGTGTTAGCGACTGGATTTTAAATCGGTCGTTAAATTTATGAATTCAAATTTCAAATTAGCCCATTTAGAGACCAATTTAGCGACCGAATAATTCGGTCGCTAAAAATGAAATCCCTAAAACCAGTGCAGCCCCCTTTCTTCCTCACTCACCCGAATCTCTCCTTCTCTCTCACCGTTTCTCTCCTTCTTCCTCACTCGCGAGCTCCGGCCACCACCTCCTCCAGCTCCTCTCCGGCCACTACCTCCTCCACACGGTAAGCATACGTCTCTCTCTCCCTCTCCTTCTCTCTCTCACTCGCGTCTCTCTATCCCTCTCCTTCTCTCCTTCTCTCTCTCACTCGCGTCTCTCTCTCCCTCTCCTTATCTCCTTGTCTCTCTCACTCACGTCTCTCTCTCCCTCTGTCTCTCTCTCTTTGCAGGTTTGATTCGGTTTGCAGGCTGTGTTTGCAGGTTTTGCAGGTTTTCTGTTATGATGAGTCACTACACTAGTCACCAATTCTGTTTTGCATTTGTTATTAGATTTAGTTGCATATATGAACTTCTTGATTAGGCTTGTTTTCTGTTATGCTCGGGGTGCTATATATATGTAGATATCTGATGAATGAATAATAGAGAAGAAAGATGATGAATGAAATTAGTATTTTTCAGTAATAGCTTAGCTCTTACATTTTCCTAAGCTTAGCTAGTAGATATTACTTCCCATTACATTAGCATGTACAGCCACGAGTAGATATTTGATATGTAATGAAAATGTTTTGTTTATACTTTCATGAGTGGCAAGTGTGCAAGTAGGTTAATGATTTTCAAGTTTATACTTTTATCACAAGAGCCTTTGATGATGTTATTATTTTTTCTTATAGTTTTCTTTGTCGATTGACAACCGCTCTAGTCGTCACCCGTTTTCACTATTTGCTTGGAGTTGAGGTAGGTCAAATACTCTATCTTTTTCTTTGTTGCTAGTGGTGCTTGAAGACTTTGAATTGATTTGTTGATTGTTAGTGAAGAGCTGAGTTCAATAGGATTCTGGTTGTGTGCTGGTAGATTAGAAATGATGCATGTGGTTGCAATTGAATATGTTGTTTGTTAGTGGAGAGCTGAGCTCAATAGGATACTGGTTGTGTGCTGGTAGATTAAAATTGATGCATGTGGTTGTAAACTGTATATGTTGTTTGTTAGTGGAGAGCAGAGCTCAATAGGATGGATGTGTCAATTCTATGCCTTGATTGCCATTAGTGGAGAGCAGAGCTCAATAGGATGTGATATCCTGTCAAAAAGGCGGGATGCTTGTTGTGTGTTACTAATTTAGAAGTTATGCATGTGTTTGACAATTATGTTTTACTTGTTAGTAGAGAGCGGAGCTCAATAGGATGTTTGCTACTATATTTTATCTAAGTTTGTATTGAAATATGCTTCAATATATATTTGTTGAAGTATGCTGCAATCCTTATAAGTCAATGGTTTTATTTTCTGCTAGAGTTAATTATTAAGCTACGAAAGTCTTAGTTTCATATTTGAGATTCAATATTAATGAGCATGCGTACCTTCTCAGGGCACACATGCTCATTCAATATTTTGGATGTGCTTGAAGGATTCTTGAAGTTTGAGGTTTTTCTTTAATTCTGCCTTTAGGCCAAGGTCTTAGATAATGAAGGATTAAGTATAGGGTTAGATAAAATGAAGGGTGGGGCACAATTTGCCAGGCACATGACGTGCCGTCATCATTCAAACATTATTCACATTAGAAAGCAGCTCTGTACACAATATTATGAAAGCAACTCTGGTTTTCTACTCATTTGTTTTACTAGGCAATGAAGCTTTCCAGAAATAGTTGTTGATGACCATCCTTACTAGGTTATCTAGGCATTTCCAGTAGGAAAAGTCCTCTCTATGACTATCCTTCAAAACGACGTAAAAGCATCTGCTTTCCTGAAAACTACTATGTTTGCTAATTTGTAAAGTTGCATGTGAAGTTGCATTTCTTTGTTCTATTTTAACATGCTAGTATGCTACATGGATCTTTCCATCTTTTCTTATTATCACTTGATGAAGTTGAGACATATGACTTGTTTTCCTTATCGTTTTATCAGAAAATGGATCCGACTAAATGTTTTGAGACAGTCATCCATTTAGACTAGGTACAGTATCTCATCAACTTAAGAATAACGATCGGATTCACGTAATGATGGTTAAGGCATAAACTAATCATTACTAAATTCTTCTTGTGTATTTGCGGGATTTGATTTCAATCCCGCAATCATTCTACCGTCGTTGGGGAAGAGGAATACCGCGTGTTATGACTATTGAAGACAAATGCGGAAATGTGTTCAATGGGAATATAGTAATCCATGAGGATCGCCCATATTTTGCAACAGACACAAATGGTATCAGGGAGTTATATTTGTTGTCCACTGGTGTATTGGCAAAGTTTAAGTACCTTGGGGGTTCTCGCTTCTACATGTTCATCCCTTTGGAAGATTGACGAGTTTTGATATTTTGATTAGTACTTATTGACTGTGATGTATTTTTATGTTTTGATCGTTAATTAGTATATTATTAAACTTATTTTTTTATAAACAATTATTAAACTTACGTTAATTAATGTATGTGTTTTCTTGATCATATTGACTGTGGTGTTTTGGATCGTTAGTACATCATATTTACGTTTTCTATTTATTCAACAAAAATATTGGTGTATTTTGTTTATATCAGAAAATAAAAATCAATGGGGTAATAGTTGAAAAACAAAATTTGATCGGTAGGATTAAGTTACAGGAAAATTTTTATAAAAAAATTTCAAAATTTGCGACCGAAACAGCGATCGAATATCAGTCACCAAATTTGGTTATCTGAGCATGCGACCAACTATACGGAGATCGAAATATATAATTTTGTGACCGAAATATCGGTTGCAAATTTGCGATCGAAATACAAATTCGGTCGCTAAACATTTAGCAACCAGGGTTTCTGCTACCCCCTTAATTTAGTCGCTACACAATATAGAAACCGAATTATCATGTTTAGCGACCGAAATCTTCGGTCTCTAAATAGGTTTTTTTTGTAGTGGATGGAAACCTTTGGCAACCAAACGTGCCTTGTATTTGTTGACACTCCCATCCGGATTCTCCTTTACATGAAACACCCACTTGCACCCAATGGCCTTCCTATTTGGAGGAAGGGTAACCAAAGACCAAGTCCCATTTTTGAGAAGAGCAGTGTGTTCTGCTTGCATAGCCTCAAACCATGGAGGACTAGAGAGGGCCTGTTTGACCGAAGCAGGCTCTACATCGGCAAGGTTCAACTGAGGATACAACCGAGCTAGTAGGCAGCCTGTTTTAGACCTTGTCAACATAGAGTGAGCAGGAGGAGGTGGGGAATTAGGTGGTGAGCTATGTGCTGACTCAGTCAGAACAGGGGAAGGGATTAAAGGACTTGGTTGAGAGGTCGAAGGTGACAAGACTGGTTGTGCAGAACCCGAAGAGGAAGAAGAGGAAGTAGAACTAGGATTAGTGAGAGGTGGGGGAGAAGTGGGGGGAGGAAACTGATTTATTGGAGTAGGATTTAAGGGTGGGAGAATAGGAGTGGTAATGATAGAAGAAAAGGTGGACTCATGGGTGTGGGTTGGACTTGTTGAAGATGAGGGAAACGTAAAGGGATAGGGAAACCTAAGCTCATTAAAGAGGACATCTTTTGAGATATACACTCTACTCAAGGGAGACAAACATTTGTGACCCTTGTGTTGGGGAGATATGCCTAGGTACACACACTCTGCTGATCTGAACTGCAGCTTATGTTGGTTATAGGGTCTTAATAAGGGAAAACAAGCACAACCAAAGGTTCTGAGAGAAGAATAGTCAAGAATGGAACCTTGAAGAGCATGATAGGGAGAAGAAAAGGAGGAAAATGCTGTTGTAGGTAGCCTGTTGATGAGATGCACAGCCATAGTGAAACTATGATCCCAATAGGTCAAAGGCATAGAGGCATGGGAAAGCAAAGTTAGTCCCATCTCAACAATCTGCCTATGTTTGCGTTCCACTATCCCATTTTGATGAAACGTGAGTATTGGGTTTTGATAAGTTCATGAAACTGTTTGAAGGCTGCAACTGCAAGAGCCTCTAACTTTCTTTTGAGAAAGTAAATCCATGTAAAACGGGAAAAGGCTATATAATAGGTATAGCCATTGGATGAAGTAAAGGGTGCAGGCCCCCAAAGGTCAGAATGTATTAGTTCAAAGGCATTTGCATGAATAGTGGGGGAGGGTGGGGCATAAAGCCTGTGAGATTTTCCCAGACAACAGGCATTGCAAAAATCATTTGCCATTTTATTAACAAAAGGAACATTACAGAGCTGCAGAACATATTTTACAACACTAGAGTGTGCATGACCTAGTCTATTATGCCATGTAACAAAGGAATTTAAGACTACATTAGTGTGTACAGTTGCTGGTAGCTTAGCATCAGACTTATTACAAGTGGAATTAGAAAGAGAGGACATAAAACTTATTGATGAGGAAGGCTACTTGAGTATATTGATGTGCTTAAAGCAATGTAGTCCATCATTTCCTAGAGAGCCTTCAAGTAGAACTTTATTAGACCCCTGTGATTTAAAAAAACAAGAATGAGGATGAAACTCAAAGTAAACATTGTTGTCATGGGAAAATTTAGACACAAACCAGATTCTTAGTGATAGTAGGAACTAAGAGTAAGCTATTAAGTGAAAGGATAGTGTTTGGGTGATTTGGTGTAGTAATATTGATGTGCTTAAAGCAATGTAGTCCATCATTTCCTAGAGAGCCTTCAAGTAGAACTTTATTAGACCCCTGTGATTTAACAAAACAAGAATGAGGATGAAACTCAAAGTAAACATTGTTGTCATGGGAAAATTTAGACACAAACCAGATTCTTAGTGATAGTAGGAACTAAGAGTAAGCTATTAAGTGAAAGGATAGTGTTTGGGTGATTTGGTGTAGTAATTTTAGAATATCCAATAGAAGTTATGGGAAGACCTTGCCCGTTACCCATTAGCACTTGGTCGTGTCCTCCAAAAGGTGCACTCTGGCTAATATTCTGAGAATTAGCAGTAAGATGGTGGGAAGCACATGAGTCAGGGTACAACATATGTGAAGAAGTGAACTCTGGAGTAGGTGAAGCACTGAACTGAGGTGCTCCATACTGAGAGTGTTGAGAGGCCATGAATGCAGAAGGTTGAGAGTGCTGAGATGGCCAGAAATTAGGTGTTGGTGTAGAGAACTGAGCCACTTGCACTAAAGGTGGTCTTGGAGGAAATGCCAAAGGGGATCGAGTTTGGACATGAACATGTCCTTGCAGTGGATAGTGATTGGCCACTTGAGCAGTTGGAGCAGGACGAGTAGGAACGAAATCATGCTCAAACCGATGCCAATAGTTGTATGCGTCATGGCCATACTTGTGGCACAATTGACAAGTCGACCTATCACCACTGAGATTGTCAGCAGAACGGCCTCCGCGACCACGACCACCACGGCCTCGATTACCACGACCTCGTCCTCTATTGGAACCTTGATAGCCACCACGTTTCGAAGCATACTCTGTGTGGTTGGATTGATTCGAGAAGTCTTCGTAAGAAGATGACTGAGCTAGGTTTAACGTGATAGAGGACGGATGAAGCTCTTGCCGAAACTTCTCAAATTGCACGTCCTGTACCATAAGAAGCGATTCGATATCTTCAACCGTGATCGATTCAACTCTAGCGAAGATCATCATGACAAACTAATTGTACTCTTCTGGCCGTCCTTCGAGAATCATGTCGATGTGATCTTGATCACTCACGGAATCTCCAATCGCATGCAGCAAATCCACCAGCGCACAAATTCGCATCAGAAACTCCTGCATCGAGCGAGTTCCTTTGCGTGTGCTCTTCAGCTTAGATCTGAACTGTCGTACCTTGGCACGAAGGTGCGAGTGAAAGAACTTGTGCACCTTGTCCCAAATCTGCCACGAATTCTTGCAATTGAGGAATCTAGGGAGAACGGAGGGCAAAATCGAGCTCAGCAACCATGTGAACAACATCTGATCATGTACTAGCCAAAGCTGATACGCATCAAAAACAATGTCTTGAGCTCATTCAGCCTCAGAATTGTAGATCGGAGGAATCGTAGGGTTTACAACCCAGCGATGAAGTTTGTGAGCAATAATGACCGCCTCAACTTGCTGTTTCCACAGAAGAAAGTTCTGATCATCGAGTTTCACCGAGAGATGAGGATTGATAGAAGAAGAAGAGGTTCCAGCGCTATTCGCCGACGGTGGATAGGGAAGAAGAGGAGGATTTTCAACGTTTTCCACCATGGAAGAACTTGGTCCCAGAAAAGAAGCCCTATGATACCATAATAGAATTGGAACTAGGATAGAGAAGAGAGAAAATAGAGAGAATAGAAATTGAAGAAATGTTAATCCGATTTCTTAACTATATTCTGGAAGTTACAAAACCTTTTATAGGTTGAGTGTTACAGTTGTAAAATAACAGCTCTTAACTAACTGACTCATTACTAAGTTACAAACTGATCTAGTAAGCTAATCTATAGTATAACTATCGTATACTCTAATACATATATAATTATTTATTTAATTAATATTCATTATTTATTTACATTATTTTTTTGTTAATTTTTTCTTAAAAAATTAAATATTTTAACAAGTTTTAATGTTAAAAAGAAAACATAAATATTATTAATATAAACAAATAACTTTATACACTTTTTTTGTAATTTGTTATGTAAAAGTGATTTTTTTTCATATTACCCAAATGAAATAGATTATCTTAAAATAGTTTTTCAACAAACATATCCAAACAAAAATAGATTATAATTATAATCGATTATCACAATAATCGATTATTTGAAAAGATTATCAACGTAATCTTTTTTTTTTTTCCAGTTTTTCCAAACACACTCTTTGTCCTTCTTTAGGTAGATTATTAACGATGTTGAGAGATAGAAGAATGGGATCTAAGGGATTCTTTTTCATTTTTTTTATTTAAAATAAATATGATTGAAGCTTATAACCTGGTTGAGTGGTTACATTCAGAGGTGATTGCAATGTACGGGGCAGTAATGATCAGTGATTATTTCTGGGAAGATTATCCAAAATATAATGTCCAAGACGACCCGTACGGAAAAGATTAAGCAACTTCCCAGCAACCCTAACATGAGGAGCTTCTTCACATTCAGTTGAAATATGGAAAGCTTCCTGCAATGCACTAAATTGCCTAGCAATAAGTGCATCCATTTCATCTTCATAATCTATGTTGCCATCAAAAGACGAAATTGTTTCATAAAGAGTTCGTCGAACATCCTGCACTATGTTGTCCTGCAAAAAATATAAGTGTTATTTAAAGTGCATTTAAAATTTAAGGCGATTAAAGATACTGTTCATTACACTATTTATTACAACCATTCTTCATCAATCATAAGAACCATGTGCTTTTTACTTATTTTCTTTTTTACAAAATGGTATGGGATTTAAATCATTTAATTAGTAAACAAAAGATCTTTGGCATATTAAAACATTATGTTGAGTATAATTCATCAACTTCATCATAATTTGGAAATCATGAAAGAAAATAGCATATATAACGATACGAACTTTGAGAGAACCATACCGCAAAAGCTAACCAGTGTGGTTGGAGGGTCCAATACCACATAAACCCCATACCGAAATGTCATACTTCCAATGTGGGATTCAAGTCCCATGCCTTATAATTAGATCCTAACATTCTGCGATGTTCCGCAGCTATAGCGCTCATGTGGGCTGGCTATGCACTAGCCCTTTGACCAATCTTGGGCAAACACTACATTGTCGGCGTCATCACCCGCGACACTCATTTGCAGCTAAGAGACATGGAGGAAAGCTCTTATACCAATTGATGTGAACCTTGAGAGAACCACATCACAAAATCTAACCGTGGTTAGAGAGTCTAAGGTCATATAAACCCTACACCGAAATCCCATATTTCCTTCCAATGTTATAATTATAAACCCCACCCCCTTTCAATGTTTGGTGGTAAATGGAAAATCCCAAGGCTAATTCTTTACTAAAGCCCCAAGAGCATACAAGCCAATTTCAAAAGAAATGAAACTATTTTTTGAATTTTTTACTCCTTTATTAGTTTCGAAAGTTTTATAGTTAAATATCTAACTTGAGAGCCATTTGTTCTTGTAAATTCTTTGATTGTCCTTTCATTCTTTTGCTTGCCGTGGTTTCTATCAGAACCCAATGATATTTTCAAGCGCACACTTGAAAAACTTTACATGAAAAATTAAGTTATAAAGGCAACAAATTACAGATACCTGTGTGTGATCCGTAGGGATTTGCTTTCTTTGCTTCATGTGCAACTCAGAGCTAGTCAAACACTCTGTTGTGGTATTAAGGAATAATCCGTCATTATCTTCGGTTGATAATTTTGCCCATTTCTTGTATTGCTCAGTAGAGTTGAGTATAGCTAGAAAGTATTGAGCAATTTCTTTTCTTCCGACCAAACAATCCTCAATTGCACCTGCATAAGGATTAACATGAAGGTTTGAATCAGATAAACAAAAATAAGAGATTATCTAGAAGTTTGAACTACAAAAGCTAACCTAAACTAAAAAAATCACATTGCCCTTCATAAAAGTTTTGTTGTTTGGTTCACTTGTAAGTTGTAACTTGTAAGTAAGGGTGCGCTTGTTTGTGGTGGCGGAAAATATATAATGAAAACTATTCTACACTTGCTTGGTATATCAAAATGTAGGATGATTGAAAGTAGAGTAGAGTGCATTATAAAGAAAATAGTGGCATGACCATATGTGCAAAACTTTAGTGCACCGAGACTGTAGAGCATAATGGTAGAATCTTTAAGAACCATTTTTAACATGTACCACCACAATTAGTTTGGGATAGGATAGCTCATTTGTCCTCGCTATGGTGTTCTGTTCATTTCTTGAAAGAGGCTTTCCATAATGCATATTCAGAATTATTAGAAGGATGTGATGTGATGGTACTGTCTTTCTTGTATTGCGTCTTCTTTGTACCAAATGATCGCTTATCTTTTGCTCTGTACTTTGTAGTCTTCTTTCTTGATAGGAAAACAGTTTATTAGAAAGGAAAGAGCTAGAGTATAGTTATTGGGAGGATAACGGGGCGATTGGTTTGTTTTTTATTTTTATTTTCAAGTGATATGTTTCAACTCATAAATATAAAAATGTCGCCTTATTTTCATCATTTCCTTTACTAAAAGTTGAAAACATATCAACTAGAAAATAAGGTGACATTTTTATAATTATTAGTAAAAAGTAAAAACATATCAACTAGAAATGAAAATGAAAACAAACCAAACACCACCAAAAATACCCTCCAAAACAGCAAAACCGGATATACTAGAGAACATGACAAAAAAAAAAAAGAGAATGCAGCAATGATGCCCAATCTCTATGCATTTCTAACCTAGGAACCACTATTACGATACGGGACACGGATATGACACGACATGAACACGAGGATACGACAAATTTAAAAAATTATAGAACGTGACACGGTTATAATACAAGATATAAAATTAATATAAGGTTAGTGATAATCTGCGGGCTTACCATGTTTTAGCTATTATTTTAGAGTGGATTTTATCAATCAAGTTGAGTTCAATGCTTGATTTAGCCCAATAGACTTCGTTTTTCTATTTTTGTTATTTTAGAGTCAATGTGTGCATTTAATTGATTTAATTAGATTTTAATTGATTTTCTCATGATTTTCTTATTTTGATTTTTAGTAAAGATTGACAAGAATGATAATTGAAAAATAAGTCCAGATATTATGGGAAGCTATAGGCACACTTTTTGGCAATTGGTTTTCAATTGGAAATTGAAGAAAATACTCCAATTTGATAAGTCACGTTGATTAGAAGAAGACTTGGTTAAATCTCAAAGTGATATGCTTGGCAATGAACAAAAATTACATGCGGGACCCATGCTTCATTATTTACAATCAGGAGGTGAGATTTCAAATGTCAATTGAAGATAAGACTTGGATTAGAGAGAAGCAAATCTGCCATGGGCCCATGCACTAGGAGACTTGGATTATAACTGAAATTGAAGGCTTGCAATATATTTAGAAGATCACGGAGTGAAGGAAAAAAAATCGCTACTGTGAGTTTCATCTAATTCAATCTTGATAAGATATGAATTAATTGAGGATTTGAAAATTGGATAGAAGATAAGAGCTTCAGTTAGAGATAAAAAGAAAAGAGGAGTCAGAACGCAGAGGGGTGGTCGCCGTTTTGAAGGAGCATTGTTGCTTTTTGCTATTCTTTTCTTCTTCTTGTTCTTTATTTTATGGCTGAGTAGTCGCTTTGTTTTTAGGATTGGGTAATGCCCTTTGATATTATTATGATGAATATTTGATTTTTCCCTTCGGTAATGTTTGATTCATTGATTTGATTCTTATTGTGCTTTATCCATGTGAATTGATTGATCACCTTTTTGCATGTCTTAGATATTATAAGGATGAACCTAGCAGTGAACCTAGGTATTGAATCCATAGGAATTGAACTCAGGACTTAAATCACGAGAGTTAGAGACAGTCATTCGAGGGTACCATTGAATTATCATAAATCATAATGGGTTCAATTTAAATACAATTACCACGAGAGTAGGAGTTGGTTTAATTGAGCATGGTTCTTGTATCTCGAGAGAGAACATTAACTAAATTAGGATGATTCACCTTCAATTGAGTTAAATATTAATAAAGGGATAGTCAATTAGATTTCATAATTTGTCATTGTGGTAGCCTCAATCCTAGAAATCTCTTTTAAAATTTGAAATCCCAAAAATATTTGATTTTGATTTCTTTTATTGTTTCTTTTATTTTCTTTAAATCCATTCACACTTATTTCTTAGTCTAAAATAGCTGTTTAATTTATGAAGTTGTACTTGGTTTCCCATCCATGAGTTCGATACTCGGTAATTTACTTACCGTTTTAATTATTACTTGCTTCGATCCGGTACACTTGCCGGAGCCTATCAAGTTTTTGGCGCCGTTGCCAGGGATTGACACTATCAATATCATTAGTAACAAAGAATACAACTACTTTAGACATTATTTTTTCTATTTTGTATATATTTGATCTTTTGAGTTTTGTTTGTGTTAGGTGGATGCCACACATGGACCATTGTTTCTATCTAAACAAGGAATCTCAAATTGATTGGATCGTGCTTGATTGTATAGTTGATAAGCATGTGAAGATATACTCCAAGGAGAAATGGAGATCCTATTTGTCATCCTTACAACCACCACCAGACATTAAGCTGGATCCCGAGGTGCTGGAATCACTTTGGGAGATAGATGCTCAACATTTGATCCAGAGCGTAGCAAGGAGGAATTTATTGTCATGATTCAAAGGCATAAAATGCGTAAGAAACGTTCTCAATTGGTAGCGGAGATGCTAAGTAACAACTTTCATAGGTTAGAAGAGCAAGCTGGCAAATTTTCTAAATTGCTAGCAGAAAAGCCGCACGAGACTCAAATTGAAGAGAATGTTGTTGCCAACATGGACTTAAATGAAGATGAAGTGGTGGTGGAAAATGATTCAAGGAGAGGATCACGAAGAAGAGTGCAAGGAGGAAATAACTCTTATTATTCATTTGCAAGGGACAAATGAGACAAATCATGTGGAAAATACTTCTCTCACCAATCCTATTGAGGAGCCTCAAAATCCCGAGTTGGATAAATATGTTGGTTTGCATACATGTGTGGATGTTACAAAGTTGGTGCCTACAATTTGTCTATCACATTACTTAGTAAAAATACCAACTTTGGAGTTCAAGTCATTGCCTGAGAATTGAGAGTTTTCATCAAAAGCGGCAAAGGCTCTGAGGTCACCTCAAAAAGTTATGGTTCTAGTGCTTCATGGAGAAACTAATTACATAAAGGTCATTCTTGGAGTAGGTGACTTACCATTTGACCCGGGAGGAAGTGGGCTCACAATAGCACTTAGAGAAGTAAATAGAATCTCATCACACTTGCTTCTTCCATCTCCACTCCACAAGCCATGGGATCCGGGAGGAAGGTCTTACATCTTGGGCATCTCTTGGTCTTTTTACCACAGGCTATGGGATCCGGGTGGAAGCGTCTTCAATAAGTTTTTCTAAACCCTTCTCTTTTTAATTATTTTGCTTTTCTTTACTTGTGAGTCATATGTGTGTGAGTCTTCTATCGGTGAGCTTGAATAGATTTTATTAAATTTAGCATAAATGGATTACATGATAAATTTTGATTTTTGATGATTCCCCCTAATGATTTGAAAATTGATCCCCATGTGAAAAATTGAAAATTGAACTTTGAGAAATTTTATTGTGATTGTATAATTTATGATAAGTTTGGGTGAAGGGATGCACACATTAGGGATTGTATCTCGGTTAAATAATTTGCTAAAAATGTCCAGGTGAGTAATTTGAGCCTCCAACATTGTTTTTAAATTATGTGAATCACTTTTAAGTTGCACTTTCCCGGATTTGCTTGAATCTCTTCATGGTTTGCATGGTTATATGTTTCCATCAAATGATTTAGGCAATTTTCTTTGAAATAGCTACTTGACCTTAAAAGAATCATCCCTAATGCATGTTCCCTAGTTAGTCACATTGAGCCTAATAAGTTTATTGTTTCTGCACGACCTTATGTTATAAGCCAAAAATCCGGAAAAACCATGTTAACCAAATCTTAGGATTTATGAGAGCATGGAAGCTTAGCAAGACAAGGGTTGTAAGAAACTAAGTTTGGGGTGGCTACAAGGATTTGATGTGTTATTTTAGGATGAGAAAAAGAAAAAAATAAAGGTTGGAGTCAAAGGCAAAAAGAAAAAGAAGAATGTCAACGGAATTAATGACACAACAAATTGTATGGGATTGCACATTTATTTGTAACAATTACTCTCTTAATTAGGATAATTAGCTGTAAATGTATATATGGCAGTTTAGCTATTTTATTGGGCTGAAAATCAACTTGACAGATTGTAATTAAAGTGTATTTATATGAGAAATCTCCATGAGGAGAAGACACAGTTTTGGCCTAACCTTTTCTGAGTTTGACATGGTATCACACTAAGTTTCGATCCAAGAACCTAGTCTGCATTTCTTTCCTTGTTATTTCAGCCTCGTCCAAGTTTCAAGATCCGGATTCACTTCTCTCCAAGTCCTCTTTTTTTTTTTGTTTCTTGGTCATTTCTTTCACAGTCCAGATTACCATCCCTTTCGGTTTCACCTCCTACTTCCCTTGTTCCATGTCTACCGAAAAGTATGATGTCGTCTTGGTTCGCCTTAATGGCAAAAACTACTCAGCTTAGGCATTCCAATTCCAGATTTTTGTCACAGGAAAAGACTTGTGGGGTCATGTTGATGGCAGCACTCCCGTCCCTGACAAAGAAAAAGATAAGGTTGAACACGCCAAATGGACAGTCAAAGATGCTCAGGTCATGGCTTGGATCCTAGGCTCTGTTGACCCCAACATTGTCCTGAATCTTCGGCCTTACAAGACAGTAGCCAAAATGTGGAATTACTTGAAGAAGGTCTACAGTCAAAACAACGAAGCTCGAAGGTTCGAGCTTGAGCACAACATCGCTACCTTTAAACAAGATAGTCTCTCCATCTCCGATTTTTACTCTCAATTCATGAATCTTTGGGCTGAATACACTGATATAGTTTATGCGGACTTGACTTCCGAAGGCCTCAGTTCAGTCCAAACAGTTCATGAAACTACTAAACGAGATCAATTTCTTATGAAATTGAGATCTGATTTTGAAGGTATTCGGTCCAATCTCATGCATAGAAATCCTGTACCATCACTGGATGCATGTTTCAATGATCTGTTACGAGAAGAACAGTGCCTCCTTACACAGTCCATCATTGAAGATCAAAAATCAACTACTGCTCCAGTGGCATATGTGGCCCGATGACATGACTGCTATTCAGTGCTTCTGTTGCAAGCAATTTGGACATTATGCTTCTAACTGTCCAAAAAAATTCTGCAACTACTGCAAAAAGGATGGACATATCATTAAGGAATGGCCCATACGGCCACCAAAGCGAAATGTCACAGCTTTTACAGCCTCAGTTGATTCATCTGTTCCTAATAATTCAGCCAATCCAGCACCTGTTCAACAATATGCTCCTGATCCTACTCCAACTGTGACCCCTGAAATGGTTCAACAAATGATCATTTCAGCATTCTCTGCTTTAGGATTCTCAGGTAAATCCTCTTCCCCTTGGTACTTTGATTCGGGGGCTTCCAACCACATGACCAACAATGCTCAATTTCTTACTACTATCAAAAAATATCTTGGAGACCTCAAGATACATACCGCTGATGGACATCCATTGCCTATCACAGCCACTAGTGATATTTCTCCATCTCTGAACAATGTTTTTGTCTCTCCTGGTCTCACTAGTAATCTCATTTCAGTTGGTCAATTAGTTGAAAACGATTGTCAAGTACAATTCTCACAGTCTGGTTGTCTTGTGCAGGATCAACACTCAGGGAAGATAATCGCGAAGGGACCTAAAGTTGGACCTCTTTTCCCAATCCATTACTCATTGTCTCCAAGTCTTTCCTTGCCTTTAGTTTCTTGTAATTCTGCTATTGTTGCAAGTGTGGCATAAGCGTCTTGGACATTCGAACGCAAATGTACTTCATGACTTGCTAAAATCTACTATTCTTGGAAATAAACACAATCCATCTCTTAATGATGTTCACTTTGATTGTATTCCTTGTAAACTTGGTAAAAGTAAAATTCCGTCTTTTCCAACACATCAGTCTAATGTAACACAACCTTTTGAAATCATCCACAGTGATGTTTGGGGGGTGGCACCGGTTATATCTCATGCTAATTACAAATATTTTGTGACTTTTATTGATGATTATAATCGTTTCACTTGGGTCTATTTTCTGCGATCAAAAGATTAAGTCTTTTCCACTTTCATATTTTTTCATGCTTTTGTTCAGACCCAATTTTCATCAAAAATAAAAATATTTCGCTTTGATGATGGGGGGAATACATGTCACACTCATTTCAGGAATTCTTGCAAACCAATGGCATTATATCTCAAAGGTCATGCCCCTCAACTCCACAACAAAATGGGGTAGCGGAAAGAAAAAATCGTCATTTGCTTGATGTTGTCCGCACCCTTTTGCTGGAGTCTCGTGTGCCATCACGGTTTTGGTGTGAAGCCCTTTCCACTGCAGTTCATCTTATCAACCGATTGCCATCTCCATCAATAGGTAATGAATCCCCTTTCACTCAGTTATATGGTCACCCACCCAATTACTCCACTCTTCGTATCTTTGGTTGTGTGTTATGTCCATCTTCCTCCAAGAGAACGCACCAAGCTCACTGCACAATCTGTTCAATGTGCCTTTCTTGGATATTCTTCTCATCAAAAGGGCTTTCTATGTTATGATCCTAACATCCGTAGGATTCGAGTATCTAGAAATGTCATCTTCCAAGAAAATATATGCTTTTTTGCATCACATCATGACCTTACCTCTCCTCCGATTTCTGTTTTGCCATTGTTTTCTAACTCTCATGCAGGAGATCCATCTTCTAAACCTCTCTTGACCTACAAAAGACGTAGCACTGCCACTCAAAATCAACCAACAGAACCTCAAGGGCCCCCTCAAGATAATTCCTTGGCTGCTGATCCAGTAGAAGAACCAGAACTAGCTCCTCTAAGACGCAGCTCACGCGTTAGTAAGCCCCCAGAAAGGTATATACATTCCATGACAGCATCATTATCCTCTATTCCTATTCCTTCCTCTTACAAACAGGCCATGGAGAATGCATGTTTGCAGAAAGCTATTGAAACTGAACTTCTAGCCTTGGAAGAAAATCAAACATGGGATATAGTCCCGTGTCCCTCATCTGTTAAGCCCTTAAGCAGCAAGTTTGTGTTCTTTATAAAGCTGCATTCGGATGGATCCATAGATCGTTACAAAGCTCGTTTGGTTGTGCTTGGAAATAAGCAACAATATGGACTAGACTATGATGAGACTTTTGCACCAGTCGCCAAGATGACAACCGTGCACACTATTCTTGCTATTGCTGCCTCACAATCTTGGCCACTACATCAAATGGATGTCAAAAACGTATTCCTCCACGATGACCTTCAGGAGGAAGTTTACATCAAGCTTCCTAATGGTATGCCTACACCTTCACCTAATACTGTTTGTAAACTAAAACGCTCTTTATATCGATTGAAACAGACACCAAGAGTATGGTTTGAAAAGTTTCAATCCACACTACTTGGTTTTGAATTCACTCAAAGTCAGTATGATCCCTCTCTTTTCCTACAAAGGACTCCTAAAGGCATCGTGGTGCTTCTTGTTTATGTGGATGACATTGTGGTCACTGGTTCAGATCAAGATGCTGTTTCTAGAATCAAAAATCTGCTGCATTCAACTTTTCAGATGAAAGACTTAGGCCATCTCACTTATTTCTTGGGTTTAGAGGTGCATTATCATCACGAAGGCATTTTTCTATGTCAACAAAAGTATATTAAAGACTTGGTCCAGCTAGCTGGACTCACAACTGCAACCTCTGTTGACACCCCCATGGAAGTTAATGTTAAATATAGAAGAGATGAAGGTGACCTTCTTGATGATCCCACTCACTATCTCAAGCTCGTGGGAAGTCTCATCTATCTAACTATCACTCGTCCAGATATTTCTTTTGCTATACACACCGTGAGTAAGTTCATGCAATCTCCAAGGCATTTGCATCTTTCAGCAATACAACGAATCATTAGATACCTCCTTGGCACCCCAAACCGTGGTCTGTTTTTTCCTGCTGATTCATCCATCCAACTCCAAGCATACAGTGATGCTGATTGGGCTGGATGTCTAGACACAAGAAAATCTACTACCGGCTGGTGTATGTTCCTAGGGAATGCTCCTATTTCATGGAAATGTAAGAAACAAGATTCAGTCTCAAAGTCCTCCACTGAAGCCGAATATCGCGCAATGTCTGCCGCTTGTTCTGAAATAATATGGCTGCGTGGTCTCCTCACAGAACTTGGATTCTCTCAAGCACAACCAACTCCGCTGCATGCTGACAACACCAATGCCATACAGATTGCAGCAAATCCAGTTTATCATGAATGGACTAAACACATCGAGGTTGACTGTCACTCTACTCGAGAAGCCTATGATCGAAGAGGCATCGGTCTACCACACGTCTCAACATCCGTTCAAATAGCTGACATTTTCACTAAAACATTGACACGTCGGCGACACAATTTTCTACTTGGCAAATTGATGCTAGTAGATTTCCGAGCATCAATTTGAGGGGGGATGTCAACGGAATTAATGGCACAGCAAATTGTATGGGATTGCAAATTTATTTGTAACAATTACGCTCTTAATTAGGATAATTAGCTGTAAATGTATATATGGCAGTTTAGCTATTTTATTGGACTGAAAATCAGCTTGACAGATTGTAATTAAAGTGTATTTATATGAGAAATCGCCATGAGGAGAAGACACAGTGTTGGCCTAACCTTTTGAGTTTGACAAAGAAAAGTTCAAAAATATAAAAAAAAGGTATTAAAAGGAAAATGTTGTAACCACCCAAAGTGAAAAAAAAAATTGAAAAAGGAATAAGAGTGAAAAGTCAAGGTAAAAAGTTTCATGCTCTCTTAATTCCTAGGGATGTAAAGACTAGTACCTTTGAATATCCTACCTTTAGCCAGGCCCCATTACAACCTTTAAAAGACCTTTTGATGTTGTAAGCATGTTTTTGTGGGAACTATTTTTGAGTTGAAAATCAAATTCATGGAAAGTGCTATTAAAATGTGAAATCGAGTGAAAGTTGATAACCTAGACACTTGTGTGAATGAGTGAAATACTAAATACCCTTGTGAGGAAGGTAATTGTTTGAAATTGGTGATCTCCCTTTTATGAGTAACTTGGATCCTTTGCTTAGATTGATTATTGCATGAATGATGAAATTCTCTTTGTTTGAAGTAAATGAATGTGGGGATAACATTGATGAAAAGGGGGAACATTGAATAAAAATTGAATTGATAAAATTACATGAAGATTATGTGAAGTTTCATTGAGTCCATTGAGCTTGCCATGTTTTGAGTCTTTTTGAGTTTTAGTTTGCTTGAGGACAAACAAAGTTTAAGCTTGGGTATTTTGATAATCAGCTGGCTTACCATGTTTTAACTATTATTTTAGAGTGGATTTTATCAATCAAGTTGAGTTCAATGCTTGATTTAATCCACATTAGACTTTGTTTTCCTATTTTTGTTATTTTAGAGTCAATGTGTGCATTTAATTGATTTAATTAGATTTTAATTGATTTTCTAATGATTTTCTTATTTTGATTTTTAGGAAAGATTGACAAGAATGATAATTGAAAAATAAGTCCAGATATTATGGGAAGCTATAGGCACACTTTTTGGCAATTGGTTTTCAATTGGAAATTGAAGAAAATACTCCAATTTGATAAGTCACGTTGATTAGAAGAAGACTTGTTGATTAGAAGAAGACTTGGTTAAATCTCAAAGTGATATGCTTGGCAATGAACAAAAATTACATGCGGGACCCATGCTTCATTATTTACAATCAGGAAGTGAGATTTCAAATGCCAATTGAAGATAAGACTTGGATTAGAGAGAAGCAAATCTGCCATGGCCCATGCACTAGGAGACTTGGATTATAACTGAAATTGAAGGCTCGCAATATATTTAGAAGATCACGGCGTGAAGGAAAAAAAATCGCTCCTGTGAGTTTCATCTAATTCAATCTTGATAAGATATGAATTAATTGAGGATTTGAAAATTGGATAGAAGATAAGAGCTTCAGATAGAGATAAAAAGAAAAGAGCAGTCAGAACGCAGAGGGGGTGGGCGCCGTTTTGAAGGAGCATTGTTGCTTTTTGCTATTCTTTTCTTCTTCCTGTTTTTTATTTTATGGCTGAGTAGTTGTTATGTTTCTAGGATTGGGTAATGACCTTTGATATTATTATGATGATGATTTTCCCTTTTGTTAATGATTGATTCGTTGATTTGGTTCTTATTGTGTTTTATCCATATGAATTGATTGATCACCTTTTTGCATATCTTAGATATTCTAGGGATGAATCTAGCGGTGAACCTAGGTATTGGATCCACGAGAGTATGAGTTGGTTTAATTGAGCACGGTTCTTGTATCTCGAGAGGGAACATTAACTAACATTCAATTGAGTTAAATATTAATAAAAGGGAAGTCAATTAGATTTCATAATTTGTCATTGTGGTAGCCTCAATCCTAGAAATCTCTTTCAAAATTTGAAATCCCAAAAATATTTGATTTTGATTTCTTTTATTGTTTCTTTTATTTTCTTGAAATCTATTCACACTTATTTCTTAGTCTAAAATAGTTGTTTAATTTGTGAAGTTGTACTTGGTTTCCCAATCCCCGAGTTCGATACTTGGTAATTTACTTGCCGTTTTAATTATTACTTGCTTCGATCCGGTACACTTGCCGGAGCCCATCAGATAGCACAAAAGCACAAATCTTAAATTAAAAGAGAGGAATAATATTTTGAAAGTTAGCATGTGTCACTGCAAAATGATAAAATGCTAATATTTATCTATTTATTGTAGTATTTCCATCTATAATGGTATAAAATTCAAAAAATAAACGTAAGAAGTTGTAGAAGATGGTTAGGAATGTCCATAAGTGTTACCATGGCCACACAACATGAAATAAATGGCCTACTGTTCCTAACTAGCTTTGTCTTCGTTTTTTTAATCAATAAATATCCTATTTTATGCCGAACTTTCAATAATTTTCATTTAAGCAATGAATCAAAGCAAACCAAAGGAAGAAGAAAACTAATTAAATACCTGTTAAAATCAATTTGGATAAAACATCAATATCAGGAACCTCAGGAGATAAAACAGCTGGAGTGTCTAAAACATAAATGTTGGGATGGCTACCGATCTGAATGGAAAGCAAAGTGTCACAAGTGAGAATAAGCACAAAAGATGAACTAATACATGAATATATGGTAAGGAAAGAATTTTACTAAAACAGGAAAAGTAAAGGAGATCTTAACAAAGATTGGCTAACAGAAAGTAGGCAGTAGGCATGAACCTATTCTAAACATTTAGATGCATCATTATTTTCTTCAAATAGACATTTATCCCATTCAAAAATGTTTTTCCAGGATGTCTGCCGTCATATTAAATGAAATAGAAACAACGTCATAAAGTTCTATCTTTTATTTTAGAGTGAATTACACTCCCCTTCCCGAGAGAAGCTTAAATTGCCCTCTCCTCTATTTTAAATTCAGTCCCCTACCATAAAAATCTGCTGTACTTTAATTTGTTTTTACGTTTTTTTGTTAAAACTCCTCCATGATCGAAGACTCAAAGTCACAGCAGCCACCAGCCAGCAGGGTCGAAATCATAGGTGTTGGCTGTTGGGCACACAATAACACTAGCAGCACAAGTCAAGGACAACTGGACAAGTAAAAAGGTATTTAAGAATCTTTTAAGGAATATATCTAACAAGGACAAAACTGCACTGACAGCATTGTTGTTGTGCCCAGCGACCAAAACCTACAACTTCAACCATACTCGTTGGTTGGCTGTGACTTCCAGTCTTCAATCCTACAAGATTTTAATGAAAACCATAAAATTAAATTAAAGTGAAGCCATTTTCACCTTTCAGGGGAAGAGAGGGCAATCTTTCAAAATAGAGGGGAGGGCATAATAATTTAAGGTTCTCTCAGTGGACGAGAATGTAATTTACTCCTATTTTTAATATAAATTATTAAAAGTATATAGCAGTTTCCTACAAATATTGATAATTTGCAAGTTGGAACACCTAGGAGGTGTTTAGTAACTGGTACTATGCAAACTTAAATTCCCTATTATTTTGTATATATATGCATAAAAGTGCAAGTGTACTCAATGTATTACGATTGAAAACCACCTTATATTCCAAAACATGCAACATAAATGGGTAAAGTTGGCAATCTATGAAAAATCCTGCTATGGGAATGTGAAATGTCCAAATGTTATGGAAGGCATCATCAAAGGCATTCATATTGGTGGTTTCTTTGATGGACACACAGATTAGCAGCTTTATTCTGCTTCTTCTGTCTGTGTGTGTGTGTGTGTGCTGTTCTGTTCAAACGAAGGTGAAATGTTTAACTAATTAAAATAAATGAGATTATATGAGAGAGATAGAGAGAGAAGGCAGTATGAGACTCAGGGTTTTCAAAATCTTTTAAGAGGCTAATTAATAGTCATGAAATCCTTCGCTACAACAGCAAAACTGTAATATTGATGTAGTCCGCATTAAGGGGCATACTTTAGTGGTTCAAATATACTTTTTTCTAGTGAAATTATACAAAGTGCAGTGACGAAAAAAACAAATGGCTAACCTTAAAACTTCGTATGTCTTTAGTCTCCCTGGGCTCTGGACTCACAGTGGCATGCTTCAATTTTCCTTTTTCTATAAAACAAAAATTGCCAAAGAAAAAAACTTATGAGGTAAAACTAAAAAAACTCTGAATATCTGCATCAACTGGTGTTACTCAAAAGTTGAGCATGTCATTCACCCTGCTCCATTGGAATTGTAACAAAATTTTAAATACCTGCTGCACTAATTCTCCCCACTTGATGCAAGGCATTGGCAATTGCCGACTTACCAACATTTGGAATCCCAATTAACATTACTGTCGCAGTATAATTAGCACGATCAGTTCTCTTCAATTCTCTCACCTGGCGTTGTATAAGGCTTAGAAACTATCTACAAGCAAAAGTCCTTATTAGTAAATTAGTTCATGAACAACTCTAAAATCAGTATTAATTAGGAGGGAGGGGGTTTCTATGTAACAGTACAGAAAATATACTGCATTTGTCACACTCCATGGGGAACCTTTTCTTTTCTAGAACGTGGTGAAAATAGTTTTTCATATTTTACTACAAAATTACTTTGCAACTAGGAGATCCAACACCAAATAAGGAACCTCACTAAGTCAGGTCATCCCAGCCACTGCCCATACGTTGAGAATCTTATTTCCACTCATTAAAATAAGTTAACCACCCACAAGTGAAAAAAGCAAAACAAAACAACAATAGAATTATTAAAAAGGAAAGGGGGAGAAAAACAGAAAAGAGAAAGAAAAAAAAGTCAAAAGGAATAGCAACAACATAGTACAATTTTTTTTCAGAATCTCTAACTGATAATTCTTAAGTTTGTACTTTAAATGTTTCATTAGAGTGGAAAAAAAGTCTCACCACTATTGTTGTGTGTTATTGTTACAGACAAAACCATGCAAAGCATCCACAGACAGGTTCCTCATAAATAATATTTCTTTATAGAAAAAAAAAATTTATTAGATGAGAAGAGAGGAATACAAAGAAAGAGTACAAGACATCCTCACAAACAAATAAAAAAGAAATAACAAAAACCTATGAGATTTAGTTAAGCAACAAAGCATGCCAATCTCTCTTCATGTCTAACAAAAATACACCCCCCGATGAGCCCCTGTAACACCAAAGGAAGGCCAAAAGACTAACCCTGTCCCATATGAAATCTAGGGTTGAAAAGAGTCCTTAAAAATTGTAACAATCCTTTCCAGCCATAGACACCATACAACAGCATAGACAGAGCATTGACACAAGATCTTTGCTTCTTTATAAGAACCAAAACCTCTAAACATGGTAGAATTTGATGCAAATCCCTTGGGCGGACCCAAGACTCCCAAAACCCAAACAACTAATTCTAGTTAAGAGTAAATAGAGAAAAGAGAGACGTGATGAAATTCGTTTCTCAATTGAACAGTGGAAGCTGAAATGTAGAGTTAATGTAATAAATACAATACAAAATATTACAATTAGCCTAAGTACCATAATTACATGATTCGGTTATAGCCTATACAATCAATCTAGAAACTATTACGTGGTTTTCAACAATTCTGAAGAAATTTCGCAGCAGAGCAAATGGTTGACTTCATAATTATCCGAATGTGAATTGCTCAAAACTAAAAATTAGAAACTTGGTTGGCATTTACGGTCACATTCCTGGACCATTAACAATTTATAGACTTACAGACAAGGCCAAACACCATGATATTTACAATAGATCATTCTTGAGGGTTTTTGAAGAATGCAAAAAACAGGACTTACAACAGTTTACCTCTCTAATGTTCTCCTTGTTATGAGCATTAACTCCACAAGATATGCAATTACTTTCCTTAAAATATTCTGTCCATGCCTATTCACAAAATGAAACGTGAATAACATTTATTAAATAAAACAACATTAATAAATCAATAAATCTAAAAGGAATACAATTTCATTCCTTGCCACACGTGGTTAATTGGTTGAGTTTGGTTAACTCCATTAATTTGTTAGATTGGTTCAGTATTCATTACCAGTTTGGTTAGGAAGTTAGCCTGTGTGGCACTATAGGTTACTCTAGTTAGTTTAGTTCCCTTGAGAGCTTCTCTATATAGCTCGTGAATAATTGTGCAAACACAACTTTTCTCATTGAGTAAATTTCAGTTTCTTCTCTCATCACTTTCTTTCAATTTTCTCTCTTCTCTACCATGTTTTCCACCAAGTATAGATTGAGAATCACATTCCAGAAGAAAAACACTTATATACTATGAGAGTAACACTCTCATTAGTTTTGCAACCATACAAATGTAATTAGTAATATATTTTTGGTACGTCAATATTTTATTTTTTACCATACACGTCAATGGATTAAATATAGTTTTTATAATAACTTAATACGTTGGGATGTATGATTGTGCAGTGTCACATGTTATATTCTTAGTGGAGTAGTGTAGTACTACTACAGAGTACAGAGTACATAAGACTCTCCATCCTAGAAACTTAAGAGTAATGCTATTGACACTCCAAATTGCCTATCCACACTGTTGACTAACCAATCATAATTTTAGTATTTAATTTCAAAAAATTATTATTTGTTAATGAGGAGTGTGAATAAGCAATTGAGCGTATCAATAGCCTCACCCGAAACTTAAATGCCAAAATAAAACAAAGCAAGAAGAATACCTGCCTTCAAACCCGATTGACCAGCGAGATCCATTTTGTTCAGTACTATAATTTGCCTCAAGGAAGCTGGGTAGTTTCTTAGTAACTCACACTGCGAGGACAACGGAATCTAAAATTCAAGAAAGAGGAAAGGGTTTAAATAAGTACAAGAAACATGAGGCAGAAACTAGAAAGAATACTAATTCAAATGCAAGTTTCAGTAGTAGAAAGTAACAGAAGGAAAATGGTACCCTTGCATCTCTGACTTCGACAACAATATCGACCAACGGTAACCTTTCTGTGATAGCGCGAGAAGCAGCGGCCATAAGAGAGTCGTACCATGGTCCTTGCATTCTTTTCTTCCTTCCGATTTTTTCCTTTACCACTATGCCTATTCGTCTTGCAAAATGTACCACTGCCATACCAAGTGAATGCAGTCCTGCAATTTAGGCAGAGTTAGGGCTGCGTGGTAAGCAAACTCATAGCAAACAGCAATCCAGTATGTTATAATACATGGCATCTAATTAGAGTTTAACAAGGAATGATACACACACACACTAACACTTCTCTATTACAAAGCCACGTCCCAAACTTTCTTCTCTATTTTTTTAAAAAAATTTAACAAATTGTAAAATCCAAAACTAACCAACATGGTTTTAAATTCCAGACTGCAACCACAATTGGGGCCATAAGATTATGGTTTGGCAGTCTCCACAATCGAAATTGTGGCCACATCAACCATATTTTTTCGTAATTGCAGACAATTGCTGAACATGTATACTACAGTCAGACCAATCATTTGAATTGTACATCAACATATTCAACACACGGTAAGGGGAATATAGACTGTAAAAAAGATTTGATTCACAATCCTAACCTTTCAGAGAAGATTAGCTAAACTTAAATTGAACAACTTATGGGCATTAACATTTTTTTTTCTATTTTAAAGCTTGAGGGCATTATTGATGAAATGGGCGATGACTGATGAGTATTTATGCATGGTTTGGAGATGGTGGGAAGAAGTTGGAGATAGTTTTGTTGGGTGTGAAAGCAAAATGTTATGTTGAGAGGTCCCAAATCTCTGATGTACTCAGGTCTGGATGCTACAGGCAAATCCCAAAGAAGGATAATCAAATTCACCTGAGAGGAAAGAAGGACCACAACTTTTTAAGGGAAGCTTTGGTTCTCTTTCTTTCTATGAATGGGGTGAGTTCTTCTCCCTATATCATAAAAAAAAAAAAAAATGCTCTTTGTGATGGGTTCTTGATTGTCTTTGCGATGGGTGGTGCCCCATAGCCTTCACCACAAATCATAGGCTCAACAATGTATTTGTGCTAATATGCTTCACCCAACAATGTTTTTTTTTATATATATATAAAAAAAAAGTCTTTTTAAAGAATAGCATAAATCCTTCACTCAGCAAAGCATAATGCTTGAATAGATTAAATTCAAAAAAATAAATAAATCAAGCAAGTGCATTTTATTAATGTACAGAACATGCATTAGACTTTTACCAACATTCGTACCTTCAGGAAATAGTAAAATCCCGGTTGTTGTTCGACAGAAAATCAGATAGTGTTGGGAATACGCTTTAGCGGGTATATGAAATTATGCGATTAACACAACTCTGCCACCGAAAAGGAGTGATTTTTACCAAAATGGTTCCAAACTAAGAAAAAAGAGAGAGAAGATTATGAGTGAAGAGTGAGTGGCGGGAACACTGGGGTTTCTGAAATTAGGTGGGGAGTGAAGAGTGAAGGGTGAAGGGTGGAAAACGTGGGGTGCTGTTTATGAAAGTGGGAGGGAGGAAGGAAGGAAGAACTGCGAAAGAATGGAACCCGAGACTATGGTTTTTTCTGCTCAACGTTTACAGCCACCGCCACCAGAAAAGCGGAGGAGGAGGGATAGGTTGAACTCCTGGGAAATATAAGCCGTTAAGCCTGCTTTGCCTGCGAGGGAAAATGTGACCCATGAGGATTGTTACATAATATTTTTAGATGTGATAATTATTTGACTAAACCCCCAATTTGGTCCCTGAGAAAAAACACTCGGGTCTGAAATAGTCCCTAACCAAAAAAAACTATCCGTTTAGTTCTTAAGAATGTATTTCCGGACATGATTAGTCCCCACAAAGATTTTACCTTTGATCGCAGGTAAAATGCTGACGTGTCGGTATCCTTCCAAAACGCATGCCGTTTTTTCCTTCTTCTTCCTCCAGCTTCTTCTTCTTCTTCCACTTATGTTTCTGGCATGCAAAACGAGCACAGACAATGCCATCGCCGCCACTTCTTTCTCTTCCACAGCCTTCCCATCCAACATCTTAATCAAAGGCACAATGCAGCCACACTCCCCCATCTCCTTCCTCGCTTTCGCGCCACCGTTCAACCCCAAAGCATAAACAGCCCTTGCCGCCTCAATTCTCACAGCCAACACACCGCAATTGAGTACACCTGTGAGCCTCGCCGCGAACCCATCAGAAACAAGAACCTCAGCTATAGGTCCACTCAAAGTCAAGTTTCTCAACATCTCAACCGCAACTTCGAGACTCTTGTTTGTGATAGCACCAGAGTCCCAAAAATTCTTCAACCATTCAATTCCACCTTCCTTAACAACCAAAACCCTCAAACTCTCTTTTTCGAAATCAAATTACACAAACAACTCGGTGCATTCTCTCGCGCCGGAGGTGTTCCGGAAGAAGCAAGACCTAACGGAACAACAAGCGGGTTCTCCTCAACGAGATTCTCTTGAATCTCGGCGAACGCGTCGAGGTTCCCGAGAACTCCGGCCATGCGGAGGCTTGCGGCCGGGAGTGCCACTGGCAAATCTCCGGCGGCGACGAGATTCCGCCTCGTGATCCAATCGCCCTTGCGTTCTCCTTCGAGAAGCTCGGCGCACTGAAGCGCGATGCAAGCTTTCTCGATTCCGAATCCGCTACCGGAATCGAAACGCGAAGCAAGTGGTTCGAAGCAACAAACCCTCCGCGATAAGAACGTGCTTGCTGCTATCCACGGTGGAAACCCTAGAAATCGCGGCTACGGTGGAGCTTGGCGAGGAGGAGTCGAGGTCGTTTTGGGTCTTGAGCTTGCCGTTTATGGGGTTAGGGGATTGGCAGGGGTTGGACGAGGGAAACGGCGTCGTTGAGGGTGTGGGAGATGGAGTGGAGGAGGTCGAGGAGAGAGGGTGAGCGTTGTTTGGGAACTCGGCGGAGAAATCGGTGAGGTGAGTTTGGAGGTGAGAAGTGGAAGAAGTGGCGGATGCGATGCGAGAGAAGTGGAAGAAGAAGGCGGGAGGAAGAAGAAGGAAAAAACGGCATGCGTTTTGGAAGGATACCGACACGTCAGCATTTTACCTGCAATCAAAGGTAAAATGCTGACCGAAGGACTAATCTGTCCCGGAAATACATTCTTAAGGACTAAACGGATAGTTTTTTTTGGTTAGGGACTATTTCAGACCCGAGTGTTTTTCTCAGGGACCAAATTGGGGGTTTAGTCTAATTATTTTTAATCAAAATAGATAGGTTGGCTTTATATTTTTTTTAATATATATTTTTTATATTATTTTATAAGTTTTTTTCTTTTTAAATTGGTCATACACATTATATTTTTCACGTTAGTCAATTTCGACTTAATGCCCTATTATGTTAGTCTGATGTATGGCTTTTGATCTGATTCTGTAAGGTCGACATTGACAAAAATGATTAACATAAAAATAAAACGTAACATATATAAATGTAAAAAGTAAAAAAAAAAAAACGTATATAATCAATTTACCTATTTTGTCTTATTTTAAAATTGATTCTTAAATAAAAGGTATTATATCATCAAGAAATGACAATGATCAAATTAAAATAACCGTATGAATCTCATGTATAAAGACCAAAAATATAGTGTAACCTTTATTCAGTAAAAACTTAAGCAGAATTACAAATAATTTTTCAACATACCGGTTCTTTCCATGTTTTCCAATTTATTTTGAAGAAAATTTCTTTAATTTCTTGCATTTTATGATAAGTATTTCAATTTAAGATTTCACAAACAGTTAAATTAGTTAAACTAGATGTCTGTCTGTTAGATTCATCCTTAATAAAGTTGAGTACGATAAACGAAAGCTTGGTAGACATGTTCGAATGGAATAGAAGATGAGTTATATTTCATACGGTACATATATTATACACAGGACAAAACAAGTCATGAGGTGAAAAATGAGACATTTTAATTCCATTAAAAAAGATGAAACCAAAGAAAATAGAACAAATCACTGTATAATGTTATTTTCCATTCTATCCGGGTACCAAATACTGTCTTAGTAACCAAGTTTTATTTTTTTTAAGGAAACGAAAAAATCCGGTGCTTAGATTCATTTGAACTTGAGCCAGCATGAAGCAAAAGGTATGCAAATAGAAATTAAAAGTTAAGGCTCAACCAATATCACTAATCTTTAAATAAATCTTATAGAACTTTAAAGCATGCCTCCTATGGTTGGCGAATTATGTTCCTCTTATCAGACCAGGGTACAAATTTTGGTACAATATTTAACTCTACTCTCCATCAAAATTAAACAAATCACATGAGAAATATATAGCCCTTGATTGCATAGACCATCAAAATCAAACCAATGTATCAGCATGGTTTTGAATCATCTCATCCCATGAATGTGAACCCTGTGCAGGAAATGGGTGGCCTCTTGCAAAGTGGGGTGTTGTGTCTATTTGTGTCTTAAAATGACAAATTCATGTATGTTAGGAGCTAATACAAGGGGATTCAAATCCCTATCAGCAGCACCTTGACAAGACTTGCTGGTTCCTATTCCTTCCTTGCCTCTCTTACCAGCAGCAGCAAGTCATGAGCTCAACTTCATAAATCATGGCATTTGTTATCTGCACAAACTTCAGATATATAATACGAATTGTCCTCACTGAAAGAGATAACTTCTGTAAACCAATTCATCTTTTGAGATTATAACATTCAGAAAGCATTTAATGCAAAATCTGTGTCATAATTTTGCATCTTCATTAAGAAAAGTCCTTGGCATTTGTCAGTATGTTCATCCTTTCTACAAGGGCATCATTTGAGATGAAATCACATGCAGCTAAATGTCATAACTCCGAATACACAACCCAGCTGCTTCCAGTTGTTGCCTTCACTCCCCGCTCTTTCATTTTGCTTATCATTTTCTCTGCTTCCTCCCGTCTCCCAACACTAGCATACATTCTTGCCAACAGAACATAATTGGCAGCATTGTCAGGCTCAACCTCTGATAAAGCTCTCGCCACAATCTCTGCCAACTCCAACTCCCCAAAATTCCGACATGCCCCAAGAAGAGCACCCCATGCTTTGGCGGTCACTCTCACTGGCATCTCTCGTATAACCGTATACGCTTCATGTAACCTTCCTGCCCTGCTTAGAACATCCACTAAACATGAATAATGATCACTATTTGGTTCAACACCATAATCTTTGTGCATTCTTGTAAAATAACACAATGCTTCATCATCTAATCCAGCATGGCTACAAGCTTTCAATACTCCAAGAAAAGTGATCCCGTCAGGCTGCACTCCTGCCGATTCCATTTGCCGGAAAATTTCTAATGCGGTCCTCGCCTGACCATGGAGTGCATATGCAGATATCAGGCTGCTCCACGCAACGACATCTTTTTCTCTCATCCTCCAAAATATAGTATGCGAATTCGCAAGACAACCGCATCGCCCATACACCTCTACTAGACCACTACTCAACTGAGGATGTGGATCAATGCCACTCCTTATCGCATAACCATGAATCTCCTTTACCAAATTCAAAGCCGCCACTCCAACAGAAGCAGGAAGCAACGCAAGCAGCGTTATCAACCGTGGCCTCAATCCAAGCTCAAGCATCTTTCGATAGAACGTGATAGCCTTAAACGACCCATCATCCGATCCTGCCAGACCGGCTATGATTGAATTGAAAGTAGCTTCACTGGGCACGACGTCCATGGTACGGAATAGCTGCAAGGCACACGACACTCGATTCGAACGCGCGTAGATCGATATCATCGCATTCCACACGACAACGTTTCTGTTGGGGATTTCGTCAAACAGTTGGCGTGCGTAGGAAACCGAGACACATTTCCCGTATAAATCAACGAGAGCGCTGGCGACAAATGGGTTTGGTAGGAAGGAAGCTTTGGAGGCATGGGCGTGGATGGAAGTGCCGAGTTGAGGGAGGTTGAGGGATGTGCAGGACTTGAGGATGAGGGAGAAGACGTGAGGGTCAAGGGACATGGCTAGGGAGGATTGAATGTGGTGGAAAACGGAAAGGGCTTGGTCGTGTCTAGCGTGGTTGATGTGGGAGGATATGAGTTTGGTGAAAGAGAGCAAGCGTGGATTGATGTTTGTGTAGGAGGACCCCATTATTGTTGGGTGCTTGCATTCCACTGTGTCGTATGTTTATGTTACCTACCACAAATATATATATACACACGCCGTTCTTGTCTGAAATGGTTCAAATTCAAAGGTTTTGTTGTCCTCTTTTTTGTTTTCTATTGTAAGTCAAAATTCTCCATGTTTTGATTCACTGCCATTTCCCTCGTCTTCAGCACCGTACCATCAGGTTCACTCTTGCTACCTTAAGAATCTATCCAGATTCATCCTATTGAACTCTAGGGATAATAGCTTGATGATACTCCCCCTCCCCCTCTTTGAAAAGCATTCTTTTCTTCACCGCTTCTCCATGCAGTGAGAAAGGGAAATACCTCCCTTTTTGTTTGGGACTTGCTTTTAGATAGAGGTTTATTACTCCGTCCAAATATCTCAAGTAGAAAATACTCGCCCGGAGAAGGTCTTGTGGGAGTGTTTTGGAATTAGCTTGACAGAATCAGAATTCTACTCCTACGTATCCAAATGGGAATCAAAGCAAACGTGATTCTAAGTGAGGGGGTTGGACCCCTATTTACAGAGATGTTTTGGTATAACAGTTTGAGTTTGGCTGTTGTGGAGATCTTATTTGTTAGGATCAGATTGTTATTGCGGTTAGATAATGATAAGGATAAGGCTCCGAGTTATACGGAGAGATATTTGGACCAGCGAGATATTCGGCCCAGTCAGTTGTGACTGGATAGCTCGGGGCCGAGATATCTTCATCCGTGGCCTGCTGTGGAATAGGCCCGAGTAGTTATCCTCGGGTGTCAAGTGCATTAATAGGTCTTCGGCTTTAGGGGAGTTCGGGTCACGGCCCACTTACAAGAATGAGCTCGGTCGTATTGACAATCCTCGGTCTTGTATCTTCGGCCAGTACACAAGCCCCCCGAGCTCCGAGCTTAAATAAGCGAAAAAGCTGACAAGTATTAAACCGAGCTTATTCTTCGGCCACGTGGACTTCCGTATTCCCAGCTGTCATTTCAACCAAACATTTCCTCCTGTCAGAGAAGGCAATCATTTCCCTTAATCCTTCTGCGGCACGCTACAGGTGAGTAACCCTAGAGTTCCGCGCCCATTTAATGAGGGAAAATTAAAAGTCGCGCCTTTTTATTTCAAGAATCGTGGACCGTTGATCGTATCTCATCATCAATCGTGGTAGCTATAAATATCTTCTCCCGTTTCACCTCCTTCCCCCTTGCCTATCTTCCTTCGCCCTTCATCTGTGTCTTTCAAGTTTCTGCCACCACTTTCCTGCCCTTCACTCTTCAGGTACGCCCAGTCTTTTCCCCTCTTTCGTGCTTCTAAGTTTATTTTCTGTTTCCAGATATGAGTTCGTCCGAGTCTACTGAGTCGAACACCTCGCCTCTGGTTGAGCGCGAGGTTTCCCCCATTGGGGGCTCTCCTTCCACTTCTTCTGTTCCTTCACAGGAATTAAACATCGGTCAGGTGGGACCGTCCTCCTCCAGGTCGTCTTCCTGAGTCTGATTCTTCTGGGTCCGACTCTTCTAGGTCTGGTTCTCCCTGCCCCTAAGTTTCCAAACCCGCCGCTCGCAAACAACGCCAAAGGGTTCCAAAAGACCCTATTCCCGATATTACCCTTCCTGGGTATACCTGGGTTAAGGGCGAAGTTGGGGCTTATTTTTCTGACTTTCAGACTTTAGATTCAATTGCTCGTCTTCGGTCCCAGATTAATATCTCGGCGTCCGGAGACGAATCCGAGTTTATTTGTTCCCCATAATCGGGTACCGAGTATGTCTTTCTCAGGGCTCATCCTTCTGAGCCCCCTTTCACATATATGTATAAAACACTATTTGCCCAGCTGCGCGTGTCTCTTCCTTTCACTGAGTTTGAGTGTGACGTTTTGAGAACCATGAATGTCGCACCTACTCAGCTTCATCCCAATAGTTGGGCTTTTATGAAAGCCTTTCAAATTCTGTGTAAATACATCGGGATGGAGCCCACTACTCCCAAATTTTTGTACTTTTACCAAACAAGGTTTGGTGAGAAAACGGGATGGATTTCCCTTAATGGGCTGAACCGAAGAGGACTGATTAGTTTATACACATCATCGTATAAAGACTTCAAAGTCGGCTTCTTCCGAGTTCGCCCCTCGGGCTCTCACTCTTCCCACTTCTTTGATGAAAATAGATGCGCCATGTTTCCTTTATACAGGCAATCATCTCCTACCAAATTCGTTGGTTTTGAATACCAATCCCTTCCTGTCGAGGATAGATGGGATATAGACATATTAGAAAAACTTCCTCGGCCTCTCCATTGTGGACGTCTTCTGAAACTCCCCTTCTCATCCACTCCGAAAGCCGACCTTAAAAGTAAGTGTTCGGCCTTTTAGTTTTTAACTCTTTTCTGTATGTGTTCCTGTACTAACAACTTTTCTTTTTGGCAGTCATTATGGGGAAATTCGACTTCTCCAAGCTTTTGAAATCTGATGCGAAAGAGGGTCAGGGTCCCTCCACGACCGAGAAGAAAAAGAAAAGACTTCCTCCGACCACTGCTAAGGCCTCTGCCAAGGGGGCTTCATCATCCGCCCCCCACAAAAGAAAAAGGGTAGAGATAGTAGTCGACGCTGAAGACTCTTCCCCCCCTCGCTCAAGTCCCCAACATCCTACCACTCATGAGACGGGAACTACGGGGCGGGAGGAACAACTTCCTCCCTCTACCGAGGTGAAGTGGTATAACACTTCTCTGAAAGCAGGAACCTCATCTCTCTGGGGCGAAGACTTCAACCCCTTCCCTTCTTTTGACTCGAACTTCCTAAAGCCTGCTGATCTCCGATTAATCAGGCAACAAGGGGCTCAGTCAAGCATGGAGGCCCTCTCGGCCTACTGCATACGAGCTGCTGATCTGGCCCGCTTTTGTAGCCGAGATTTGGTGGAGACCGAGAGGAAATCTTAGCACCTGGAAACTGAACTTGCTTCTATTGAGAAGCTGAAGGGGGATTTTGCCCGGACCTCCGCGGAGCGTGATGAGCTGGCCAAAACTAATAATCTCCTGAGTACTACCATTACCGAGCTGAATGACCAAAACTCCGAGCTTAACTCCGAAGCAAAATTTGCTGAGGAGAATAAAGCTCGGGCTGAAGAGGGTAGAGCTCGCACTGAAGAAGAGCTCAAGAAGGCTCAAGCTGAAATCGAGCAACTTAAAGCTGCCCTGGAGGCCGAGACTAAGGCCAGGATGGAGATTCAGGAAGATCTAAAAGAGGCCACCGATTGCATTCTTGTCGAGCATCGGAAAGGTTTTGCAAAGGCCATTGCTCAAGTTGAAATTCTCGCTCTAGGGGTTGATATCTCGGGTGTCGATGTAACTAAAGAGGTGCTGAATGGGGAACTTGTTCCCATTATTCCCGAAGAGGAAGAGGAGGTGGAAGGGGCGGAAGATTCTCCCGAGGATCACATCGATGCCGAAGAGAGTCACAGGGACGAGTAACCGTATTCTTTGTTTTTTGTTTTCTTCATCCCTTGTAACGGGCTTTTGCCCTTGTAACTTTGGTTGATTTAATGAAAACTCTTCCACCATTTTGATGACTTCCTGTTCCTCTTGTAACTTTTGTTTGCCCGAGACATTCTTCGAAATATTTTTACATTCCGATGTTGTTTGTATTGCGTGTTCAGCTTGTTTAAACAAGACCTCGACTAAGGCCGAGATATTCTGCCATCCGTATCAAAAACGGATAGTTGTTGTCACATGTGAAATGCATGATTCACGTTTTGCATATGTGGTCACACATTACGTGCCTTGGAAACCCCAGTGGGTTCATGCAATTACTGCTCTTTGCTGAGTTTCGAGATTTATTTTTTCAATAAACCCTTTTCCAGCGCATATTTTTTCCTTTCCAACGCCTCTCCCCCCTTATAAATAGGGTTGTTTCACTGCTTCACTTATTCATTCTTCATTCTTTTCCACCAGCCAAATTCGTCCTCCTTCGACCCGAGTAGTTCTATAATAGTGCTAGGGGTTTACGCTCCTCTCTCCCAGTTAACATCCTTTTTCATGCTTTAAAGTTGTCAAAAAGGGTGTAATTGGGAGATGGGATCCAGAATCTCTTTCATGACGTAATCTCTTTAGAAAGGATGTTAGCTGGGAGAATAGCGACTTCCGGGAGTCGAGAAAGGGGTAGTGGCCGTCTACTCCCGAAGCAGGCTGAGCACCTCATCGTCCAGCTTTCTCAAGGGGAAGTGATTACTTCCTCCCTCGAGGGAAGGTCGTGGCGTCCGATTGGGGGGACTACTGGCCAACTGGCCTTGCCCCTGTTCTAATTCGGGGAACTACTGGCCAACCGGGCGGGCCTTATTTTCAATTTCAGCTCTGTATCTAAGTCGTAATACTTTCTAGTACTCGACTCGTACCTTGTTTTTACTTTCGGCATTGTACTCGGTTTCATTAAAAAAATTTAATGGCTCGAACTCGGCCTTTAGATCAAAATTTTGTGGTTCTTACTGCTCGTATTCTATTTCACTTAAATAATTTCAAAGGCTGGAACTCGGCCTTAAACAATTTAATTGGCTCGAACTCGGCCTTCAGGCTCAAACTAGGCCTTAAAAATTTAATGGCTCGTACTCGGCCTTCAGGCTCAAACTTGGCCTTTAACAATTTAATTGGCTCGAACTCGGCCTTCAGGCTCAAACTTGGCCTTAAAAATTTAATGGCTCGTACTCGGCCTTCAGGCTCAAACTTGGCCTTAAAAATTTAATGGCTCATACTCGGCCTTCAGGCTCAAACTTGGCCTTAAACAATTTAATTGGCTTGAACTCGGCCTTCAAGCTCAAATTTGGCCTTAAAAATTTAATGGCTCGTACTCGGCCTTCAGGCTCAAACTTGGCCTTAAAAATTTAATGGCTCGTACTCGGCCTTCAGGCTCAAACTTGGCCTTAAACAATTTAATTAGCTCGAACTCGGCCTTCAGGCTCAAACTTGGCCTTAAAAATTTAATGGCTCGTACTCGGTCTTCAGGCTCAAACTTGGCCTTAAAAATTTAATGGCTCGTACTCGGCCTTCAGGCTCAAACTTGGCCTTAAAAATTTAATGGCTCGTACTCGGCCTTCAGGCTCAAACTTGGCCTTTAACAATTTAATTTTCGCGGAATAAATACATCGGCAAATTAAGAAAATAGAACAATGTCCATAATAAATTCTTTTATTGGATAAAAAGGAAGTCTGCGGTGTGCCTCGTTAAAACCTTCTCGGTCAAAACCCTTTTTGGGACAAAATACCGAGGTAGGAAAAAGAGTACATCACCTGACTATATACATAAACTATAATAAAATTTTAAATGAGAAGCATTCCAAGTTCTCGGGATAGGCTTCCCTGACAATTCTTCTAGCCTATATGCTCCGTTTCCCAAGTTTTCTACCACTCGGAATGGCCCTTCCCAGTTTGCTGCTAGCTTGCCTTCCGTATGATCCCTCCTTGCTTCTCCTTTCATCCTTAGCACCAAGTCTCCGTGCAGGAAACTCCTCGGTTTCAGTTTTGAATTATACCTCCGAGTAGCTCTTTGTTTGCAGGCTTCCTCCCTGATTTTAGCCTCCTCTCTGATTCCTCCACCAAGTCAAGTTCGACCCTTAAGTTGCTTTCATTCTCATTCTGCTTATGTTGCATACGCCGGAAAGACGGCTCACCAACCTCAACTGGGATCATGGCGTCTGTTCCATATATCAGCCTTAAGGGTGTTTCTTGAGTAGTGGATTGAGGCGTGCAGTGGTAGGCCCAGAGGATACTCGGCAACTCTTCCGCCCAAGCTCCTTTGGCTTTTCCCACTCTCTTCTTCAGCTCTCCGAGAATGACCTTGTTGACCGCCTCGGCTTGCCCATTGGTTTGGGGATGTTCTACCGATGTGATGTGGTGTTTAACACCGAGATTGACATAGAATTCTCGCAATGTCTTATCTATAAACTGCCTTCCGTTATTAGTGACGATTGCAAAGGGAATTCCGTGTCTACAGATGAGGTTTTTCCACACAAACTTTTGTACCTTCTCGGCGGTAATTTTCGCCAAAGGCTCTGCTTCAATCCATTTTGTGAAGTAGTCCACTGCTACCAAGAGTAATTTGACTTGACCTTTGGCTACGGGGAATGGTCCAAGTATATCCATCCCCCACATAGCAAAGGGCCAAGGCGAGTTTAATGTGTGAAGTTCTTCGGGTGGGGTACGACTTACATTGGAAAATCTTTGGCACTCATCACATTGTTTCGTCCACTCGATGCAATCTGCTCGGATGGTAGGCCAATAGTACCCTACTCGGACTACCTTGGAGGCCATTGATCTGCCCCCGCAGTGAAAACCACAGATTCCTCTGTGAACCTCTTCCATTACATATTTTGACTGTGCCTTTGTCAGACATTTTAACATCGGTACCGAGAATCCCCGTTTATACAACTCTCCGGAAACGATAGCAAAGTGACTTGCTCTGAGCCTGATCTTCCTGGCCTCGGTGTGATCTGGGGGCAGAGTTTCCGAGGATAAATACTCCCATATGGGTGTCATCCACTCTCAGTCAACCGGCTCGTTGGCCATCACCTCTCCAAACGTGATACTCGGTTCATTGAGAGTTTCTTGAATAATTGTTCTATGTTGGCCCGGTTTCTTCGTACTGGCCAATTTGGACAGTAGATCGGCCCGAGTATTTTCTTCTCTGGGAATGTGTTCAATAGCAAATTTATCAAAGCTGGAAATTAACTGATTGACTTTACATAAATACCTGGTAAGCTGAGGCACTTTCGTTTGGTACCCCCCAGAGATTTGTCCTGTGACTAGCTGTGAATCACTTCGGCATCTAACAGCCTTTGCTCCCATTTCCTTAGCCAGCATTAACCCTGCTATCAAGGCTTCGTATTCGGCTTGGTTGTTTGAGGTTTTGAACCCAAACTTTAATGACTGCTCCAGGATCAGCTCTCCCGGGCCTTCCAAGATATTACCCAGCTCCACTGCCTCTGACATTCGAGGATCCATCCACATACAAATTCCACCATACATCCTCGGTTATCGGCAGCGGATTGAGCTCGGCTACGAAGTCGGAGATACATTGAGATTTCAGAGGACCTCTCGACTCGTATTTCAGGCCGAACTCGGATAACTCCACCGACCAAGCAATCATACGGCCTGCCAACTCGGGCTTTTTGAGAATCTGCTTAATCGGGTGATCGGTTTTGACAATCACCTGGTGACTCTGGAAATACGGACGCAATCGCCGAGCTGAATTTACCAGGACCAAAACCAGCTTTTCTATGACTTGATACCGGGTTTCGGCATCATGAAGGACCCTGCTGATGAAGTACACCGGCATTTGAACTTTCTCTACTTCTTGCACAATGACCGCACTGATGGCGTACTCGGTGGCTGACAGGTATAAGTATAACTCTTTCCCTGGGATAGGTCGAGTTAATATTGGTGGTGAAGACAAAAAGGCCTTGAAATCGGCGAAGGCCTTCTCACATTCCTCGGTCCACGCGAAGGTTTGAGGCCTCTTCAATAATCTAAAGAAAGGTCGAGCTTTCTCTGCAGATCTGGGGAGAAACCAAGATAACGATGCCAGTCGCCCTGCAAGTCGTTGCACTTCTTTAATATTTTGTGGGATTCGCATCTCAATCACAGCTCGGCATTTATCAGGATTGGCCTCGATTCCCCGGTGTGTCAACATAAAACCGAAGAATTTTCTACCATGAACACCGAAAACACACTTTTCCGGATTCAACCTCATATTATACTTTCTCAACTGCTGAAAATTTTCCTCCAAATCTTTCGGGTGGTTGTTGTGGTCATCGGATTTTACGACCATATCATCCACATAAACCTCCATAGTCCTTCCGATCTGTTTTTCGAACACCCTGTCCATGAGCCTTTGGTAGGTAGCTCCAGCATTTTTCAATCCGAATGGCATTACCCGGTAACAATAATTTGAGCCTTCAGTTATGAAAGTTGTTTTCTCCTCATCTGGGGGATACATTCGGATCTGGTTATACCCCGAGTATGCATCCAAGAAGCTCAAAATTTTGTACCCGGAGGCACCATCCACCAACCTATCAATACTCGGTAAAGGATAAGAATCCTTTGGACAAGCTTTATTTAAGTCTCAGGTAATCGGTGCACATGCGCCACTTGCCATTTGCTTTTTTGACCAGAACCACGTTGGCCAGCCAAGTAGTGTGTAACGCCCCCCTCAGGGCATTACTTACGTAACACATGCGGAATTTAAATTAAAAGATAATTTGCTGGTTGCTTTCGGAAAATTTGTTTTCTCTTAAGTCAGAAAATTGGGGCATAAAATTTTCTTCTATAAGGATAACTCTGAAATCCATCATACATACATTTAAAATGTAAAGTCACGTTCGTAACAAAGTTACCATGACATACAACATTTCTCTAAGCTTCCACTTTCGGAAGAAAAGTTCAAACTACAGATGAATGTATATAACACTACATTTACCGACCTCTCTAGATATACAACCCGACTCAAAACTCCTAAGCTGGTCATTCTATCAAATATTCATTGGAGAGACCCCCAATCGGAATACTTTCCCAACCACTAACACTAGGTCTTCAATTGACTTAGAAAAACTCCTCTGCAACATCGGTACTAGAGTACCAAGGTACTACAGCAAAACCCGAAGATACCTGATATAATTGTAAGAGTGAGATACCATCATAAGATATATCCCACAACAACCATATACATGATACATACATCACAGAATCATATAAGCGGTTAAATCATGCATATACACAATATAACAATGTTATATCATAGGGTCTCAAGCCCGCACAAATCAATCTTTGAAAATATGCATGACACTTCAATATCGGGGCTCTAACTTAATCTCATGAGATATCAACACCGTTTTTCACTGGAGAAGAATTAGAGTTGGTCAATCTCTAGCCCACCGGGCAGTTGCCTCCTTACCCTCATGCATTAAGGTCTCAGGACGAGCAACGTCACATGTGCCTCTTCACTCGGTTTACATGGACAGACTCCCAGATACCATCTTTGTATCTGATATATATATCAATAGCACGTCTGCTTGGGGAAATGCACATGAGAAAATATTTTATTTAAAAGGGTTTCTTTGTGTTCATTCTTTTCACTGTCGCAGCTCAAAGCTAACGACTTAATCATAGTTTCCCCATCACTTGAAAACTCAAAAGCATAGGACACATAGTCCGAATGCTCAATCACAATGCCCCAGACCGCGGCTGCAGTCAAGGGTTGTAGTCGTAGAAAACAACCTTCACCTTTAACAATGTTCATCACACGCGGTTAGAATACACAGTCCAACACAACGTGATTAGGACCTAAGTCCATCACAACGAAATCAGAACGAACTGTCCTCAATTTTGAGAATTGGACTCTCAGTCCATAACATCATAACCAGGACTCGTAGTCCCGAATTAACACTGATCCAAGATCACGTGCGCATCACTGAATACTAGAGGCGACGTCTCGCGTACTAGATTTTCTTTCTTAAGTACTTATTTTTCGTTCAGTGAAAAACAAATTCAAAACCGAATCCTCGATGACCTATCCAGGTTATCGGAAAGTTTCTAAAATATTTAGGAAAAACCTTTTCTTTGAAAATCTTTTATAAAGCATCTTTGAAATTCTTTTATCTTTGAAATATTTCCCCCAATAGGATATTGCCAAATAATCTTGAAAGTTTTCACTTGAAGACACATAGTTCGAAAAGGATTTTTCTCTTGTATAACAATAGTTCACCAAAACCATTTCAACATTTAAAACAAGTACTTTAAGTTTAAAGAGCTTTTGGAAAAGAACACCAATCCCTTCATCTTCAAAGCTTATTAAGGTTTTTAATCCTTATAATGGTTGAGCACAGACGCACGTCTGGCTTAGCAAACTTTCAATCAACAACAGTATATATCATCAGTTCAATGCTAATATCACAGTTGAAAGCAGTTCATCACATATATGCATTATATCATTTAGAACAAGTACAGTTCAACATCAGATAATAGCATAACAGTTAAAGTACATTAGATAATCAAGTAGGCTCAATCAACATGTAAATATCCAATTAAACACATACACACATGCATACAGTTATTGAATATCTTTAGGAAATCCCCTCTTACCTTAAGAAGGTAAGAGAATGCAAGAAAATAAACAGTTTCGCGGACGTTCTTCAAGGTTGGTTAGGATGCAAGTCTAGGTTTCAAGACACAAGGTTCAAAGGATTAGAACTCAACCAAGAACTTAGGGCTAGAAGTTTCCAAAACACATGCAACTTAGGGATTTATGATCCTCAAGTGCTAAGAGTTTAAAACATGATTACTTTAAACAAAGTTGAACAAAAATCCCACCAAGCTACACTTGATGGAGATTCGGTCTTGACTAATAAGATAGGCTAGGAACATTTAAACCTTCCAATCTCTTTGGTTTAGCATCCATTAATAGTAAGGAGCTCAAAACCATGATCACTTTGGATAAATGAAAACGAAACACCCTAGGTCCATAACCTTTAAGATTCGGCCATCCTTGGGTTTTCATGATAAAAATCTTTAAATTCTTCCAATCTCTTAGACCTTTTAGCATCCAATAACTTATGGAGCTCAAGTCTATGATCATCTTGAAAGCAACATAGGATTTTAAATAACAAAGCTCATAAGCACATAAAGTAAGAACAACATATGCTTATAAATAATTAAAGTATAATGACATGAGTAAACGAATCATAAATGACATAAACATAAATGACATAAAGTAAATGACATTATGTAAATGACATAAAGTAAATGGCATAAATATAAATGACATAAAAGTAAATGACATAATGTAAATGACATAAAGTAAATGACATAAAGTAAATGGCATAAATATAAATGACATAAAAGTAAATGACATAATGTAAATGACATAAATATAAATGGCATGAAAGTAAATGACATAAAAGTATAGTAAAAATCTTTAAACTTTCCAATCACTTTAGACATAGCATCCTTTAACATAAAGGAGCCTTGGTCCATGATCATTTTGGGAAAACAAATCTTTAAACTTTCCAATCACTTTAGACATAGCATCCTTTAACATAAAGGAGCCTTGGTCCATGATCATTTTGGGAAAACAAATCTTTAAATACAAACTCATATTTGTAAAAGTTGAAACAAGATCCATCTAAACCATATGCATGGTTCGGCCTCATTAGAAAGTAGAGGTTAGGAAACTTTGTTTTATACAACCTTTTAGTATGTTAAAATACAAGTAAATACAAGACCATAGAAATTGGTTTCAACTCAAAAGGAGTTTTCTACCATTTTTGAGAGATTTTTGAAGATAAAAGCTCATATATGACATAAAGAAGAAACTTTAGAAAAAGATGAAGTTTTTAAAGAAAAGAATACATGAGAGGATTAACCTAAGCAAGAGGAACAACTTTGATGAAGAACACTTAGTGAAAAGAAGAAGAAAAACTAGAGCTTTGGAAGCTTGAAGTTAAGAAAAAGATGAAAACTTAAGGGTTTTAATGGAGTAGGAGAAAGGAAAGTGGTGAAGTGAGGTTTAAGAGTGGTATTTATAGAGTAAGAGGGAGGGGGGCACGGTTTTGGAGAGGAAAGAAGAGAAGAAAGAAGATGAGTTGCTTGAAGAGGGGTTAAAGAGTTAATGTGATGTGATGTGATTGGAGAGAGAAAGATGAAAAGTAAGATTTTGGAATGAAGTAAGGATTTACTTTTTCCTTAGGTGTGTCATAAGCATTTAATGAGGCTTCCCATCAAGCTTTTTATCCTCCTTTAGGGTTCCTTTAACTGCTTAAATACGTAACCGGTTGCACATCCGATTGTATTTTCTGAAGGTTTCGTCCAGATAAAATATTATATTTTATTCCCGGACAACAAAATTCGAAAATTTACCAAACCCACACAAAACCTCATTAAAACGCTAACCGTCTCGTTCACGAATTAAAATATTGTCTCTAGCTCAATAAACTTGTACTGGCAGAGAAAACGCAGACCGGTTTTCGTCTAAATTTTCAATCGAAAATTTTACTGTGACTTCACACAGTAAAACAACACAAGAAAATGATTTTATTTTAAATGAAATCATCCTCTGGATTTTATCAAAAATAAATACATTAAAGCATGTATTTACTGATAAAGAAGCATACGAAAAACAGGGTGTTACAACTCTACCCCTCTAAAAAGAATTTCGTCCTCGAAATTATGTAACTAGAAACTTAACAGGATCTCTCACCATCCAGATCATACTATGAGAAGAAAGTTTCTAAAAGAATTTCATCGATCCAAAAGAATACAAAAACATCTAGTGTATGAAGATCCTTTAGTATATTCAAGGAGGTAAAAATGTATGATCGGTACACATTTACAATCATGAATCTTAAAAGTTTCTCCTTTCACTAGAATTTTCTGGTCAACAATTTAAAAGAGTAACAGTTCGATAAGAATTCAAACTGAATCACTTCCACCAAAAGTAAAAGCGATTAGATTAAGTTTCATCAAGAAACTTCTTTTATAAACATACCCATCCCGTGCAACAACAAGGCCATTCATAACTCTAGGAATAGAAAGATTGGATCCAAAGTCTAAACTGACCACAACAATCAAAAGAGAAGGGAACTGGAATAAATTTCTTAAGGAGACTTTTATTCCCAAAAGTCGTAAGAAACATACATTCACTGGAAAGACTAGTAACATAGGAGACCCTAGAGAGTCAAATACTCAAGGGCGTCAAAACACGATTATACTTAGAATCCTATTACAACTTAGAATTATAGACCACTGCCATAAGACCTTCAAATTGTGAAAAAAAATTTCAACACTACTTCTATTGTAAAAGATCGTCAGATTGTGAAACTCCAGCGCCAGTCATGGCGTAGACTATTCCCTTCGTCGTGGGTCTATCAGTTCCTAAGGTGTTGACAGGCTTTTCAATCCTTGGTGCATTACAATCCCTTGAGAAGTGTCCAAATTTTCCACAATTGAAACACTTCACTCCTTTGCGTGGGCAAACATTAGCCATGTGGTCTGGGTCTCCACACTTGTAACATCTCCTAACTTGGTCTCGGTGTTGGTTCTGTTGACCTCCACTTCCCGATTCAGAATTATCAGAACGATGCTATCATTGATTCAGGTCATTCCCTTGTGGCCGGAAGTAAGGTTCCCTCCGATGTTGCTTCCCTTTTTGATTCTGATCTTGATAATGGTATTTGGAACGAGTGGGTCCTGCGCAACAGTTTCTCTATTGCCTCTTTCCTTCCTCATTAGTTCCACTTTTCTACACTTCTCTACTAAGGCTTGGAAATTCCGGATTTCCAATGGCATCACAGATTCTTTGATCTCGAAGCGAAGACCGTCTTCGAACCTTTCGCATTTCCATTCGTCATCGGGGTTGTTCTGGAAAAAGCGAAAATATTTGGCAAGGGACTCAAACCTTGCCGCATATTCCCCTACTGTCATGTCCTGCTGTCTCAGCCTCAGGAATTCCTGCTCCTTCTCTGTCCGAGCACTCTGGGGGAAATATTTGTCCAAAAATTTGTTGCAAAATACTCCCCAAGTGATCGCGTGATGCTCAGCTACCAGCAGTTGTCTGGTGCCTTCCCACCAGTATTCAGCATCTCCAATCAGTTGGAATGTTGCATAAGGCACCTTTGCTCCCTCTGGGGTGTGAACCAGCTCAAAGATCTTCTCTAGCTCTTGAATCCAAAGATCAGCCTTTATTGGATCCACGTCTCCATCAAACTGTGATAGATTCTGACATCGGAAAGCATCCAAATGTCTTCCCTCTGCAGCCTTGTTACGCCTCTCTGTTTGCTCTGTTGGTTTTGGGCAGCAGCATTAGCCGTCTGAAGAGCTATGGCAGTAGCAACGTCAGCCAAAGCTTGGGCAGCGAAGTCCATCCCGCCGTCATAATTCGCATTCATGTTGGCACGACCGCCAATAGGATCACCTCTGTGACCACGTCCACGACCACGTCCACGTCCTCATCCACGTCCACCTTTTGACACTAACCCGTGTGCTGTTTGTGCTAAGTTTCTTGATTCTATTTTGCAGGATGATAGTGTGAGTGAAGCCGATTGTTCCGCCGAAGATCTTGACATCATGGCTACTCCAAATATGCCATCCATTGAGCAGCCACCCTCCTCAGTTTCTTGTACTATATTTACTGATTGTACTAACTCTAACCTTTCTGTGGTGTGTGCTGAGATTTCTGCAGGTTTAACAGATGATGAATCTGGTAATTCAGTGGATGAAAATTGTGCAGAAGTTGAAGCAGCACCTGAGACCCCAGCTACCTGTCTGCCACCTCCCCCTGTGGAACCAAAAGCTCTGGGTTTTGCACCCTTGGATTTTTCACCATGGCCAGTCCAAGAGGTTGAATCCCACTTTTATTGGGAGGACTTTATTGACAAGGTTGAAAAAGAGGTCAACTGTGACCTGAGAGGGAGTGAGAAGTCCGCCGCACTTGGCGGAGATACCATAATTATCATGTGCCCGCTCTCATCCTTATGCTGTAGGCCATGGGAACCGGGAGGATCATACTGTAATTTGGGCATTCCGTGGCCACTGTATCACAGACAGTGGGATCCTGGTGGAACCGCCCCCCCAATGAGTTTTTCTAAACCTTGTTCTTTTTAATTTTCTTTGCCTTGCTTCATTTTTGTTTTGTTTTCAATAAAGCTCCTGAATAATTTGAGAAGCTCAGGAGTTGTGTTGAGTCTTGTGTCGGCAAGCTTTATTGGATTTTAATTGAATTTGTATAAATGGATTGCATGTCATGTGTTGACTGTTTTTCCCCTTGGGTTGAAAAAAATTTTGTTTTTTTGAAAAGTGATCCCCATGGAAAAAATTTTGAAAACTGAACTTTGAGATTTTGTTGTGATTGCATGATTTATGATAAGTTTAGGGTGAAGGGAAGCACACACTAGGGATAGACTCTTTGTCAAACAATTTGCGAAAAATGTCCAGGTGAGGATTTGAGCCTCCAGCATGTTTTAAACTGTGAGAATCACTTTCAAGTTGCACTTTCCCGAATTTGCTTGAATCTCTTTATGGTTTGCATGTTTATGTGTTTGCTTCAAATGATTTAGGCATTTTCTTTGTAAATAACTACTTAGCCTAAAATAACAATCCCTAATGCATGTTCCTTAGTTAGCCCCATTGAGCCTAATTAGCCTATTGTTTCTTGTTGACCTTATGTTATAAGCTAAAATCTGGAAAACCATGTTAACCCGATCTTAGGATTAGGAGAGCATGGAATCTTAGCAAAAGAATGGTTGCAAGAAACTAAGTTTGGGGTGGCTACAAGGTGTAATGTGTTGTTTGGGATTGAGAAAATAAAAAAAATATAATAAAAAGGTTGGAGCCAAAAAGAAAAAAAAAAGAGAAAAGAAAAGCAGAAAAAAAAATAAAAAAAAATTAAAAAAAAGTGCAAAAATGCCAAAAAGGCAGTTTGAATAAAAAGGCTGTGGTCACCCAAAAGCATAAAGAAAAATGAAAAAAAAGGAACTTGAGTGAAATTCAAAGTGTAAAAAGCTCATGCTCTCTTAGTTCCTAGGGCCTTAAGCCTAGTATCCTTGTCTATCCTACCCTTAGTCAGGCCCCATTACAACCATAAAAGACCTTTTGATGTTGCATGCATGTTTTTCGTGGGAACCTTGATTGAGATGAAAATCAAATTTATGGGAAGTGCTTCTTAAAAGTGAAATTGAGTGAAATGTTGATAACCTAGACAAACTGAGCGAATGAGTGAAACACTAAATGCCCTTGTGAGGAAGGCAGTTGTTTGAATTTGGTGATCTCCCTCTTGTGTGTAACTTGGATCCCTTGCTTAGATTAATGATTGTTTGAATGATGAAATTCTCAATTGTTTAGAGTGAATACATGTGGGGATTGCTTTATTTGAAAGGGGGGGAACATTGAAGGAAAAATTATTTTGATGAATTGCATGAAATTTGTGCAAAGTTGATTAAATCTTTTAAGCTTGCCATGTCGTGAGTCTTTTTGATTTTTTGAGTTTTAGTTTGCTTGGGGACAAGCAAAGTTTAAGTTTGGGGTATTTTGATCAGCCGCTGGTTCATCTAGTTTTATGGCTAGTATGACCGTGGTTTTGTGCTAAATATATCTCATTTTCACCCAAATTAGACTTGATTGTCTTTAAGCAGCATTTTGAGTCTCTAGAGTATTTTTAGGCTAATTTAGTTAGTTTTGAGTCAAATAAAGCACTTCCAGCTATTTCCTATTGTTTCAGGTTAGAATAAAGCACTTAGAGCCAAGGGAATGAAGAAAATAATGAAAAAATGCAATTCTGGAGGATTCGCCTTGCGAGAGGATGCTCGCCTCGCGAGCATGAAGACCGGCACGAGCAGCAACAGTCACCTCTCTGGCTCGCCTCGCTAAACCTGTTTCGCCTCGCGAAAGAGCGACTGTTCATAAGATTCGCCTCGCGAAACCTGTTTCGCCTCGCGAGCGACCGCAACCCAGAATCTGTATTTATATCTGTTTTGGGGCAGAACTGGTCATCTTCTCTTCTCTTCTTCTTTTCTTTTCATAGTGCGGCTACAAGTAGGTTTAGGTTTATGTTTGTAATGGAGAACTAGTCTCCTTGATTAATCTACTGCGATTGATTTCCACCATACTTGAGGTTTTGTAATTCCTATTTTAATTGCTTTTCCCTTTTTAATACCATATTATACATTTCTGTTTGTTAATTCAGGAGTGTATAGTGTTGTGTTGATTCATTTCGGTGATGTTATGTTCCTATACTTAATCGCGTTTGTTAATTCGCGTGTGTTCATTCATGTTCGTTAGTTCATGAGGGCTTAACCCCGTTTGTTAATTCGGGAATAGGAACATATATCCGTAGTAGCGATTTCGTTGTTAATTGTTGCTACAACCGAAAGGGGATTAGAATCTGCTTAGGGCTTGGAATTTACATGAACCAATGATAGTGGGAAACCGAGAACAGTAAGTTAATCGTCTTTAGTTTATTTGATAATCTCTTTAACTGCTTTGTTTTTATTGCTCTACTTTTGTTTGTTTTCTTTATTTTATTTCAAATCCAACCCCCCAAAACTGATTTTGTGTTAATAACAACAACCTAAGAGTCCTTGTAAGACGATACTCGAGTTGTCGCTTCCTATACTACATTTTTATAAAACGCTCGCTTTTTGGCGCGTGCGTGACAGCGCGACCAAAAATTGGCGCCGTTGCCGGGGACTCTTGTTTGTTATTAACAGAAAATTAAATTTAAAAAAAAAAACATTTTGCTAAATTTGTCTGGTTATGAATCTTAGTACTGCTATGGATAAATTACTATTTGGTGATATGCCTAATATTGATTATAAGCCACCACTATGCATAAGCTATCCTAATTTTGATGGAATGGATAAGTGATGAGCCTCTGTTTGACTGGTTTTATAACTAGTAAAGACCTTGGCTTTGTGCTTATTTTATATCATTTTCACCCAAATTAGACTTGATTGTCCTTAAGTAGTATTTTGAGTCTGTAAAGTGTTTTTAAGTTAATTTAGTTGATTTAGAGTGAATAAAGTACTTACTTTTATTTTCTATTTTCAGGTTAATAAAAAGGAATAAATCTGGAGCTTTCGCCCCGCGAGAAGTCTACTCGCCCCGCGAACCAGAAGGTGACTGTTCCTGAAATTGCAAAACTTTCTGTCTCGCCCCGCGAAGACTGGACTCGCCTAGCGAATAATGCTACCTTGGAAAAGTCAGAGACGATCACGGTTTGGGCATGCTGGAGGTCACGGGCGTTACAGTTGGGAATTTGAAGAGTTCGCCTCGCGAAGATATGCTCGCCTCGCGAGAAGACCAAGAGTTGCAGACCTTTCATGTTATTCGCCTCGCGAGCAGGGCTTCGCCTCGCGAGGACTTGGATTCCAGAAACGTGTATATAAGTAGTCTTAGGCAGAACTGAAAGGCGGGTGAGAATTAGCCAGTTTTGGCTAGTTTCTGAGCTTGTTAGTCTTTTGTTTTCTTAGTTTATTGTTTTCTTTTGTAATGGAGAACTAGTCTCCTGGATTAATCTACTATAATTGGTTTCTGTTAACACTTGAGGTTCTGTATTCCATGTTTAGTTGCTTTTCTCTTTTCAATGCCATGTTGTATGTTTCTGTTTGTTATTTCAGGAATGTATAGTGTGGTATTGTTTCATTTCGGTGATGTAATGTTCCTATATATAATCGAGTTTGTTATTTCGCGTGTGTTCATTCATGTTCGTTTGTTCATGAGAGCTTAACCCCGTTTGTTATTTCGGGAATAGGAACATACATCCGTAGTAGTGAATTTCGTTTGTTATTTGTTGCTACAACCGGGAGGGGATTAGAATCTGCTTAGGGCTTGGATTTACATGAACCAATGATAGTGGGAAACCAAGAACAGTAGGTTAATCGTCTTTAGTTTATTTGCTATTCTCTTTAACTGCTTTGTTTTCATTGTTTTGTTTTCTTTATTTTATTTCAATCCAAAACCCCCCCAAAACTAACTTTTGATTTTCTGTTAATAATAACAACACTAAAGAGTCCTTCAGAGACGATACTCGAGTTGTCGCTCTATACTACATTATTTTATAATCGCTCGTTCTTTTTGGCGCGTGGCGACAGCGCGGCCAATAAGCTCACTTATTTGAAGCAATTGTTTCAGCAGAAAAGGTTTTGTGGCATGTGCGGCTCTCCTGAGCACCTAGATGAGGCATGCCCCATTCTGACAGAAGCTACTTATTGGCCTCGAGCTTATACATTCCATCCTTACAATCAAGGCAATAAGCTTGAGGATAATGAAGAACCTATGGAATCAAATGCATGTGTTGAAAGTGATGGGGTGGATGAACCGTGTGTTGAAAGTCCAGACAATCCGACCTTTACTAATTCAGTTTCTTGTACTACATGTACTGACTGTACTGACACTAACCCGTGTGCTGTTTGTGCTAAGTTTCTTGATTCTATTTTGCAGGATGATAGTGTGAGTGAAGCTGATTGTTCCGCCGAAGATCTTGACATCATGGCTACTCCAAATATGCCATCCATTGAGCAGCCACCCTCCTCAGTTTCTTGTACTATATTTACTAATTGTACTAACTCTAACCTTTCTGTGGTGTGTGCTGAGATTTCTGCAGGTTTAACAGATGATGAATCTGGTAATTCAGTGGATGAAAATTGTGCAGAAGTTGAAGCAGCACCTGAGACTCCAGCTACCTGTCTGCCACCTCCCCCTGTGGAACCAAAAGCTCTGGATTTTGCACCCTTGGATTTTTCACCATGGCCAGTCCAAGAGGTTGAATCCCACTTTTATTGGGAGGACTTTATTGACAAGGTTGAAAAAGAGGTCAACTGTGACCTGAGAGGGAGTGAGAAGTCCGCCGCACTTGGCGGAGATACCATAATTATCATGTGCCCGCTCTCATCCTTATGCTGTAGGCCATGGGATCCGGGAGGATCATACTGTAATTTGGGCATTCCGTGGCCACTGTATCACAGACAGTGGGATCCTGGTGGAACCGCCCTCCCAATGAGTTTTTCTAAACCTTGCTCTTTTTAATTTTCTTTGCCTTGCTTCATTTTTGTTTTGTTTTCAATAAAGCTCCTGAATAATTTGAGAAGCTCAGGAGTTGTATTGAGTCTTGTGTCGGCAAGCTTTATTGGATTTTAATTGAATTTGCATAAATGGATTGCATGTCATGTGTTGACTGTTTTTCCCCTTAGGTTGAAAAAAATTTTGTTTTTTTGAAAAGTGATCCCCATGGAAAAAAATTTTGAAAACTGAACCTTGAGATTTTGTTGTGATTGCATGATTTATGATAAGTTTGGGGTGAAGGGAAGCACACACTAGGGATAGAATCTCTGTCAAACAATTTGCGAAAAATGTCCAGGTGAGGATTTGAGCCTCCAGCATGTTTTAAACTGTGAGAATCACTTTCAAGTTGCACTTTCCCGAATTTGCTTGAATCTCTTTATGGTTTGCATGTTTATGTGTTTGCTTCAAATGATTTAGGCATTTTCTTTGTAAATAACTACTTAGCCTAAAATAACCATCCCTAATGCATGTTCCTTAGTTAGCCCCATTGAGCCTAATTAGCCTATTGTTTCTTGTTAACCTTATGTTATAAGCTAAAATCTGGAAAACCATGTTAACCCGATCTTAGGATTAGGAGAGCATGGAATCTTAGCAAGAGAATGGTTGCAAGAAACTAAGTTTGGGGTGGCTACAAGGTGTAATGTGTTGTTTGGGATTGAAAAAATAAAAAAAAATAATAAAAAGGTTGGAGCCAAAAAGAAAAAAAAAAGAAAAAAAAGGCAGAAAAAAAAGAAAAAAAGAAAAAAAATTTAAAAAAAGGTGCAAAAAGCCAAAAAGGCAGTTTGAATAAAAAGGCTGTGGTCAGCCAAAAGCATAAAGAAAAATGAAAAAAATGGAACTTGAGTGAAATTCAAAGTGTAAAAAGCTCATGCTCTCTTAGTTCCTAGGGTCTTAAGCCTAGTACCCTTGTCTATCCTACCCTTAGTCAGGCCCCATTACAACCATAAAAGACCTTTTGATGTTGCATGCATGTTTTTCGTGGGAACCTTGATTGAGATGAAAATCAAATTTATGGGAAGTGCTTCTTAAAAGTGAAATTGAGTGAAATGTTGATAACCTAGACAAACTGAGCGAATGAGTGAAACACTAAATGCCCTTGTGAGGAAGGCAGTTGTTTGAATTTGGTGATCTCCCTCTTGTATGTAACTTAGATCCCTTGCTTAGATTAATGATTGTTTGAATGATGAAATTCTCAATTATTTAGAGTGAATGCATGTGGGGATTGCTTTATTTGAAAGGGGGGGGAACATTGAAGGAAAAATTATTTTGATGAATTGCATGAAATTTCTGCAAAGTTGATTAAATCTTTTAAGCTTGCCATGTCGTGAGTCTTTTTGATTTTTTGAGTTTTAGTTTGCTTGGGGACAAGCAAAGTTTAAGTTTGGGGTATTTTGATCAGCCGCTGGTTCATCTAGTTTTATGGCTAGTATGACTGTGGTTTTGTGCTAAATATATCTCATTTTCACCCAAATTAGACTTGATTGTCTTTAAGCAGCATTTTGAGTCTCTAGAGTATTTTTAGGCTAATTTAGTTAGGTTTGAGTCAAATAAAGCACTTACAGCTATTTCCTATTGTTTCAGGTTAGAATAAAGCACTTAGAGCCAAGGGAATGAAGAAAATAATGAAAAAATGCAATTCTGGAGGATTCGCCTCGTGAGAGGATGCTCGCCTCGCGAGCCTGAAGACCAGCATGAGCAGCAACAATCACCTCTCTGGCTCGCCTTGCTAAACCTGTTTCGCCTCGCGAAAGAGCGACTGTTCATAAGATTCGCCTCGCGAAACCTGTTTCGCCTCGCGAGCGACCGCAACCCAGAATCTGTATTTATATCTGTTTTGGGGCAGAACTGATCATCTTCTCTTCTCTTCTTCTTTTCTTTTCATAGTGCGGCTACAAGTAGGTTTAGGTTTATGTTTGTAATGGAGAACTAGTCTCCTTGATTAATCTACTGCGATTGATTTCCACCATACTTGAGGTTTTGTAATTCCTATTTTAATTGCTTTTCCCTTTTTAATACCATATTATACATTTCTGTTTGTTAATTCAAGAGTGTATAGTGTTGTGTTGATTCATTTCGGTGATGTTATGTTCCTATACTTAATCGCGTTTGTTAATTCGCGTGTGTTCATTCATGTTCGTTAGTTTATGAGGGCTTAACCCCGTTTGTTAATTCGGGAATAGGAACATATATCCGTAGTAGCGATTTCGTTGTTAATTGTCGCTACAACCGAAAGGGGATTAGAATCTGCTTAGGGCTTGGAATTTACATGAACCAATGATAGTGGGAAACCGAGAACAGTAGGTTAATCGCTTCTTGGCTATTTGATATTTACTTTGTTTTTATTGCTCTGTTTTTGTTTTGTTTCTTTATTTGTATTTCAATCCAAAACCCCCATTTCTGACTTTTTCTGTTAACAACAACCAAAGAGTCCTTGTGAGACGATACTCGAGTTGTCGCTTCCCTATCTACATTATTTTGTAAATCGCTCGCTTTTTGGCGCGTGCACGACAGCGCGACAAAAAATTGGCGCCGTTGTCGGGGAACGAACACGGGTCACCCGTGTGACAGGCGGGAATACTCACCACTATAGGATCACCAAGTAGGAGATACTCGTCCGGAGAAGGTCTTGTGGGAGTGTTTTGGAATTAGCTTGACAGAATCGGAATTCTGCTCCTACGTATCCAAATGGGAATCAAAGCAAACGTAGTTCTAAGTGAGGGGGTTGGACCCCTATTTATAGAGATGTTTTGGTATAACAGTTTGAGTTGGACTGTTATGGAGATCCTATTTGTTAGGATCGGATTGTTATTGCTGTTAGATAATGATAAGGATAAGGCTCCGAGTTATACGGAGAGATATTTGGACCAGCGAGATATTCGGCCCGATCGATTGTATTGGATAGCTCGGGACCGAGATATCTTCATCCGTGGCCTGCTGTGGAATAGGCCCGAGTAGTTATCCTCGGGTGTCAAGTGCATTAATAGGTCTTCGGCTTTAGGGGAGTTCGGGTCACGGCCCACTTACAAGAATGAGCTCGGTCGTATTGACAATCCTCGGCCTTATATCTTCGGCCAGTACATTTATGATTATAAATATCTACAATGATATAATCAAATAATCATAGTCTAGGGGAGCATAACATAGGAACGCAGGGGTTCGTCTAATCGAACATGAATTTCGACTAGAACATTATTTTCTCATCCTAAATTTTGTGTACCAAAAAAAAAACCCTAAATTTTGTGTACAAAAAAAATAAATAACCAGAGCGCCTTTTTGATCTGGGTAGTGCAATTTTTTTTTGTAAATCATCAAAATGGTGTGAGTTGAAAAGATTTTGCCTGATTGGGGTAAGTTGTATAGGGTATATACGAATATGTTGTGTACGACTTTACTTTCTGACTTTTATTATAAAATAATAGAAGTCGTACTTGCTATACAACTCTTTCAAAACTTTAAAAAAAAAAAAAGTCGTACATACCAAGTACACAGGCGAGAGCAGAAAAATTTCGATGACGGGGCCAAAATCTAATTTACATAATATGAAATAGTAATAAAAAATGAGTTTAGTTATTATACAGTGTCAGTGTAATTTTTTTTTACGCAAACATCCAGTGATATCTTGACAAATCAACATAATTGTTATTTCTCTCATATAGCTATTAAAACTACACATGTCAAAATGTTAGTGGATGTCAGCGTAAAACTTTTTACACTGATAGTGTATACTACTTTAATCCATAAAAAAATAACCAATATATAAAAAAAAATTATATGATACAAATTTGATAATAACTTAATATAATATAAACTACTCAAATAGATTTATATCTAAAACATTCATCTCTTCAATTGTACACACGACATTTAAAGTAAAAAATCATCTATTATCATATGTGGTCTATTTTTATTAATTTCTTTTTTAATGTAAACAATTGTATTTATCTTATAATTCTAAAATAGTGTAATATAAGTGTTTGAAATTGTACTTATTTTAATTAAATTTGAGTCGATCATTTTTTATAAGAGTTAATTGTTATATATATACTAATGTAAAAGGTGGAGATGCATTTTTACTGTGCATACATGTGTCAGCGGCATGATTTTTTTTACTTTTTTTAAAAAAAAGTTTTTAAAAATATTATTTTTTGTTTACTTTTTTTTAAAAGAAATTTAATTTCTTTTTTACTTTTTAAAATTTTTTACGTTTGTTTTTATTTATTTTTTACATTTTTTTTATACTTTTTTTTGTTTTTTATACTTTTTTTTTAAAAAAAATTAATATTTTTTTTACGTTTTCCTTAATTTTTAATAATTTTTTCCCTAATACTTTTTTAAAAATTTATTTGTATATACTGATAGTGTAAAGTTTTTTTACACTGTCAACCAATCATAAATCGGCAAATAGTAAAAGTAGAGTTGTCATGTTCTTGATGTTTTAATTTTTATATACTTATATTTTAATGTATATATAATTTAATAGTTTAAAACTTAATATTTTACATATTATTTATTTTTATATATATATTAATATTTTCCGGTTCGAACTGAATCAAACCAAACCAATAATAAATTTATATTTATACTAATTGATAAGGAGAAATTTTGATTTTAGTGTAGCACAATGGTGTAAGCCACGTGTCAAGTTATGTAATATTTTTATTATTATTTTATTTATTTTCTAAAATTTATATATTTTTTGTTTTAAAATATTTACAAACCGGTAAAGGTATATTGTTTTGGGAGTCAAACACGGCAATCTCTGTATTGACATAAATAGAGGCATAACTATTCATATTTTTTGTTTTTTTTCTACATCCTTGCCGTTGCTTTTCCTATTTTAAATAATAATTCTATATCTATACTAATTAAAAGAGAAATGCTGATTTTAGCGTAGCACAATGGTGCAAGCCACATGTCAAGTGACAGACTTTTTATTTATTTATTTATTCCTAAAATTTATATTTTTTTTGTTTAAGAATATTTACAAACCGGTAAAGGTACAATGTTTTGGGAGTCAAACACGACAATCTCTGAATTGATATAAATAGAGGCAGAGCTATTCATATTTTGTAATCTATTTTTTCTACATCCTTACCTTTGTTTTTTTCTATTTTAAATAATAAATCTATATCTATACTAATTAATAAGGGGAATTGTTGATTTTCTAATAAAGGGACACGTGTCAGCACCACATGATTTAAGATGATTAGTTGATCATTAGTAATAATCAAAGAGGAACACTTAACACATAGTGTTACATTACGTATTGTAATATCATTTTAAAATAAAAATAATATTCAATTCTTTGCACTCAAATTTAGATAAAATTGTTTCAAGGTTTTTGCTGATCACTTCTGTCTATAAATAAAAAGCCTTGGAGATGAATGAGTATCACCATTATGGGTGGGAAGGAAATATTGAAAGCAAACTATGAAATAAGTAAAGAAAATCTTTGACATAGTGAACTTAATTTGGAATAAAGCAAAAAAAAATTGGTAGATATAGAGGCACAATTCAAGTTATTAATGATAACAATGCTATCAATAATAATAGTAATTGATGACCCGTGCATCGCACGAGTGCAAAAATACTAGTATATATAAAAGATGACAACATGGGAGGGGGGCCATGGCAACCCTCCGTTCCCCCTCTCTCCGCCCCTGTCAAGTACGACTTCTATTATTTTATAATAAAAGTCAAAAAATGAAGTCGTACACGGCATATACAACTTTAAAGTCATATATGCCATATACGGCTTACCCTAATCAGGTAAAATCTTTTTAACTTACACCATTTTGATAATTTGCAAAAGAAATTGCACCACCCATATCAAAAAGCCAGTGCAGGTTTATGTCAAAAATTATCATAAGATACATTTTCGGTTCAACATTGTTATACAAATTAAAAAGTAAAGTGGCATTTGATAATTGGAATGTTTTATTCTAAAACAAACTATGTTCTTGGGAATCACATTCCCAGGTAGGGATGTCAACGGGGCGGGGCGGGCACGGATACTAGTTACCCGCTACCCGCCCCGTTGGATAAAAAATCCACCCGTACCCGCCCCATACCTGTACGGATACCCGTTTGACGGGTTCTTAACGGATTCGCGGATATCCGCGGATATCCATTGAAAGATGTAACATTTAAAGAACAAATGAGAAAAACAATGGAGAAGTCAGAGAGCCAAGTCATGAATCTGAGAACATACGAAAACAAGTTTGAAAATCAAAACAAATTGGTTGAGGTTCAGAGTTTACCTGAGGTTTAGTGTGAAAATTTGCTAATTTCTCTTATTAAAAAACAAAATGGTGACTAGTAGAAACATAAACAGAAAAAAAAAATTAAAAAACAGGCAAACAAGAAAATTAAGATTTAAGATTAGGAATGGCCAGTTAACTACTACATCATCAAATCATCATATATAAAAACCAAATCCACAAAATTAGAAGCTGAACTTGTAGCCTGTAACGTGATTAGGTGAGCTTGGTTGTTCGAGTGACAGAGCGGCGGTCGGTCGGCGAGGGAGGAGGAGCAAGCGGGGAGGAGGCAGGGAGGAGCGCGAGCAGGGAGGGAGAGACGGAGACGCGAGGCGACAGCGACCAGGGATGGAGCACGAGGCGGCGGTGACCAGGGACGGAGCGCTAGGCGGGGGCGATAATACTCAGAAGTAGGGAGATGACACACTCTGACTCAGAGGCGAGGCGGAGGCAACAGGGAGACGCAAGGCGATGACAACAGGGAAATGATGGTAGCGGCCAGACGCGAGGGAGACTTGCTAAGTTAGGGTGACTGAAGTCTAAAATGAACAAATGAGAAAGAAGCAAGCAGTTACGAGTCGTGGATGGCAGCAGAGGGAGTGACTGTCGCATGGTCAGTGTGTAAGGAGTGGAGTGAAATTAGGTTAAGGCAGTTTAGTCGAGATATATATAGTTAGGGTATTATAGTAATTAGGTAACGGGTACCCGCGGGTACGGATAGTGTGATATCCGTACCCGCCCCGTTTACAAACGGATATTTAAATTATCCGTTTATTTTACCTGTGGGTACCCGTTTAGCTACCCGCCCCGTATCCATTACGGATTTTATCCGCGGGTATCCACGGGTACGGGTAAATTTGCCATCCCTATTCCCGGGCATAGAGTTTTCCCAAGAATGTTTTTTGAAAACTTGTAACAAACACTACCTAAAGAAGATTATGGGATGACACAAAAAGTATGGGTACAACACAAGACATGAATAGAATATAGGTTTAATTACTCTGTAGGTCCCTATATTTTTTGAGAATTTTCAAATAGGTCCATATACTTTTAAAATTTGTAATTAGGTTCCTGAACTATTATTTCATTTGTAATTAGGTCCCTATACTAAAAAAATTTGTAATTTGGTCCTCGAACTTTTATAAAGTTTTCAATTGGGTCCATGAACTAAAAAAGTTTTTAATTGGGTCCCTGAACTTATAAAATTTTCAACGGGGTCCCTAAATTATAAAATTCGTTAGTGATATGTTGAATTGGACGGAATATAATTGATTTCATCCAAGCTGGCTATTTAAGAGTAGTTTGGGTAGAAGATGAATATTGAGACATTGTCACAATAAAATGTAGCAAGATGTAACAAGATGAAGTGAGATATAGTAAGTTGCAAGTGAGGAAACTATTTTGGACGAAATTATTTCAAGGAAGGGATATACAACCGTAAAACATAAATCGGGGAAGGAATGAACTATTTGTTCAGATGGAGGAAAAGTAATCAAAGGTCAAGTTTTGGTTTTCTGACTCAACATTTTGATCTCTAGCAACCCTAAATACAAATTTGGGGGAATTCCATATCACGTTTAACATCAACAGACTTAAAGACCTATTCACGGAACCCTACCTCAGGGACCCAATTGAATTTTTTTTTAGTTTAGGGACTAAAAATGCAAAAATTATAATAATGCAAAAATTCAAAATAAAAGAAAAATTAGAAAAGACATTACAATATTGTATCTTGACTTTGGTCATGCAAATGCCCCACATAACACACATTAACGAAGTCCAATTCATATTTAAAATAGTTCTTTTGTTTATACAACATTTTTAAATATCAACACTATATTTTTAGACTTTAACACACGTATTTACGTTTTTCTTCCATTTTATCACATCACACGATTTAAAAAAATAAGACCCAATAGGGTGTCCCATTCAAGTTGTAAATTAACTTGAACTTGTAATGCGAGCCAAAACAGCAGCTGCAGTCTAAGCTGCTATATTGATCCTTCTAATAATGCCAAGTCTTCTTTTTTTTAAATGGCACTTCATGATGCCTCAAAATTTCAAAGAACGGTATTTCTTTTTCATCTTTTGCCAATTTCAAAAATTGATTGACATATCAGTAAAAAGAACAATACAATGAAACAGTTTCTTATGTATGTCAGTTTATTTTAAGAAACTTAAGTACTAAAACCATAACAATATTTAAAGACAATAAAATAGGAAACTATTTTAGAGTTTTTGGGTGGTGTTGTCTCCAGGAGGTGCTGTAAAATTACGTCTTTCCTCAGAGGTAGCAGTGATAACTGGCATCCATACATCAGCTGTACCACTCAAGAGTGACTTCACTTGTGGATCTGAAGCCATGGTTGATGATATCATCTCATTAACATCATCCAATTTTGCTGATAATTTATCCAACTCCTTAGCTATTTCCAACTGTTTAAACAACGATGTTTTTTTAAAATGAGAAGTGAGAGGAGAAAATGTTACTTCATTCCAACAAAGAGATACATAAAACTGTGCATCAAGTATTGGCTAAACTATAAAATGAAAACCACCTCGTTAAGCTGCTGTGCTGACTTTGAAGGAACTTTTGTCACCTCTAATCCAAGAGCTTCTATTTTAGAACGCAGTTCAACTTCCTCTTGATTCGTCAGTGCTTCCACCTACACATTTTACCATCGAACACGCATGATATATACGAGGCAGTATTAGTAAGAGATATTAGTAAGAGATAACGATAAGGAAGCAGGGAAAAAGTTTCTCTAAAGTGAGTTTGTCTCTAAAGTGAGCAAGTAAGGGTATATTCATCATTGATTGATAAAATGCATAGAGATCTCAATCTACTAAATGATCGAATAATAGATACACTTTTACTTGCTCGTTTTAGGGTCAAACTCACTTTAGAGAAGCTTTATCCGTTGAACCATTGGTGGAATCCAGAGAAGCTGCATGCATATGAAATTTGATAAGCACTCGAGCACTTGGGGAACCCTCCCTTAGAATCTAGCCATTAAGGGGGAGAGCCAAACCACTTAAATACTCCACCGGGCATCCCATACTTCTCGACGTGAGACTTAAGCACCCTATAATACCCGGTCCCAATCAAAATCTTCTTCAATACTTTAAAATTAGAATGCCAAATACTTGAGTGATTTGAAATTTTCCAATTTCTAGAACAAGCAATGACCAAAGCCGTTAAAATTATGATATACTAAACCACACTAATGTTTTTCTGTTTACAAGAATAACAGTAGAAACAAGTTAAAATTAATTATATAAAGCAGGTAATCTAGGACCGTAGTTAAATGAAATGAAGATCATAGAATGCTTTGCAGATATTGTTCTCCACTGAAAAACACTGATCTTCCCTAGCTTAAGCTTATAACACAATTCATTACACTGAAAAAATTTATGTGCAATTCACAGAACAGATGATCAATAGATAAATCCAAGCTCCATAGATTCAATAAAAAACTTTAGATTTTTTGTTGTTCTTTAAGTACAATATCCTCACTTCTGCTCAATTATCTTCAAACTTTTACAACCAAGCATGACTAATATCAATCAATAACTCAGTTCAAAAACTTAATGTTAAGGCAGATATGCATATTTTGTTTTGTTTGCTAAACATCTTTCATAATTGAAACATGGAAAACAGCAGCTTCATGAAAATGCATGCAACCATTAACATGCATAGTTATATTGCAAGGCACAGGCAAATATAAACATGCATAGTTAGGGAATACTCTACTACATGATGGCATAGCAATGACCTATTATGGTGCATTACACAGTCAAATTCTTGGATGCTTGAGTGATGCAGCGATCTCAAATACAATAACAGTGGATAAAGACAACGAGTGCATGCCACCAGAAGACGAAGGATGACCGAACAAACAATTTATAATGGCATCTTCAAACTAGTTAGCTCTTAACTCACACCAATAAATTTTTTATTTTTTATTTGGAATTAATTTATGGGGCTCTTCAAAGTTTTGATATCCTTCTACATGTCACCAATAGACAATTACTTAAATCATTGCATCCAGGATAACTGGATAAATTGCTTTTTTCTCCCAAAATTCACAACTTTTTAGCACAAGGAAAGCTTAAAGAAGTATATAAAATCATGATTAGTTTGGCTCTATAACCACTGTGTCTGCCATCTTCAAGGAATCACACAACCAACAAATAAAGAGAAACAACAAATTCTCAGAAGGCACTAGAAGAATCAAGCAATTTAAAAAGAAGAAAAAAACGTACTTATGATGCAGTTACATTGACAACACGGGACAACAAAAATATCCCGAACGAGGAATAGTCTCACAATTAAAGTTTAAAGGGTCTTAGGAATCCTCGTAAAACAAAAAACAAAAAACAAACAAATAATTGCCCAAACCCACGTTAAATTACAATACAGTGTGTAAAACCAAACCGAACTTAACATTGAAACAAGAACATCATTGTAATACAAATGCAATTCCAACAATACACAAATATTGGTATAAGCCCCCAATAAGATGGCAAAAAATCAGATACCCAGATCATCAGATTCCACAAAAACAAAAACTTGAAGCTTAATTCGCCATGCCCACAAAGAAAACAACCTCATAAACGAACATCAAAATGGAACACCATATTCAGAATATAATAAGGGGGAAAAAATAACAGAAAATCCAGAATGAAAACAAAGAATGATTTGTAAGGATTTAATCAGAGTTAGAAGAAGGAAGAAGCAGTACCTGGTGGAGGAGATTGGAGAGAAGCTGGAAGAGCTGTGCATCGGGTTTCCCTTCCTCTGCCATGGAATTTCTTCAGATGCGATGCACAGCAAAAACTAAGATTAACGATAAAGAAATATAAAAGCATTTAATTTTAATATATTGTCGTCTTATTAAAAAAAATGAGTTTAATTGGTATACCCTTCCAGTTTTTATACTGCTAATCAATACTAAATCGGTATATCATTCAAAATCTTTGATTCTTATCCAAATTAAAAGTCATTCATTCCATAATTTATAATTTGTGATTATTTGATAATGTAAAAAAACTTTACACTGAGTTAAACTCAAAAAATATTTACTCTTATTATCTATAATAACCTATAATTATATTGGTCTAATGTTGCTATAGTAATTTTTTTAATTAAAAAATGGCATTTATACTTTGGATTGTTTTATTAAAACTGGACTGGTCATCGACTCGATCGGGACACTGAATCCAATGCCAGCCTAACATATTTTAAGGTCTAAAGCGAAATTTGATATAAGATTTTTTGAAAACTAATAATATTTTTATTAAAAAAATTATATTTTATCTAAATTTTATCTTTTTTTATGGGACATTTAAATTTTATCTTTATTACAAATTATTATGGTTGATGTAAATTTTTGTTGTGCGTACATGCAACAACATGTAAGATTCCCTATAATTTATTGTTTAAGATTTTAAATTATTATTTTAATTAAGCTTAAATAAATAAATAAAAAATGGAGGCCTAAATTTGAACCTAAATAACTGAAAAAATTTGGATGCCTAAAACCCTAACTTTACTAGCCTTAGGCTAGGGCCGGCCATGACTGAGTCAATGGGTTAGTGATCGAACCAGTGAATCACTAGTTGAACGGATGAACCGATATATATTAAATTTATAAATTTGATACTAAAGGTGTAACACCCCGATTTTTCGCTATTTTCTAATATCGGAAATTTATATAAATACGTTTATATTTTTATCCGAGACTTAGAAAATGTTTTTAATTAAACCGAAACCTTATTTACACTCTACTTTACCGTAAAGAGTTACGATAAAAATTTAGGTTGAAAAGTCAGGATAAACCCGGTCTGTGAATTTCACTGACAATATATTTATACCGCTCAAAGCCTAATTTTGACTCATGAACAAAAAACTTAAGGTTTTTATTTAATTTCCTACGATTTTGGTTATTTTGAAATATTCCACTAAAAAGTGAGATATTATATTTTATCTGGGCGTCATATTGAATCGGGGAAGCAACGGAGCAAATTACGGGATTTCCGGGATCCGTTAAAGGATAATATCAACGAGTCACACATGATGAGTCACCATGTGAATGCATTAATGGTGCACATGGCATTATGATGACATTTTAAGGATTTTACACTTAAGTCCTTAAACTTTCTCTTAATTGCTTTTTAGTCCTAAGATTAATTCTTCAAGTTGTCATAAGCTTTTGGGCCAATCCTTGCCATCCAAACCCAAAAAGGGCTGCGGCCATAAAGCCCAATATCATGGTTGGAACGTTGTTTTCCATAAAGCCATTTTGTTCTCTTAAGTTTCCTTGACAAAGTATTAAGTCTTAAGCATTTTCAAACTTAAAATCAATTGGACTTTGGTGAATTCCTCAAGCCCATGTGCAAGCCCAAGCCCAAATTCTTGGCTCATAAACTCTTGAAGAGTCAAGGGGACTCTAGTTCATTCTCACACATTCTACTATCTTCTATCATCTTCTCCGTTCCTCCATTTCTCTCTAACAGAAGAAAACTCCATTTGTGAAGCAAGTTGGTGATTTCTTGCCCATTTTCAAATTCCAAGAGGTGATTCATGTTCCTAATCATCTTTAAGTTATATGTTCTTCAATTCATTTCTTGTTTTAAAGCTTTAATCATCATGTTCATCTTAGTTGTTCTTACCTTCGAAAACTCATAGAAAATCATAGAAAAATCCTAAAAATGTGAAAATAATTTCTATGTTCTTGTCAGCATACATATGTTCGTAATCCAAGAGTATGTTGAAATCCAAAATTCCCTCCCCACTTAACTTGCCAAGGCCGAACCTATGTGGTTGGTTGGAGGAAATTTTTGTTCATTCTTTTCACAAATAATCTTGTATATTTGCTTGCTTTGATTGGTTGATTGTGATTCGTTGAAGGTTAAAGTGTATCGATTATACGTGAGTCGTGAAACTGGAGTTTGATGTATGTTCGAGGAAGGAGATCGGAAGATAAATTCTACGAGAGGTAAGGGAAGCTTACCTGAGGGATTTTTCCCAATAACTATTTGTGATTAGTGTGTGGTCTGTATGGTTTATCTGTGGTTGTGGTTGTTTAGCTTTGTGTTAAGCTGTGATTTTATCTGTGGTTAGTTATTTGTAATTATGTATTATAGTGCTTTGATGCATGATCTGCCTGGGTTAATTACTATAATATTGTGATGAACTATTGACATGAATTTATTGTTGATGTGGATTGTGGATTGGAAAGCCTGACAATCGTCATAGCTTAATTAAATACGAGGTTAAAAGCATTTAAAAGCTTTTTATAAATTAATAAGTTTAATTCAGTGGAAATAGCAATATATTACTACTTAATTTATTATTTGTTAAAAAAATGAAAAAAAGTGAAAAATAATATTATTTTAATGATTTAACGGCGAAAGAGTGTTTTAAGAGTCATAGTGAGGACGTAACTGTGAAAATATTTTAGCACTGCTAATTTTCACATAAGGAATTTCTAAATATTAGAAAATGTTGTTTTAAGTGAAAAAGTTTCAAAAATAATTTTATTACAGTGTTGGAAAAATTGTTTTAAGACAAAAAGTCATCTTTTGGCCTAAAAACGTTTTAAAACGGCAAACGACGAACAATTCCGTCAAAGTATTCTTAAAAAAGGGTAATATTGAGAATTTGTCTCAAATGAGGTTCCCAAGTTCAAATCATTGATTTTTGAACGAAAATGAGTTTCTTAGCGATTTGATGAAGGAAGTTATAGTCGAAATGATTTTACGAAGATTGGATGTTATTTCGGAAAAAGGGTTTCCAAAAGAAAATGAATTTCAATATGGTTTGACATTTTGTAAACGAGTTAAGACAGAAAGGATTTTCTGTAAATGAGTTTTACTCAATAAAGTATTTCCGGTAACTTGGATAAGTTGCGGAGGTTTTATTTTAGATTTGTTTTTCACAAAACGAAAAGGATGTAAACGGTGAAATGAAACTTAGTAATAGAGACGTCGGGATACTAGTGTTCTTATGATGTTAAGGACTTGATGTCCTGTGGACCTTGTGTCTATTTTGTGGAGTAATAAACGATGTTAAAAGACTTTTGATGTTTTTCTATTACCACGAACCTACGATGGTCGTAAGCTTTTGAGCCTTGACAAGGAAAGATTGAACACGAAGAAAAACGACGAAAACAAAATGTTTTACATGCATTTTTCGGCAGACGTGCCTACAAAGTTAATCGTAGTATCTTGATGATATTCATTTCTCGACGTATCTGTTAATCATGGTATCATGGCGATATTCATGTCTCGACGTATTATTGTACCTTGGTGGTCAATGAAAACCATACACGACGTTCTCATTGTGCCTTGGGTTGGACAATGGGCTATGGTAAAAACGACGTGCCTTATTTAGCAATCGAGTCTGATCAACTCATTCATACGACGTCGGGGATCTCCGGAGATTAAGTAAAATGTTAGATGACGAATATTGAAGTGTTCATGCATAAGTTTTCAAATGATGATGTTTGGGGTGTGAAACCCATTGATTAACTATTGCCTTGTTATGAATGCTTATGTTTTTATGAAAATGTATATGTGTATGTTTTCTCTTATGTCTCACATGTGGTTATTGTGTTAAATCCATATATTGGCGTCTCACCCTTACAAATATAACAGGTTCTTCTGGTAATTGTCGTTGTATCTTGGGGTACTAGTACAAATGAAACGGAGGAGTTCTCTAAGTCACTTGCGGACTTAGATTCTAAATGCTTGAAGAAGTATCTGTTTGTGGGAAAGACCACGGGGGTCTTTCCAATAATGCCTTGTAGAGCAACCAGCTTATGAGTCTTGTTTTGGGTTTTATGTTGAAAAGGTCGGTAACTGTGATGTTGTAATATTATCTTTGTTTTAAGTTTCTTTTTTTGAAAATTGAGACCTTTTGAAAATAAAAACGGTATGCTGTGGTTGTAACATCCTAAAATTTCAATATACTTATAAAAAAATTAAGCTAGTATGAGTTTTAGTGTAAAAAATTGTTAGTATAAAATTTATTGAAAATTATTTAGTATTGATATAAGATTAAAAAAAAGGACAAAAAAATAACTACAAAACATGAAAAAAAAATACCTATCAGGTAGAATGCTTTCCTTTTAGGATTGAAAATGCAAGGACGTGTGCAACTAAAAGAATTGTTTTGGAAATAATAATAATAATAATAATAATAATAATAATAATAATAATAATAATAATAATAATAATAATAATAAGAAGAAGAAGAAGAAGAATAATAATAATAATAATAAGAGAGAACAAAATAATAGCAAGGGCCCACATTCTTTTACACTATTAGGCCATAGTCTAAGTCCATGTTAACAAAGTGGTACTGTAGTCCACGGTTACTATTGGAATTAGAAGAGTTTTGCTTGGGTGTTTTAATATTTATGTGACCTGATTCCAAGGAAAGGATAAGAAGTGAATAGCGCCAGCTTGAATCTCCAAAGACTCCAGAAAGAAAGTGATGAACCAATGTGAGAAAATGTGAAGAATTAGCCAAAGATCCCTCAAACTCTGCTCAAATGCGAATTTATACAAGTTCTGTGCGTCGCCCAGCACTGAGCGCCCCTGGCCAGTGTTGGGCGCTGGCTTCTGCATGAGACTGCCCTTTGTCTTTCCTGGCACTGGGCGCCCAAAACACAGTGTTGGGCGCTGGCTTATTTTCTTCTGGTGGTACTGAGCGCCCTGATCCCAGTGCTGGGCGCTGGCGGAGCAGCTTTTGCCACTGTTGTTTTCCTTCGTTTCTGTCCAGGCTGAGCGCTGAACTTTTATTCCTGCACATTTCTACATATTTTGAGTATATTTTTCATATAACAAGCTCAAAACTCTAATCCAATGAATATGCATATTTTCTTATCATTTTGATAGTGTGATTTTACATCATATTTCATGTGCACTTTCGCATGCATTTTTCATATAGTTTAGGCATAATTAGTTGATTTTTGTTAGTTTTTCCCTTGGAACGGATGAAGCGGTTTCTTGGTATTGTTTTGCAGGAATTTAAGGAAAAAATGCTCAGAAATTGGTCTTGATGGAGCTTTGATGGAATAGAGCTTGAAAAGTGAAGATATGAGCTAGACAGAGCCTATCACGGCCTGGCCATGATGACCATCACGGCCTGGCCGTGATGACCATCACGGTCATCACGGCCATGATCAAGCAGAGCAGAAGGCAAAAGTCAGAAGCTGTCATGGCCTGGCCGTGATGCCCATCACGGCCGTGACAGACCATGTGGTAAAAGTTAGAAACTGTCACGGCCTAGCCGTGATACCCCTCACGGCCGTGACAGAACAGTTGGTGGAGATAGAAGCTGTCACGTCCTACCCGTGATACAGATCACGGCCGTGACAGGTCAAGCAGAACTGATCACGGCCTAGACGTGATGAGGCTCACGGCCGTGATGTTCCAGATTTGAATGCGCGCCCATTCCAGAACACGTCACCATCACGGCCGTGACGCGTGGCCTCCCTATAAATAAAGCAGTGCAGACAGAACCAGGGACACACTTTGAGATCAGAACTGTTTTTAGATCGATTTTGAATCCTTATTTTGGAGCTGCGTCTCCCTACTCTCTTTTCTTGTTTAGAATTATGATGAATTCCGATTATTCGTTTGTCGTTACGAACATGAGTAACTAATCCCCTTGTCTAAGGGATCAATGAAGCCACCCATGGCATTGTAGTGATTCAATGTGATTATGTCTCTCTCCTTTAACTCGATTCTTGTTTTCCAATTCTGATTTTATTGCGTTGATCATATGCATGCGTGATTAACTAGTTAACGTGTTGAGACTGATAGGCAATTCGCGTTTAGAACTTGAATTGGGATCACTGATTGAATAGTACACGAGAGTGAGTAGGAGATTAGTGCAACCTTATAGGGAACAAGATTTAATCGAGTTTGACTATTGAGTTATGAGACATAGCAAGTAATTAACTCAATCGTTGAATACGTCCTATTGAGCACGACAGTGAATTTAGGAGAATTTGGGGGTCCCGGTTGACATTAAAATTGAACTTAGGGAGAGGATCATTATCACTTGGGTACTATGCATGATTGGGTAGGTGGATTTGTGACCTTAGGCGTTTTAATCCAGATTTTCACTCTTAATTGATTTGTTAATTTGTGTTGATTTGAACTTGCGATCCTATTTTCTCTCTTCTCAACCACTTTCTGTTACTTCACCAAACATATCAAATTTCTGCAAATTAGTCGAATTGGTAGCCCAATCCTTGTATTCGACCTCGGTAATCGCTTACTGAGTTTTATTACTTACGACGACCCGGTACACTTGCCGGTGACTCAACAAGTTTTTGGCGCCGTTGCCGGGGATTGGCACAGCCAAATTTCCTAATTTTTAGGGAATTTGATTATTTGGTTAAGCTGTTTTTTTTATTTATTAATCTATTATTATTTCTCTCTACTTCTTTGATTCCACTTGGTCTTGCCCTGTTTTTGTATGTGAGGTACCCTTTCACAAGAGGACTTGCTATTTGATTCGGAGATCATCAAGACCGAGAAGCGCTTAAGGAAAGAAGCCAGAGAGCGAAAGAGGCTTGAAGCAATTGATTTTGAGAGGATGACCGAAGAAAACCCTCCTCCTCCTCCTCCTCGTTACAAGCCTCTCTTCGAGTACGATCTACCCAACCTGGATGATTGTGCTTCGTCTATCGTAAGGGGCAACCTCAATACAAACTCCTTCAGAGTGGAAGGATGTGTCACAGCCCAGATCCGTGAGAATCAGTTTGATGGGAGTGGCAAACAGGACCCTCATAGACACATCACTCGCTTCCTTGAAGATTGTGACATGCAGAAGACACGAGGAGTTACTCAAGATGAGTTTCGCTTGCGGCTCTTCCCTCTCTCTCTTAGGGATGTCGCTCGCGATTGGTTTGACAGCTTGGATCGGAACAGTATCAGAACATGGGAGCAGATGGCCCAAAAGTTCCTCACCAAGTATTTTCCTCCTCAGAAAGCGGCACAAGCAAGACTTGCCGTCACATCTTTCAGGCAGACAGAAGATGAAACCTATAATGAAGCCTGGGAGAGGTATAATGTGCTCTTGAGAAGATGCCCGTCGGTGTTCTTTGACCCGGTCTCCAAGGTTCAACATTTCTTTAACGGGTTAAGGGGGCGCTACCAGATGAACTGTGATGCCACAGCTGGCGGTTCATTTTCCTATTTATCAGCTGAGGATGGATGGGCATTATTGGAGAAGATGTCGTACAATGATTACAACCGTGGTAGGGAAACCTCAAGCGGAGTCAGTTCTGCAACAATGGAAGCCATTCTAGAGCAGAATAGACTGTTGAAGATGCAGAATGCAGCATTGTCTGGGAACAAGAAGGTGAATGTGATACATGAAGGAATGCCTCCGGGTTGTGATAATTGTAGTGGAGATCATGACACTCAGAGTTGTCCGCTCAACTTCTCTCAGGAACATGTGGACTCGTGCGATAACTTCTATGACACTGTACCCCAGAACAACTATCAGAGGAACAGACAGAATGATTACAGTCAGAATCAGAATAGGGGGTATACGAGGAGAGACCATCCGGGTTTCGCTTGGAGTAATGCTAGTGGTGGTCTAGTCGGGCAACAACAACCTCAACAGGGTCTGAGGCCAAACATTGGAATCCATCAACGCAATACTCAGCAGGCTTTTCCAGGGCCTAATCAATTACAAATAGCAGATGGTGGAAAGCAACCTTGGGAGCTGGCTTTTGAGAAGATGAGTGCGACAGTGGAGAAGTTGTCAATCAATACAAGCAAAGCCATTGGCAAGTTGGCAACTCATACAGGGTCGGAAATTCAGAATCTAGAGACGCAGATAGTGCAGCTCGCAAAGCAACTAAATGAGCGTCTCCCAGGCACTCTCCCAGGTGATACAGAGAACAACCCTAAGAACCAATGCAATGCCATAACGACTAGAAGCGGTAGGGTGTTGGGATCTAACGAGGGTGCAACTAGTTCTCAGAGAGTTGAGGTCTCGAAACCACCACATGTTGAGGAAGAGCAACTTGAGAAAGAGGACTTGGCAAGTGACAAGGCACCGGAGCAAGGGGGAAGGTTAAAACTTGTAGATGAAGAGTTCGAAAAAAAGAAGTGGGTAGAGCCCAAAGACCTCCCGCCCTACATGAGGGTACCATATCCTGAAAGATTGAAGAAACCTCAACAAGATAAACAGTTCAATAAATTCCTTGATGTCTTTCGCAAACTTCAAATTAACATTCCATTTGCGGAAGCCTTGGAACAAATGCCATCCTATGCTCGGTTTATGAATGAGCTTCTCTCCAAGAAGCGGAAGACAGTGGATGAGGAAACAATTGCTTTGACCGAGGAGTGTAGTGCCACTCTTCAAAGAAAACTACCTCCAAAGTTGAAGGATCCCGGTTCTTTTTCTATACCATGCACCATTGGGGAGATGACGCTAGGAAAGGCATTGTGTGATCTAGGGGCAAGCATCAACTTGATGACCCTCTCTATGATGAAGAAGTTGGGGATCAAAGAAGTCAAAGATACACGGATGTCACTCCAACTAGCCGATCGCTCTATAAAATATCCTTATGGGGTGGTTGAAGATTTGTTAGTGAAGGTGGACAAGTTCATATTCCCGGCGGACTTTGTGGTGCTTGATATGGATGAAGACACTGAGATCCCTCTCATATTGGGTAGGCCCTTCTTGGCCACTGGGCGAGCTTTGATAGATGTGCAACAAGGGAAACTCACCCTCCATGTGCAAGATGAGAATGTAGTCTTCAATGTCTTTGAAGCAATGAAGCACCCCGTGGAGAGGTCGGATGTGTATCGAGTGGATGTAGTGGATTCAATTGTCAAGGGAAAGACCACTAGAGAAGCCCATGGTTCTTCACTTGCACAAGTGTTGGTAGAATCCCATGATGATGATAGTGAGGGAGAAGACCCTTTGGGGGATGAGGACTATCGTGAATGCTTAAAGACATGGAAGCCTTACCGAGTCTCCCAATGGATGAATGTGCAAAGTAAAAGCTCAACAACGAAGGAATGGAAGAAGATGGCAAGGCACCAGAATTGAAGCAACTCCCAGCCCACTTAAGGTATGCATTCTTGGGGGAAAAGGGACAACATCCGGTGATCATTAGCAATGCCTTGAAAAAGGATGAAGAAGAAAAGTTGTTGAGAGTTCTAAGGGAACACAAATCCGCCATTGGGTGGAAAATTTCGGACCTAAAAGGTATAAGCCCTTCCCTATGCATGCATAAAATTTTGATGGAAGATGATTATAAGCCGGTGGTTCAGCCACAAAGACGGCTAAATCCCATCATGAAAGAGGCTGTGCGTAAGGAAGTGATTAAACTTTTAGATGCCGGAATCATCTATCCAATCTCGGATAGCAATTGGGTTAGTCCAATTCATGTGGTCCCAAAGAAAGGTGGCACAAACCGTGGTGGTCAATGAAAGCAATGAATTGATCCCAACAAGGACCATCACGGGGTGGAGAGTTTGTATCGATTATAGAAGGTTAAATGAGGCAACAAGGAAGGATCACTTCCCCCTCCCCTTCATTGACCAGATGCTTGAAAGGTTAGCCGGATATGAGTACTATTGCTTCTTAGATGGTTACTCCGGCTATAATGAAATTGTGGTGGATCCTCAAGACCAAGATAAGATGGCCTTCACTTGTCCCTATGGAGTCTTTGCCTATAGGAGGATGCCCTTTGGTTTGTGCAACGCTCCTGCTACTTTCCAAAGGTGCATGCTTTCTATTTTCTCGGACATGGTGGAGAAATGCATTGAGGTGTTCATGGATGACTTCTTGGTCTTTGGGACCTCATATGACAACTGCTTGAAGAACTTGACTTTGGTGCTTAAAAGGTGCCAAGAGACTAACCTTGTGCTCAATTGGGAGAAATGCCACTTCATGGTCAAGGAAGGTATAGTCTTGGGGCACAAAATCTCCCAAAGGGGGATTGAAGTTGATAAAGCCAAGATTGAGTTGATTGAGAAGCTACCCCCACCAACCACTGTAAAGGGGGTGAGGAGTTTCTTGGGGCATGCCGGGTTCTACCGGAGATTCATCAAGGACTTCTCCAAAATCGCAAGGCCGCTTTGTGACCTTCTTGTGAAGGATGTATCCTTTGAATTTAATGCTTATTGTTTAAATGCCTTCACTATTCTGAAAAATATGCTTGTCACCGCACCCATAATCACTGCACCTAATTGGAATTTGCCATTTGAAATCATGTGTGATGCTAGTGATTATGCGGTGGGGGCTGTTTTGGGACAAAGGGTGGAAAAATTAGCTCATGTCATTTATTATGCAAGTAAGGTTTTGAATGAGGCACAAGCTAATTATTCCACCACTGAAAAGGAACTACTTGCTGTATTTTATGCTTTAGATAAGTTTAGATCCTATATTGTGGGGTCTAAGATTGTTGTTTTCACCGATCATGCGGCCATAAAACACTTGATGACAAAACAAGAGGCCAAACCTAGATTAATTCGGTGGATTCTTCTTTTGCAGGAATTTGACCTAGAGATTAAGGACAGGAAGGGATCTGAGAATGGTGTGGCGGACCACTTATCTAGGTTGGTCAATCCCGACGCCAAGGAGGAATTGTTAGACATCAAGGAAGAATTTCCTGATGAAAAACTGTTAGCACTCATTGGAAACTTCTCTCCTTGGTTCGCGGACATGGCCAACTTCAAATCTTCAAATGTGGTTCCGCAAGGTTGGACTAAGCAACAAAGGAAGAAGTTCTTCTCAGATGCAAAGTATTATGTGTGGGAGGACCCCTATCTTTTCAAGCAATGCTCGAATGGGATCCTAAGGAGGTGCATTCCCCATGACCAGATCAGAAACGTGTTGTGGTATTGTCATAGCTCGAATTATGGTGGGCATTATGGGGGAAAGAAGACCGCAGAAAAGATCCTCCAAAGTGGGTTTTATTGGCCGACGCTCTTCAAGGATGCCCACACCTTTGTTGAAAACTGTGATCGTTGCGAACGAGTTGGCAATATCTCTAAGCGGCATGAACTCCCCTTGAATTGCATGCTTGAAGTAGAGCTCTTTGATGTGTGGGGGATAGATTTCATGGGACCATTCCCACCATCTTTCTCCTACCAATACATTTTGGTGGTTGTGGACTACGTATCAAAATGGGTAGAGGCAATCCCAACAACTTCGGATGATGCGCGGGTAGTCATGGAATTCCTAAGGCGTAATATCTTCTCGAGGTTTGGGGTCCCTAGAGTGTTGATTAGTGATGGGGGATCCCACTTTTGCAACAATCAAATGCATAAGCTTCTTGAGAAGTATGGGGTCAAGCATAGAGTCTCTACTCCTTATCATCCCCAAACAAATGGGCAAGCGGAGGTATCCAACCGTGAGTTGAAGCGCATTCTTGAGAAAACCGTCAACTCCTCACGGAAGGATTGGTCAAAAAAGTTAGATGATGCTTTATGGGCTTATAGGACCGCCTTCAAGACTCCAATTGGAAGGTCTCCTTACAATTTGGTGTTCGGAAAGGCATGCCACCTGCCGGTGGAGTTGGAGGAAAAGTCTTATTGGGCAATTCGAGAACTCAACTTTGACTTGACGAAGGCCGGTGAGAAGAGGCTTTTGGATTTAAATGAGTTGTCCGAGATCCGCATGAAAGCATATGAAAATGCAAGAATCTACAAGGAGCGGACTAAGGCATGGCATGACAAGCACATCCTGCCTAGAAGGTTTGAGCCCGGACAAATGGTACTCCTTTATAATTCAAGGTTGAGGCTCTTTCCTGGAAAGCTGAAATCGAGGTGGTCGGGACCATTCAAGATCCTTCAAGTCTTCCCACACGGAGCAGTGGAATTAGAAGGGACCTCAGGCAACTTCAAGGTAAATGGGCAAAGGCTGAAGCATTATCATGGGGAATCGATCCCAAACAGCAAGCAAGTCCTTCTTCTGGATTAACCCTTAGGGGTGACTTGAGTCAGGCTCGGGACGTTAAACAAGCGCTTATTGGGAGGCAACCCAAGTTTCTTAACCCTTCTCTTTAGTGATTCTCATTTTCTTAGTAGTTTTTGTTTTTGATTTCACTCTTGAATAATTTGAGAAGATCAAGAGTTTTCTGTTACTAATAAAATTGCCAAGTGATTTCAGGAAGGGAGAGCAAGAAGACAAGGAAAAAGCAGAGGCAGCATCCATCACGCCCAGGCCGTGATACCCATCACGGGCGTGATGGAAAGACCCTGAAGAGCAGAGAGCATCACGGCCTAGCCGTGATGGAGATAACGGCCTAGCCGTGATGGAGATCACGGCCGTGACAGGCCAACCTTGAGGACCAGAATTGATCACGGCCTAGCCGTGATGAGGCTCACGGCGGTGATGTACTTCCCAACAAGTTTCTGATTGGAATGAGAGTCAACACCCGCTACCGCCTTGGTAAGTCGTTCCAATTTTTCTCCTCTCTCCGGCTTGATTGTTTACATTGGGGACAATGTAAATTTTTAAGCTTGGGGTAGGGGTATCTTGCATTTGCATTGTTCATGTTGCATTCATATAATTTGCATGATAGTTTTGCATGATCACATGAGTCGATTGCCCTTTGCTTAGATATGATGTATCCAATTGTGATAACTGAGTGCCAAATAAATAGAGATAGTGGATTGTTGAACCCAAGTTTTTTATTCTTGTGATAAGGCACATAATGAAAATGTTTGAGATGATCTTGATAGTTGATAATTAGCATGTGGTTTCGTAGATTCGTGTTTCTCACTGATTTATGAACTACAAAATGTGAGATTTTGAGCCAAAGGGGTACTCACTATATCTACCCCATTCTTTGTGTTAGAGTGTTATTCCTCTTGGATTGTATTTCTCTAGAACTTGACTTGAAACCGTTTCAAAGCTTAAAATTTTTGAAAACATTTTTGAAAATGATTGAGGCCCTAGGTATTTTTTCCGGCCTTCCGAGCTTTGATTGACTAAATGCTACCCCTTAGTTGCCCAAATTTTGAGCCTAAAAGAATGAAATACTTTTCTTGGTACCTTGAAATATATTGTTGAATGATGCTTGATAGGACCTTCTAAAGTATTACAAAAAGGGTAAAAAGGTAGTTGAATAAGTATGGGATGAGAAAATCAGAAAAATATTTCTCCTGAATTGAAAATCTCCCCTTCTCAAATAAAAATAAAAAATAAAAAGAAAACAACAAAAAAATGGAGAAGGGGATGACAAAAGGAAAGTGAGAAATAAAAACAAAAAGAAAGAAAGAAATGTGGAAAAGTGAATCAAAACCCAAAAAGGATATTTTAGAAGGTCATGTTTGCAATGCTTGATATGCTGTGTAGCCTTTTGAAATTTCCTTTTCTTGACTTCCCCACCTAACGATTAATCCCATGGCCCCGTTACAACCAAAGAAAAGACCTCTTGATTCTTAATTGCTTTCATTAATAAAGTAGAGATTTGGTTGATAGTCAAGCCTATGGTAGAGTTCATTCCTCGAGGAAATCGAGCGAAATGTCATATATCCCTAAACACTTAAGTGAGGCTAGAAAGAGTGCCAAGCTAATGAACAAGCTTGGGGTGATTTTCAGGTGAGAAAGAGTGCCCAAATCAGTGGAAATATGAGTCTACGAAACCTAAGCGTCTCATTGGACTTGAATTGATTGTCACTTGCTAAATTATTTGAATTGCCTATTACTGGGATCAGTTACTACTCGGGTTCTAAATCACACTATCCATGCTTTTTGATCTCCTGGCCTTAGTGTTTGCTTGAGGACAAGCAAGTTTAAAGCTTGGGGTGATTTGATAGTGTGATTTTACATCATATTTCATGTGCACTTTCGCATGCATTTTTCATATAGTTTAGGCATAATTAGTTGATTTTTGTTAGTTTTTCCCTTGGAACGGGTGAAGCGGTTTCTTGGTGTTGTTTTGCAGGAATTTAAGGAAAAAATGCTCAGAAATTGGCCTTGATGGAGCTTTGATGGAATAGAGCTTGAAAAATGAAGATATGAGCTAGACAAAGCATATCACGGCCTGGTCGTGATGACCATCACGGCCATGATCAAGCAGAGCAGAAGGCAAAAGTCAGAAGTTGTCACGGCCTGGCCGTGATGCCCATCACGGCCGTGACAGACCATGTGGTAAAAGTCAGAAACTGTCACGGCCTAGCCGTGATACCCCTCACGGCCGTGACAGAACAGTTGGTGGAGACAGAAGCTGTCACGGCCTACCCGTGATACAGATCACGGCCGTGACAGGTCAGGCAGAACTGATCACGGCCTAGCCGTGATGAGGCTCACGGCCGTGATGTTCCAGATTTGAAAGCGCGCCCATTCCAGAACGCGTCACGGCCTGGCCGTGATGGCCATCACGGCCGTGACGCGTGGCCTCCCTATAAATAAAGCAGTGCAGACAGAACCAGGGACACACTTTGAGATCAGAACTGTTTTTAGATCGATTTTGAATCCTTATTTTGGAGCTGCGTCTCCCTACTCTCTTTTCTTGTTTAGAATTATGATGAATTCCGATTATTCGTTTGTCGTTACGAACATGAGGAACTAATCCCCTTGTCTAAGGGATCAATGAAGCCACCCATGGCAGTGTAGTGATTCAATGTGATTATGTCTTTCTCCTTTAACTCAATTCTTGTTTTCCAATTCTGATTTTATTGCGTTGATCATATGCATGCGTGATTAACTAGTTAACTTGTTGAGGCTGATAGGCAATTCGCGTTTAGAACTTGAATTGGGATCACTGATTGAATATTGCACGAGAGTGAGTAGGAGATTAGTGCAACCTTATAGGGAACAAGATTTAATCGAGTTTGACTATTGAGTTATGAGACATAGCAAGTAATTAACTCAATCGTTGAATACGTCCTATTGAACACGACAGTGAATTTAGGAGAATTTGGGGGTCCCGGTTGACATTAAAATTGAACTTAGGGAGAGGATCATTATCACTTGGGTACTATGCATGATTGGGTAGGTGGATTTGTGACCTTAGGCGTTTTAATCCAGATTTTCACTCTTAATTGATTTGTTAATTTGTGTTGATTTGAACTTGCGATCCTATTTTCTCTCTTCTCAACCACTTTCTGTTACTTGACCAAACATATCAAATTTCTGCAAATTAGTCGAATTGGTAGCCCAATCCTTGTGTTCGACCTCGGTAATCGCTTACTGAGTTTTATTACTTACGATGACCCGGTACACTTGCTGGTGACTCAACACATTTTCATTCACAATTTCTAAGATTATTTACAAATAATTCATATTTACACTTACAAACTAACATAAATTGCACATTCATCACAACCCCAAACTCTTAGAGATTTTGCTTGTCCTCAAGCAAACAATTAGATTAATAAGGAGTAAAGGAGATAGATTTCCATGTCCAATTCTCTTGTGAAATATATTCCTTATGCAAGACTTCAATTCCTTAACACTGTTGTAAAATGCACAAACATCACACAATCATTCATAAATTTCAATTGATCTCATGCTTCATGCTTTAAAACAATCAAACATAATACAAAATCAGCTCCTTTGAATGCACAAAATATTCTCTTGCAACATCTCTATTTAGTGTTTCACACATCCTCACTTGGTGATATTTGCTCTCAATTCCGATCATCATGCACTCCCCAATCCTAATCTTGACAAGATACTAAGAACACACATCACAAATATCAATGCAACACATATCATGAGGTCTTTTATTTGGATGTAATCTGGCTAAGGTGGGGGTGGACAAAATTAAGGATATAGGCTAAACTACCTTGACTTCAAGGAATGTGGACTCTTGGAGCTTCCCTTGCTTAGCTAGTTCACAAGCACATAAGCACACAATTTGTGCTATTTTTCTTTTTATTCATTTACAACTCTCTCTTTTTCTTTTTTCTTTTTTTTATTGCTCTCTTTTTTCTTGTTCATTCTCTTTTCATTCTTTTCTTTTTCATCACTTCTATTCTTGCCTTTTTCTCACTTTTGTATACTTTCTTTGTTTCTTTTCCTCTTTTTGGCATTTTTTATTTGTTTCTTTTTCTTTTTCTTTCACACTTTATTTTTTTCTTCTCTTTTCAATTTTTTTTCATAGCACGCATCTTTAGTGGCCTACTCACACCCCAAACTTAATTTGCTTGCTTGTCCCTAAGCAAGAGAACAACCCCAAACTTAAGTCCAAACATTCCTCTAAGCCTAAGTAGTGGGACAAAATCGTTTTTCGATTTTTTGGCTTTTAATGTGCTATCATGCCAAGAAAAATAGGCCAAGACTCAATTGGGCACAGCAATGGTAAATGTTAGGATGACAATTATGGCCCTAAGCTTAAGCAAAGAAATGGAGCCTCAATCATATATGTATATGCAAGAATATTGCAACAGCGACAAGCATCAAGGCAAGAAAAAGTGAGAACATGCAAGTGATGGACGAGCACACATGAAAGAAATAGTCACATGGATTATGTGCAAGAGCGTTTGGGCTCAAAAGCTCACATTTTAGGATTTTGTGCAAGAGAAAATTCATGTATCCAACATTGCATCAATCATAGCATGAAAAATTGTCAAAAACAATTCACAAGGATCAATGATTTCAATGAAATCATATGCTCAGCAAGTATAATTAAAATGCTTCATGTTAGAAATTTCAGCGAAGCAAAAGTTCTATGCTCACTACAGAATCTACACAAAAATCCACTCAAAACACATGTTTGTACAAAATATGAAGTTTGGGCAATTTATGTCAATGTGTGCAAATTATGCAACTAAGAGTTTTCAAGTAAGGGGGATTAAAAAGTAAAGAGTTTAGAGCACCCCCTTTCTTCTGTACAATGGATGAGCATGTGCAAATTTTTATTTTTTTTACACTGGCTAGCGCTAGAAAGCTGCGCTCAGCGTCCAAGGTGCAGTATTTTCTGTTGAATATGCTTTCGTTTGCGCTCAACGCTCACAGTGACGCCTAGCGCTCAACATGGGTCATTTTCACCCTTCTTTTGTGTCATTTCTCCCATTCCTTTGGTCCTTTTTCCTTAGATGTGTCTGTATAACAATTCAAAGAAATTACACCACATTAGATGACCTACACATCAAGGAACCACTCAACAACTCAATGAAATATTTATGAAAAAGAATAAGAGAAAAAAAGATGCAAGGAGAAAATGCTTGGGTTGCCTCCCAAGTAGCGCTTCTTCAACGTCACTAGCTTGACATATTGTCACCCCATTAGGGTGGATAATATGATAAAAAGAAAATTTTATCCTTCCGTTTTCTTCTTTAAGGTAACAATCCCATGTATTTGGCACAGAGACAAGAATGTTCCCATGCTCCAACAATTAAGCATTTGGGATATGTGTTCCCCCATTTTTGAAGCATGTAAAACTCATCTCGCATATGACTCTTCTCTTTTATCACCAAGGGTTGAGTCTTAGTCATATGAATCTCTTCTTGTATCACCCTTGGCTTCTCTTCGATGTCACTATTTTTGTTTTTCTGTTTTTCATCTAATACTACAACTACACTTTCTTTTTGTTTTTCATCCACCACTTCAATTGAGTCACGTTCACTTTCCATTTCTACAAATACTTCTTCTTGCTCAACCATTTTCCAAACATGTGACTCTTGCTCTCTTACCAACTCTATCTTTTTCTGCACAAAACAATCCAATTGCTCAGATAATGTCCCAACTTGAATCTCAAGATTCGTGATCGAAGCTTGTGTGTTCTTAAAATTCGCTTGAGTAGCGTCAATGAATTGAGTTAAAATATTTTTGAGGTTGGAAACTCTATCCAATAACTCATTGGATTGTTGGTGAGGTTGTGCATCTTGTTCTCACATAAGGTTCTCCATGTAATAAACCTCCTCTTGTGCATTGAATTTGGCCTCACAAACTTCAGGTTTATGGTGTTCACCACAAAAATCACATGTTTGTTGCAGTGGTTTTATTGCCTTCACTTGCATGACTTGAAGTTGTTTAGACATCAACTCCAACTGTTGTGCAATAAATTTTCTTTGAGCGAGAAGCCTATCTTCAAAGATGTCCATGGTCTGTAGTGGTAACCTTCCTCACAAAACAAGAATCCAAAGTAATAGAAAAGATGAGAATATCCAATATATCAATTATTCAAACAAAAACAGAAAAATAACAAAGAAAAAATGGTGTTCAAATTAACAACGCTTTAGCCTTGTTGATATTAATCAACAATCCCCGGCAACGGTGCCAAAAACTTGTTGATCGATTGGCAAGTGTACCAATTCGTACAAGTAATAAAGTGAAAGTAAAGTATGGTTCCCAACGAGGATTGTGATCAAGTATCAACTTAGCCTAGGCAATAGCTATTTGAACGAATGAATGTCATGGTTCCAAGAGATTTATGAATTTTTGTATTTAACAGTTGTCACAACAATGAATGAAAAAATATCAATTAAAGAATGAAGTCAATATATGTAAAAGCGGTTAGGCATCAGAATCATTCAATCTTCACTTGACGTAACCTTATTTATTCCTAACTTCAATTCATTCCATACAATTGACATTCAAATCACTAACCTAAATTTATCCCTAATTCCTGGTGATAATCATTTTGTACCAATTAAGATCCCTAATTCCTTAGGTGATTTAAGAATTAGCACAAACATTAAGCATGAGATTCATAAGAATGCATTACAATAGAGTTCTATTCCTAGAATCAACATTCCAATGGTAATCTACTTCAATTCCAATCCAATAACCAATTTTTCAATTGTGAAATTGAATCTAACATCATTTCAAGGTTGATCAATCCAAGAAAAGTATTAAGCATAGAAGCAGTTACTCAATTTGAATGAAATAGAATTGAAATCAGAAATCAAAGTCAATTACATCAAACTCCAATTAAAATCATCCTAACCTAACCTAAGAGATCTAACTACTCATAATAGAAAGGGATAAGAAGGAAGAACTTGAGTAGATGTGAGTGGAGGAAGCCATGGAAGCTCCAATTCTTGTTCCCAAGCTTGAATCTCCAAAGACTCCAGAGAGAAAGTGATGAACCAAGGTGAGAAAATGTGAAAAATGAGCCAAAGATCCCTCAAACTCTGCTCAAATGCGAATTTATACAAGTTCTGTGCTTCGCCCAACGCTGAGCTCCCCTGGCCCTTCTGCTCGAGACTGCCCTTTTTGTCTTTCCTGGTGCTGGGCGCCCAGAACACAGTGTTGGGCACTGGCTTATTTTCTTCTGGTGGCGCTGGGCGCTGGCAGAGCAGCTTCTGCCGCTGTTGTTTTCCTTCATTTCTGTCCAGGCTGAGTGCTCGATTCTAGAGCTGAGCGGTGGACTTTTATTCCTTCACATTTTCTACATATTTTGAGTATATTTTTCATATAACAAGCTCAAAATTCTAATCCAATGAATGTGCACATTTTCTTATCCTTTTCGTTCATAATTTCTAAGATTATTTACAAATAATTCCTATTTACACTTAGAAACTAACATAAATTGCACATTCATCAACAATCCTTTCTAACTTAGAACAACTCAGTTCTATAATTCTTTAAGAGGCTTCTCAACTATATGATTTCACTTACTTATCTACTTGCCTCACATTCTAGCTCTTATTTTAACCGCTTGTAACTAACAAACTATTACATTTTATTCCCTCTGGAATATACCCTTAACACCTTATTCTGTTTAAGGAAAGTAAGTCATTTAGACCTCAAATCTTATATATGCATTATTTCAACTTCATCCTCTAACTGGATTTCGTTCAATATTCATCCTCTAAGTTTTCAAGATTAGACAAGTTCGTCCTAATTTTTAACCACGTGATAATTCCATTTGTTAGTGACATAACTCAGTCATCTTCTTTTCCATCACCAACTTAGACCTCCACATGCAGCCAAGTTGCCACCATCACAGTCAAACAATGCCCCTGCTACGACCATACCTTTGTTGGAATAGGTGGCTTTGACTTAAGAGGGGATGGGTAAATTAAGTCTATAAAAATTCTCTTTTTAATTTTCAAAAACAAATTTCACAATTTTAATTCAAACAAGCATATAATGAAATGCGTTGTCGGCTCTGCAATTTGATAAAGGTGTAGAAATAAATAACTAAGAGTAGGGAAGAGAAGATCACAAAGTAGAGTTTTTATCCTGGTTCAATCATCCATGTTGGTGACCTACGTCTAGTCCCCAGAACATTTTTCCGGGATTTTCCCATAATGCCAAGCTTACCAAGGTACTTGAAAGTCGTTACACCATAGAGCATTTCCCACTTAGGTTTCCCCCACCTTTGTACAACAACGTCGACCATCAAGGGGAATACCAAACCCTCGTTACAACTTTGATTTCAACAAAAAGATAGAAATGAAGCACTCTCCTTAGTGCAAATGATACAAGATGAACGTATATGAATGAGATGAAAATGATGAACAAGTTTTGGCCTAAGAAATTTTGATTCCCAAGAATGATTTCAAAGTATACTCAATATGGATTTTCACCCCCCGTTCATGTGGCAAAGATCTCATTTTATAGTTTTGAAAGTGGTTCGTACGTTAGGAACTAACAAAGGAATCTACTGATTTTACAAATAATGAACATTGCAAATTTGATTTACAAAAGTACATCGATGTACTAAAATAGATACATCAATGTATTTAAAGTTGAAAGCAGTCCAACACAATTCTTGATTGTGTACATCAATATAATTCAATCATTTATCGATGTATTTAATTCTAGAAACAAATTTTAATGCTTTTTCAATGTATACATGGGGGTATTTAAATAGCACATCAATATATGAAATCATGGATCGGTAGAAACAATTTCTGAAGCTTGTATATCATATTTAAGTAGGGCGAACGTGCGACGAGTTATGCTTGTCCCTTACCCAGCCCTAAATATTGATAGGGCAAATTCTTTGAACTCGAACCCGTCCCTAGACCTGAAGGAACCCGATAATATGCGGGTTGGTTAAGACCGGGTCTAAATGGGACGGGACCATGTTGACCCGAAGTTATACATTCTTTGTAAACTATTTTTTTGTGAGTGGAATTTTTATTTTTTATAAGCCAAAATATCATTAAAAGATGCTACCTAAAATCCATCAATTGATCTTGTGTCACCAAATAGATCCAATATTGCATGTTACAAAATATCAACAAATAAATCCTTTTGTAGGATGCTTCATTGATGCTTGTGCTACCAAAGTGATGTTGCTAAAAACAAGATACCTTCATCAAACAAGATTTTTTCAATGTTACAAAGCCACAAAATGTTTCTTAAAAGCCACCAATTGGGCCAGTGCGAGACATGAGATACGAGAGTAAAGGTTTAGTAATTTACTTCAAACTTCTTTCTTAGTGATCGTACGTGAAACGTAAGCTAGGGAGAGATAAAAGTAAAAGTATACTTTTATTATATGGGATGGGCCGAGTAACTCGAAGGTCAACCGGGATCCGTCCCTGACGCGACACCAGATCACTAAATGGGACGCTGGTTCGTACCTTCTTTTCTACGGGTTAAGGTCAGACCCGGCCCGAACACTACAGGTTGGGATGAGTTTTAGGGTCGAGTCGGGTTTTGTACACCCCTATATCTAAGTGTAAATCAGTATGCAAACAAAGTGAACTATTACTCGTAAGGGTCCCACATTTTTAAACCTTATTAAGTCGTAACATTTTGCTCCTTCTTGTGTTTAATTGTTTATGGTTTGTAATCTTCCTAAAGATCTATCAATTAGTGCTAAATGAATCATTCTTCATCTATATAAGTTATTATAATGTATTCACAATTCTTGGTATACAAGCATAATTATAAAAATTGAGAGGAGAAACCATGTTAATAGTCGTCAAAAATGAAAGTTGAAACCCTTAAGTCCAAATGTCATGTACCTTATAAGGAATTGTATGTCCAGAAAAAATCACAAAAATGAAAAAATGCATGTTAGATTGAATTTTTTCCAAAAATGCTAAATTGACACAGAAATGTGTACAACATACCCAATGAACAGTTCCAAGGTCTCCACCTTACATTACTGTAGCATTTTTTTTTTTTTTTAAATTTAAATTTTTTTGTAAATAAATTTTTTGATTAAGTATGTGTCAATATCTGGTGAACAGGTACAAATATCTGTGAATGCTTCAAATATGTGGTGAATGCCCATACTAAAACCAAGTTTTGGATGCCTTAGATTATCCGGTGAACATAGTTCAATTATCCGGGGAATGCCTTCAAATATATGGTGAATGCCCATACTAAAACCAAGTTTTGGATGTCTTAGATTATTCGGTGAACGTGGTTCAATTATCCGTGAATGCTTCAATATGTGGTGAATGCCCATACTAAAACCAAGTTTTGGATGCCTTAGATTATCCGGTGAACGTGGTTAATTATCGTGAGTGTTGAATATCTGGTGAATGCCCATACTAAAACCAAGTTTTGGATGCCTTAGATTATCCGGTGAGCGTAGTTCAATTATCTGGTGAATGCCTTCGAATATGTGGTGAATGCCTATACTAAAATTGGGTTGTGGATGCCTTAGATTATCTGGTGAACGTAGTTCAATTATCTGGTGAATGCCTTCAAATATGTGGTGAATGCCCATACTTAATCAAAAAAATTATTTAAAAAAAATTTAAATTTAAAAAAAAAAAAAAAAAGATGGTTTGTTTCTGATGGGGTCACTTGTTATAGTGTATGTATTGTTGTCTGCATTTTGTGTCAAAATAGCAGACCTGAATTTTTTCTGACGCAAAAGGGAAATCACACTTCCCAATGAGCGTTTTCTCAAAGCTTCTCCACCGGCTTTTTTTACATTACTAGTACAATTTGGTTACACAATTATGTGACTAGTGTAATTTTTTAAAAAACTATCCAATTGGGGTAAGTCATATCTAAGATTAATGAGTAACACATCTGAACTACGAATCATTATTATATTCATTAAACAAAAAAAAATTCCAGGAAGTCGTAGAGCCTACACACGGCTTCTATTCTTTATTTTATTTTATTTGTTATATTATGACCAAGTCGTGCTTCACATCAACAATTTTGGTATTTTTTTTATTTTATAAATATCATGACCAAGTCATGCATGGTTCACACCTACCGTGACATCCGGGGAGGCGAGAGGACGGGGAGTGATCGTCGGTGCTAGAAGGTAGCAACAAGGAGCGGCTCTTGGCAGGCTTCTAGGGGGAGGGACACACGAATGGACCAATTACACACCGGAATGAGAGGGATCCTGAGACTGTGTAAGTATGTGACTATACAATTGAGGATGACTTATATGAATTGATTGATACTACCTATACCAATAAGATGCATCTTCTTTTCGGGAGCCCGTCACTTAAGAACTCCATAGTTAAGCGTGCTCCGTGTTGGTTTGTGGGGACAGTCGTCAATCCATAGAGTAGCCAGGGATGTTACACCTACGATATGTTGTTACTGGATTGCTATATGTTTATCCATTTGATATATCAATGCTCAACTTTGACCAATATTGGATTCCATGTTGGATTAATTATTTTAATTAATCAATTTTTATGGATTACCATTAGTTAATTATTAGGAATTACAGTTAATATGTTAATTATGGTTAATTATTGATTAGCACCTTAACAGTTTGATGATATTAGTAATTGGGTATCTTCTGAGAGTGGCTCTATGATGGGTTGGGCTATTCAATTGTTAACCCGTTGAGAGGTCCCTACTCTCTGTTGGTAAGTTAAAAGACTGCCTCCCCATTAAGCAGTTTGATATGTTCTCTACATGCTTATCAGAGAAGAGAGAAGTTCACACTAGTGCAAAAAACACTTTTAAATTATACTTGAACTTTAAACATCAAAGTTGCAGGTTCTTGAATCATAAACAGAAAGTAAAGGAGTTTGAGTTTAGAGATACTACACAACCGGATTTATCCTGGTTCAGTCACCACCACTGTGACCTACATCCAGTCCCCACTCTACCTGTGGTATTTCACACACTAACACACAAGCTTTGCCAGGTAGCTTGAAAAACCTTTACACCACAAAGCACTCCTTCACCTCAAGATACCACACTCTTGTGAAGAGCCTCAATGTTCAACCTTAGGGATACCTCATCCTAATCACTCAGAGAGACTCCCTCTCTCTTTACAATCGAAAAGTAAAACAAAATTTGATTCCTAACTCTCAATAGTCAGATAAAACAAATTGAAGCACATATGAGTATTGAAACACTCTTTTCACAGTAAGCTCAATGAAGATGATGAATGATTTTCACAATTGATTTCTCAAAAATGATTTCATAAAACTGTGATATGTTATGATATATGTTTTAGGTGTTCCTTTGATCCCTCTTTATATAGAAAAACAAGTTATAGTTGTTGGGATCAATCAAAACAGGTTTGGATCTGATTTAACAGAATCTGTTTTCTTGATTCTCGTTCTTGAGATAAGATTCTAATAGTTCTTATAGAATTCACGTCCATAGCCGCATCCATCTTAAAAAAATACCCGCGTCCATCTTAAAAAAATACCCGCGTCCATTTACCACGTCAGCAGATGGGAGTACTAACACAAAGTAATTGGATGTGCTCCAACTTGTAGACGAGCGCTTGTATTACTTTAGTGGATGAGCACTTCTGTCACTTTAGCAGACGTGCGCTTGTGTCACTTTAGTAGACGTGAGCTTCTGTCACTTTAGTAGACGTGAGCTTCTGTCACTTTCTTGGACGCCAGCTTTTACCACTGTTGGACGAGCGCTTTTATTATTCCAGTATTGGACGAGCGCTTATATTATTCCAGTGTTGGACGAGCGCTTATATTATTCCAGTGTTGGACGAGCGCTTTTATTATTATTTCAAAAAGTCATTTTCATTAACGAAAACTTATTCCTTTTAATGTAGGTTATGAAAAATGATTTTCTTCATGCATCTTTCTTAATTGGGTTATTTGTGAATAAGAGATTTCATCTCTTACAAATCATCTAAGACTTAACACTAATTTCTTCGTTTAAGCTCTTGTCTTGATGATTCCTTGATTTTCGTCCTTGCTCTTTGATTCCTCCAAGTTCTTCCTTGAATATTCTCATTTGATTGCTCACTGTACTTGTTGAATATTGCTTGATACCTGTCTTTACAATTTGACACTAGACACTTGCATACACATTAAGTTGTATTTGACATATATCAAAATCTCTCAGTCATTGAGTCTAACACGCTTTACACATCGGTTAAAATTTTAACCGATGTCTAAAGTGCACTTTCAACGTTTTCTAACTCTGTTGAGAATCACTTTACACATCAGTTCCTTTATAAACCGATGTCTAAAGTCAACTTTCAACATCGGTTTTTATTAATAACCGATGTTGAAAGTTCTTTATTTTTTAAAAAAATCAGGCCTACACCAGTTACAATTCTTTCCCTGTTTCATTTGTACAGCCAAAATCCCAACAAACAGAAACTAAATATTCTCAACAGAATCCCTTATAACCAAAATTTCATTCAAAGTCCTACATTGGTCGATTATGCAAAAGTATAATTTTGATTACGCGCTCAAAGAAAGCCAACGCAAAAGTTTACATATAAAAATCTTAACTAAATACATAGAATGTCATAAATTCAAACTAAATATGACACCAAAGAAACTACACATAGATGAGTATATGATCACCCATTAATTCCCAGTTAACTCTAGAAAGAAGGTTTCCCAACGCTTCTTTATGTCCATAATGTCCTCTTTAGATAGTGGAGCCCGAGTATCGAATATCTGCATGTAACATAAGATAAATTAAACATTACAGATAATCAGACTAAAACAAGACATAATTAATATATAACTTGTTGCAAATTCTATTACTTACCGTCATCCATCCTTCAGTAATTCCGCCGGATACAATGTCGAGCATCCACTTCATAACATAGTAGCCGCACTCCCATGAGCCACGTTGCCTATGAGACTACAAATGAACCCGATTTGAATATAATGAGTAAACACTTAACATTAACTATATTGTAAATTGCAATTGAATCTTGGGTACTAATAAAATACTTACGTTAGGGAAAATCCACTTAATAGGCCTAGGCCTAGTACCATCTAACATGCGACGTGCGTCCATAGATCTATCATAAGAAATATACACTTAAAGTATGTTACAGATTTTCGAGTACTTAATAAAACAAATGCAGTACTAAATAAGAAAATTAAAATCTTACGTTTCGACAACGACCTTGAGTTCGTCGCTCTTCTTCCCAACGAACAGAAGAGCACCACAACATTCGAACTAGGACATAAAACCAATAATTGCCAATGTTCACTGCAGTTGAGAACAGTCAGTGACAAGTCACAAATAATTATAAATCACTTTTATACTTGTACTTACCTCTTGAGGCAAGGTGCTAGGTAGCACTGTTTGTTGCCTCGACCAAGCATGTGCCGCATGCTCGCAGTAATCTCATCTGGGGGAAGTGTCTCACCCTCAATGAGACTGGGGTCAATGAATCCATAAATATGGAGGTTGCCCCTAACAATACATTGGCGATGCAAATACCTAATATATTGAAAAAACATGTTAATTATAATAGTATTGAAAACTTATTTAGTTAAACTAACAAATAAAAAATGTACTTACGTGCACCATAATGAGACGCATGACCAGCAAACCTTTTCACCATCAAGAGCTATCTCCATAAAGTCCTTTGCGGGGAGATTGAAAGGTTGATCAGGTCTGCCATCACATTCCAACTCTATGGAAGCTGGATTCTTCACAAGTTTTACAGCCACTATAGCCAGACGTTCAAGAGCATCAGAGTGATCCCCCTCGTCGATACCCTAATCAACAAAGATAAAACATTAGTGAACACGGTTAAGTTAATTCAATTGTAAGTAATTGAATGATTATATGAATACCTTGCCAGAAGAAGACTTCACAGGTCTACCCAGATGAGACTTTTTGGGTGGAACATCCTTTTCAAAATCCGAAACAACAAAAAAAACATTAATAAACACAATTAAATTATTTCAATTGTAAATATAGAAAAATACAAGTAATTGAATACCTTGGCTGAAACAAAAAACCTCAGAAGTCTTCTCGGCCAAGAGATGAAATTATCGAGGGACTGGTCTACTATTTGAACATCCTCAGTGGGCACATGGACTTGAGCATCAGCATCTCGAATATCTTCAACCACCACCCTCACCTCATCATCTCCTAATGTCCGGTTGTGTAAGGTATTTCCCAAGTTGTGTGCCCTCCCAAATGCCACTAAGTGGTCATGATTATCATCAACATACAACTCACACATGTCAAGATCATCCTCCATGTCATCAGGCTGATGAGGAGGATCGCATGACCCCTTGGTGCTCACACGGACAGAGGGTGAGACAGCGGTATTTTGCTGGGAAATAGCAAAAGTTTGCATTTGCTGGGAAATCTCTCATCTAAGCTCATCCACAATCTCCCGTTTTAGCTGTTCTCTATCTACATCTTCCCTGGGGCGATGGTGTGAACATGAACCATTCGCCAATGCCCCATCCAACACCAATGACATAGCCCGGGTGGTCTGGCTTACCAATCGCAGTAGCCAAAATATCTTTGCGTCCTTTAGGCACAAAACTTCCTTGAGTGGCCTGCTCGTCCAAGGAATCCTACAACATATAGAATGTCACATTAATTTTTGTAAGACAATGGATAAGATTGTTAAGATTACAATTAGAATTCAAAATAAACTTACAATCTTCTCAGCTACCCGACGTGTCTCCTCTGTTGTATATTGTCCCGATTTTTAGTCGGGCTCTCTTCCATGACTTATGGCATGGGGCTGGAGGTGGATCAATAACTTCTGGAGGGTTTTCAGCATTAGGATCAGCCTGAGATGCTTCTTCCTGGAGTCTTTTCTTTTCCTCTTCCATCATTTTTATATTAAGACCATCATATCCTGCACGAGCCAAGACATGAGGGTAGACATTATTTTCCTGGATGTCTTGCGCCTTTTTCCTTTTCACCTATTATAAATGACAGGCAACCGTATTACGTAAATCAATAAAATTAATTAAATTAACAGATGACTCAATTAACTTAACCTGGTGGGAGGGCTCATGTCGGGACTGAACAAAACGATCCCAAGTCTCCTGGTCAAGAAACGAGTATGTTTCAAGTGGGGACTTGTCACGCTGCCCAAATATGTAGTATCTGCCCAGGTCCTCCTTAAATGACCTCCAATGCTCACCAGCATACTTTATCCATGTCCTCCTCATATGCTCGGTATTGGGCACTGCAAAGGTGAGCTATATTACACAAAAAAATGGAGAAATTAGTGTATGATATTAATATGGTTAAATAAAATAAATACAAACAAAGACATTAAAAGTATAGATACCATGATGCTATCCCATATCTGATCCTTCACACTCTCTGGTACATGGTCCCAATCCTCAATAAGAATACTAGTCTTGCTTCGAGCAACGAAGCCTACAAAACTATGAAACTGATCAGCCGTTGGCCCTACAGGCTTGCAACGTTCATCAAACTTGATCTGTATCCTTGATTAGCACCACGATTGACGGTCAAATTCCTTAACCGTGTGGCACCTCTACCCTTTTTGCGTTTAGGCAGGGTATCCGACCCGCTGCGCGAAGGAGGGATGTCCTCGTGATCAGCCATGTATGCCTATTTAGACACACAAAAAAAAACGTAATGTCAGTAAGAATTGAGTTATATCAAACATAACTTAAATTAACTTGTAAATATCAAGAAAAATAAACTTGTAAATATGACTGTAAACAAGACTTATAAACATAACTTATAAATATAACTCATAAATACATATGACTTATAAACATAACTTATAAGTATAACTTATAAATACAATTGTAAACATAACTTACACTATGGTCAAGTAGTAATGTTCTCCCATAACCCTTCCTGATGATCATCACGAGTTGCATGTATATCGTCCACGTCATTTTCCTCATTGAAAGTAGGCACCCGTGTTGAGAAAGAAGGAGTATCGGAAATATCAAGAGTTGAATCTTGATTTTCCTCACTACCGTTATGCATGCTTTTTCCTTGGAGACCCATTGAACACCTTTTATTAGAAGGATCACTAATATAAAACACTTGTTTTGCTTGGAATGCCATGATGAAAGGCTCTTCCTTATGACCTACCTTGTTAAGGTCCACCAATGTAAATCCCAACTCATCAGTTTGTACACCGTTGTTACTGTCGACCCACTTACATTTAAAAACGGGCACTCTAAATTTAGTGTAATCGACCTCCCAAATCTCTTCAATGACTCCAAAGTAAGATACGGATGCCATAACAGGGTTTGTATCTTTTGAACTAGAGAAGTGCATGGACTCAGCCACGACCATAACCCCACTGTTTTGCACGGTACTCTTGTCATCCTGGGACTTTGTATAGAAGGAAAACTTATTGATATCGTATCCACTCCAACATATGACACCAAAGTTAGGCCCTTGTGCTAGCCATTTTAATGTATCAGAAGCGGTACCATCAATTGAAATTTTTTCTTTAAACCAGTTTAAGAAAGTTTTGTTATGCTTGTTCAACAACCATTTTTCATTCATTCGAGGGTAATTTTCCTTGACTATGCTTTTGTGATCACGTAAGTAAGGTTCAACCTCGTCAGTGTTATTCAATATATATAAATGTGCTTGAAACACTTCCTCTCGACCTATGCTCTTAACAGTAATACCTCGTGTACCCTTACCATCACATCTTCCCTCATGACGAGACTTAGGAAGCCCTACAGGTTCCGCTTCTGACACGTAGTCTGTACAAAACTCAATAGCTTCTTCTGCAATGTACCTTTAAACAATAGATGCTTCAGGACGGTGTGGATTCTTCACATACCCTTTCAAGATCTTCATGTATCGCTCAACTGGGTACATCCACCTTAAATAAACGGGTCCACACAATCTAATCTCCCTTACTAGATGAATAATCAAATGAACCATGATGTCAAAAAATGAAGGGGGAAAATACATCTCCAATTGACACAAGATAATAACTGTCTCATTTTCCAACTCATCAAACTTCTGAGTTTCAATGACTTTGCTACATATAGCATTGAAGAATAAGCACAACCTAGTTATGGTGTGTCTAACTTTTTTAGGCAAGATGTCCCGAATAGCCACTGGCAGTAGTTGTTGCATTAAGACATGGCAATCATGAGACTTTAAGCCAACTAATTTGAGATATTTCATTGAGACAAGCCTCTTGACATTTGAAGAGTAACCTTGTGGAACTTTGACGCCCCGTAGACACTTACATAAACTTATTTTCTCTTTTTTTGATAAAGTATGACATGCTGGGGGTAAATAAGTCTTCTTACCACCTACTGACTATGGAGCTAACTACTCTCGTATACTCATCGCAACTAGATCCAGACGAGCATTCACACCATCTTTTGTCTTGCCCTGAATGTTGAGAAGCATTCCGATTACAATATCACACACATTTTTCACCACATGCATATCATCAATACAATGTCTTACATCAAGCTTGCACCAGTATGGGAGATCAAAGAAGATCGACCTTTTCTTCCATATTTTTTCTCAGTAGCCTTCTTTTGGGTCTTCCCGTAGATAACATTGATGTCCTTCACCTGTTGATAAACTTGCTCTCCAGTTAAGACCGCAGGAGCAATTTCATTATCCGGAAGTCCATTGAATGCTTTTCTCAATCTACGATAAGGGTGATTAGGACCGAGAAATCTCCGATTCCCAAAGTAAATTGTCTTCCTTCCATGTTGCAGTTGATGGTAGCATGTGCCTTCTTCATATATAGGGCATGCTTTATGCCCCTTAACACTATACCCGCACAAGTTCCCGTATGCTGGAAAGTCATTGGTGGTGCAAAATAACATGGCACGCATCTTGAAAGTCTTATGGCAGTACCCGTCAATCACATCAACACCTTCATCCCACAACATTATTAAGTCTTCAATCAAGGGACTTAGATAAACATCTATGTCATTTCCTGGCTGTTTTGGGCCCGAAATCGTCATAGATAACATAATGTATTTGCGCTTCATGCACAACCAAGGAGGTAGGTTGTAGATTACTAGGAGAACAGGCCTTGAACTATGAATACTACTTAAGTCACCATACGGATTCATTCCATCCGTAGCAAGTCCAAGCCTAAGGTTTCGGGGCTCATTGCCGAAATCCGGAAACAAACTATCAATTCTCTTCCATTGCAAAGAATTAGCAGGATGGCGAAGCTGTCCATCACATTTCCTCTCATCTACATGCCATCTAATGTTCTTTGCATCATTTACATTAGCGAACAATCGCTTGAACCACGGAATTATTGGAAGATACCATAACACCTTCGCAGGAGGACCCTTTGTGCCCACATCACAACTAGAATCTGTTAAGTCTCTAAAATGTCTGATGTGCATTTCCCTAAGTTTTGATGAGAACTAAACATTGGTTAATGATTTAATTAACCTTCATATTGGTTACTAACCTGTCTATCTAGTGTGCAGATTAAAACTGTAAGAATCATCTATCTGCTCATAAGTGACTACCTATCTGGATAAGCGAAAGTCAATCTGTATGCTGACTAGGATTATTGACTTCTTTCAAGAGACATCTTCAACCTGTCTCCCCACGAGTTCCTACACTTGTCTGAGGTTACTCGTTGAAGAATTAAGGACCAAACAAGCTTTTCTTGGCTGTCCCATCATAAAGAGACTTGAAGCCTTCTCTCCTACTCAGTCTCACGCCTATCAAGAAAAGTCAGAAGTTACTCTCTCAAGCAACCTCGATTATTAGAACCAAAGACCAGTTAAAGAATGCTTCCAATATGGTTCATTCCCTAGTACCTCCGGTCCTTACACGAAAAGGGAATTTTACTCAGCAAAGTACAAAAAGCACTCTGCACAACTCTGATATGGCTGTATCACGATGTATAAAGCCATGATCCTTCATGTTAGAGTACAACCAACGTTCCTATTGCATTAATGGCTGCCCAGAATGACTTTATTGCATTTAATGAAGTTCTGCTTGAAGCCAACATCTGAGGGAATGTCCCTAGCGGATCCTAAATGCTTGAAGACTGTAAATACAGAAGTCATTGAAGATGAAGCATAGAGAATACACATAGCATTAAAGAGCCATTACTCTGCTCATTAATATCTTCATTCTTTCATTCTGTATTCTTCAATCATTTGAAGTTATTACGCAGACTTTCATAAGCTTTACATTTAAACCACTCTCTGAGTGTTAGTGAAAGATCTGTCTGTCTGAAGTTGTATTTATTACAAACCAAATCTCTCAAACAAACCTGAGTGAGCCTGAAGAGGCTAAGTGTGCAAAGAATACTTGTCTTGGAGCCTGAAGAGGCTAGGTGTGCAAAGAATACTTGTATTGGAGCCTGAAAAGTCTAGGTGTGCAAACAATACTTAGAGTTTGTAACCTGATCACACTGATGATAACACTGACAAACCAAAAGCTCAGTGGACTACTGCAGAAGAGACAAAATGGGAGCTGAACCGCAAAGCTAGATATAACATCATTTGTGCCCTCAGTCCTGAGGAGTTTGAGAAGGTATGTGCTTGTGACTCTGCCAAAGAAATATGGGACACTTTAGCTGTCACACATGAAGGAACAACCAAAGTCAAAGAGTCAAAGATTGCCATACTTGTCAGAAAGTATGAACTGTTTGTCATGGAGGAAGGAGAATATGTTGCTCAAATGATAGGAAGATTTCAAACTATAGTCAACAGTTTAAAATATCTTGGCAAAGTCTATACCAATGCTGAGAAGGTTGGAAAGATTCTGAGAAGTCTACCTAAACAGTGGAGACCTTTGGTCACTGCTATCTTTCAAGCCAAGGATCTCACTACCTTGACTATGGATGAACTTATTGGAACACTCACTGTTCATGAGCAAGAACTTGGGGATGAAGTTATGCCAAAGGAGGGCAAGTCAATTGCTCTGAAAGCTGATCAAAAGTCAGCAAAAGTTTCCAAGGCTCTAAAGAGAGACGAGTTATCCAGTGATGCTGACCTGTCTGAACACGAGGATTCTAAGAGTGATGAAGAATTGTCTCTCCTAACCAAGAAGATAAAGCTTCTCCTGCAGAAAAAGAAGTTCAAGAGGGATAAGCCATTTAGAAGGTTCAACAAGGATAAGAACTTCAAAGAATCCATTTCAACAGACAAAAGTCCAATTGTCTGCTATGAGTGCAAGAAGCCTGGTTACATCAAGGCTGAATGTCCTCAACTCAAGAAGGCCCTTTTTAAGAAATTCTTCAGGAAGAAGAAGAAAGGAATGATGGATACTTGGGAGGATCTGGAGTCAACATCTTCTGATAAAGAAATAGAGGAAGAATCCAATCTCTGTTTGATGGCCAACACTGACTCAGACTCAGACGATGAGGTACATCCTGACTACGAAGAATTACTTAATGCCTATGAGGAGTTGCTGGAGGAATCCAACTTCTTATCTAAGGCTTTCAAATCCCTCAAGAGAGAGTATGTAAAGCTCACCTGTGAGCATAAACAGAAATCTCAAGAGTGTGAGAAGCTGGCTAAAGAGAACAGTGAGCCGAAGACTGAAAAGTCTGATGAAGCTAAGATCTCAAGTGAAACATCACCATCTGAAGAAGTTGAAAAACTTCAACAGAAAGTGGAAGAGCTCACTTCTGATCTTGCCAAATTTGTTAATGGTAGAGATAATCTGACTAAGCTACTTGGCTGTCAGAGGCACTCTCTTAACAAAGAAGGTATTGGATATGTCCATCAAACACATCATAAAGTATCAACTAAAGCTTCTACAATATCTGTTAAGTCAACTGTAACCAAGTCTACACCTGTCTGTAACTTCTGTGGAAAAACTGGACATGTTATGTCTAAGTGTATCCATAAGAAGAGAAGGAAGTCTTCACAAACTCCTAGAACTAACAGAAAAGGACCCAGAAAAATATGGGTACCTAAAAACCAAATAATTTTTGTTGCAGATGTCCTCAACAGAATAAAGAAAACACCACTGCTGGTACCTGGACAGTGGTTGCTCGCGTCAAATGACAGGAGAAAGGTTTATGTTCCTAGACCTCCAACTTAAGAAAGGAGGACACGTTGCCTTCGGAGGGAATCAGAAAGGGAAAGTTATAGGAATTGGTACTATTGGTGGTAAACCCCCTCTTCCCTCTATATCTACTGTTCTTATGGTTAAAGGATTAAGACACAATTTGCTTAGCATAAGTCAATTATGTGATAGTGGTTTTGACGTTTCCTTTACCAATGATGTATGCATAGTTAAAGACTGTTGTGGCAAAACCCTCTTTTCAGCTAAAAGGCAACAAAATCTTTATAAGATTGAACTGTCTGATCTCTCAGATCAAAGTGTAACCTACCTGATGTCTAAAGAGGATGAGAGATGGTTATGGCATAAAAAACTAGGACATGCTAGTATGAAACTAATTTCTGAATTAAAAAGGAATAATCTTGTGAGAGGATTGCCTGATATTAGTTTTAAGAAATATGTCTTGTGTGATGCATGTCAGAGAGGTAAACAGATAAAATCAAGTTTCAAATCTAAAAACCAAGTATCAACCTCTAGACCTCTTCAGTTGTTACACGTGGATCTGTTTGGACCCGTTAGTGTTGCTAGCCTGGCTGGAAGAAAATATGGATTTGTCATAGTTGATGATTATTCTAGATACACATGGGTACTCTTCCTAACACACAAGGATGAGTCTTTTAAGGCTTTCTCAGTATTCTTCAAAAGAGTACAAAATGGGCAGGGTTTCTGTATTTCTACCCTTATAAGTGATCATGGGGGAGAATTCGAATATGAGCGGTTTAGATAGTTCCGTGAGGAGAATAGAATCTCTCACAATTTCTCTGCACCTAGAACTCCACAACAAAATGGAGTGGTTGAGAGAAAGAGCATATCTTTGCAAGAGATGGCTAGATCTATGCTCAATGAAAATAATTTCCCTAAGTACTCATGGGCATAAGCTATAAACACTGCTTGTTATGTATAAAACAATACTTATTAGGCCTTTTCTAAAAATGACTCCTTATGAATTGTGTAACGGAAAAAGCCCCAACATATCTTATTTTCATGCTTTTGGATGTGAATGTTTTATTATGAATACCAGAGATAATCTTGGGAAGTTTGATTCTAAGGTAGATAAAGGTATTTTCGTAGGATATTCTAAAATGTCTAAGGCTTTTAGAGTTTACAATTCAAGAACTTGTATTATTGAAGAATCTGTTCATGTTAAATTCAATGATGAATTAAAGACTGATAAAGAACTATCAGATCTAGAAGATGATCTTGCAGGTTTTGATATAAACAATCCATAAATTCAACAACCCGATCTAACTAAGACAGAACTTGTGCCTGAGGCTGACAGACAAGTGGAACAGACAAGTCAGCAGACGAGTCAACAGATAAGTCAATATCTTCATGATGATCTCAAAAGGGATTGGAAGTTCAACACTCATCACCCTAAGGATCTTATTATTGGAAATCCTTCTGAAGGAGTAAGAATCAAATCCACATAAAGAGAATCAAGCAATGTGGCCTTTATTTCAGATTTGGAGCCTAAACGCATTGAAGAAGCTCTTGAGGATGAAAGCTGGATTCTTGCTATGCAAGAAGTGTTAGACTCAATGACTGAGAGATTTTGATATATGACAAATACAACTTAATGTGTATGCAAGTGTTTAGTGTCAAATTGTAAAGACAGGTATCAAGTAATATTCAACAAGTTGAGTGAGCAATCAAAGGAGAATATTCAAGGAAGAACTTGGAGGAATCAAAGAGTAAGGACAATGATCAAGGAATCATCAAGACAAGAGCTTAAACGAAGAAATTAGTGTTGAGTTTTAGATGATTTATAAGAGATGAAATCTCTTATTCACAAATAGCTCAATTAAGAAAGATGCATGAAGAAAATCATTTTTCATAACCTGCATTAAAAGGAATAAGTTTTCGTTAATGAAAATGATTTTTGGAAAGAATAATATAAGCGCTCGTCCAACACTGGAATAATATAAGCGCTCGTCCAACACTGGGAATAATATAAGCGCTCATCCAACACTGGGAATAATAGAAGCGCTCGTCCAACAGTGGTAAAAGCTGGCGTTCAAAAAAGTGACAAAAGCTCACGTCTACTAAAGTGACAGAAGCTCACGTCTACTAAAGTGACACAAGTGCACGTCTACTAAAGTGATACAAGTGCACGTCTACTAAAGTGACAAAAGTGCTCGTCTACTAAAGAAATACAAGCGCTCGTCTACTAGTTGGAGGACGTCCAATTACTTTGTGTTAGTACTCCCGTCTGCTGACGTGGCAAATGGACGCGGCTATTTTTTTAAAATGGACATGGGTATTTTTTAAGATGGACGCGGGTATTTTTCCAAATGGACTCGTTATTTTATGGACGCGAATTCTATAAGAACTATTAGAATCTTATCTCAAGAACGAGAATCAAGAAAACAAATTCTGTTAAATCAGATCCAAATATGTTTTGATTGATCCCAGTGACTATAACTTGTTTTCTATATAAAGAGGGATCAAAGGAGCACTTTAACATATATCATAACATATCACAGTTTTACGAAATCATTTTGAGAAATCAATTGTGAAAATCATTCATCATCTTCATTGAGCTTACTGTGAAAAGGGTGTTTCAATACTCATATGTGCTTCAATTTGTTTAATCTGACTATTGAGAGTTAGGAATCAACTTTTGTTTTACTTTCGATTGTAAAGAGAGAGGGAGTCTCTCTGAGTGATTAGGGTGAGGTATCCCTAAGGTTGAACATTGAGGCTCTTCACAAGAGTGTGGTATCTCGAGGTGAAGGAGTGCTCTGTGGTGTGAAGGTTTTTCAAGCTACCTGGAAAAGCTTGTGTGTTAGTGTGTGAAATCCCACAGGTGGAGTGGGGACTGGATGTAGGTCACAGTGGTGGTGACTGAACCAGGATAAATCCGGTTGTGTAGTATCTCTAAACTCAAACTCCTTTACTTTTTATTTATGATTCAAGAACCTGCAACTTTGATGTTTAAAGTTCAAGTTTAATTTCTGTTCTTGATCTGTATAAACTGTATCTTGTTATTACTGAGTTATTGAACCTGAACCTATTTGTTATTAATCTTTCTTATCCTCATCACCTTCTATTCAAGATTTTGTAAAAACCCTTCATCGATTTTATAAAAGATCCTGAGAACACAAATCCATAACTCTGATTTATAAAGCTTTGTGAAAAAGTTTTAAGAGGGAAAGATTTTCTTTGAAAACTCAATTCACCCCCCTCTTGAGTCGTTGAATCCAAAACAACAATTGGCATCAGAGCTAAACTCTTAAGTTTGTCTTAACAGCTATAAGAGCATGGTTTACAATGACTGTTTAAATGAAGGGGCTTCCCTTGCACGCCCGCCTGCCTTCAATGGATCTGAGTAAATCTATTGGAAGGAAAAAATGGTAATCTTTCTTGAGGCAGCAGGTGTTGACATATGGGATGCAGTAGAAAATGGACCATTTGTCCCCTCTACTGTAGATGCTAATAGTGCTCCAAGAAATAAGCCTAAAACTGAATGGAATGAGGATGATAAGAAAAGAGTTCAATATAATGCACGTGCTAAGAATATTATAACATCTGCTTTAAGCTGTGATGAGTTTTTTAGGGTTTCAAATTGCAAATTAGCAAAGGAGATGTGGGATACATTGCAAGTAACACATGAAGGAACCTCAGATGTCAAAAGAGCAAGAATGAATACCCTCACACATGAGAATAAGCTATTCAGAATGAATCGAGGAGAACCTATGACTGAAATGAAAAAGAGATTCACACACATCGTAAATCAATTGGCTGGTCTTGGAAAGACAATCTCAAATGAGGTTCAAATTAACAAAGTCATGAGATGTTTGAGCAGGGAATGGCAACCTAAAGTCACTGCAATCTCATAATCCAGAGATCTCTCATCAATGACCATTGCCACACTGTTTGGAAAACTGCAAGAACATGAATTGGAGTTGAACAGACTAAATGAGAGTGAAGAAACAGATAAAAGAAAGAAGGTATTGACTCTGAAATCACAAGTTAAAGAAGTATAAGATAATGATGATGATGATTCAGAACAAGAGGCTGAATCTGAAGAAGAGATGGGATTGCTGGTTAGAAAGTTCAATAACTTCCTAAAGAAGAAAGGCAACTTCAAAAGAAAGCCATCCACCTTTCAAAGGAGAAATCTCAGCAAAGGTGACAACTCTTCCAACAACATCACATGCTATGAATGTGGAAAGATTTGCCACATGAAGCTTGACTGTCCAAAACTGCAAAAGAAGGACAAAACAGAAAAGTTTGACTCAAAGGACAAGAAGTGGAGAAAGCCAAGAAAAGCCTACATTGCTTGGGATGATAATGATCTAGATTCCACTGAAGAATCTGAATTTGAGGAGGTAAAGTTGTGCTTGATGACCAGCAATAACAGTGATTCAGAAAGTGAAGTAAGTTCTGATTATCAACCTTCTTATGATGAATTACAAAATGCTTTTGAAGAACTTCATAAAGAATCCATTAGACTTGCTAGATTGCTAACTAAGTCTAAGAAAACCATCACATTCCTAGAGGAGAAAACTTCTGTTTTAAACAAAGAGGTAGATCAATTAAAAATAGAAAATTGTGCTTTAAAATAAAAACTAGCTACTGCCTTAGATGCACCTGTATGTGATAAATGTCCTAAGTTGGAGAAACATATAAATCATTTGAATGGTGATCTGTCTAGAGTTACTAGTGATAAAGAAATCTGGAATGCATCTAGCTGTACATTGACTAAAGAGGTTGAAAAACTGAAAAATGACCTAGCAAGATTCACAAATGGTAGAGATAACCTAAATGCTTTATTAGGACAGCAAAAATGTGTTTACGATAAGGCTGGACTAGGCTATAAACCGAAGATACATGAGAAATCTTTCAAGAAATTTTTTGTTGCACCTATGACATCGAACACACCATTTGTTAAATGCTATTTATGTGCTAGAAAAGGTCACGCAGCTTCTACATGTCAATAAAGAAAACCAGTATACAATAAATCTAAGTATATATGGGTTCTTAAATGAACTATTGCTGCAACTAACTCAAAAGGACCCAAACAGATTTGGGTACCTAAAGCAAAAACATGATTCTGTTTTGTAGGTGTGTTGGAAAGCCAAGAATGTGAAATGGTATCTTGACAGTGGCTGTTCCAAGCACATGACTGGAGACAAAAGCAAGTTCATTTCCTTTACCCCTAAGTCGAGTGGCAGTGTTACCTATGGAGACAATAATAAAGGGAGAATACTTGGCATTGGCAACATTGGAAGTGACTGGACAACAATCATTGAGGATGTATTATATGTTGAGGGACTGAAACATAACCTATTAAGTATCAGTCAACTATGTGACAAAGACTTCAAGGTAAAATTCAATTCCAATAGTTGCTTAATAGAAAATCAGCATGATGAAAATTTGAAATTAATTGGACATAGGACAGATAACATCTATATGCTTGATTTAGACAATATCTTTTCAAATACTGCATGTTGTCTTATTTCAAAAGAAGAAGAGAATTGGCTTTGGCATAGAAGAATTGCACACATTCACATGAACCACTTGAATAAACTAATTCGTAAAGATCTTGTAATTGGCTTGCCTAAACTAAAATTTTTGAAAGATGGACTATGTGATGCATGTCAAAAAGGAAAGCAAGTTAAGGTGTTTTTTAAACCAAAGAACATTGTTTCAATAACTAGACCCTTGCAACTTTTACACATGGATTTATTTGGTCCATCTAGAACCAAAAGCTTTGGTGGTAACTCGTATGCATTGGTAATAGTATATGATTACTCTAGATATACATGGACATATTTTTTATCTCATAAGAGTGATTCATTTGATGCATTTAAGAAAATGGTAAAAATGGCGCAAAATGAAAATGACGTAAAAATTGTTTTTATAAGAAGTGATCGTGGGGGAGAATTTTAAAATGAAGTGTTTGAAAACTTTTGTGATGAGCATGACATTCAACATAATTTTTCTGCTCCTAGAACTCCACAACAAAATGTAGTAGTGGAAAGAAAGAATAGATCATTAGAGGAGATAACAAGAACTATGTTGAACGACTCTAGCTTGCCAAAACATTTTTGGGCAGATGCTGTCAATACAGCCTGCTATGTGCTAAATAGAGTCTTGATAAGACCAATCTTAAAGAAAACCCCTTATGAGCTTTACAAAGGAAGAAAACCAAACATAGCACATTTACATGTTTTCGGTTGCAAATGCTTTGTTCTTAACAATGGAAAGAATAATCTTGGAAAATTTGATGCAAAGGCTGATGAAGGAATTTTCCTAAGTTACTCCCTCTCTAGTAAAGCATTTAGAATATATAATAAGAAAACACAAATTATTGAAGAATCTGTGCATGTGACATTTGATGAGTCTAACCCCAAAAGGTTGGGAAAGGATTGTGTTATTGATGATCTTGCAGATTCAATTGAGAAAACTCTCCTAGAATAGAAATAGGACAATGAAGAAGATGAAAGCTTAAAGAACGAATCGCTGTAGCAGGAGCAAACAGAACAACGGCCTGACCTACCAAAGGAATGGATGACTGTCAAAAATCATCCAATTGATAACATCATTGGTGAAATTACAAAGGGGGTAACTATTAGACAATCTCTTAGAAATGTTTGTAATCATATGGCATTTGTGTCTCAAGTAGAACCTAAGAACATTGATGATGCTATAATTGATGAACATTTGATAATGGCTATGCAAGATGAGTTAAACCAGTTTGAAAGAAACCAAGTTTGGAAACTAGTGCCTAAACCCAAGAACTGTCAAGTAATAGGTACAAAATGGGTTTTTAGGAATAAACTAGATGAAAATGGTATAATTGTAAGAAACAAGGCTAGATTGGTATCCAAAGGGTATAACCAAGAAGAAGGCATAGATTATGATGAAACATATGCACCATTAGCAAGATTAGAAGCTATAAGAATGTTACTTGTTTATGCTTGCATAATGGGATTTAAATTGTATCAAATGGATGTTAAGAGTGCTTTCTTAAATGGATTTATACAAGAGGAAGTGTATGTTGGTCAACCACCTAGTTTTGAGAATAATGAATTGCCTAACCATGTTTATAAACTGTCTAAAGCACTATATGGCTTAAAGCAAGCTCCTAGAGCTTGGTATGAAATGTTAAGTAATTTTCTCATTGAAAATGGATTTAAAAGAGGTAAAGTTGACACAACTATGTTCACTAAGAAAAAGGCACACAACATTTTACTTGTACAAATATATGTGGATGATATAATTTTTGGTGCCACTAATGAGCATTTGTGCAAAGAGTTTGCAAGTCTTATGCAGAGTGAGTTTGAAATGTCAATGACGGGTGAGCTGAACTTTTTCCTTGGACAGGAAATAAAGCAAACTGAAAATGGAATCTTTGTTAGCCAAACCATGTACTGCAATGAGTTGATCAAGAAGTTTGGCATGGAAAACGCTAAGGAGATGGCTACTTCAATGAGTACCTCCTGTTATCTGGACAAAATGAGCAAGGTAAACCTGTTGATGTTTCTAAATTCAGAGGTATGATAGGATCACTACTTTATCTTACTACTAGTAGGCCAGATATCATGTTTAGTGTATGCATGTGTGCTAGGTATCAAGCAAATCCAAAAGAATCACACTTAACAGCAGTTAAAAAGATAATTAAGTATCCGTTAGGAACAAAAGACATGGGATTATGGTATCCCAAGGGAACTACATGTACATTAATTAGCTATTCAGACTCTGATTTTGCTGGTTGTAAACTAGACAAAAAGAGTACTAGTGGAACTTGCCATTTACTAGGAAACTCATTAGTATCATGGTTCAGTAAGAAACAATCTAGTGTGGCTTTATCCACTGCAGAGGCTAAATATATAGCAGCTGGTAGCTGTTGTGCACAGGTTTTATGGATGAAACAACAATTAGTTGATTATGGTGTGCAACTAAACCAAGTTCCTATTAGATATGACAATACAAGTGCAATTAACCTAACTAAGAAACCCATAATGCACTCTAGAACTAAACACATAGAAATCAGACATCATTTCATTAGAGATTATATACAAAGTAGAGAATTTGAGATTGAATATGTTGATACAACTAAGCAACTTGCTGATATCTTTACCAAGCCCTTGAACAAGGAAAGCTTCTTTTTCATTAGAAGAGAATTGGGAATAATCGATCAATCCAATATCTAGTCTCTAAAGAAACAGGAGAAAATCTAAAAGGGGAGGAAAATTAATGGATGTACTTATTCTTTGATTTGTCCCTAAACCTATCCCTCTATCCTGAACAATTTCATATGCTATGTTTTGAATGTTTAAAATGCTTACCTTCTCTATTGCTTTGAATGTTTCTTTTCTTCGCCTTTTTGATGATGCCAAAAGGGGGAGGAAAAGGTAAGATATAGAGAAAGGGGATAATAACAAACTATACATGAAAAAAATTATAATATAAAGAAAGGAGAAAATAACAAGTTATACATGCATATGTTGAGGGGGAGCTAAGGAGTTTATAAGCTTACATGATTAATAGGGAGTAAACCAAATTATGCTCTATTAATAGTAAATCAAATTCTGCTCTGTTAACACTTTGTTAATTATTTTTTGCTCTGATATACTTCTGCTCTGACTGCTTTGATACCATGATATAAATCTGTCAAAACACTAAGCGTCTGCTACACTTGTATTCTGGGCTTATAATTTGTTAAAAGGTTTGTCATAATAAAAAAAGGGGAGATTGTTAGACTCAATGACTGAGAGATTTTGATATATGACAAATACAACTTAATGTGTATGCAAGTGTTTAGTGTCAAATTGTAAAGACAGGTATCAAGCAATATTCAACAAGTTCAATGAGCAATCAAAGGAGAATATTCAAGGAAGAACTTGGATGAATCAAAGAGCAAGGACGAAGATCAAGGAATCATCAAGACAAGAGATTAAACGAAGAAATTAGTGTTAAGTCTTAGATGATTTATAAGAGATGAAATCTCTTATTCACAAATAGCTCAATTAAGAAAGATGCATGAAGAAAATCATTTTTCATAACCTGCATTAAAAGGAATAAGTTTTCGTTAATGAAAATGATTTTTGGAAAGAATAATATAAGCGCTCGTCCAACACTGGAATAATATAAGCGCTTGTCCAACACTGGGAATAATATAAGCGCTCGTCCAACACTGGGAATAATAGAAGCACTCGTCCAACAGTGGTAAAAGCTGGCGTCCAAGAAAGTGACAAGCTCACGTCTACTAAAGTGACACAAGCGCACGTCTACTAAAGTGATACAAGCGCACGTCTACTAAAGTGACAGAAGTGCTCGTCTACTAAAGTAATACAAGCGCTCGTCTACTAGTTGGAGGACGTCCAATTACTTTGTGTTAGTACTTTCGTCTGCTGACGCGGCAAATGGACGCGGCTATTTTTTTAAGATGGACACGGCTATTTTTTAAGATGGACGCGGGTATTTTTTAAGACGGACGCGGATATTTTTTCAAATGGACTCGTTATTTTATGGATGCGAATTCTATATGAACTATTAGAATCTTATCTCAAGAATGAGAATCAAGAAAATAGATTCTGTTAAATCAGATCCAAATCTGTTTTGATTGATCCCAACGACTATAACTTGTTTTCTATATAAAGATGGATCAAAGGAACACTTTAACATATATCATAACATATCACATTTTTACGAAATCATTTTGAGAAATCAATTGTGAAAATCATTCATCATCTTCATTGAGCTTATTGTGAAAAGAGTGTTTCAATACTCATATGTGCTTCAATTTGTTTTATCCGACTATTGAGAGTTAGGAATCAGCTTTTGTTTTACTTTCGATTTTAAAGAGAGAGGGAGTCTCTCTGAGTGATTAGGGTGAGGTGTCCCTAAGGTTGAATATTGAGGCTCTTCACAAGAGTGTAGTATCTCGAGGTGAATGAGTGCTTTGTGGTGTGAAGGTTTTTCAAGCTACCTGGCAAAGCTTGTGTGTTAGTGTGTGAAATCCCACAGGTGGAGTGGGGACTGGATGTAGGTCATAGTGGTGGTGACTGAACCAGGATAAATCCGGTTGTGTAGTATCTCTAAACTCAAACTCCTTTACTTTCTGTTTATGATTCAAGAACCTACAACTTTGATGTTTAAAGTTCAAGTATAATTTATGTTCTTGATCTGTATAAACTGTATCTTGTTATTACTGAGTTATTGAACCTGAACCTATTCGTTATCAATCTTTCTTATCCTTATCACCTTCTATTCAAGATTTTGTAAAAACCCTTCATCGATTTTATAAAAGATCCTGAGAACACAAATCCGCAACTTTGATTTATAAAGCTTTGTGAAAAAGTTTTAAGAGGGAAAGATTTTCTTTGAAAACTCAATTCACCCCCCCCCCCCCCCCTCTCTTGAGTCGTTGAAGCCAAAACAACAAGAAGAACTTAACCAGTTCACCAGCAATGTTGTCTGGACTCTTGTCTCTAAGCCTAAAAACAAGTCGGTTATTGGAACAAGATGGGTCTTCAGAAAAAAATTGGATGTAGATGGTAAAGTTGTCAGAAATAAGACAAGGTTAGTAGCTCAAGGCTATAATCAACAAGATGGTATTGATTATACTGAAACCTTTGCACCTGTAGCTAGAATAGAAGTCATACGCATTTTAATGTCATATGCTGCACAACACTAAATTACCCTGTTTCAAATGGATGTAAAAAGTGTTTTTCTAAATGGTATAATTGAAGAAGTGTATGTTAAACAACCCCCTGGTTTTGAGGATACTGATAAACCAGATCACGTTTTCAAACTTAAAAAAGCATTATATGGTTTGAAACAAGCACCTAGAGCATGGTATGATAGACTCAGTTCTTTTCTCATGCATAATGGTTTTACTAGAGAATAAGTAGACACTACTCTGTTCAAGACATGCTCTAAAAAGAACTTTATTGTAGTTCAAATATATGTTGATGATATTATTTTGGTAGCAACTAATGGAAATCTGTGCAAGGAATTTTCAAATCTAATGCAAGCTGAATTTGATATGAGCATGATGGGAGAATTGAAGTTCTTCCTTGGATTACAAATCAAGCAGACAAGTGATGGAATTTACATTCATCAACAAAAATATACCAAGGAGATACTCAAGAAATACAAAATGGAAAATGCAAAGCTCATGAAAACCCTTATGCAACCCATTGCAAAACTAAGCAAAGATGATGTAGGTAAAAAGGTAGATCAAACTGTCTACAGAGGTATGATTGGCTCCCTACTGTACTTAACTTCAAGCAGACCTGACATTCAATTTAGTGTTTGTATGTGTGCTAGATTCCAATTTGATCCTAGAGAATCTCATCTTAAGGCCGTTAAAAGAATATTTAGATATTTGCTTGGAACTACTAATCTTGGTTTGCTGTATTTAAGATCAAAAGAACACAGATTAGTGGGATATTATGATGTTGATTTTGTTGGAGACAGAATAGAAATAAAAAGCACCAGTGGAGGATGTCACTTCATTGGAGCAAGTTTAGTCTCATGGTCAAGCAAGAGGAAGACAATCATTGCCCTGTCTATTGCTGAAGCAGAATACATCTCTGCTGCTAGTTGTTGCTCTCAACTCTTATGGGTAAAACATCAACTTGAGGATTACTCTATTTATGAACATAACATATCTATATGGTGTGATAATTCCAGTGCTATATGCTTAACTAAAAATCCAATTCAGCATTCTAAGGCTAAGCATACTGAAATCAAACATCATTTTATTAGGGATTATGTTCAGAAAGGCATCTTTGATATTAAGTTTGTTAAAACTGAAAATCAATGGGCTGATATTTTCACTAAACCCCCCGCAGAAGAAAGGTTTTTATTTATTAGAGATAATCTAAACATGCATTGCATTGTTGAATGACATGTCTGAATGTTAATCTGTCTGTGCTTTATCACCTGTCTATGCTTACTTGTCTGACTCTGCTGAGTCACTATGCTAGAACTCATCAGTTTTGTTGAAATGGTTATTATTTAATTAATGTCATTCCCTTATCTGAAGCTAATCGTGTGCATGGTAGTTTACATATCTTGAAAACTTGTTTTCATTATGTCTTAAGTGGGCGTTGCAGTTCCCCATACAAATCGTGCCATTTTTGAATTAAAAATGTCATTTTTCTCTCTCCTACCTTTATGACTATAAAAGACGATTAGAAAGGTTGAACCTTTACGTTTCAATATTCCAAAATCTCTTTGTCTTCTCATCTTTCAAACCCTCTTCTCTCTCGAAACCCTAGAATCATTTTCTCTCAAAAAATGGCATCATCCAAGCATCTCTCTATAGAAGAAATCGCTGAGAAATACAATCTCAAGATTACTGAGATAGAAAAGATCATTCTGAGAAAGACTGTTGATCTTCAACAGATGAAGAAACTAGGAAACGATGTCACTGAAGAGTTGGAGTACTCCAAGTAGACTCCTTTCTTCGACATCAAGGAGCTTGTTCACCCTAAGCTCGTTCAAACATTCTGGAGAAATGTTGTGGTTGTCACCAACCAACTCAACGGAATCAAAAGCTTTAAGGCTGAAATAGGGGATATAACCCTTCTCTTCCCCATTAGCTCTCTAGAGCTTGTCACAAAATGTCCGAGAATCGGAGCTGGCTTCACACCCAACTGGTAAGATGAAGTGGGAGCAGACAATGTCAACATTGCCATCTATGGTGTTCCCAAACCAGTGAACCCTAAGCCTATCAACATGGTGGTCAAGTGCAGATTCATGCACAAATTGCTGTTGGAGTGCGTGATGCCAAGGAAAGGCTCACGAGATAGTGTGACCAAGATGGACAGATTTGCTCTGTACCACTTGATCCACAAAATCAAGGTTGACATCAACGACCTTATCTATATGTACCTTGAACTTCTGATCAAGAGAACCAACATGCAGACCTATCCTTATGGGATGTTGCTGACAAGGGTATTTAGGAACAAGTTGTTTGTTCCTAGTGATGTTCACTTTGTGGACATGTCACTGCCCATAGACAGGAAGATACTATCTATGATGGACATCAAGGGAATCCCTCTTGCTGATGAGGAGGAAGACAGCAAGAAGAAGAAGCAGAAGAAGAAAAAGCATGCTGTTGAGCAGAAGGAGGAAGAACCAGTTGTTTCCACTGACGAATCGGAAGTTCCCATTTCTGAAAGATTGCTGAAACCGTCTGGAAAGGTGGCTAGACAAGACCAAATTCCAGATATGTAACCCTCGGTATCTGAAGATTCTACTGAAATAGTTGAGCCCTTAAGGTTCAGGCTGAGGAGACCCTCTCTCAAGAGGAAGACTAGTGAAGCTGAGGAATTAGTGGATGTTCCTGCTCATCCCAGCAAGAAAATAAAGCTGGTGAAGACCTTTGCCAAGGTCAGACAAGTTGAGTCTGAGCCTAGCAAAGAGGGAGCATCTGCTCAGGGGGAGCAAACAGAGCAAGTCCTGGAAGAACCAAAGAAGACTTTCATTTTGGGAATTATTCCCAAAAGGAGAAGATCTGGTTACCCAGTACTTGCAAAAGCTAACACTGTAGAAGACCTGTCTGGAGGAGCTCAGACAGTTGTACCCAAGGATGACCAAGTGTCTCCTTCTCACAAGAAGTTGAAGATATCTGAAGAGCAGACATCTCCTTCATTCCCTTCCCCTTCTCATCAAGGTATCATCAACCCATCTGTCTCTTCTCCATCTGCCCTTTTTGTTCAACCTCTTTCTATTGCATCTCCTATTTCTTCACCTGTCTCCTTTCAAACTCAAAAATCTTCTTTCACTATTGTACCTGATGACTGTCAGTACACAGTTGTTCACAGGGACTCTGCTCCCAAAGAACAAACTGGTATATCATCGAGACTCTTTGTGTCTGATCTGCAATCTCTTTTATTTACAAGTATCTCACATGTCTCTTTCATCCCTTCTCCTCCACCTCATATTCTTAACCCATGTAGAGAACTTTTCTTCTACCCACCTATTATTATCTTCATTAGAACATTAGCTGGAACTCACTATCTTGCTTCTGTTGTAATGCTACCACATAGGTCTAGGTATTTCTTTATGTTAGTCACGGGATTTAATTCTTTTTTGTCATATTGACTCTTTATTACCTATCCCTCCCCCTGTTTTAGCTCAAACACCTCTTCCCCCACCTATTCAAATAACAATCATCAGACTGTCTTTGTCTGAGAGACTTTCCTGTGTGTTTCCTTCACCTGATACTGACTGTGTCAGAATCAGTCTTATCTTCAAATTCGTCATTCTGCCTTTCTATGCCCTTCAAACTCTCCATGAAATTTTCTTCCCTTCCATCACCTCTCCCCTATCTCTACCTAAGGCACCCCCAGTTTTAGCCTTACCCCGGCACTCTTTTCTGTCTGTCTCTTCTCAAACAGTGGCCTTACAAGACTTTCATCTGCTTCAAGGACAAGTAGAAGACTTAAGAAGACAGCTATATCAAGAAAGGCGAGCTAGGCTGCTCTTAGAGCAAAGGGTTGCTGCTTTATTTTTGTTAATTAGTCAATCTAGGTAGTTTTTAGGTATATAGACTACCTTGTACTTGTAAACGTTCATGATGAGTAAAATAAATTTCTCCTTTATTTCTTTAATGCTTTCATAGTTTATTCCTTTTTGGTGTTGACAAAAGGGGGAGAATAGGAGAAATGTGATATAGGAGAATGAATATGATATGATCTTAAATAATACATGGACATGAGTATGTTCTGATAGTTGCTATAATTGCTCAGATAAATCTTAAATAAGATTGCTCTGATAATAATTTCAAAGTAAAACAAGTCAAACTTATGTGTGACTAAGTTAAACGGATTATATAATTAATCTTAATGTCTGATCAAGCATCTGCATGACCTGTCCGCTTAAGAAAATTTCAACCTATCTGATATATGCTATTTTCCTTATAGATATTTTGTGGTTCATTAAATCGTCTCAATGTTTGTCATCATCAAAAATGGGGAGATTGTTAAGTCTCTAAAATGTCTGATGTGCATTTCCCTAAGTTTTGATGAGAACTAAACATTGGTTAATGATTTAATTAACCTTCATATTGGTTACTAACCTGTCCATCTAGTGTGCAGATTAAAACTGTAAGAATCATCTATCTGCTCATAAGTGACTACCTGTCTGGATAAGCGAAAGTCAACCTGTCTGCTGACTAGGATTATTGACTTCTTTTAAGAGACGTCTTCAACCTGTCTCCCCATGAGTTGCTACACTTGTCTGAGGTTACTCGTTGAAGAATCAAGGACCAAACAAGCTTTTGTTGGTTGTCCCATCAGAAAGAGACTTGAAGCCTTCTCTCCTGCTCAGTCTCACGCCTATCAAGAAAAGTCAGAAGTTACTCTCTCAAGCAACCTCGGTTTTCAGAACCAAAGACCAGTTAAAGAATGCTTCCAACATGCTTTAATCCCTAGTACCTCTGGTCCTTACACGAAAAGGGAATTGTACTCAGCAAAGTACAAAAAGCTCTCTGCACAACTTTGATATGGCTATATCACGATGCATAAAGCCATGATCCTTCATGTTAGAGTACAACCAACGTTCCTATTGCATTAAAGGCTGCCCAGAACGACTCTATTGCATTTAATGAAGTTCTGCTTGAAGCCAACATCTGAGGGAATGTCTCTAACGGATCCTAAATGCTTGAAGACTATAAATACATAAGTCATTGAAGATGATGCATAGAGAATACACATAGCATTAAAGAGCCATTACTCTGTGCATTAATATCTTCATTCTTTCATTCTATATTCTTCAATCATTTGAAGTTATTACGCAGACTTTCCTAAGCTTTACATTTAAACCACTCTGAGTGTTAGTGAAAGATCTGTCTGTCTGAAGTTGTATTTTTTACAAACCAAATCTCTCAAACAAACCTGAGTGAGCCTGAAGAGGCTAAGTGTGCAAAGAATACTTGTCTTGGAGCTTGAAGAGGCTATGTGTGCAAAGAATACTTGTCTTGGAGCCTGAAGAGGCTAGGTGTACAAACAATACTTGGAGTCTTTAACCTGATCAGTTATAGTGGATAAAACTTGGTACTGTCAAGGGCTGGACGTAGCTCTTTGCTTTGAAGAGTGAACCAGGATAAATAGCTGTGTCAATCTCTCTTACCTTAAACTCTTTTGTTGCCTTAGTTTTCTTATCCGTTTTTCAAGTGGTGTGTTTGTCTAAGTCACTGTTAAAATTTCATCAGACAGGTCACCTGTCTGTTCTGTATCTTTTCACTCGTCTGAACTAAGCTTTTGTATGCGAAAAGATTTCAACTTTGTTTAAATTCTGATAAACACAATTCAACCCTCCTTCTCATGTTTATAGTTATCTATTTCAGAATCGCCATCCTTCACTTTGTAGCGTGATACCCCACACCTGGGACATTCGTGCATCTCTTAAAACTCTTTCCTGTACAATATGCAATCATTGGGGCATGCATGTATTTTATTATACTCCATACCCATCGGGCACAATATCTTCTTCGCCTCATAGTTACGGGATGGTAATGTGTTACCTTCTGGAAGCATGTCTTTCAACAACTCAAGCAATTCGGTGAAGCTTTTATCACTTCACCCATTTCTCGCCTTCACGTTGATCAATCTTAACACCGCTATCAACCGTGAGAAATTAGTGCACCCCGGATACAAATGCACTTCTGCATCACTATACAAAGTGTCATACACATGTGTTCGCTGAAAAGACTCTTGCCCAATATCACGGATCATGTCCACTAGTCGATCGTCCATATCTACATCATCAACTTCCTTTCTTTGAGACACCCTTGACCTGTCTAACAATTCACCATGCCATATCCATATTGTATAACTATAGCAAATCCCCTCACAAATAAGACGCTCCTATATCTCCTCAGCTTCTAGTCGTCTCCCATTCAAACAATTAACACAGGGACAATAAAACTTTCCGTTACTACTATCAGGAAGATTTCTTTTAGTAAATTGTAGAAAAGCTTCCACTCCATTCTCATACTCATCGATCACTTGTCCGTCTAGCATTCATCCAACTGCAATCCATAACTACAACAATAACTTCGTACTTAGGCCAAGATCTTTGTCAACTACTTCTTATGCACGAGATCAAACTTTCATCAAATATATAACATATGAGAATTAAATAATAACTATTTTAACTAAATGAAGAAAAAGTTGTTCCCCAAACTGTCCAACATGGACAATTCAGGATTCAATACAATGAGTGGTACCTTAAAAATGTACACATATGCTCATTAATATTGAATCTCAAACGGGAAACTAAGGGTTTACTAATTAATTAACACTAAAAAATAATAAAACACTCCAATCCCTAAGTTAAAGCAAACAAAAATCAAAAAGTTCTGGTTTATTTTCTTGTTTCCAAAACACATGATGACTTCCCTTCAAAAAAAAAAAAAAACACATGATGACTTCATGAGCTTCAATTACTACATAAAATATAATGTACATTTGATATTCTCTTTTAACTTATTTTATATTCTTTATGGCCTTATAGTATGTTTGATTTAGTTTTGGGATTTCAAAAGTTCAATTAAACATACACTGAACCCCTTACTCATTGACGTATTATATAGTTAACCATGAAAAGTTGAAAAGCATGGATAAATGGGATATAAGAGCATGTTGGTAATGAATGCAAGCCTTACAAAATAAGTGATAATGTTGGTAATGGGAAACTAACACTAACAGAGAATGTTACTGTGGTATCATACTTCATACCTCCATCAAATGTTACCTCAAATCCACAGGTCGAACCTGATTCCTATACCCAAATCTTGTGATATCATCATCATATATATTTTCCCTAGTGCTATACTAACTTAGCAATCCAAATGCTATACAAAGTTGTTATGATTTACTTACATCTATATTCTTCACTTACTATGAGTACAAGCACAAACAAAACTTATTTCTCCAAAGGTACCTTCAAATCCTAAACAAAATTCAAAACCCAAGTGTTCCAAACATTAAGAATTAGCACCTCACATCAAGAAGAAAAAGTGAACAACATTAAATCATTAAAACTCAGCCCCAGAAAGACACCCAAAAATCGTTTTTGAAGCACATCCTTGGAATTTGGAAACCAAACCCACAATGTAGAACCCATTTTGGAGTTTGAAACCAAGAATTCAACATTCATGATTATCACTCAAATAACCCAGATCTGAAAGCTAAATTAGGAGTACCAATTAGCATGCAGGGACATGAAAAGGCAAGATTTTTCAGTAAGTAAATCACCTGAAAGGATTCACGAGAGAGCTCAGAAGAAGCTTGTGGACGACGATAGTGATTCACAAAGGAAGATAGAAGTGCTGGCTGGTGCGGCGGAGGCGAGGCGGCGATGGCGGACTGGTGTAGCGATAGGCGTGCTGTTGTGTGGCTCGCGCTGTTGTGGAAGAGGGTTAGGTGCGGCTAGAAGAGGTTTAGGATAGCTGGCCGCACAAAAATGGTTTAGCAGCGGCGGCGTTTGAAACGTTCCCAACGAAACGACGGTGTGAGTATAGACAACGGGCGATGGTGTGAGTATAGACAGCGGGCGATGGTGTGAGCACTAGGGTTCGAATGGTTTTGGGTTGAAATGTTTTGTTTGAGTAGTGCGCAAGAGAAAGGAGGGAGCTGAATAGAAAATAAAGGTTTTAACATCGGTTCTTTACATAATTGATGTCTAAAGTGTTGCTAGATTAAAATTATTTTAACATTTGTTCATCAACTTTCAACATCAGGTCAATAACCAATCGATATGTAAACTTATGCTGGACTTTTCAACATCAGTTAGAAATACAACCGATGTCTAAAGTTATATCTGGTTTATAATTTTATTTTTTGTTTCAAATTTCAACATCGGTTTGGTAAAATACCCGATGTTAAAGGTTTATGACATCGGTTATTTAGGGAACCGATGTTAAAAGTTTTCCATTTAATTTCAAAAATGTCACCGCCTCCTTTTTAACATCGGTTATTTTTTAACCGATGTTAAATCGTGACGTTAAAAGCATATTTTGTACTAGTGTCACCCTCACAAAGTGATCAAGATCAATGGATTCATGCGATGCTCCAAGGTACACAATTCTTGACTTGATTCTTTGTTCAACATATGATTAATATGCTATAATATGTATCTATACATTGTTCAATTATATTTGAGAACTCTAAGTTTTCCTTCAATTGGTATCAGAGCCAAATAGATACATGCTATGGCTGTTAATCGTTTTCTTTTTCGAAATTGAGCAAAGTTGTTGAACAAGGATGAGTTTTTTTTTTCGGAGCGGAATTGTTTCTACGATTAATGTTGAATTGATTTGGGGCTTCTCTTAAAACCTTCACATAACCAACATATCAAAATTTCATGTTTTTTCGTGAACTGAACTGGGAGAATTTTGTGTTTGTTCTTTGCTGGTGTTCAACCAAAATGAACGATTTTCGATCTGGGTAATTATCCTCTTGTTTTGTTCACGATTTCGAAAATTGATTGAGGGTTTATTTTTCTACGTGTGATTCAAATATAATACTCAAAATTCATGCGATTTCATCAACCAAAACATAAAATCCAAGGTTTTATTTTTTCTGTTTTGTGATAAAAATACTATAAGTTTGATCTTCGATTTCTCGCTCATGTATTGATCATCCTCGAAATCATTTGAGGGCTTCTCTAGATCGGACATCACCGATCAAAACCCCTCAAAAATCATCGAAAATTGTTGAGAGAATCGCGAGATACGTCCGGGTCCGGGTCGCGGGTCGTCGCAACCCGTTTGCAGTTGTTGGGCAAGGAAGATGAAGTCTTCCCGCGAAACCCACTCGCAGGCCCAGGGTGTGGGGGCACGTGGGCCACTTCCGGGGCCCAAAAATTTTATTTTTTAATTCTAAAATTACCTATTTAGTATTTCTATCTTTTTGGTATTTTTTAGGAATTTTTTGGGCACCCTTAAATATTTTATATTATTAAATCCGAAATTAATTTGTATTTTCAAATATTTTATTCTCGGATTTTGGGGCAGATAATTTTTATAGATATTCCTTACCTTATTTATGACACTGTAATATACCTTACTCTCTTTATTAATGTGTCATATTAAGGAATAAATTTTTCTAAACTTTATTCCATAATCAACTAATTTGATATTCTAAATTTTGGAATAAAATTAATTTGTTTTATATCCAGAAAATTTTAATTAATCAAAGACAATTATTTAGTTGTCATTCTTTTTTCTGGACTTATAAAATTTAATAAAAATTTAATATTATGTCGGTGACACTTTTGTACAATGCACTTTCTCGTTTAAATGTGTTAAGATTATGTAAATAATTTCAAGTGTCAAATATGGTCATTCTTGAAGCTTATATTCTATATGAATAAATTGACTTATGATTATATCTTTTCTTTGAGATGACATTATATACTTAATGTTCATTAAGTCTTCAAAGCTCATCGGATCTTCTCACAAGGATGAATGACACTCTCTGAGGTTAGTTGTGAAATCTTTAACTTGTGACTTATTATATGATGAGTGCATGTATGGATAATTTGTTAATAAGATTTTCTTCTCCTTTTAAGATTATAAGTGTGCAATTACATATGAGAGTATGATTGTTTCCCTGAGTATTATGAAATTAAAGAACTCTACAATCAATTTATTGATTGCTCCTTATAATACTCTCTTTCGTAATTATATTCTGATTTATAGTAGGAGTATTTTACATCTTATTGTCGTGAGAGTTCTATTTTGGGATAAATATAAAATTGCTTTGTGCATTGTATTCTTGATTCAGTCGAAGTAGAAACAATAACCTTGTTATTGTACTCTTATTCTATACAGATCGTTCTCTTATTGTCATAATTCTTATGAGAATGAAGTCACATTTATCCCATACTAATTTAAAATAATCTGAAGCATGTCTTAGATTTTTTTGAACATGAGTGCTATTGAATATTCTTTTTAATTGTGAAGTGTTTTTTTTAATGCATGATATTGATTTATCATATTCTATTAAGCATGATTATTCTTAATTTGCATAATTTTAATCTCACCTATCGTGGGTATGATTATGCAGATTTTGTATTGGTTGAATAATTAAGTTTTATTCTTAATTATAATTTATATTGCATTGATAATAATTATATCGGTCTGTTGTTATTAATGTAATTTGTTTTTTTATACAATGTATTATTTTATACTTATGTCAATTATTTGTTCGAGTACCCTATCGGTATTAGAATTTTGGTGACATAAGATTTGTACATTGTAGTATTATATTTCCTTTTGTTGTCAGACTCATGATCTAACTCTTATTTGGGCATTTTTTTTATGCAATCCAGTGACTTTCTCGTTTCTAAAATTTTGCATTTGCCTATCGCGATGCAAATTTCTTTTAAATGTTTTCCCCCTCTATTGGAATGGATTGCGATTATCCTTGTATTATGTAAGTAATGGATCTATCCTATCTGTATGACATTACTTGACATGATCATTGTGTGATAGAGAAAAATATTTTATTTTTGATTTTTGAACACTTTGAATATTTTTTTAATTGTTAGTTCAACTATCTTTCTCTATCAAGTGGGAGAATCTTGCTTTCTTAAAGTAATGTCCTATATATAGGATTGTGTTAATACAAGATCTCTACCTTAGTTAAATGCCCAAATTAATAAGACGTGAGAAAGGAAATATAATTATACTTTACAAATATCTCTTATTCAATATTTTCTCTTCACATAATGTTTTTGTCATCGCTTTGTTATGAGGACTTATATTGAGGATATTATAGTCTTTTCGAGAACATTATTATACACTGAACTCCATATTGTTTTATATTATTAACAACATTCGTTGTTAAGATAATATAATAAAATCTCAATATTAGCTAGCAAATTTTGTTGAAAATAATTTCTCTACTTTATATTGTTATTCTATATCATAATTAATGATATATAATGGATAAATACTTGGCAATATTTTTTTCTTATTGTTATGTTTTTTATATGACATACATTATTGCTATTTTTAATAATTATGAGAGTTTCAGACTATTTTTCTTATATCCTCAATTAAAGTAAAGTTTAAGCCACATGTATTTTCACTGCGCGTAACCTAATCTTCTGCTCAAGTGTATGTGGCTATTTTTTAACACTTGAGTTTTGATTGAGCTATTGAAAACTTGCAAGTAATCCCATATTCTATCTAAAATGTTAGGGATTTTTTTATCTCACTTATATGATGAAAAACCTTTTAAATGATCATCATGTTTTACAGTACAAAGGTTACCTTATTTATAAAATTCTTTTAAGAATTTATGTTTGCGACGACTCAAGGAGATTCTGTGTTATTAAGTGTCAAGTGAGCACTTATAATCTCCTTAATTCTATATGCAGAATATGTGATTAACTATGGAACCTAAATTTAGTTAAATTCTGTCATTCATAATATATATACATATATATATTAGGTTTTATATTGTTATCAAGTAATCACTTATCTTGATAATTCTGCAATATTCTAAATTTTATGTGCAGAGTGTGTGGTTGCATTTTGAAACAACTTTGTATTTGATAAATTGTATAACCACTTCTCTTAATAATTCTGCACTAGTATATTTCTCTCTAATTTACGAGCCTATTCTTGAAGAGAGAAAATTTGTGAGACTCACATTGGCTATTGTACTATGGAGTAATGACCCCACTATCAAATATTATATCATTAGAACATTTTAATATTAGTGAGCTCTAATGGGAATCCTGAAACTTGTTTAGGTATACTAAAATAGTGGGAATGTGTACGCAATTATGTATGTTTCAAAACTTGTTAATCATATATTGCCATATATTCTTGCGCGCACTATGACATATGGCATATTCTAAGAGACTTTGATGTTCAGTCTCACTCTATTGTACTGAGATATGTGTTAACATTCTCTTGGATCTCGATAAACATCTTAAGTGGATGTTGAAGTCGGTTTTGTTGGAAAATGCACAATAAATCTTTTGGCATGCAATCATGTTGTGCATCTCTTTTTAACCAACATTCCACATTTTGGTAGGTCACGAATGTATAAGTACATTACTTGTATGATGTCATTTCTCCTATCGAGTATGATATTTGCATTGTTGAGGTGCTTGTAAATCTTGTAGTCGTGAATGCTTACTTATCTTGTGGTCACATTAATCCCTTTTTTAAAAAACTAAGTATCTATGCAATTCAATTCAAATATGAGATCCTTAGATTTCCTAATTCCTTATGGATTTGCATAGTCACTCATTTAGTAAAACTTGGATTAATTGAATGTCAAGTATTGTTGAGCATTTATTGATTTATACCATATGTAATTACTTTTATCAATGGGTCATCCCCATATGTAATTACTCTTGATAGACCTATGTGGATATTCTATGGCCTTTACGAATTTGAAAACCTCTTGACAGATCCACTGACCAAAGACTTAACTATTGTAGTATTACAACTCATTGGCTTGGTTAAGTTTTGATGTTTTGGGTTAGTGAGAGTTTATTATGAGATATCTATGAATAATATCACTTTAATATATCATATCTCTTATAGCATTTTCAAATGCTTGGACCATTCTTGAATTGCATATTTCTCTTTATAAATTATATGCAATTTTATATTCATCATTCTATAATGAGATATGAGCCTTTAAGCATGTGTGATTTACTTCCCTATCGAATACTATTTCTGCAGCCTTAAAGCTTATATTTCTTATACTATTGGTTGTAAGGTGCTTTATCCATAATTGATATTCTAGTCTTAAATTTCTTATTCTTTTAAATAATTGACTAATGTTATCCAAGTGGGAGATTGTTGGATTAATTATTTTAATTAATCAATTTTATGGATTAGCATTAGTTAATTATTAGGAATTACAGTTAATATGTTCATTATGGTTAATTATTGATTAGCACCTTAACAGTTTGATGATATTAGTAATTGGGTATCTTCTGAGAGTGGCCCTATGATGGGCTGGGCCATTCAATTGATAACCCGTTGAGAGGTCCTTACTCTATGCTGGTAAGTTAAAAGATTGTCTGCCCACTAAGCAGTTCACCCTCACACAGTGACCAAGATCAATGGATTCATGCGATGCTCCAAGATACACAATTCTTGACTTGATTGTTTGTTCAACATATGATTAATATGCTACAACACGTATCTATACATTGTTCAATTATATTTGAGAACTCAGTTTTCCTTCATTCCATGCATGGGATGTCTAACATTTAAAGACAAATGAAAGAAGACAAGATGCTTAATTGCATTGGCTCGAGTCGTGTCTTGCATTCCAAAGGCTGCCCAAATGGTTCGTAACTTGCATTTCAGAGGATGCTTTTATAGGCCATGGGTGAAACCTACAATGAAGGAATCAGAATCCTTATGAAGTGACGTGTTGGCCAGTGAAGCAATAGTTTTGTTCACGTGAATGGAGCTCCAACAGTGAGCACAGAAACCACATACTTCAACAAAGAGATCCAAGTAAGCACAGAACCAGTGCAAAATAGTTCGTGGATTGCACCAGAACTAGCACAAGATTGTGTCCCTCACTTCTTCAAATTAAGCTTTTCTTCTTTATACCATTCTCAGTGTACAACATGGTTGTATATATTCTGCTTTCATGGGGCGTCACCGCGTCGGGGAGCTGCTTCAAAATTTCTTTCCCTACTTCAGTGATTGGTTCGTGGATTGCTAATGCATTGCATATGACTGCATATTTCCTAAAAAAAATTATTGAAAACCAAAGTCGTAGGTGCCAACTACGACAACAATTGGTCACTTTTTAAAAAAAATTAAAAAACCAAATTCGTTGATATTAACCACAACTTGGTCATAATATATTTTAAAATTTTTAAAAAAAAATAAAGAATAAAAGTCGTATACATGCCATACAACTTCAAGGAATATTAATTTTTTTTTTTTTTGGGTTTAATGACTATAATAATGATTCGTAGTTCGGAGGTACTACTTCAACTTGTTACTGGTTAATCTTACATACGACTTACCCTAATTCGATAATTTTATTTAAAATCAAATTGCACTAGTTATGTAAAAAAACCCTTCTCCACCCTTTCTTTGTCTAACACGCATCTGAAGCCAGAGAAACAATAAAACGAGCAAAAAACCACCCCTTGTAATTCTATAAGTTAAAATTACTCGATTTCTGTTATCAATAATAAAGTTTAATTTTATTACATAGTATAAAAAATAAAAATAAAAATTATTCTGTCAACAAATCGCAAAATCATTTTATGCATGACTTTCAAAGTGACAACTTAAAAAATCTTTATACAAACCATACATACCAATTAAATTCTGAACTATATTAGCCATGCATTGACCACAAATGAACTTCAATACTATGAAAGATTAAAAATGAAGACTGACTTAAAGATAAATGATAGAGTACACGCAAAATTTGAACTTATTATCAATACTCGTGAATTGAGCATAGAGTCACGCAAAATTTGAACTTATTCAGCAAAATTACTAGCAACCATACATTTTCTGAAGCAAAAATAATAATAAATTATTCCTTCTCTATTTTGTTAAATAAACTCCTCATTTTCACCTCATCCGAGGATAAAAGAATATAACAAAAATCTCAGCACATAGTAACCATAAATTAGATGGCATAATTAAGGTACAAGTGAATTTGCCTCACCTCTTGCTGTTTTTCTTTCTTCCTTTCACTTGTTTCTCTAAACTTCTAAGCCTTTGACTGATAACAGAAGAAGAAGAAATCTTTTTATTCGAATGTTTTGATGATGGTTCAACTGGTTCTGAGCTTGGCGGATTCATTGAGGATGCAACTTGTTTTAGTGCTGGAAATATAGAAAAGGGAGGTTTTGGATCACTGGTAGGTGCTTCAGGGGGTAACTCAGGAAGATCCAAGAATTTCTTTACACCAGGAGATTTAAGCGCTGTAAAATTCAATAAGAGAGATTATATAGGGATTTAAAAAGTAAAAAAAATCAAAAGCATATAACGAAGGTTTGCACATGGAAACGGATATCCTCTTAACGCATACATGAAACACAGCTTCAAACTTGGGTATTACAAGCCTATTACAAATTATTTCCTTTGTTAAAATAACTATAGCCCTTTAATTAAGTTCCGCCAATAACATCAATAAAACTTAGGTCGCATTACTTACCACATGACCTTAAGAAATCCTTCCACACAGAAAGTTCAATACTTTTGCTTAGTTAATTTTTTTTTTTTAAAAAAGGATAAGAAATAACACGAGAAGAGAGGGACGTGATATAATAGTCCTTAGGCTGAGCCTGAGAGAATAAAACTGAACACTGTGTCTGTGATTAATGAGATAGTAACGATTTTGTATAGAATTAAAAATTGGTTGGAATCATGTTAATTTTTAGTGTAGTATAATGGAGAGGAATTGACTACTGGTATAGTAGTGTAAGTAATCAGTCAGGCTGTGTATAATTTTGTCAGAGGCATTCAAATTTATTGATACGTTCAAAACATTAGATGAACCAGTCAAACTTGCAGCACAAGATTGTCAGTTCATCTTGAAGGGTTTGGATCAACATGGTTAGATAAAGGTGCGCTTGACAAGAAAACCAAAATGCCAAAGGCATGGATTCTTCGATTTATGGCATTATACACTCTAGCCTAAATGCAATCATGAATCACACGGTGGAATCAATGGCTCAAGCAATATGTATTTCATGAAAACAAATCCAACTTTCTGTATATTGAAGGGGTGAATAGTGCAAAAGACAGTAATATTGCAGAAGAAAAAATTGAAACGCCTTACCAAATCCGTACGCAAGGGAAAAGAAATTTGATGTCATCCAGTAACAAAATATAGCCTGCACAATTATAAACGAACACAAGTTAAAATAGACAACAACAACAACAACAACAATAATAATAATAATAATAATAAACAGTAGTTAGAACTTAGAAGAAAATAGCAAGCCGCCAAGCACTCTTTATCTTTCTCGATCAGCTATATATATATATATATATATATATATATATATAATTATATTATTATTATTATTAATTAATGTGGCCCTATACCATTAGATATTACAGATGGAACACAATGTAAAAATACATGTGAATGAAAAAATGGATAATCAATAATCTGTCTATACCTATACTATATATAATAAAAGTAGGGATTGCAGAAACATTTGCTTTGCATAAGAAACCCTTCAATTTTACGTTAATTACAATCTTACTTAGAATATGTACAAAATATCTTCAGGGAGAGAATGATTCATAATAAATTAGGATAAGTTATTTTGTTTAAGGAATCTTATCATATATTTAAGGAGTTATTTATTACAATATTACTGTAGAATATTGCAGAAATGTTTGCTTTGCTTAAGAAACCCTTCAGGTTTACGTTAATTACAATATTACTGTAGAATATGTACAAAATATCTTCAGGGAGAGAATGATGCATAACAAAATAGAATAAGTTATTTTGTTTAAGGAATCTTATCATATCTTTAAGAAGTTATTTATGTCCTTATTTGAATAGGAATAGGAGTCTAGCACTTAATCAAATTCCAAATAGAAATAGGTGTTAGGGTTTTGTCATATCAATCAATCTAAGAGAATATCATCGAAAATATCCTTTCTCTCTTTTTTCCCTTGCCTACCTAAAAGGCTATAATTTCATCTGGAGAAAAGCAAACTATATAGAATGCAACCAACTTTACTGGAACTGTCACAGGGTGAAAGGGAGAACTACTGTTTCTTTCTAAGCTCATACAATAAATTATTACAAATGCAGAGACAGGTGGAAGACAAGGAAAGTTGTTTGTCCCTGAAAAAGCTAAGCTGGGAAAAGTTACCTTTGGAAAGTGCATGGTGAAAGGAACTGCAAGAACAGCAAAAACCCTAGCGACATTTTTCATGGTGCCAGCAATAGGATTTCCTTCCAAGCCTTCTTGCATATTACACTGGGGAACAATGTCAAATCAATTTATTAAAATTGGAACCAAAATATAACAGATAACGCCACTCTTGCCAACTATGTTTTAAACTTATATTTCGATATTTTATGAAGCAGCTGGTCTTATAGCAGATTGGTGGGATAAGATTCAACACAGAAAAGTAAGACATTCAGGCAAGAATTCAGACAGTCAATCTAGAAAAAGAATTGAAATGAGAGTTGAAAGAAAAGTTTTTAAAAAGAAAATGCTGACCTCTGTCATTATTAAGAATGATACTGCAGTCAAAACTGGAAAAATGTACAAGGCATCTGGAGTTGTGAGATCAACGAACCAGTATGCTCCACCATGCTTGAATGATGGCATCTTTTCAGCCATATTAGTTATCTATCATTAAACAAAATAATGTATGTGAATGGTTATAAAAAAATATGTTGGTTCCTCAGATTCCTACAATAGAAAATCAAATCAAAAATCATCTTACCGCAAAGAAAAAACTGATAAAGATAGGACCTTGAAAAAGGAGCCCTTTCAATGGCGTAAATGGACTCACACCATATCTGCATATCAAACCCAGAGAGAAAATGACATCTAGTGAAACAAAAGATCCATGAACTTAGATTAAATACTTTCAATTTTTATACCCAAAAAAATACTTTAAATACTGGGTCCCTGAGAGCCATAAACACAAACCAGTTATGTCAAAGTTCCTAAATATTAACAATAACCAGACTTCTAACATAGTAACATATATTTAATGATAACACATCTAACCAAAACAAGGGTTTAAATATCAATTTCATTTGCATGTCTTCAGAAGCAACATTTTCCATTTAATGAACATAGCAGAAGCACATATGGCCATGATAACAGTCCACAAGAGTTAACACAGCCATGATAACAATCCACAAGGGTTAACACAGAACACTGTGTTCACTGATTTCAGTTATGGAAATTACAAGTCACCACAAAGATTGCTCCATCGTATTGGGAAAAACCCAAGTCCCATATTGACTAGAGATAGTCTCTAACAAGAGCTTATAAGTAGTGGGCAATCCTCATCCTATGAGCTAGCTTTTGGGATTGAGTTAGGCCCAAAATCTAATATGGTATCAGAGCTATCCTAGATCCATTATCGGGCCACCCACCATATTATCCACGCACCAAGCCCAATAGTGCTGGGCGTGAGGGGGTGTATTGGGAAAAAAGTCCCACATTAACTAGAGATAGTCTCTAACAAGAGCTTATAAGTAGTAGGTAATCCTCATCCTATGAGCTAGCTTTTGGGATTGAGTTAGGCCCAAAATCTAATACATCGATATATTAAATACATAATACCATTGAATGTAGTTATTACATCTGGTAAGGAGGATCAAATCTGACTATTATGAGCTATAGAGACCGCAAAAATATTGTCAAGGATATCCTTTACCAGCAAACTGAGAAACCACTTACTCATTCATTAGCTTCTGATACTGCTTCTGACCTTCAGAAACAGCTGCAGGATCCATATCCTGAAATGAATGTTATTGTGATCAGAGAAAAAGTTGGTTCTGATTGAAAGTTCTATAGCATACACGTAAGAAAATCCAAAACTAATATTTTCTTCCTCCGACAAGACAGACAAAGAAGAGGTGACCTTGAAAGTGATCGATAAATATCCACGACGATTTGACCATTTATATAACAGCAATGTCAACAGGCACAAGGTTAAGGAATTCAAATCCAGCAACCAAGGTGCATGTTGTATGAAATTCAAATAAATGGTGAATAATTAAATGATAAGGTCAGCTATATTTTTTTTATACAAAACAGAACATAAGGTTAGTAACTTCAAACCTCAACCCCATAACTCTGGGAAAAAAATGTATGTTTAGAAGATACATTTATTTAGTGTTATCAAATAGTGGCTATGGCGGATGGCGGTGGCGGAAAAATGACTGGCTGCCATTGTATGGCGGTTGCATTGCGGGTTTTGGGTGATGGGCCATAGCGGCCGCCATAATTGTGGCGGCCATGGCAGCAGCGGCGGTTTGAACTGTGAAGAGATTAGGAGACTCAAGAGTTCAGGAAAGAAAGATGCTTCCTTCATGGTTTCAGATATGATGAAGAGAACAAAGCTATTTGAGTTTGCTATTTGTTGCAATTAAAGAGTTAGATATACCGAAGAGTCAATTTGGCCCTCTTCATTTAACTTGGGTGTATCAAAAATTCAAAAAGTTGGTGCATTCAGGATGTATCTCAACATATCCATGGTATTATTTTTTTTAAAAAAAATATTCTGGAAACTGCTTCGATATGTATCGAAGTGTATCGGTATCGAATACCAATACAAGAGGGTGGTGAGCGTATCGGTGCATCAAAGCTTAATTCTATCCTTGGAAATGGAAACTACGCTAATAAATGGGAAGGGTTTTTATTTAGTTAGCTTTCAATTCCTTGGAATCGTTTTAAAGAATTGAAATTCCAATTCTAATGAAAGGCATACAAAGAAGGAATTTAAAATTTGATGGCAGAAATCTATTTCCAAGCACGAATGTTGATTGTTGAGCCCAATTCCAAATGCCAAACTAGGCCTTGCTGGAATTACTTAAAATTGGCTCTAATTTTCTCTATATTTCTTAAATTCTTTTGCTCTCTATCATCTTTTTTACCCATTTCTTTACACTATTTTTGTCATCTAAGTCCTCTTGTACAAAAGAACTTAGTCACACTATGTGGTATATGGAGCAAAGGAGATTAGTTAGTGGAGTTGTTTATTTATTTCCCCAAAGTTTTATCCAAAACATAGATCACCAGGGCAGATACCTAACAGGTGATTAAACTAAAATCTTCAGAAAAAATATCCATTCAAACTAAAGTTTTCATATACATTATACAGTGCAATAGAACTTGTAAGGGAACTAGCTTAACACACTTGCATATCAATAGAATAGCATACCACTGTATCCACTATTACCGGCCACTAAAAATGACTTGATGACATATAACATCATTACCTTATCTTGCATCTGTTGCCTTATCTCCTCCATTTTTGGCCTCATTAGCTGGCATCACACATGAAATAGTAAGCTTAGGTAACAACTAACAAGATAGATCAAAATATAGAAGCAGTTCATATAGATACAATAACTACAGCATGCTTGAGGACCCTTCTGGAAAAAGGGGAAAACATGGCATAGTGAGGGAATTAACCCCTCAACCCAGGTTAGGGAGATCTTAATTGAGAGAGGAGAAAGGGAATGAAGGAGAAACAACTCCCTCTAACTGTTTAAATTTTGTCCACCCTATTCAGGACATATGAGGAGGAAAGAACAAGAAAAAGTCATTGACGTTACTTTATTTTAGCAAGAAACAAATATAAAGCTATGAACAGCACGACATACTGTAAGCTTATAAGTGGACTTAAGTTGATTTATTAAGAGTGGAACTGTTGCACTTCGAATCAAGAGGGTTGTTAGAGCTATGGCTGCCCACCTGAAACAAAGGAGAACAAGGTGAAGAGTTTCGTTTCAAAATCTATGTGCCACCAAATCATTGATGAAATATGAATAAAAATGCCATTGGAGAATCAAATCCCAGAATATGCAACATGTACTAGAATGTGATGACTGATGAGTGTGATAGATATCCTATTACTAGAGTCTACGTAAGGATAAATAAAGGAAATGGCAGTGGAGGGAATATGGATTGGGGGTATTCTTGTAATTACCTACCTGGACGTGTGGCAGAGGGGGGAGAGAAATGTGAGTGGATTCTGTTATAGGTGAGCGCCTGAGCAGGATAAATGTGAGAGGGGAGGCTTGAGAGTTGGACGGAAATGTGTAAGAGGGTTTTGGGAGGGGGTCAACGGTCCCTAAGGCTAGGATTCTCTTCGAGAGTAGAATTTTGCATTTCTTTCTTTTCTGATCTAAACTCTTGAATTCCAACTAACTTTGAAATGTCATAAAAGAAGCTGAGATTCCAATTCAGATGTTATTTGCTATGAATAAAATGCATTCCAACCTAAAATGATATTCTGCAATTTAAGATGCGGGAACAAGCTATACTAAAGATTCATCATGAAAGACAAAAAATACACCATAAAGTAATACCAGTCCCCTATAACAGAGTATTCTTCAGCCACACAGAGAATCTTAATTATTAATATTTGGATAAATGAACAGCATCAGTGTTTATGCAAAGCAAGTCAAACTGAGCAACTAACAGGCTGAAAGAATTTATAGTCCACACCGACAACCTTGTAAAAGCAAAAAAAATCCACCAATGGCAACTTGACAATTGACATGCATGAGTGCCAATTCTGAACTATTTTGAAATTAACTCAGAATTGAGGCAGACTGTTTAGATTTAGCAGTATTCAATAGTTCATTTTGAAAGTAAAGAGATAAGTATAAACTCACCAGTTTAAGCCAGTGTAGGAATGCACAGCATCTATCAGGTACTGCAATAACTGCACCGGTAAAAAAGAATCAGCAGCAGCAACTGCAACTTCACTAACAATGGGAGCCTGAGAAGCTGCAGCCTCCACCGTAGTTTCAGCAAAAACATCTGCTACATCGGTCATTATGTCAATCTTATCTGAACCCTGATTGACTGTTGACATATATCGGCAGAAATTATATCCAGAGCACGGTGAAAGGAATCTGTTTGAAAGCATTGTATCTCGAGAAGAGGCAGCAAACCCCTTCGATTCATTAAGATAGCTTCCAAACAACCTTGTTTGGATAAAATTACTAATGCCTACTGAAGATGATTTTTCATCTGGGCATTCACGTTTCCTTTCATCGTTATGGAGAACATAACTGAAGGACGGGTGGCATTTTCGATCTAGGTTCCCTCTTATCAAGAGGCAACGTCTGTAAGCCATTGATATTCTTTGAAAGTCCTATCAAACAGCAACCAAGTAACCAAATTAGAGGCTCATGCCAAGATGAGTAAGTTCATTGCCAAGAATTAACAATGATCCAAAATTCTAAAGCCGATAAAACCATTAAATAAAGTTTGCCATGGCCAAAACTTATTCTGATTTCATAATTCATATAATAGGTAAACAACATTAGAGTGAGCAGATGAAAGAGTGGAAAAGTGTTAAGTTTTTTCAACTGTGGACTTAATGGGTTTTAGCGGAAAAAAACTTGAAAGAAACCACCGTGCAGCAATGCATGGCAAGAGAGTTGGAAATCGATAATGCAACTCTAGATTAAATGAAGAACAATCGCAGCAAAAACGGCGCCGTTTACCAGGAACGACTAGGGGTGAGCGTGGGACGGGTTAAGCTTGTCCCTCACCCGGCCCTAAACATCGCCAATTCTTCGAACCCTAACCCGTTCCTAGACCCGAAGGAACCCAACCATATGCGGGTTGGTTTAGGACCGGGCCTAGAAGGGACGGGACCGGGTTGGTCCGAAGTTGAATAGAACCTATGTAAGTTGAATGAATTAGTTTGTGAGCGTGTGAAAAATATTACATGCAAAGACCCGTAGTTTCTTTAATAATCAGAAATGTAAAAGGTAAAGTCATTAGTTTATTTCACAGCCAAAGTGTCTGGGAATAAATTTAAATACTAAATATGTTATTAACTAAAAAATGAAGTGCAACTAGTAGACTTTATGTGATGTTGCTATATCAGAGCATTCAAGTAAGAAATGAACTAAAGAAAAAGGAGTTCCGGGAGTTCCTACTACACATTGACTCTTGATTGGTACAATAATGGTTCAGCTTCTACAGATATGAGAAGAAGAAAATGGTACAATAGTGCTAAAAAAAGAAAAGGGACGCCTGGCCAGATTTGTTTGATCATGCTTCAATTTTTGTAAATACTGTACATAAAATACCAAACAGATTTCCAAGTTTAATAGATTGTACAGCAAATACAATAATGATCAAAGAAAGATTGCATCAAATAATCAGTCATCATTGCAGTCTAATTAAAAAACACTAGCACATAAAAATTTGAAATACATAAGACAAAACAGGACAGGGAGCATAATAACTTGATCTACAAGAACCACACAAGTCCACAACTGAGTGTGCATAATCAAGATAGCCAGTCCACAAATGAACTATCACACTAAGTGTTATGAACTGAAATAGTAACTGAAACTGAACAGAACCAGTACCATAAACTGTACCAGAACAGAACCAGTACCATAAACTGAACAGCCAAACAGTAAGAGTGATAGCGCTTTAAGCAAAAACCTCAATGACTACCAATTTTATGAGTTACAAACACACGTTACAGTATCAACAAAAACATTAACAAATGCTTCGAAGGATCCAAGTTCTAACATTCTAAACAAAGTCAGCTAATTTCATGACACTAAAAAAAGGATTTGGGGACGGGTTGCAGATTTTTCAATTAGAAATAAAAAAAAAATCAAAGGAAAAGTGAAGGTATGAGATGAAGATGATACATTGAAACAGTGATACCAAAATGAAAGAGAAGATCAGTGCGCATAACTCATAACTCGGAATCAAAGGTACCCACTTGTTGCATGAAAAGTAGAAAGATAACAATGAAACACTTACACAAGAGGTGCCAACAGTGCGCTGAAGAAGGGTCACGGTGGTCCTTGCCGGTGAAGAACAGAGGCGCGCGACGGAGATTTGACCGGAGAAGATGGTGCGACGGAGAATGATCGACAGAGAGAGGAGGGGAACGGGACGGTCAGACTCGCGGCGGAACTGGACGGACAGGGCCGCGGCGGAACTGGACGGTCGGGGCGGCGGAAGGGGAGGGGAGAGAAGGGTTAGGGTTTACGACCATGAGGGAGACGGAGTGAAATGAAATGTCTGATGACTTGTGAAGTGAGGGTTGGGCTTAGTTCTTTACGTTACGTCAGGGTGTGGATATGGGCCCTTCTTTTTACACCACAATAAACTCCCATACACCACAAAAAATTAATTTTTTTTTGAATATTCCTAAAATACCCTTAATTATCTTAAACACACTTAAACATATTTCAGAAATAAACCACTCCAAACTCCCATTTTCTTCCTCTTTCCCTCTTCTCCCACTCACCCCCACTCACCCTCACCCATTCAATAATTCATAGGTTATTTTTCTTCGTTCTTATTCTTTCATGTTGAATGCATTGAAGCCACAGTAACTGCTCCTTCTTGGTTCTTTTTTCGTTCGAATTTTGCGTCTTTGTCACTTACAAGGTACGTGATTATCTATTCCGTGTAACATACCAGAAGTCAACTTCCGATATTATATGTTTCGTCAGATACCGGACTTACACTTTCGGTATGTGGTTTCTTTTATTTTTTTATTAACCGGACGTACACTTCCGGTATTATCTATTTCGTATTATTATCTATTTTGTGTGTTACCGGGACCGTATATCCGGTATAAAGTTGTAACATACCGGACATGACAAACCGGTATTATATTGAAGTGTACCGGAACTGGAGTTTCGGTATTTTTTTTTCTTTTTTTAGTAAATTTTTTTACTTTAATTAATATAAAATTCAAAAGAAAACATCGATGAATAATATTATAATTTTTTTGTGTATACATATATTGTTAGTTTAGATATATATATTGCTCACGTGCAGAAATTGTTATGGAATAGCATATGTTAAAGTTGTCCAAAGAAGTGGACATGTCGGCTAAGAGTGTGGATGTTACCGATGCATTCACCATTGAAGAGGTGTGTGATTGGAAAATTATTGTTGTTTAGTAATGTCTATGTGAACAATATAACATCCTTTTTTTTTCAGGTCTTCCCTACACGAGATAATCTTTTGAATTGAGCACGAGCCATTCGGAGAGAGAATGGGTTTGTTGTTGTCATTGGGAGGTCAGAGACAGGTGGTATAGGAAGGAAGCCATTTTTAATCTTGGACTGTGAAAGGACTGGAAAATATAGGTCATACAAGAATGTGTTAGCTCGCAAGGTGACGGGGATGTTGTGACTCCGGCAAGTGTACCGGGTCGTCGCAAGTAATAAAAATAACACGGCAAGTAATTACCGAGGTCGAACTCAAGGATTGGGATACCAAGTCGACTAATCCGCGGGAAGTCAGATACATTCGGTCAAGTTACAGAAGAAGGTTGAGAGAGAGAGATTAATATAAGAAATTCAATTACCGAATCTAATGAAATAATTAATTAAAAATCAGAAAACTAAAATGTCCAAGGTCACAAATCCACCTACCCAATATGTACACCCAAGTGATGATGAATTCCTCCCTAAGTTCAATTACAATGTCAACCGGGACCCCTAAATTCTCCTAAATCCACTCTCGTGCTCATTAGGACGTATTCGACGATTGGATTAATTACTTACTAGGTCTCATAATCCTAATCTCGAATTCTGTTAATTATTGTTCCCTATAAGGTTGCACCGATCTCCTACTCACTCTCGTGCAATATTTGATCGATGATCCTAATTCAAGTTCTAAACGTGAATCGCTGACTAAGCCTCATCACATTTACAAGTCAATCACGCAACACATATGATTAACACAATCAAATCAGAATTAGAAAACGTGAATTGAATTAGAGGAGAAAGACATACATCTTATAGAATCTACACTGCCATGGGTGGCTTCATCGTTCCCTCGGACGACGGGGATTAGTTCCTCATGCTCATAGACAAGCAATCGGAACTCATCCTAAACCTAAGAATTAAGAGAAGAGAAGAGGGGACGCAGCCCCAGAATAAGGATTACAAAAGGTCTACAATCAGTTCTGATCCCAAAAAGTCTCCCTTTTCTGTTTTGATCTGCTCTATTTATAAGGAGGCCACGCGTCACGGCCGTGATGGTCATCACGGCCTGCCCGTGACGGCTTCTGTTTCTGGCGCACTTCTGGAATTTAAACCCTCGCGACGCGAAGGATGTCTCGCGACGCGAGTCTTCTTGTCACGGCCCGTGATGTGAATCACGGTCAAGCCGTGATGCTCTCTGCCTTGTGTGGATTTTGGGTCACGGCCGTGATGCACATCACAGCTAGGCCGTGATGGTCTCTGACTTCCAAGTCTTCATTATTCGCGAGGCGAGCCTTATGTTCGCGGGGCGAGACCTCCAAAACTGCTTTTTCCCATTGCTTCTTAACTTCCTTGATTCTCAGAGCTTCATTTATTTAACCTGAAACAACGAAAGCAACCACAAGCGTAATTCTATTCAAAATAACCTAAAAACTACACAAAAGACGCAAAACGAGTCAAAGTCCAACTTAGGAACAAAACAAGGCAAATTTGGGCGAAAACGAGATTGAACTCGAATAAATTGGCACATAAACCCTAGTTCATCTAGTCATAAAACTATATAAGCCTGAGGATTATCAAATACCCCAAACTTAAACCTTGCTTGTCCCCAAGCAAGATTAAAACTCAAAAACGACTCAAGACTTGGCAAGCCTAAAGGATCTAATCAATTTCGCACAAATTTCATGCAACTTTACAAAACAGTTTTCTTCTTTGATTCCCCCCTTTTATCATCAATGTAATCCCCACATTCACCTACTTTAAACCATTGAGAACTTCATTATTCATGCAATCATTACTCTAAGTTGAGGATCAAGGATACACACAAAGGAAGATCACCAATTTCAAACAATTGCCTTCCTCACAAGGGTATGTAAAATTTCACTCATTCGCTCAAGTTTGTCTAGGCTATCAACTTTTCCCTCAATTTCACGTATCAAGGGCACTTCCCATGAATTTGATTTTCATCTCAAAAGTAGTTCCCACGAAAACATGTATGCAACATCAGAAGGTCTTTTAAAGGTTGTAATGGGGCCTGGCTCAGGGTAGGATAATGAAGGATATTTAGGCTTAAGTCCCTAGGAACTAAGAGAGCATGAGCATTTTGACACTTTTTCCACTCAAGTTCCTTTTTCCATTTTTCATTTGGGCTCGGGTGACTACAACCTTTTCCTTGATATTATTTTTGTTTTACCCCTTTTCTTTTGGCAATTTTTGTTTTCTTCTTTTCTTTTCTTTTCTTTTTGCCTTGGGTCAACCCTTATTTTCTTTTTCTCATCCCCATATGACACATACCTTGTAGCCACCCCAAACTTAGTTTCTCACAACCTTTCTCTTGCTCATTTCCATGCTCTCCTAATCCTAAGATTGGGTTAACATGGTTTTTCAGATTTTGGCTCGTAATGTAGGGTCATCAAGAAACAATAGGTCAATTGGGCTCAATTTGGCTAACTAGGGACATGCATTAGGGATGGTTCATTTCAGGCCAAGTAGTTATTCAAAGAACATTGCCTAAATCATTTGATGCAACACATAAACATGCAAACCATATAGAGATTCAAGCAAATTCGGGAAAGTGCAACTTAACAGTGATTCACACATTCAAAAACAGAGTTGGAGGCTCAAATCCTCACCTGGACATTTTGCAAATTGTTTGACCGAGATACGATTCCTAGTGTGTGCACCCCCCTCACCCCAAACTTATCATAAATCAAGTAATCACAACAAAGTTCTCAAAGTTCAGTTTTCAATTTTTAAGTGGGGATAAACTTTTCTATTATTAGAACCTAGGGGGAAATCATCAATGGTCAAATAATTCATGCAATCAATCTACGCTCAATCTAATCAAAATCCAACAAGCTTGCCGACACAACATTTCATACAAAAACTCTTGATCTTCTCAAATTATTCAAGAGCGACAAACAAAAACAGAACACAAAAAAAAACACAAAAACAAAACAAAAGTTAGGAAAAGAGAGATACCTAGCTTGGGTTGCCTCCCAAGAAGCGCTTGTTTAACGTATCGAGCTTGACTTATTAAGAAGCATCCACCGGATCCCATAGTCCGTGGTACAGAGGCCAAGAGATGCTCATCATGTGAGGTCTTCCACCAGGATCAAATGGTAATTGGAGTGGAGATCGTAGCGATAATATGACTTCATCAACTCCACCCAGCCAGTGTATGAAAATTCCATTGACCTTTGTTATTATGAATTCACTTCCTCTCGGGTCAAATGGTGTCCTCACGAGGAAGTGTGCCAGACAAGTGGGAGTGTCTAATTTACCAATGTCCACACATGCATGCAAGCCAACATATTTATCCAATGCATTATATTAAGGTTGCTTAGCAAGCATGGTGGAATCCTCTACCACTTTATCCGCATTCTCGTTCTCTACCCCCTTGCTCCGCGCCTTGTCCCTTGCCAACTCCTCTTCCTCTCGGTTGCTCTTCCTCATCATGTGGTTGTTCCGGGCCATGTCACTTGCCAATTCCTTTTCCTCCGGTTGTTCTTCCTCAACATGTGGCAGTTCTTCCTCAACTCCCTGAGAACTAGTTACATCCCAGTCATATCCCAACACCCCACTGCTTCTAGTTGTTATGGCTTCGCATTGGCTCTTAGGGTGGTTCTCGGCATCACCTGGGAAAGTCTCTGTGAGACGCTCATTTTGTTGTTCTACGAGCTGACCCAACTCCTCTACCACCGCATTTGCCTTCTCAAATGATGTCTCCATAGAACTCGCTAACTTATCCATTGCCGCATTGGCCCTCTCAAGAGCCAACTCCCAAGGTTGTGGCTGCCAATTCTGTTGAGGTTGTTGTTGCCAATTTTGTTGAGGTTGTGGCTGCCAGGCTAGACCACCGCCATCATTACTCCAAGCAAAATCCGGATGGTCTCTACTCATATCACCCCAATACTGATTCTGACTCTGATAATTGTTCTGGGGCACGCTGTCATTATGCCATGGTTCCACATAAACTTGAGGGAAGTAGAATGGACAACTCCAAGTGTCATGGTTCCCATCACAATACTCGCAACCCAGAAGCATTCCTTCGTGTACCTCGCATACAAAACAAGGCAAGACCAAGTGGAATCAAAGAGATAGTAGAAAATAAAAAGAAAATAATAAAAATAAAAATAAAAATAAGAACAAAAATAACTTAACCAAATAATCAAACTCCCCTAGAATCAGAAAAATTGGTTGTGCCAATCCCCGGCAATGGCGCCAAAAACTTGTTGTGACTCCGGCAAGTGTACCGGGTCGTCGCAAGTAATAAAAATAACACGGCAAGTAATTACCGAGGTCGAACTCAAGGATTGGGATACCAATTCGACTAATCCGCGGGAAGTCAGATACGTTCGGTCAAGTTACAGAAGAAGGTTGAGAGAGAGAGATTAATATAAGAAATTCAATTACCGAATCTAATGAAATAATTAATTAAAAATCAGAAAACTAAAATGTCCAAGGTCACAAATCCACCTACCCAATATGTACACCCAAGTGATGATGAATTCCTCCCTAAGTTCAATTACAATGTCAACCGGGACCCCTAAATTCTCCTAAATCCACTCTCGTGCTCATTAGGACGTATTCGACGATTGGATTAATTACTTACTAGGTCTCATAATCCTAATCTCGAATTCTGTTAATTCTTGTTCCCTATAAGGTTGCACCGATCTCCTACTCACTCTCGTGCAATATTTGATCGATGATCCTAATTCAAGTTCTAAACGTGAATCGCTGACTAAGCCTCATCACATTAACAGGTCAATCACGCAACACATATGATTAACACAATCAAATCAGAATTAGAAAACGTGAATTGAATTAGAGGAGAAAGAAATACATCTTATAGAATCTACACTTGCCATGGGTGGCTTCATCGTTCCCTCGGACGACGGGGATTAGTTCCTCATGCTCATAGACAAGCAATCGGAACTCATCCTAAACCTAAGAATTAAGAGAAGAGAAGAGGGGACGCAGCCCCAGAATAAGGATTACAAAAGGTCTACAATCAGTTCTGATCCCAAAAAGTCTCCCTTTTCTGTTCTGATCTGCTCTATTTATAAGGAGGCCACGCGTCACGGCCGTGATGGTCATCACGGCCTGCCCGTGACGGCTTCCTTTACTCGGCGCACTGGAATTTAAACCTCGCGACGCGAGGGATGTCTCGCGACGCGAGTCTTCTTGTCACGGCCGTGATGTGAATCACGCTGCCGCCGTGATGCTCTCTGCCTTGTGTGGATTTTGGGTCACGGCCGTGATGCACATCACGGCTAGGCCGTGATGCACATCACGGCTAGGCCGTGATGGTCTCTGACTTCCAAGTCTTCATTATTCGCGAGGCGAGCCTTATGTTCGTGGGGCGAGACCTCCAAAACTGCTTTTTCCCATTGCTTCCTAACTTCCTTGATTCTCAGAGCTTCATTTATTTAACCTGAAACAACGAAAGCAACCACAAGCATAATTCTATTCAAAATAACCTAAAAACTACACAAAAGACGCAAAACGAGTCAAAGTCCAACTTAGGAACAAAACAAGGCAAATTTGGGCGAAAACGAGATTGAACTCGAATAAATTGGCACATAAACCCTAGTTCATCTAGTCATAAAACTAGATAAGCCAGAGGCTTATCAGGGGACAAAAAAATGTGAGTGTCCCTTCAGGTTAAAAGGAAAGCCTGTCAAACATGATGATGGATGGAATGTCATTGTCATGTGTGGATTTCATAACCATGAGGTAGCTGAAACATTGGTGGGTCATCCATATGCTGGTCGTCTAAGTCGTGAAGAGAAATCTTTGGTTGATGATATGACAAAGAACAATGTAACGCCTAAAGAGATATTAATGACATTGAAAGATCATAATGTGGAAAATGTCACTACTATCAAGAAAATATATAATGTGCGCCATGTGTTTCGAAAGTCTTTGAGAGGTCCCAGAACATAATTGCAACATCTAATGAAACTAATGGAACGAGATAACTATGTTCATTAGCACAGAACGGTGGACACATCGGATGTTGTGAGCGATATATTTTGGGCACATCCAGATTCTATAAAACTTTTGAACGCGTTCAGTATTGTGTTGCTCATTGATAGTACATATAAAACCAACAAATATCGGCTACCATTACTTGAGGCTGTTGGCGTTACTTCGACAGACCTTACATTCTCTATGGTATTTGCTTATCCGGAGTCCGAGCAAGCTGATAACTTCATATGGGCATTAGAGAAGTTAAGAGGATTGATTTTAAATGATGGTGTTGTACCTCAAGTTATTGTTACTGATAGAGACATTGCATTGATGAATGCAGTTGAAGTCGTTTTTCCTAGTTCAACATATTTGTTATGTCAATTTCATATCACTGTGAATGTGAAAGCTCAATGCAGGATGTTATTACGTTCGAAAGAGGAATGGGATCCACTAATGAAAGCTTGGGGTAGTATAATGGATTCAAATAATGAGGTTGATTACAGCGAGTGTTTGAGAAAGTTCGAAGACACTTATTCATGTTTTCATGTACTTCTTGAATATGTGAAACATAAGGTGTTGATTCCATATAAGGAGAAATTTGTCAGTGTATGGACAAATCAGGTGATGCACCTTGGGAATACAACGACTAATAGGTATACTCTTATTTTAACATTATTCATATTTATCAATATGTGTTTTATCCGAATTTTCATATTTATGAAATGACACTTTTGTGTTTGTTACTAGGGTTGAGTCTGCACATGGAAGGTTGAAGAGGATGCTTCATGATAGCATGGGTGACTTTTGTAGATGTTGGGATACCATGAATAATATGATCACTTTACTACACACTGAAATCAAGGCGTCATTCTAGAAAAAGCATAGTTGTAGTGGAGCACGGGTTCAATAATCGATTTTACCTCAAATTGCGAGGATTTGTATCTAGGACTACATTGTGTCACATAGCTAATGAGTATGACCGAGTTAAGTATGTTGATGTTGATAGTTCTATCTGTCGTTGCACACTTAGAACTACACATGGATTACCTTGTGCATGCGAACTTGGTAGGTACAGTACGATGGGTCGGAGCATTACGTTACAATCAATCCATGCTCATTGGAGGAAGTTAAGCTTTGATGACCAAGGACTGGATGACCCGTGCTCGGATTTATCTCTGCAAAATGAATGGGATGCATTGCTGAAACGATTTCAGGATCTTGATTTGGCAGGCAAAATTACTCTAGAAAAAAGTACGTGAACTAGCATATCCGGATACGACTTCATTATCTCCACCTCATGAAAAGGTCAGAACAAAAGGTGTGCCAAAAAAACGTAGTGTAGTCAAGTTGGAAAGATCAACTAAGCGTGCTCCCTCATTTTTTGAGAAAGTTGATGAGATGCAGTCATTCAATGATAGTACATCACCTAGCCCGTCATCTCAACCATCATTCCATTTGACCCAACGCAGCATAGTTGACCCTTTATCAGTCCATTTTCCTATTCAGATTCGTCAATATATTGAATGCACGGTTAATGTGCAAGCATATAGGAATTGCAGTTATCGTGCAATATCGGTATTACTCGGTAAGGGTGAGGAATCTTGGTCACATATCCGTGTTGATTTGATCAAAGAGCTTCAACAATGGCATACTCACTATGTTAATCTCTTTGGGTCCGATGAGAGGGTTAATCAACTGAGGAATTCCTTGTATACTGTCAACCAAGCGATGCAACCACCAGAAAAGTGGGTGACTGTACCAGACATGGGCTTTGCAATTGCTTCAAAATATAAGGTGGTACTAGGCATCTTATCCATACTTGGATGTATGACGATTTTCCCACTCAGAGATCTACCTCCGGCAACTCATTGTATTATTTCCATTGGAAATGTGAATAATTGTCACTTCATGCAGGTAATAGTATAAGTTAATGTTTATAATATAACTTATTTTATAACGAAAGGTGATTAATTTTAAATACATTGTTTACAGTGGTTGATTGTCATTATTTAATAATATTGACTCATTTATAGGTTTTTTTGAAGGATGGATGTCCATTACCTCCTACCGTGATTGGATGGAGGGATCCTTGTCGTGCTGGAGCTCGATCATGGGAATCTCCATACCTCAGTCGAATACAACATTATAATTCATTATTTGATAAAAAAGAACCAAAGCACGTAGATTTGAGTTCTGATTATTTTTACAGTGTGATAAGTAACCCAGTCCTAGCTTTATTTGATGAGACGCCATCTCCGGATTAGATTAGACTTTCCTAACTATAGATTTTATTTATTCATTATTATTTTATATGAGTATTGGATATAGTCCCCCCAAATAAATATTTTTTATTTCAGTTTAATATTATTTTTATTTTAGTTGAATATTTTTTTTATCTCAATTAAATATTCATTATTTTATATGAGTATTTTTTTATTACTATTGAAAATAAGAACTTTGCCCAAAACGGAATGCACAAGTTGTAGCATTATATTAAAAAAAACACGAGGCTTCCTAGAAATAGAGTTGGACACAAACTACATGGTTCATTAAAATAAAAATAAAATGCAAATACAATCAGATAGCAGATCGGGTCCTCCTCTTCTTCTGATAAGTGACACCTGTCCTGGATATGTCGCTCAGTGCAATGTTCAATGTCTGACGTGTCCCTTCCCAAGCAGGACTGTCTTCTTTCACCTGGCCTCTATCAATCATACCTTGTAATATTTCAGATATCCTGATGAACTTCGACTGCAAATGACACAATAACATAATGAGCAAAACAACTTGTGAGGTAATATCAAATAAATATGTTATTAATAATATTATTAATATCATATGAATGCACGTAAGCTAACCACAGCAGACTGAGTGCCACTGGAGCTGGACTCAGGCTCTCTCACAGGATCTCTAACAGGCTCTTTGACAGGCACCCTAGGAGGCGCTCCCTCTATAGGTGGTATCAGGTACGGGTGTGATATCCTATGGAACCACTGGATATATCCATCAACGCACTGTCCTGGATGAGTCACACGAGGTCCTTGGGTCGCGCGATCAACAAGATGATCTAAAGGATGCAGCCACCAATCATCTATATCATCGTTAGACATGGCATCCCAAGTAGGGGTGTTCATCAACCAATCCAATCCAATACCAACCGCACTAACCGAACCGAAAAACCGACAACCGAAATAATCGAAAACCGAAATAACCGCAAACCGAAAAAAACCGAAAATTTTCATTGGATTGGATCGGATTTCGGATCCTATATGTAAAACCGATCCAATCCAAACCGAACCGAAATAATTTAGTTCAATGAAAATAATTTGATCTTTATATTATAAAAGTAATTATTAGTCTTTATATTTTTATAAGTTATCATCTAGTCCTTATATTAGAGAGTTTAATTGGTATGTAAATGTAATGTTAGTGTAAAAACTTTTACATTGTTAACCAATTATAAATCATGTTATGAGTGACGTTTAATATATTTAGGATAATAATCAAACATTTATAATGATTTAACAATTTATAATTAGGTGATAGTGTAAAATATCTTTATACATGAGAGTGTATATCAATTCATGTATATCCAGTTAAAACACTTATTAGAAATTATCAAATGTCAAGATAATATTTTAAAATTATTTTTTATTTTAAATAAGTAACAAATTCATATGACTGTTTAAATACTCGATCAAATCCAAATCGAACCGAAATATTGGATGTTCTTTGATGTAAATAACTTTGTAAATATGTATCGATAAAAACCGAATTATCCAATCCAATCCAAACCGCATTTGATTGGATCGGATCGGATCGGATTTTTTGAAGGAAGCAAACCGATCCAATCCAAACCGCATGTTGTTTTTATCATTGGATCGGATGACTTTTTTGCTCAAAACCGATCCAATCCAATCCGCGAACACCCCTAATCCCAAGTATCTGTACGAACTGATCAAGGGATGCATTGCACGTGTCCATACTGGCGCAACACCCTCTCTGGTAAGTGCGCTTGCGTGAGTCGACCGTCTATGATGGGTCCTAAATAGAAAGAGATTTCCTGAAATGGACGGTGCTCCCTATGATCCGCATAAAGCATCCAGCATACATCCTCTTATGTCAGTCGATCCAATGCAGCCCGAAACAGAATCACCTCACCTGCACCCCTCACCGGTTTCCATCGCTCGGGCCAAGGTTTATCTTCAATGTACTCCAAGTTGGGCCTACGCATGCCAATAGTCGGAAAATGCTCAAATATCCATGCCTATTACAACATAAAATTATTCACTCAATTTTTTAATTTTTTAAATAGAATACATTTGAATTTACAAGAGACAACAATAGTAAACAATAAAACAGGAATGTTGGTACCTGAAGAAGGGTCATGTAACCAGCTATCTGTTTGCAGTGATGACGGGTGCCGACACACAACTGTCCATCTAAGTATGAAAGTGCAGCTGCACCCCATGCATAGGTACTACACTGATTAAGGTCACGGAAGAGATCCAAGTACACAATGTCTATGTAGGTAGCATAATTATTCGCAAATAATGTAGTCCCAACCAAATACAGCAATAGGCTCTTGCTGCATAGTCCAGGCGGTCATCATCATCAATATTGAAGTTGACACAGGCAAACACAAGAAGGGGGGTTAATTGTGTTTGTTAATAATTTTTGAAAACAACCTTTTTCAGAACTTATTTTCTCACACAAAGAATATAAGGCAGACGCACACACAGAAAATGATCTTTTAAAAGCTTAACAAAATCAAGTTCAAATCCCCACAGTCAGTATAAACAAATAAAACTGTAAGAGTTAAGGGATTAGAAGATTCACGCAAGTGTTTTATCCTGGTTCACTCTCTTCCAACCAAGAGCTATGTCCAGTCCCTTCGGCTTGAAGGATTTACTCCACTATTTATTCAAATAGATTACACCAAGTATTCAACACCTCTCCAGGCTACAAGGATTCCTTTCTTACCAAGCCTCTTCAGGCTCTAACTCTAACAAAGTGATTGTTTGCTTTTGATCTTCTAACTTACTATGTGTGAGGATATTAAAGTTTAATATCAGTTGAATATTACGACAATATTCAAGTTAAATAATTACAGACTTTTGCTCTTGAAAGAATAAAAGAATGAGAGCTTGTAGATTGGCAAAAGTTTAGCTCGCCAAAGTTGTTCTTCAGTGGTTGAGGTCTTCTATTTATAGTGACCTTCTTCTTCACTTGAAAAACTTCAATGGTTGTTTTGAATATTCCCGTTTAGAGATGACATTAAATGCATAATATCCGTTGTTACTAATAGCTTGATCGTGGCCAATGTACTCTTGGTTATCACTTTTGCAAAAAATGGAGGGTCACAGCTCTGAGCAATTGCAACTTGAAAACTGGCTTTCCACCTTTGTGAAAATTCCAGCTATTCCAGCAGTAAAGGTGACAGGGTACAAAGCGTTTTGCATTTCCTCATTGTACTATGTTGCTTTTTGCATTTCCTCGATGGTACTATGTTTCTCTCACAAAGAAACAAGCCATTAAAACAAATAGGAAGGATCGACATTCGTTTGAAATGAATATCAATCATTTGAAATAAATATTTCTTTGTGGACGGGGTAGCATTTACTTAGCTAGACGGAGCATATGAAAACTTATAAGAAAAAAGGGCTCGTCTACTTAAAATCTGCGTCTACATGCTCATGGGTAAAACCAAGTCTATGGACTTACAGTTTTCTTTTTGCTCGTCTATCATCAAGTCTTTGGACTTGCTATATTTCAGTGAGTTATTTTTGATCTCCTTCTACTGACGTGGCATTTAAGCTCATCTACTCATTGAAACTAAAGTTCCCGTCTACTGAGAGTATTTTATTAACAGTCTACTCAAATATATTAAATATATATATATATATATATATATATATATATATATATATATATATATATATATATATATATATATATATACACACACACACCAAACGTTTTGAGCAGCTCGTCAACATGAATGGACGCGAATTCACAATCTAAGTCCAAGCAGATATAGGGAAACTTGTTCAAGGTTTCCATAACTTATATATTTTGAACATTCCTGCAAGACTAGATAAAGCATGTTAGATCTCAACTAAAACTTTGCCATGCAAATTTATTCCTTTTTGTTAATATCAAAACTTAGAGATTATTAATCCAAATCACTTTGGTTCCAACAATCTCCCCCTTTTTGATGATGACAAAAACTAATTAAATTTGAGTGAGCAAAGTCTAAGAGAGCTTACAAAGCTCCCCCTAAGACAAAGCATTCAAACTTAACGGGAATAAAATATAAGACATAAACTCAGCAGTATCAGATCAGTTCAGCTACTTATCAGTCAAAATATAGTATCAAAGCATATAAACTAGGGATAGTATCAGAGCAATCAGAAAGTAGTATTTATCAGAGCATATAATAGAATATGTTAAAGCATATATAAACAAGTAAAATCATGCATATGCAAACAAATGTATACTTTCAAAAATCGATTGTTATAAAATTTAATTGATTCTCTTTCTCCCCCTCTTTTGTCATCAGACAAAAAGGTAAAAGGAGTGGACCATCATTGTCAGTATTAAGAAAAGAAAGAGAAAAGGCTAAGATTAGGCAGGAGGAGGTGGAGGAGGAGGGTCAAGGTTTTGTCTCTGTTTGAAGTCATTCAGGAACTCCAACATTTTGTTGACAAGGGCAAGAGTTGGGGCATGGATTCTTCAACTTGTTGCTTGACTTGCTCTTTAACTTGCACATTGATTTTCTCAGCAACCTTATCTTCTACTATCTTCCCAATCACCTCTTCCAAATTCTGTGGCAAGGAGGGTCTTGAGCTTTCAGCGGAGTCTTGAAATTGCTCTTTTCCATGAAAGATGCTCACTGCTCTGGAGTGTTGAGGTTGCTCTGGTGGATGGATGACAGTCAAGGCCAGTGTTTGAGAATAGTGTTTCTCAGAAGTGCTTGGTCTAGGAACAAACTCAGCAACTTCCTCAACCTCGGTAACTGGTTGAACAGAGTCAATATCCATAGCAGGGTCTTCAACTATTATTTCCTAATCAGTGTGCTCTGAAGGTGGTGATGGTGGAGGCGAAGTAGCAAGAGTAAGAACAGGTGGAGGCAGCTCTCTGGCCCAGTGGACAGGGTCTTCTTCAAAAATAGGACTAGTGACAGGAAGTCCCAGAATGTCCTTGTAAATGAAGAATCTACAATATGAGGGTCCACACTTTCCTCAGACTTTTGGAATGCATCTTTTCTTTTCAATTCTAAGACCAGAAGAGGAAGCTTCATGTGCACATTCTACCATATGAGTTCTTCAAATGTCAACAACAACTTCTTCAAAAACATCTTCAACAGGTTGTGCCAACCAATAATCTATGACATTCTGATCAGTGGGGTTGGCAGCTTCAGGGTTAATCATGCAGCAATCTGGGAATGGCATCTTTCCAGTGTTTCTCTGCTTCTTCTTGTCCTTGTCCTTGTTCAGGTCAATCATAGGTAGCCTCGGACAAAGCATATAAGGCTTGATCCCAATCTTTGTATCTTTCAGGGTGTGGAACAGCCAAGTAGGAGGTACAAAATTTGCAGCTCTAACAACTCTGAACAGCTCAAACTCTAATTTCAACATAGCATATATGATATGATCAATTATATCAGCGACTTTTCCATATTCTCTTGGATGTCTGAATGTCTTCCATTCGGTTTTGTTGTCCATGATAATAGGAATATGTCTGAAGGATCTTAACCTTTTGTAGATGACATTGTCTAGATCTTTCTTTGGTGGATCCTTAGACTAGTCAGAGATGATATGTCTCTCTACACCTTCTGTGAAAGGTTTGAAAGGTGGGTATCTGACTAGGTTGGGATAGATTTTTCTATGAGGGAATTTCTTTTGTGGTAGATGAGTGATGAGAGGTCCAAGTTTGTTGTACATTTTGGATGGTGGAAGGCCAGTGGGGACATCAGGGTGAGGTTGATGCCGGGGGTAGTAAATGGGTTCAGGCTCATACTCATACTCTGGTAAAGGATACCAGGGTCTGGTTGAAGCAGGTTCAGGTTCATGAGTGTGATACATAATTCTCCAATCCCTCTTTACTTTGGCTAAGGTCTCAAATTTGCCATCATAAAGTACAGAGGGGTGCGTGTATGGAAATTTTGTCTTTTACTTTTTGGGAAAGGGTGCACCGGGGATAATTCCATCATCTAGTTGGTTGAACTAGGGGTCATTTTCAGGTATCAAGGGTTGGAATTGTGGTCTTTTTGGTGAGACTATTTGTGGTTGGTCGGAGGAAGTTCTTTGTGGTGATGGTAGTGTGGGAATGTATACATCATCTAAGGTTTCAGTTTGCTTCACAGAAGTAGCAGGTGCAGAAACAACATCCATTCTATCCTCAAAACTAGACACTAAGGCATCTACTGCTAATTGTCCAGGGTCATCAGCAGGAAGGATTACCTCAGAAGTCATAACAGACTTAGCTTTCCTTGGAGGTTGCCTTCCGGGTTATGTAGGAATTGGGACATCAGAAACACCACCAACAGCAGCAACAGTCCTTTGTTTCATCAAAACAGTACCAATAGGGACCCTGTCCTCATCATCCTCATCCTCATTATGAGATAGGATCATCTTCCTTGGTCTCTTCTGTGATGGTGCAGGTTGAGGAGCAGCAGCAGATGATTCCCTGATTTCAATGCCACCAACAGGCCTCTTAGGCAGAGGTTTCCTTGCTGCAGTGGTCTTCTTTCTAAGTGTCCTCATGAGCCCCAATATTTCAGCATTATTGGCCTCGATCTATTCCTCTTTTATGTTCCTCATTTCCTCAGCTTTGGCCATTGAAGCCTGAGTGTAAGTATTTAGTTGCATGCCAGACACGTTGCTTATACCAAAATCAGCAGCAGACATCACTTTCTTAGTAAGGATTCTATTTTGTTCTTCCTCTGATTTAGTAGAAAGTATGTCATAAATTCCTTGTGCCTTGAAGATCTTATAAAGTAGATGGCAGAAAGGAATTGCAGAGAGGTTCTTCTTATGAACCACATCATCTCTAAACCTATCATACAGAATCCTGGGAAGGTTGATTTTCGTTTCTGTGATAAGATGACAAAGGCAGAACTTGTGTAAGGCAGACAAGTTGTCCTTTGACCCAGTCTTGTGCAAAACAACCTTGTTCAGAATCTGATGAAGAATCCTGATAACATCCTTCATTTCCACGGACTTCCAACTATGATCTCTTACTATGTCTTCTCTCATAAGGAGGGTAGCAACTGTTTCAGAACCACCTAGGTCATCTTCCCATGTGCTTGTATGAAACAATCCCTCTTGAGCACAGACGATAGAATCAGAAATTGTTTTCTCAGAAATAATAACTCTTTTCACAAGAACATCAGCCCAGATTTCAGTAAGGTTAACTGTGGGTTTTCTCCATAAGTCCCTAATCAGGTTGGGATAGATGGAGACCTTCTCTAAGAACATACCATCCCACCCAGCAGCATTGATGAACTCGATAACATCCGAGTTGTATTCTTTCAAGACCGCAAAGTTGAAATGATTTTCTACAGCGAGATTCATCTTGTCCACATTGAATGTAGCAGCAGTAGAAGAAGAAGCCATTGTTGAAGATTGAAGGTTAGGGTTTGGAAGCAGAAAGCAGAGAGTTCAGAGACGAAGGGTAGCGAAAGGTTTCTCAGAGGGAAGGGGGTTGCTTTAAAAAGGTTTTGAATTTCAAAGGTTTTTCTTTTGGAAATAAATCAAAAAGAAAATATTTGACAAGACATGTCATTAAGGATAAAACGATGTTGGTATTTTGAAATTGTAAAAAGGTTTTGATGGGATTGATGGAAGTAAGTAACTCAACAAAGAGAATATATGATAAATTTGTCTTTGAGACAGAATAAATGCAGTTAATAAATATATGTATGGACGGGTCCAAGCAAAAAGCAAGCAAGTATGGATGCAGCATGCAGTGGACACGGCTCACAAATATGATGGACACGGTATGCAATGGACGACACACACTTTAATCATGCAAAGGACTTGCAATGCTTTAGGCGCACATATATCAACAACAAAATTCTCAAGGCTGGACGACATAATCAATCCACACATAGTATATTAAGATACTTTCTAATGAAAATAAATCTGTCCTCAGCAAGAGGTTTAGTAAAGATATATGCCCATTGATGGCCAGTATGTATAAATTGTATATCAAAAACACCTTTTTGCACAAAATCCCTTATAAAATGATGTTTAATCTCTATATGCTTAGCTCTAGAATGCAATATTGGATTCTCAGATAAATTAATTGCAGCAGTATTATCACACATAAGTGGAGTACTACTTACAAACACATTGTAGTCCTCCAATTGATGTTTGATCCATAGAAGTTGTGAGCAGCAACTAGCAGCTGAAATATACCCAGCTTCAGCAGTTGATAAGGCAATGGTACTTTGTCTTTTGCTTGACAATGAGACAAGGTTAGCTCCAATAAAGTAACATCCTCCACTGGTACTTTTTCTTTCAATTTTGTCTCCAGCATAGTCAGCATCACAAAAGTCAACTAATCTGTAATCTTCATTTTTCTTAAAACACAAACCCAGATTAGCAGTACCTTTAAAGTATCTAAAAATTCTCTTAACTGCTGATAAATGAGATTCTCTAGGATCAGATTGAAATCTAGCACATAAACATACACTAAACATAATATCAGGTCTAGACGCAGTAAGATATAGAAGAGATCCTATCATACCTCTATATACCTTTTGCTCAACCTTTTTCTCTTTATCATCTTTGTTCAGTATGGACGTGGGGTGCATAGGTGTATTCTTTGGTTTGCAATCATCCATTTTGAACTTCTTTAGGAGTTCCTTTGTTTACTTAGTTTGATGGATGTACACCTCGTCCATAGTTTGTTTAACTTGAAGTCCAAGGAAGAATTAGAGTTCTCCCATCATGCTCATTTCAAACTCTTTCTGCATTAACTTAGAAAACTCTTTGCACAGAGATTCATTAGTAGCACCGAATATGATATCATCAACATAAATTTGAACAACAATAAACACTAGTGGAAAATATGCTTTTAACATCGGAGATTCCACATCGGTTTCTCAAAAACCGATGTGTAAAACGAGGCAGTGGCATTTTTGAAATTAAAAGCAAATGATTCCACATCGGTTTTATTTTTAACCGATGTGTAAATATTTTCCACATCGGTTATATTATAACCGATGTTTAAAATTAAAACAAAAAAATTTTAAATTGTAAACTTTTATCTTTTAACATCGGTTCTATAGAAACCGATGTGTAATATATATATTAACCACATTGGTTTTTAAATAACCGACGTGTAAAATTAAAAAAAAAAAAAAGAATGAACCACATCGGTTTAGAAATAACCGATGTAATAAATTAAAAAAAATGAAATATTTAAATTAAATCGTAAGTTTCTACATCGGTTATTGTAGAACCGATGTGAAATATGACTAACCACATCGGTTTTACAATAACCGATGTGTAATATTTGACAAAACATTACTTTTTGTTTCTCTTTTCATTCCCTCCATCTGTCACGCGCCCTTTTCCTTTGTTTTGGCAAGAACTGGAACCTTTGTAATGGTTGCTTCGCACTCACGAGGCCTTCAGCTGACGAAGGCTTCACACCCAGCAGAAATCACGTTTGTTGCTTCACATTTTTCTCCACACTAAGCAGAAATCATGTTTGTTGCTTCACACTGACGAGGGCTTCCTGTGCTTGCTATTAAGAACAGAGCATTCCTTTGTTTTTCATTCCCTCCACTCGCGATTTCCATTTGCTCCAGGTATTCTTCTTCTTCTTCCACTCGCGTTTTCCTCTTCCATTTGCACCAGGTATTCGTCTTCTTCTTCTCTTTTGACTTAGCTTCCTCTTCTATTTCGTTTCTTCCTCTGCAGATCTGACCGAGATTTCGTTTCTTCCTCTGTGATTTTGTTCTTCAAACTGAGTTTCGCCTCAACAAGGTTTGAACGAAAACCTAACATCTGTGATTTTTTTCAGATTTTTTAGATTTTCGATTTTGTGTCTGTGAAAACCTGGTTGTTGTGAGGCTAATGGTTTACTGCATTCATGTACAACTGCATGTCTAGGCTATGTCATGAGTGTGTTAGTGATACACAGAAAGGAACACCAGTACTGGTGGTATCACGCATCACGGCCGTGATGCCTGTCACGGCTATGCCGTGACGGATTCTGCCTTGGAGGTTGCTTCACTGGTTGGTCTGTCACGGCCGTGACCACCATCACGGCTAGGCCGTGATCAGTTCTGCCCGTTAGGGTCTGTTTCAGTTGGCATGTCACGGCCGTGATGGACATCACGGGCTGGCCGTGACCAGTTCTGACTTTTCCAGCTCTACTCGATCATGACCGTGATGGCTGTCACGGCTAGGCCGTGATGGGCTCTGTTTGGCTCATTGTCTTCACTTTTCAAGCCCCATCTTCATGCAAGCTACATAATTAGTAAAGCCTTAGTTTCCCGTTTGAGATGCAATACTAATGAGCACACGTGTACGTGCTTAATGTACCGCTCATTGTGTTGGATCTTGAATTGTCCAAAGTTGGACATTTTGGGAAAAAACTTTTTCTTCATTCAGTTAAAATAGTTATTCATTGATTCTAATGTTATATACTTGATGAAAGTTCAGATTGATACATTTCCTTTCGTTCTCCGAGTGCATACTTTATCGTGGTGGATGTCATCGCGTTCAAGTCGTGTACGTCGGAGACCGAAGGGAAATGCTGCCGAAATTTTGTCGAGTATGCGCATGAGAGTTAAGGACTAACTGTTAACCGAATGTTGAAAAAGTTTCTTCTCAAATGGGATAGGGCCATACCCTGTCATGAGAAGTGGTTGATGAATATGTTGGACTAAGTACGAAGTTATTGGTTTAGTCATGGATCACGGTTGGATGAATGTTAGACGGACAAGTGATGAGTATGAGAATGGAGTGGAAGATTTTCTACAGTTTATAAAAACAAATGCTACTGATAGTGGTAACGGAAGGTTTTATTGTCCTTGTGTTAACTGTTTGAATGAGAGACGACTAGAAGCTGAGGAGATAAGTGATCATCTTATTTGTGAGGGGATTTGCAAGAGTTATACAACATGGATATGTCATGGTGAATCGTTAGACAGGCCGAGGGTGTCAGATAGAGAGGAAGTTGATGACGTGGAAATGGACGATGGACTAGAGGACATGATCCGTGATGTTGGGCAAGAGTCTTTTCGGTGTGCACATGTGTATGATACTCTGTGCAGTGATGCGGAAGTGGATTTATATCCGGGGTGCACTAATTTCACACGGTTGTCAGCGGTGTTAAGATTGTTCAATGTGAAGGCGAGAAATGGGTGGAGCGATAAAAGCTTTACTGAATTGCTTGAGTTGTTGAAAGACATGCTTCCAGAAGGCAACACATTGCCATCTCGAAACTATGAGGCGAAGAAGATATTGTGTCCGATGGGTATGGAGTATAAGAAAATACACGCTTGCCCCAATGATTGCATATTGTACAGGAAAGAGTTTGAAGAGATGCACGAGTGCCCCAGGTGTGGGGTATCATGCTACAAAGTGAAGGATGATGATTCTAGTTGTGATGTGGTCACCAAAGGTCCTCCTGCGAAGGTGTTATGGTATCTTCCCGTGATTCCGCGGTTCAAGCGATTGTTTGCTAATGTAAATGACGCAAAGAACATTAGATGGCATGAGGATGAGAGGAAGTGTGATGGACAGCTTCGCCATCCGGCCGATTCTTTGCAATGGAAGAGAATTGATAGTTTGTTTCCGGATTTCGGCAATGAGCCCAGAAACCTTAGGCTTGGAGTTGCTACCGATGGAATGAATCCATATGGAAACTTAAGTAGTATTCATAGTTCATGGCCTGTTCTCCTTGTAATTTACAACCTGCCTCCTTGGTTGTGCATGAAGCGCAAATACATTATGTTAAGTATGATGATTTCGGGTCCTAAACAGCCAGGAAATGATATTGATGTTTATCTGAGTCCCTTGATTGAAGACTTGAGAATGTTGTGGGATGAAGGCGTTGATGTGATCGACGGGTATAGCCGTGAGACATTCAGATTGCGTGCCATGTTATTTTGCACCATCAATGACTTTCCAGCATACAGGAACCTGTGTGGGTATAGTGTTAAGGGGCATAAAGCATGTCCAATATGTGAAGAAGGCACATGTTACCATTAACTGCAACATGGAAGGAAGTAAGTTTACCTTGGGCATCGGAGATTTCTCCAACGTAATCATCCTTATCGTAGATTGAGAAAAGCTTTCAATGGACTTCCGGAGAATGAAATTGCTCCGGTGGCCTTGACCGGAGAGCAAGTTTATGAAAGGGTGAACCACACTAATGTTATCTATGGGAAGACCCAGAAGAAGGCTACCGAGAAGAAAATATGGAAGAAGAGGTCGATCTTCTTTGATCTTCCATACTGGTGCATGCTTGATGTAAGACATTGTATTGATGTGATGCATGTGGAGAAAAATGTGTGTGACGGTTTAATCGGAATGCTTCTCAACATTCAAGGCAAGACAAAGGATAGTGTAAATGCTCGTCTGGATCTAGTTGCGATGGGTATACGAGAGCAGTTAGCTCCACATAAAGTGGGGGATAAGAAGACTTATTTGCCCCCAGCATGTCATACTTTATCAAAAAAAGAGAAAATAAGTTTCTGTGAATGTCTACGGGGAGTCAAAGTGCCACAGGGTTACTCTTCAAATATCACAAGACTTGTCTCAATGAAAGATCTCAAATTAGTTGGCTTAAAGTCTCATGATTGTCATGTCTTGATGCAATAACTACTATCGGTGGCCATTCGTGACATATTGCCTAAAAAAGTCAGACATGCCATTACTAGGTTATGCTTATTCTTCAATGCTATGTGTAGCAAGGACATTGACACTAAAAAGTTGGATGACTTGGAAAATGAGGCAGCCATTATCTTGTGCTAATTGGAGATGTATTTTCCACCTTCATTTTTTGACATTATGGTTCATTTGATTGTTCATCTAGTGAGGGAGATTAGATTGTGCGGCCCCGTTTATTTAAGGTGGATGTACCCGGTTGAGCGATACATGAAGATCTTGAAAGGATATATGAAGAATCCACACCGTCCTGAAGCATCTATTGTTGAAAGGTATGTTGCAGAAGAAGCTATTGAGTTTTGTACAGACTACATGTCAGAAGCGGAACCTGTAGGGCTTCCGAAGTCTCGTCACGAAGGAAGATATGATGGTAAGGGTACACGAGGTATCACTGTTAAGAGCATGGATCGGGAGGAAGTGCTTCAAGCACATTTGTATATATTGAATAACACTGATGAGGTTGAACCATACTTATGTGAGCACAAAAGCATCATCAATGAAACTTACCCTAGAATGAATGAAAAATGGTGTTTGAACAAGCATAACAAGACTTTCTTGAACTGGTTTAAAGAAAAAATTGCAAAGGATGGTATTGCTTATGATACATTAAAATGGCTAGCACAGGGGCCTAACTTTGATGTCATATGCTGGAGTGGGTATGATATCAATAAGTTTTCCTTCTATACAAGGTCCCAGGATGACAAAAGTACTATGCAAAACAGTGGGGTTATGGTCGTCGCTGAGTCCATGCATTTCTCTAGTTCGAAAGATAAAAACCCTGTTATGGCATCCGTTTCATACTTTGGAATCATTGAAGAGATATGGGAGGTTGATTACACGAAGTTTAGAGTACCTGTTTTTAAATGTCAGTGGGTCGACAGTAACAATGGTGTGCAAACCGATGAGTTAGTATTCAAATTGGTGGACCTTAATAAGGTAGGTAATAAAGAGGAGCCTTTCATCATGGCATCCCAAGCAAAACAAGTGTTTTATATCCGTGATCCTTCTAACAAAAGGTGGTCAGTGGTTCTCCAAGGAAAAAACATGTATAATGGTAGTGAGGGAAATCGAGATTCAACTCTTGATATTTCTGATACTCCTTCTTTCTCAACACGAGTGCCTAATTTCAATGAGGAAAATGAAGTGGATGATGTACATGCTACTCGTAATGATCACCAAGAAGGGTTATGGGAGAACTTTACTAATTGACCACAAAGTAAGTTTAGTTTGAGTTATGTTTAAAGGCATATTATATGTTTACGTTGATATTTATAAGTTATGTTTACGTACGTTGATCGATATTTATAAGTTATGTATGATATTTATCCTGACATACTAACAAGTTTTTTTTTTGTTTAAACAGGTATACATGGCTGATCCTGAGGATATCCCTCCTTCATGCAGCGGGTCGGAGACCCTGTCTACGGGTAGAAAGGGTAAACGTGCCACACGAATGAGGAATTTGACTGCCAACCATGGTTCAAATCAAAGGATAAGAATGGACTTTGATAATAACATCAATCCTATTGGGCCAATGGCAGAGCATTTTAACAGTTTTGTGGCGACCCTTGCTAGGAGCAGGCCTAGTATACTCATTGATATTTGGAAAGATGTACCGACGGACGTGAAGGATCAGATATGGGAGAGTATTCTGGTATCTATACTTTTACGTCCTGTGTTTGTCTGTATCTACTTTATTTTAATCTTACTATTATCATACAATAATTCGTTGGTTCTTTTGGTCTTAATGTAGCTCACATTTGACATACTAGATACGACGGTTATGAAGAAGTGTTTACTAAAGTATACTGGTGAGCGTTGGAGGGCTTTTAAGGTCGACCTGGGCAGATACTATGTATTCAATCCAACATGTGAAAAGAACCCACTTGAGGTGTACCCGTTTCTTGACCAGGCGACGTGGGATCGCTTTGTTCAGAGCCGACATGATCCCGGCTTTCAGGTTAACTTATTTGATTTGTCTCTAAATTTATGTAATTTCATCAATTTTATTTACTTATGTAATTTAATTGACTTCTATTTATAACAGGAGAAGAGGAAAAAGGGGCAGGAAAACCAAAGCAAGAATGTCTACCCCCATGTCATGTCTCGTGGGGGATATAAAAAGCTTGGTCAGATAATGGTGGAAGAGGAAAAGAAAGCACGTCAGGAAGCGACATCTCAAAGCGGATCCTAACACCGAAAATCGTCCGAGGGTTGTTGATCCACCTCCACCCCCACGCCATCGTAAATGGAAGAGGGCCCGACAAAGAAAAACGGGACAATATACATCTGAGGAGGCCCACCAAGTAGCTGAGAAGATTGTAAGTATAGTTTGAATTGTAATTGTCATTTTAAGATTGTTACCGAATTGTAATGTGACCTGATATTTTATATGTGATAGGATGCCTTGGACGAGCAGGTAACCCAAGGAACCTTTGTTCCTAGAGGACGCGATGATATCTTAGCTGCTGCCATCGGTAAACTAGACCACCCGGGCCGTGTCATTGGTGTTGGATGGGGCGTCGGCATTCGCCAATACCATGGTTCATCTTCACACCAATGCCACAGGGATGTTGATGCAGATAAAGCACGACTAAAGCAAGAGATTGCAGCTGAGCTTAGACAGGAGATGGCCGAGCAGTTTGCACAGCATATGGCAATATTGACTTCTATGTCCCAGTAGATGACAGCCGGTGTCCAACCCTCTGTCCATGTGAGCACTAAGGGCTCATGTGATCCTCCTCATCAGCCTGAAAATGATGATGATGGTGATGATGATGATGATTATGATGATGATGATGATGATGATGATGATGATGACGACGACCCTGATAGGTGTGAGCTGTATGTTGATGATCATCATGATCGCCGCTTAGTGGCATTGGGGAGGGCACATAATAACTTAGGTAATACCATACACCATCGTTTATTACTGGATGATCAGCTGAGGGTCGTTGTTGAGATTATTCGAGATGCTGATGCTCGAGTCCCTGTGCCCACTGAGGAGGTTCAAACAGTGGGTCAGACCCCCGGTAACTTCATCCTCTAGCCAAGAAGACTGGTCAGCTTTCTTGTTGCATCTGAGGTATTCAGTTAGTTGTGTTTTTCTATATTCATAGTTGAAATTATTTATTATTGTTTAAAGATAATGCTTTATTTTTATTCGCTATAGGATGTTGGAAATGATATTGTGCCTAAAAGGTCGGATCCAGGAAGACCAGAGATGTCTGCTCCTGCCAAGGTATTCATTTGACCATTTAGTTAATTACGAATGAAATAACTTAATTATCTGTGATTACTAATATATATCTTTGTTGTTTAGGGGATCGACAAAGGGGCACCTGGTGATGTTTTTAAACTTCTGGCTATACAGGTTGTCACCATGGAGAATGACGCAGCTTTGGTAAGGTTGGAACATGATGCCAGTCCAGGTGATGAACTGTATATCCCAAAGAAGGAACTTATGGAGATTGTACTCAATAAAGAAATGGCTAGTTCTGCACACCTATCGTTATGGTGCACGTAAGTACATTTTATTTATAAGTTAAGTAATTAATTTTTAAATACTATGATAATTAACATGTTTTTTTCAATATATTAGGTATCTGCATCGTATGTTAGTTGATCAGGGTAACCTAGCCCTTTATGGGTTCATTGACCCCATGTTCATTCAGGGTGATGTTCTCCTAGCATCAGAAGACCGGGTCACCACCATACGTGATATACTTGCCCGAGACGATCATCAATTCTACCTTGCGCCTTATCTCAATAAGTAAGTACCGGTTATTTAATTATAATTATATATGACTTAGTCACTAACTGTTCCGCAAATACAGCCATCATTGGCAACTGTTGATCTTGTACCCTAGGATGAACGTCGTGGTCTTCTTCTGCTCAATTGGAAATAAGCCGGAGAATGAACTGAAGACGATCATCGAAACGTAAGTATTAAAATACTTTATAATCATTAATGCAGTTGTTTTAATTATCTGAAATCTATTAGATATACTTTAATTAATGTTTATTTTGTCATGATAGTTCTATTAATGCAAACCACATGTTACGTGGTGAAAGGCGTCGGGCTATCAGATGGATTATTCCTAGCGTAAGATATTTATTAGTTCAAATACATCAAATGCAGTGGGTATAATTATTGATTTCTATTTAATTCCTCATATTCTAATTGGGTTTCATTTGTACATAGTCACGTATACAACGTGGATCGTGGGAATGTGGATACTATGTGATGCAGTGGATGTTGGAAATTATCTCCTCCAGGATCACTGAAAGATGGCACGAGGTAAATGTTAATTGATAACAATTAGAAGTAACAGTTATAGATTCGTTATATGTTTTATGTTAGTTTATTACTTAAAAGATATAATCTTTTGTCCAATTAAACTTGCAGATATTCAACAATCCAACTCCATTATCTGATTCCGACATCAACAACATGAGTAGGCGTTTGGCAACTTTCTTTCTTGAAGTGTACCAACCATAGTTTGTATATATATATGTAGTTAGTTTAAAAACTTATCATGTACTAGCTATAGTGTACTTTTGACTGATCATATGTATTTTGATATGAAATCTATAATATATCATGTAGCTTTTTGGTTTCTAATTATATTTGTTGTCTGAATGTAATTGAACGTACATATGTATTGTTTGTAATAAATTCAGTATATATTAATTGTGTTTTTGTTGTACAAAAGTGATTGTTGAGAATATTTAGAGTATGTTATTCTGGTATTGATCTGCATTATTACTGAAACAGGGAAAATGAATGATAGAAATGTAAATAACAGTTTAAAAAAAATAGACTTTACACACCGGTTTTAAAAAAACCGACGTGGAAAGTGAAATTTCCACATCGGTTTTATTGAAAACCGATGTGGAAAGTGAAATTTCCACATCGGTTTTCATTAAAACCGATGTGTAAATTGAAATTTTCACATCGGTTTTGTAAAAACCGATGTGTAAAGTCTAATTTTCACATCGGTTTTCTGAAAACCGATGTGGAAAGTGATATTTTCAATAGTTTACCAATTGACAAATGAACTTTCCACATCGGTTTCTGTAAAAACCGCTGTTAAAAATGTACTTTAAACATCGGTTTTAAAACCGATGTGAAAAGTGGCAATAAACCACATCGGTCTTTTCAACATCAGTTTGAAAATCGATGTGAAAAACCAAAAATAACCGATGTGGAATCCCTTTTCCGCACTAGTGAAAATTGGATTTAATGGACTTTCTAAACAAGGTTGTACCAACCTTTCCTCTATTAAAGTCATTTTCCATTAGAAATGAACTTAGCCTATCATACCAAGCTCTAGGGGATTGTTTAAGGCCGTATAAAGCTTTCTTAAGCTTATATACATGTTCAGGTTGGGTTTCACTTTCAAAACCCGGAGGTTGCATTACATACACTTCTTCATTAATAAAGCCATTTAGAAAAGCACTCTTAACATCCATTTGAAAAAGCATTATGTTATGGTGTGCAGCAAAAGAAATTAAAATCCTAATTGCTTATAATCTAGCAACAGGTGCAAAAGTTTCAGTATAATCTATACCTTCTTCTTGAGAATAACATCGTGCAACAAGTCTTGCTTTGTTTCTTACCACCTTACCATTCTCATCAAGTTTGTTTCTATAGACCCATTTTGTTCCAATAACTGATTTGTCCTTAGGCAAGTGTACCAAAGTCCAACATGACTTCTCTCAAACTGATTCAATTCTTATTGCATAGCTAGAATCCAACCATCGTCCAGCAGAGCCTCGTCTACTGTCTTTGCTTCCAACTCAAAGACTAGTGCAGAATAATCCTGCTCTCTGAAAGTTGATCTGGTTCTTAGCCTATCATTAGGGTTTCCAATGATTTGATCTTGTGGATGATAATTTTTGAAGTACCATGATCTCTGAACAGTATCCTGTTGAGAAGTGATGGTTTCTGGTTGTTGAGGAGGGTCGTCCACTTGATCATCAGCTTTTACCTCTGTTGTATCTCCCGAGATATTTAGATCAAGATCTGCAAAAGCTTCATCTAGCTCTGATAATTTCTTATCAGGCTGCTTGTCATCAAACTTGACATTAATACATTCTTCCACTACTAGAGTTCTACAATTATAAACTCTAAAACCTTTTGAAGTTTCAGAATATCCTAACAGAATTCCATTATCTACTTTTGCATCAAACTTACCAAGTTGATCTTTAGTATTTAGTATATAACATTTACAGCCAAAACGATGAAAATATGAAATGTTGGGTTTTCATCCCTTCCATAATTCATAAGGAGTCTTGTTCAAGATTGGTCTAATGTTTATTATGTTCTGAATGTAGCAGGTAGTGTTAACAGCTTCAGCTCAGAAGTGTCTAGGGATAGAGTTGTCCTTGAGCATTGTTCTAGCAATCTCTTGAAGGGATCTGTTCTTTCTCTCTACCACACCATTTTGCTGTGGTGTTCTAGGTATTGAGAAGTTGTGAGGAATACCACTTTCTTCACATAACTTATGAAATATCTCATTTTCAAACTCTCCCCCATGGTCACTTCTGATTGAAGTGATATACATGCCTTTTTCATTATGTGCACGTTTGCAGGATATAGAAAAGACCTTGAAAGACCCATCCTTGTGAGCTAGGAGCATAACCCATGTCCATCTAGTGTAGTCGTCTACAATGACTAGACCATATTTCTTACCACTGGCAGAAGCAGTCCTTGTTGGACCAAAGAGATTAAGGTGTAGCAGTTCTAGTGGTCTATTGGTACTAACAACATTCTTAGATTCAAAAGAACACTTGACTTGTTTTCCCTTTTGACATGCATTACAGAGAGCATCAGATTTGTACTTAAGGTTTGGTAGCCCTCTCACGAGGTTATGCTTATTTAGCTTTGAGATTAATCTTAAGCTTGCATGACCTAGCCTTTTGTGCCAAATCCATCGCTCATCTTCAATGGACACTAGACATGAGACACTTTTATTTGAGAGGTCCTCCAAGTCAATTTTATACAAATTGTTTTGCCTCTTAGTAGTGAATAAAAGTGATCCATCATTTTTCTTGACATTACACATGCTCTTATCAAAAGAAACAACAAATCCACTGTCACATAATTGACTTATACCCAGCAGATTATGTTTTAAACCATTTATCAAAAGAACATTCACAATGGAGGGAAAAGGATGTTTACCAATTTTACCTATACCAATTATCTTCCCTTTTTGGTTTCCTCAAAATGTAACCCAGCCGCCATCTTTGTGTCTAAGGTCTTGGAACATACACCTTTCTCCCGTCATGTGACGTGAGCACCCACTGTCCAAGTACCAAGATGTTTGTTTCTTTCCTGTTGTTAAGCAAATCTGCAACAGGTATTATCTTATCTTTATGTACCCACACTGACCTGGGTCCTTTCTTGTTAGTTTTCACTAGACGAGAATGTTTAGCTTGCTTATTATGTATGCATCTAGACGTAACATGCCCACTTTTTCCTCACACTTTGCAAAAGGTGTTGGACGGGTCTGACTTAGTTTTAGCATGTTTAGCTGGAGCTTTTGAAGTTCTATGTTGTGTATGTGGTTTTGACTTTTTGTGAGATGCTCCCTGCTTCTCCTTGTCATAACCAAGGCCAGATTTATCATGAGGTGACCTAGAATACCTTAATATAAGACTGAGCTTATCTGAGCCACCTACAAGCTTTGACAGGGTGTCTGTCAAATATGTCACATCTTGTTTTAGTTTTGCAACTTCACAAGAAACATCAGGCTCACACTCGAGTTTGTCAGTTAGACTGGCATTCTCTGATTTCAGCTTGTCATTTTCTTTTGCTAAGTTTTGTTTATCCATGCAGACTCTATCATACTCTTTTGTTAGTTTTGTAAACTTCTTTTTGAGACATCTATACTCGTGATACAATATGGACGACTCATGCAACAATTCATAAAATGCATTTTGAAGAGTGGACGGGTCAGAATCTATTACCTCAGCATCAGTGTATTCACTTTCTGATGGCATGTCAGCCATGAGACAGATATTTGCCTCTTCCTCAGCTTCATCTTCCTTATCAGATGAAGACATATCCAGATCCTCCCAAGTAGCCATCAAGCCCTTCTTCTTCTCGAAGAACTTCTTTTTCTATTTTAGATCAGGGCAATCGACTTTGAAATGGCCAGGCTTCTTGCATTCAAAACACAAGGGTGGACCTTTTTCCTTGGAGTCTGACTTCTCCTTGGAAATTTTTTTGTTGAACTGCTTCGTCCTGAAGCTACCTTTCTTTATCCACATGTGTTGAATCTTTCTGGAGATGAAAGAAAGTTCATCGTCATCTGATCCTTCATCACTATCTGAAGGTCCAGCATCATCTGAAGATTCAGCAGCTTTGAGAACTTTTGATGAACTCGCTTTCTTTGCCTTTAGGGTAATAGACTTTCCTTTGCTGGAGTTGTCTTCCTCATTCAGTTCAAGTTCATGAACTTTGAGTGACCCAATAAGCTCTTCTAGAGAAAGAGTATTCAGATTTTTGGCTTCCTGAACAGCAGTAACCTTGGGTCTCCATTGCATGGATAAACTTCTCGGAATCTTTCTAACATGGTCTCTATTTTCGTAGGTTTTTCTGAGAGATCTGAGACTATTGGTGATAGTTTGAAATATTCCAAACATCTAATCTATTGTTTCATGGTCAGCCATTTTAAATAGTTCATACTGGTGAACCAGCATGCTTATCTTTGATTCCTTTACTTGAGATGAACCCTCATGAGCTAGGGCAAGAGTATCCCAGATTTCTTTGGCAGTGTTGCAGCTGTGAACCTTGTCATGTTCAGATCTAGTGATGGCACACATCAAATAATGTTTTGCTTTGAGATTGAGTTGATGCTTAGCCTTTTGATCTGCAGTCCAATCTGCTCTAGCAATGGCAGCTCCATTTTCACCTCTAGGCTCAGTATAACCATTTTCAATAAGTTCCCAGATATCTAAGCTTTGTGCATCCAATAAGGCCATCATCCTCTTCTTCCAGTAGTCATAATTGGTTCCATTGAAGAGAGGAGGTCTGTTGATAGCTTGTCCTTCTGCATCCATGGTTGTTGGATCGTACTCCCTCAGCACTTGTTAGATGCTCAACCCTTTAGAGGCTGAGCTCTGATATCAACTGAAGTTGACATAGGCAAACACAAGAAGGGGGGTTGAATTGTGTTTGTTAATAATTTTCGAAAACAACCTTTTTCAGAACTTATTTTCTCTCACAAAGAATATAAGGCATACGCATACACAGAAAATGATCTTTTAAAAGCTTAACAAAATCAAGTTCAAATCCCCACAGTTTGTATAAACAAATAAAACCGTAAGAGTTAAGATATTAGAAGATTCACGTAAGTGTTTTATCCTGGTTCACTCTCTTCCAACCAAGAGCTAAGTCCAGTCCCTTCGACTTGAAGGATTTACTCCACTATTTATCCAAATAGATTACACCAAGTATTCAACACCTCTCCAGGCTACAAGTATTAATTTCTTACTAAGCCTCTTCAGGATCTAACTCTAACAAAGTGATTGTTTGCTTTTGATCTTCTAACACACTATGTGTGAGGATATGAAAGTTTAAGATCGGTTGAATATTACGACAATATTCAAGCTAAAGAATTACAGACTTTTGCTCTTGAAAAAATAAAAGAATGAGAGCTTGTAGATTGGCAAAAGTTTAGCTCGCCAAAGTTGTTCTTCAGTGGTTGAGGTCTTCTATTTATAGTGACCTTCTTCTTCACTTGAAAAACTTCAACGGTTGTTTTGAATATTCCCGTTTAGAGATGGCATTAAATGCATAATATCCGTTGTTACTAATAGCTTGATCTTGGCCATTGTGAAATGTACTCTTGGTTATCACTTTTGCACAAAATGGAGGGTCACAGCGCTGAGCACTTGTAACTTGAAAACTGTCTTTCCTCCTTTGTGAAAATTCCAGCTATTCCAGCAGTAAAGGTGACAGGGTACAGAGCGTTTTGCATTTCCTCATTGTACTATGTTGCTTTTTGCATTTCCTCGATGGTACTATGTTTCTCTCACAAAGAAACAAGGCATTAAAACAGATAAAATAAATAGGAAGAATCAACATTCGTTTGAAATAAATATCAATCATTTGAAATAAATATTTCTTTGTGGTCGGGGTAGCATTTATTAGCTAGACGGAGCATATGAAAACTTATAAGAAAAAGAGCTCGTCCACTAAATATCTGCGCCTACACGCTCATGGGTAAAACCAAGTCTATGGACTTGCAGTTTTCTTTTCACTCGTCTACTGATGTGGCATATCCTCTTGTCTATCATCAAGTCTTTGGACTTTCTATATTTCAGTGAGTTATTTTTTTCTACGTCTACTGACGTGGCATTTAAGCTCGTCTACTCGTTGAAACTAAAGTTCCCGTCTACTGAGAGTATTTTATTAACCGTCTACTCAAATATATTAAATAAATATATATACCAAACTTTTTGAGCAGCTCGTCTACATGAATGGATGCGGATTCACAATATAAGTCCAAGCATATATAAGGAAACTTGTTCAAGGTTTCCATAACTTATATATTTTGAACATTCCTGCAAGACTAGATAAAGCATGCTAGATCTAAACTAAAACTTTGTCATGCAAATTTAATCCTTTTTGTTAACATAAAACTTATAGATTATTAATCCTAATCACTTTGGTTCCAACAAATATTAGCTCGATACACATCCCGTAACCATAGGAAACGAACATGGCAACCCCTAGTGGCTTGCATCTCCTTATTTGCCTCCTTCTTTGTCACACCTAGGAGCTCAACCAGTAAATCTCTCGCAATCTCGCTCTCGTTGGAGATGACGGGTATGGAAGGGAAGATGTCGGTGATCGGTAGATGCAGTATGGATGACACATCATCCAACACAATTGTCATCTCCCCGAATGGTAAATGGAAACTGCAGGTCTCTTTCTGCCACCGCCTGGTAGGGGTGTTCATCAACCGATCCAAACCAATTCAAACCGCAAAAATCTAACCGAAAAATCGAAAATCGAAAAAACCGAAAATCAGAAAACCGAAAAAACCGCTTAACTTTCATTGGATTGGATCGGATTTTGGATCCCATAGGGAAAACAAATCCAATCCAATCCAAACCGAACTACTATATGCATATACTATTATTTTTAAAATTATAATATTACTCATACTTTTATATATGAATTAGCACATTCATTCTCTTTAATATTTTTGTTAGAATGACATATATGATAATATTTAAAATAATTGTTAATGTCTTGAAGTTATATTTTGCTAAAAGTTTTGATGTATATCATGTATATACTTGATTGAGTAAACATGAAAAATAGGAGATCAATTAAGAAAATTAGAAAAAATAATTAGGTACAATTTATTCATAGCTAATTCAAGTAAAAAATAGGATAAGTGAGAGTATATACAAGGAAATAACATAAAAGAATATTTAACATAAAATAAAGAGATAAAACATATCAAGAATTATTTTTCTCAAACTCCCAAAATTGATCATGAATTTCCTCACTCGTCATCAAATCAAATAATGATTAATAAGAACAAATAATTGTTGCTTTTCATAAGTGTTCTACTGTTCTAGTACAAACAGAGAGGGGTTAAAATAGGTGTTGGGCACTCTAAACTATCTCCGTTAAATGAATATTATCTTTTGTCCACTATTAAATTAATAGAAAGCACACTTGACATAAGAAAAAAATAAAGTATGATAAATACAGAATTATTCAACCCAATCTAAACCACATTTGATTGGATTGGATTGGATCGGATTTTCTGAAGGAAACAATCCAATTCAATCCAAACCGCGTGTTGTTTTCATCATTGGATCAGATGATTTTTTGTCCCAAAACCGATCCAATCCAATCGGCAAACACCCCTACCACTCGATAAATGCGGACAACATACCTCTGTCCACCATGGCATAACTACGGTGCTGCAACGATACCAGCCCAGAGTTCTCCACCAAGTTCTTTATGTTGTCGTTCTCGATAACACTTTCACTAGCTTTCCGACCGTTGTTGATAACCTTCAGCATACCACGGTCCTGCAAGCAGTAAAAGCAAACACTAGTAATTATAAGAATTTAGTGTAACTAAAAAACCAAAAACAACATCCAATTTTTTTTGTAAGGCTTATTAGCTCTCCACTCCATAGTCTCACAGCGACATGCTCCCGAAATGACCTCAAAATGGACAAATCCTCAGGTCCTCCCGAAAACGACTCCTCCTGCAGTGGAGGGACCTCCTCTACAAGTACTAGGACCTACTCTGTAGATTGAGGGACCTCCTCTACAGGTACGGGGACCTCCTTTGCAGGTTGAGGGACCTCCTCTACTGCTAAAGGGGGCTGGACTTGCGCATGAGGTTCCTCAACCGCAGCTTCACTATTTGCCACAGGTTCCCGACGTACTAAAGCAGTCAGTCGTTGGCATACCCATCTTGTTCTTGCCATACCTACAAAGTAATTGATGCATGCAGAACACACTTACGACAAGTGCACCCTGTCGCAATAGTAATAAAGGAATTTGAGTTCCAGATATCGTACCCACAGGGATTAATTAATAATTACCAAACGAGAGAAATTCTTATGTTATTTAGACAAATCAAATTGGTGAAATTATGAATTTTAGAAAGGAACAACAAAGACAAGAGTTCGCAAGCAAGAACACAAATATACAGAAAAGAGGATTCAATTATGAAAAAGCCTAGGGTCAAGGTTTCACTTGCACTTTTAATTCCCAATTCCTAATTCTTTATGATTTTTTAGTTAAGCAACATATATCAATCCCTCAACGAATTCTATTAATACTTTTGGTCATTCGCTATTAATAATCTTTTCCCCGAATTAATTTCCTATTTGGTCATGTAAGAAATTCAAATCCCGAGAAAGCATAAAGCACGGAGAGGTTGATTAATCTAATTGATTAACCTGATTGAAATACTAGGATTAAAGTTTGATCATGCAATAATCCTAACATCGATTATTCTATATGTCTGTCAATTAATTGCTGTACGGCCGCCGATCAATCAATCAACTCAAACACGCCAAGAGTGATCAAAACTTAACATGAATTAAAGCAATAGAATAATCTATATGAAAGCAAAATCATGAAATCATATTAAATTAGGAAAAGAGTTTCAAGTAGCAAGATCCACCATAACCCTAGTAATGGTATTTAGTTATCCATAGAATAAAAGAGAACCAAATCCAAATAAAGGTACATGAAGAAACAAGGAAAAAGAACCCCTTTTACAGTAGTAATCTCCACTTTGATTCTTTAAGCGCCTTGCCTTGCTCTTGAATCGCTCCAAAGGTTTGGAAGAACTCTCCAAAATAGCTACAACCCCCCCCAAAAACAGTGTTTTAGCCATCACCCCCTCTCGAAAAGATCATCTAAACAAAGGTTCTAACCCTATTTAAACTAAAAAAAAAAAGGGTAAAACTGATATTTCAGAACAAACAGAATAGACACAGTTGTGTCTATTAGGGGACACAGCTGTTTCTCTTGGCAAAACCATGCTCCAGGGACTAGACACAGCTGTGTCTATTAGGAGACACAGATGTGTCTCTCGGAAGAACAGCGCATGCGACGATTAGACACGGCTGTGTCTATATGGAGACACAGCTGTGTCGAACTCCATGAGAGAGAAACGTCCACTTTTTGGAGACACAGCTGTGTCTCATGCCCCAACTCTTAATTCACCCCGTTTTTAAGCTCCAAAAATATCATTTTTCCTCCAATTATGCTCCAACTTAGTCCACTCTTAATAATCTGCAAAAGTAATCAAAGTTATGAGAATCCGTCTCTTTAATAGCCAAAAATCAATGAATAATTGCAATGAGGACATGGTTTTAAGCTATATAAAATCATGTTATCAGTAATAAATAAATAAAAATCATAAACTAATACAAATAAATATATTAATAATATAAAGTCCAGCACTTACATTACTTAATTGATGTTATGAGCTGGCTTGCAAACTCGTGCTATTACTCTAGTGCCAAATGCTTTTAATGGTAGTGCATGATAAAATCTACTTGCATTGGTTGCACAGTAGTTAGCCTAAGCTTTATATGAGAAAATCTACTCCCCTAGTCATGATTTCTCTCTTTTTTCTCTAATAATATAAATATAAATTCTTTCCTAATAGAACATACAGAAGGCCAAATGTTCTAGTATGAATCAGTGAAGTATACAAAATATCGCAAATAATCCAAGCATGGATGGAACTCCTATAATCCAAGCAAATAATCCAAGCATGGATGGAACTCCATGAGAGAGAAACGCCCACTTTTTGGAGACACAGCTGTGTCTATCAGGACACGCAGTTGTGTCTCATGCCCCAACTCTTAATTCACCCTGTTTTTAAGCTCCAAAAATATCATTTTTCCTCCAATTATGCTCCAACTTAGTCCACTCTTAATAATATGCAAAAGTAATCAAAGTTATGAGAATCCATCTCTTTAATAGCCAAAAATCAATGAATAATTGCAATGAGGACATGGTTTTAAGCTATATAAAATCATGTTATCAAACCACCTACACTTGAGTTTTGCTTGTCCTCAAGCAAAGAAATAACATTAAACTCGGGATTAACTCCAGCTTCCAAAGACATAAATCAAAGGGCTTTCATAACAAATTAATTCAGTCAAGCCAAAGATCAAAATCAGTCAAATATGAGCAATCAGTACCTAGTACAATTAGGAGCTTGAGTTTAACTGGCATCACTTCCTAATCAACAAATAAGGTCACTCAACTTTCCATCACTCAATTGATTAAGGACAAAGAGATCACTCCAAACTTCTTCTAGGAAGATGCGTTACCATAGGCTTGATTGTCAATCTCATCTCCACTTTCTTATTCACATGCACAACATGAATCAAAAGGACTTGCAATGGTTGTATCGGGGCTACGGGGGAACAATAAAAGGTAGGATAAAAAGGATGAAGATAATTAGGATAAGTCACAACATAGTAAAATCAGGTTGAAAAGAAAACAAGTGAAACTCAATGCACAAGCACATAATAATCTTTCACTTCCAACCTTATTTCCATTATACTTCACCAAAAATCTCCCTTTTATCATATTTTTTTATTTGAATCCATATGGATTGATTTTTTTCTTTCTTTTTTTTCTTTTTCTTTTTGTTTTTTTTTCTTTTTGTCTTTTTTTTCGCTTTCTGCTTTTCTACTCATCAACACACAAATAACCTTCAATGACCTTTTATCAACCCATTTACATGCTTCACCCAATGTCAAGAATAATCAAAATAATCAAATACATTCAACCTGAAATTCTCAAAAAGGGGTAAGCAAGGAAATTTCATATCAAGCTCAAATGGGGCAACTAAGGGAATAATTTTGTCAACGCAACTCAGGAGGTCAAGAAAAATAAATCCTAATTGCCTTAATCACCTTCAAGCATGCATGCGAATTATTGAAGTCTCAACAAGATATCAAAGCAAGTTCTAGAACACATAAACCTAGAGAAGTATCACTCCCAAAAGAAAATTGGATTCAAAATGAAAATCCAATCAATTTGGCTCAAAACTCACTTTCTGGGGCTAAGTTGAGAAGAAAAGCAAATGCAAGCAAACAGGCTAATTTTCAACTAGGATCACATCATGTCATATCAAACTGGAAAAAGATCGCTTTGCAAAACAATCTCTCATAAGCAATGAGGTGCCCTTCGAAAAATATCTCTATCTGCCTAACATTAATTCAAAAAATTCAAAGTTACATCTTGCCTAATTATTCACAATACTCAAGTGTAGTTCTTCACATTTTCAAAAATAAATGGGGGACCAGAAATAAATTTTCAAAAAAAACATTGGTACCCCACCACCTACACTTAAACCCAACATTGTCCTCAATGTTACAAATAAAGCATAAAATGTAAGTGCGAAAGAGAGTAAAGAGGACTTCCCTGAGACAGCTTGGATCCTAAGCTCCTTTGCTAAAAGAAAATAAAAATAAAGCAAAAATAAAATAAACCAAAATAAAAACTAAGATGAAAAACACCATAGGTTGCCTCCCGTGAAGCGCTTGTTTAACGTCTTGAGCCTGATGGTACCTCAAAAGTGATCAATCAGGGGGCTCTCCAAGTGCAAAATTTACCTTTAAGGCATTGCCCCTTCTTAATTTTCCAACCATGTGGTTCATGTGGTTTTTCCGTTTCCCATGTGGTAGATGAGCTTCAAAAGATGATGACATTTTAGTTTTCTCACAACCCACCAATATGCTAGGATCCTGCAAAGTAAGAATTTTTTCCATAGGGTCCTGCATCCTTAGATCACAAAAATCATTAGAAACGACCACATCATTAATAAAATAGGAAGAAACAAAAGGAGAAGTGTTTTGGGTAGAATTTAAAACCTTTAAAACATCCTCTTCCTTACCACACCTTAAAGTTACCATTCCCTTTTGAACCTCAATTACAGCGTCACCTATGGCTAAGAGAGTCTGCCCTAAAAAAATTGGGACTTCCTTCTTTTTCTCCGTGTCTGGAAAAACAAGGTCAATCTCATTTTCCACGTGAATGCTCCCTTCAGTGAGAGCTTCATCCCTCTCTATGGATGTTCGTCCCTCATGCTTAAGCTCTTTCTTTAACTCTTTACCACTCCCAAGAGTGATAACTTGAGCTTCTACATCTAGATTGGGCTCAGCTTTAGTGGGCAGTGATTCTTGAACCTCTTGAGACATCAATATAACAAGGTTGGAGAATTGAGTCTCCAAAGTCTTGAGTCTACTATTAATCATCTCCATAGATTTAATCATAATCTCCTCAAAGTCTGGTTCTCGATCCTCTTGTTTTGGCCACTGATTTTGCAAGTAAGGTGGCTCATTGACATTATCCCAGTAAGAATCATACAGGCCCCAGTTGGAATTGTTCTCATAGTTAATCCAAGGATTTCCTGCTAGCTCCATAGTGGATATGAGATAATCTTCAACAGTTCTCCTCTCATCCATGATTCTTGTTTGTTTCCTAACTGCAAAATAGGATCAACTGCAAACAGGCTCTCGGGAAAGTGTTAGCATAAACAAATAAAAACAAGAATAATTATTTTTAAAAGTCTAAATTAACGATGGACTCTTTCGTTCAATATTGTTGATTAATCCCCGGCAACAGCGCCAAAAACTTAATGCGTGCAGAACACACTTAGGACAAGTGCACCATGTCGCAATAGTAATAAAGGAATTTGAGTTCCAGATATCGTACCCACAGGGATTAATTAATAATTACCAAACGAGAGAAATTCTTATGTTATTTAGACAAATCAAATTGGTGAAATGATGAATTTTAGAAAGGAACAACAAAGACAAGAGTTCGCAAGCAAGAACACAAATATACAGAAAGGAGGATTCAATTATGAGAAAGCCCAGGGTCAATGTTTCACTTGCACTTTTAATTCCCAATTCCTAATTCTTTATGATTTTTTAGTTAAGCAACATATATCAATCCCTCAACGAATTCTATTAATACGTTTGGTCATTCGCTATTAATAATCTTTTCCCCGAATTAATTTCCTATTTGGTCATGTAAGAAATTCAAATCCCGAGAAAGCATAAAGCACGGAGAGGTTGATTAATCTAATTGATTAACCTGATTGAAATACCAGGATTAAAGTTTGATCATGCAATAATCCTAACATCGATTATTCTATATGTCTATCAATTAATTGCGGTATGGCCGCCGATCAATCAATCAACTCAAACACGCCAAGAGTGATCAAAACTTAACATGAATTAAAGCAATAGAATAATCTATATGAAAGCAAAATCATGAAATCATATTAAATTAGGAAAAGAGTTTCAAGTAGCAAGATCCACCATAACCCTAGTAATGGTATTTAGCTATCCATAGAATAAAAGAGAACCAAATCCAAATAAAGGTACATGAAGAAACAAGGAAAAAGAACTCCTTTTACAATAGTAATCTCCACTTTGATTCTTTAAGCGCCTTGCCTTGCTCTTGAATCGCTCCAAAGGTTTGGAAGAACTCTCCAAAATAGCTACAACCCCCCAAAAACAGTGTTTTAGCCGTCACCCCCTCTCGAAAAGATCGTCTAAACAAAGGTTCTAACCCTATTTAAACTTAAAAAAAAGGGTAAAACTGATATTTCAGAACAAACAGAATAGACACAGTTGTGTCTATTAGGGGACACAACTGTGTCTCTTGGCAAAACCACGCTCCAGGGACTAGACACAGCTGTGTCTATTAGGAGACACAGCTGTGTCTCTCGTAAGAACAGCGCATGCGACGATTAGACACAGCTGTGTCTATATGGAGACACAGCTGTGTCGAACTCCATGAGAGAGAAACGTCCACTTTTTGGAGACACAGCTGTGTCTATCAGGACACACAGCTGTGTCTCATGCCCCAACTCTTAATTCACCCCGTTTTTAAGCTCCAAAAATATCATTTTTCCTCCAATTATGCTCCAACTTAGTCCACTCTTAATAATCTGCAAAAGTAATCAAAGTTATCAGAATCCATCTCTTTAATAGCCAAAAATCAATGAATAATTGCAATGAGGACATGGTTTTAAGCTATATAAAATCATGTTATCAGTAATAAATAAATAAAAATCATAAACTAATACAAATAAATATATTAATAATATAAAGTCCAGCACTTACATTACTTAATTGATGTTATGAGCTGGCTTGCAAACTCGTGCTATTACTCGAGTGCCAAATGCTTTTAATGGTAGTGCATGATAAAATCTACTTGTATTGGTTGCACAGTAGTTAGCCTAAGCTGTATATGATAAAATCTACTCCCCTAGTCATGCTTTCTCTCTTTTTTCTCTAATAATATAAATATAAATTCTTTCCTAATAAAACATACAGAAGGCCAAATGTTCTAGTATGAATCAGTGAAGTATACAAAATATAGCAAATAATCCAAGCATGGATGGAACTCCTATATCTCCTAATCATAAAGCACAGTCATTGAGCAATCTAATGTTACAGTTCAATGACCTTAAACGAAAATATGAACCTACCAATAATCAGTCAGGGACTTTCACATGGTAAAAAAAATTACTACAAGACAACAATATAACAGCAAAATAAGCTTCCCAGTAACGTACCGGAACTCAAAATCCGGTACCAAAACTGTTTAATGTAGCGGATCTACATTTCCGGTTTGTCAGGATTGTAATACCGTACCTGGAAAGCCGGTTTTAAAACCCCAAAAACCAAATATTACAAATCGGATTTTCAAATCCGGTTCCTAGAAATTAAGTCAAATATAGCATACCAGCTTTTTAAGTCCGGTAAGTAAAATGCACCAAATATTTCTTACCGGATTTCGAGTTCCGGTTTGTTAATCATTAACCAAATATACATAGCGGCTTTCGAGTTCCAGTATTTAAAAACAACCAATATGAATCCGGATCTACAAATCCGGAACAATAATGTAAATCACAGACATGCATCCATGGACGCCCAATCGAAATACCGGTTGAAAGAAGTTAATGGAGATACATTCAATCAAAACACGGAATCCATGAAGTTTTGGAAAGAAACAAACTTTTTAAAAATAATACATGTTGAGGAAGGGTGTCGTGCTAGAGAGGAAGGCTCTGGTTGGCGCGTTGGAGAGGAAGGCTCTGGTTGCAGAACCGTCGTGCTGGAGCTGCGAGTTTGCTGAAGAAGAAAGGAACCAGAAGGGGACGGTGGATGGGAGAAGTGAGGAAGAAGAAGAATGGGAGAAGAAACCGGAAATGGGGGAAAGGGAAAAGGAATCGGATGTAACCTGGTCACGGCAGTAGACAAGTGGTGGTGTTTTGGGATTTCAAAATGTTTTTGAATTTTTTGTTGTATATAAGAGTAACTATGGTGTAAAAAGCAGGGGCCAAATGCTTTCAGTATAGGGACGGGCCGGGTGACCCGAGGGTAACCCTAACCCGTCTCAGGGTCACACAAAAAAATACGGGTTCGTCCTAGTTTTAAATTGGCCCGGATCTGACCTAGTCCAAACCGTTCGGGCCATGATGGGTTGGCTGGCCAGGCCGGGTCCTGCTCACCCTTAGGAACGACGACAATGAGTTAAGTGAAACACATATTCTCTTATATGAGGAAGGAAAGACCTAACTCCAAAACGCACAGCTTTGAGTGTTGTAGTAATAAGCAACGATCAAAGAAAGAAAGGCACACTGTGATTTGTTGGAATAATTTATTTTATAAATAAAAAACTACAAGATAAGTAAAAGTTAGTGACAAATTGATATTAGCATGATATAATGAGATCTAACTGTTTTTTTACCCTTTGTAAAAAAATATATTATTTTCTACATAAAATAAGACTGGATATATGTATAAGAAAACAAACATTATTAATGTTCAACGTTCTTTTACTCTACTCTCTTCAATTTTCCCTTGTACTCATTTCAATCAATGTTTATAGTATATATCAAAAACACAATATATAATGAATGAAATTTCACCTCAACATACAACTTTTAAATAAAGGAGTTTTAAGAAATTTTACAAATATTATGACGTGTATTAGATTAAACTGGTTGTAGTTATGTTATCTCTCTATCGAAGCAAACATATGAAGCAACTTATTAGAATACAAATGTAGAATCAAATTGGCCTCACCGATACAAAATTTCACACCAAAAATAAATCATAAAACATGATTTTTAAAACAGGAGTCCGAAAAATTTTTAAAAATATAATGATATGTATTGGATTTACTTATTGCAGCTATGTTATCTTCTCGTCGAAGCAAAGATAGAAAGTAATTCATCATAACCAAATGTAGAATCAAATTGGTTGCAAAAAACAAATGTATAGAAAATTTAAAATTGCTTAAATAAATGAAAATCTTAACAAATAAATATATTTATGTTAAAATTATTATAGCAATGGTTTAAAAAAAGTGCTTAAATTTTGACAAATTGTCATTTTTACCTAGCAATTTATTTGTTAATGTGATTTTAAGTAAAATGCTCAACCCTTGGAAAAAGAGAGTGTAAAATGTTCAACCTGGTGAAGTCTAACATTATAACCATAAATTTTTCTTAAGTGTGAGCTTTCCTTATTGTTTTCATGTCAATGGTTTATTCTATGTATTATATTTTATATATATTTTATAAATCGATCCATTTACATATAAATGTTAATAATGTAGAAGAAGAATTGAATTTGATCATTAAACAAAATAACTTATTGAATAAATTAATTATATGCAAATATAATAAAAGAAAAATAATGAGTTATCTCAATTAATAATAAATTAGTGTGAATAAATTGAAAGAATTACATAACAAATAATCGTCAATAATAATTGAATAAATTGCTTGAGAAGATATCAAACAAAAAAGTTTTCTTGATCTTAAAATCTTAAGATTATTAAAATAATGAATTACAAATTGGTTTTTAAATTATACTGAAATCTAGTTTCTTCATGTGATTCATCAATAAAAATGTTTTCATATAAAATATTCATTTTCATATTTTATGTATAATTTTTTCTACATGTATTAACCCGTCAGAACAACAAAAACCAAATAAATTGTTTTCTTATTTCAGTGATCTCCAATTAATACATGCAATTTGAAATTTAAAAAATTATTGGGAAGTTGAAATAAGTCACTGGTGGAAAATATACATTAGACGGTAAAGGTTTACGTCAGTTAACCAAAAGCTAGACGTTAAAAAGGGGGCGGTGGCAGTTTTGTAAATATCAGACTTTATTAATTCAATTTTAACGTCAGTTGTTTTAAGGACTGACGTTAAAAGTGAAGTGACTGACTTTTAACGTCAGTTCAATAAACAACTGACGTTAACAGTGAACATTTTAACGTCAGTTCTTTATCGAACTGACGTTAAAAGTGAGCCACTTCACTTTTAACGTCAGTCCTTACATCAACAGACGTTAAAGGTTATTTTAATAATTTTTTTATCTAGTATATGTATCCTTCCGCATTGCCTTCCTCAAAGTTTCAGTTTCACAATTGCTTTGATGTTTTGTGTTTCTGTTTTGAAAACTAAAATATATGTGCGAAGTATAAGTTGAATCAATAACCCAAACCGGATCTCTTTCATGAAGTGTAATCTGACTGATCTGAGAAGATTGAAAGGGTTTAAAATCCTATAAAAAGTTACATTGAAAGGGTTTAAAATCCTAAACATTTGTTGAGGCTTCGTTCCTCTTATCACACCAGAAACATTAAAGCTACATCCCATCGTGAGAGTTTTATGAAATATGCCAAAGGGAAAACTATACTCCGAAGGGTGCACTCGATCTGTTTTAGCAATGGTCTTGGAACAGTCACTTGCATCCTTTAAGACCTCAGAAAACTGGGGGGCATGAGAGAGCTCAAGAGAGGCAAAAACAGGTGCACTAGATCTGTTTCAAGCAAAGGCGGTGGTTCTAGAGACTTCCATGACGGTCACTTGCTGCCAAAGCTGAGGTTTTGGAACTGTGACGCCCGAGCACCTGATTTGCCCTCCAAGAATGATTCTCCGGAAGGATGATAGGGTGAGCAACTCACATAATGTGATTTACACACCCTTATCACCCATGTAGTGTGATTTACACAACCTCAGAAGTTGTTTGACCATTAAGACAAAGATCTTTGAGTCTAGGAATAGGAAGAAAGAGTGATGAAGTTAATCTCCATGGCAGAGCCATATTGTGAAGCCGAAAATTAAAAGGATGGAAGGAAGCTATTTATAGGAGCAGGGGATGAAGTTACTAAGCTATTCTGATTTTCTTGAAAACTTATCTATAAACTTAATGCTCATTAAGAGGATTAAGTTACAAGGTGCATGGGTAAGTAGCACAGTAGTCAAAGGAATGAATGTTTTTGCAGATATCTATACACTTTTAACGTCGGTTGTTTAAAAAACTGGCGTTAAAAGTGTTTTTAAAATAAAAAATATTTATTGCTAACGTCGATTTTTATACAACGGCGTTAAAAGTGTGATTTTTACTTGATTAAATAAATAGTGCGTAAATAATCCTATATATTATAAACGTCAGAATGAATATTGGAAATAATGTAATTAATATACGGGAACTTGACAATCATAAATTAAGTTGACGTTAAAAATGAGGTGGTGGCGGTTTGTAAATATTAAATCACTATTTGCGTCGATTCTATAAATAATCGACGTAAATAATTATGAAACTCATTTCATTGGTTGTCATGTCCCTGTTGTCCCTCTTAACGCAGATCACTCCATATAGTACTGCAGTTTATTTCTAAACCTTTTTTTAAACAAGTTTATTTGTAATTTTTATTAATTAGCTTGAATTAGTAAACAAATTCTTGTGCAAATTAAAATAAATAAACACTTAACATAAAACAAGTTATATGTATAATCAAATCGTATGTCATTGAAGCGATTCATAAGTTAAAATTACACGATTAAAAGATAAAAAATTTCTGCAACATAGCCCTAAAATATAAAAAAGTTTCTGCATCAACATCATTTTCTTCTCGATCCTGTCATCGAAACTCCAATGGATGCATCACCTCCCTCACTTGAATTCCATGATGCAAAGTAAATCCTCGATCACTAGCAAATAAAGCAAAGTGAAATGGATCTTTGCATCTTTCTTCTTCACTGGAATTCCTTGATGCATCGTCTTGAATCCACAGTCACTTGCTTCCAAAGCAAAGTGAAAGGGATGACGGGGATGAAATAAAGTGAGAGAATCACATTACGTGATTCACCCAACCTTACCATCCATGTTATGTGATTTACACAATCTCAGAAGTTGTTTGACCATTAAGACAAAGATCTTTGAGTCTAGGCATAGGAAGAAAGAGTGATGAAGTTAATCTCCATGGCGAGCCATATTGTGAAGCGAAAAAATTAAAAGGATGGAAGGAAGCTATTTATAGGAGCAGGGGATGAAGTTACTAAGCTATTCTGATTTTCTTGAAAACTTATCTAAAAACTTAATGCTCATTAAGAGGATTAGGTACAAGGTGAATGGGTAAGTAGCACAGTAGTCAAAGGAATGAATGTTTTTGCAGAAACTAATAAACTTTTAACGTCCGTTGTGTAATACAACTGACGTAAGAAGTGTGAGTGTTTTTTACCGCCGGTTTCTTAAGACAACCGGCGTTAAATATATGACCTTTAACGCCGGTTTTTACTAACAAGCGGCGTAAGAAGTGTGAGTGTTTTTAACGTCAGTTTCTTAAGACAACTGACGTTAAATATATGACCTTTAACGTCAGGTTTTACTAACAACTGACGTAAAATGTTGTTTTATTTTGATTATAACGTTTACACCCGCGCGCCTTCTGCACTTCTCTGTACGTCTCTTTTCTCTTTTCATCACGCTCAACCCTCACTCTCAACCCTCACTCTCACTCTCACTCTGCCCTAATCGCGAGCTCATTTCCACCGCAACCACCGCGAGGGCTTCTTCGCCACCACCGTGAGGTACACTCTTAACCCCTAACTCTGTCTTTCCCGCTCATTCTTTGCAATAACTTGACATCTCTCTTTCCCCTTCCCGCGTACTAACTCTCATTGTCCCTCTGCTCTTAGTAACCACATCGAACGTTGGCCACCACTCGAGCTTCCCCCCTACCACCACGCGAGCGCCTATTTCTGGTGAGTCTTTAGGGCACATTTTTTTATTTTTGGTTTTGAGTGCATGTTGCTATGCTGGTTGAAACTGTAGTCTCAGTAGTTGAAACTTGAAACTGTGAGTTTGAGTTGTTTGGAATGTCTCTATTTTTGGTTTTGAGTGTATGTTGAAACTGTAGTCTCAGTAGTTGTAACTTTAAACCGTGAGTTTGAGTTGTTTGGAATGTCTCTATTTTTGGTTTTGAGTGCATGTTGCTCTGCTGGTTGATCTGTCACGGCCGTGATGCTCATCACGGCTAGGCCGCGATCAGTTCTGCCTATGAGGGTTTGGTTCAGTTGGCACGTTATGGCCGTGATGGACATCACGGCCAGGCCGTGACGGACATCACGGCCAGGCCGTGACCAGTGCTTGGCAATCTTCAAAAACTATAGTTTTCAATCTCCCGTATTGTCCTTATATTGGATAGGTGTTTTGTATATCTACAGGACCTATCTAGTTATTTTTATTTATACTTCTGTATTTATTTTGAGTTATAACCTATGTTAATACATATATATTGTTTTTGAACAGGCATACATATGGATCAGTCGGATAGCCCACATGCACGGGAGGACACTTTGTGGGGCTTCGAGACCCGATCACGCCTACGCCTGATTTTAGTGTAAGTTTACATGTTATATACTATCTTTAGTCCTTCTTTTTAATGTAAGTTTATAATGTTGCAACCCTCTATTTTATCATTTTTTTTGTCCATACAGACATCACAGGCTCATAGGAAACGGGGTAGAGGAGCCACCTCGTTGAAGAAACTAGAGAAGGACAGGCAAAGTGGACAGAAGCTTGAGGTGTCCTTCGATGCTAATCTAAATGCCCAGGGACCCCGTGCTAAAGAATTTAATAAGTGGGTGTTTCTACAAGCGAAGCGAAGACGTAAGCATCAACTACAACCATCGGAATGACGTTCCCGTAACGTTAAGGATCAGATTTGGGAGGCTATCACGGTATTTTACCTTTACATTCGTTTGATTTACATTATTAGATAATTATCCGAGTTATAATCCATCCAGTTTGTTATGTATTTAATGTGTAGGTAGATTGGACTGTGCCAAATGACGAGGATCATCGTCATAAATGTATGAAAATGGCATCAAAGCGTTGGAATGGGTTCAAGCATGATCTTACCAGATACTATGTATCTGGGAAGAAGCGACTTGATAAAATGTTCTCGGATTATCCCTGGATTGATCGGGATACTTGGGATATGTTTGCCAGAGTCGACGGGGATGGAGAATTTCAGGTTGGTTGATTAAGTTAATTTTATATGCTTATTATAGATCATTTAACTGTATTTAATTATGTGTTTTTGTTTGAATAGGCTAAGGCAAATAAGGGTCGGCAGAATCAGGCGAAGAACGTCCACCGCCACACCATGTCTCGGGGTGGGTACCGGACTCGGATCGAGCGGATGATGGCGGATAGGTGAGGCGAAGCGGGAAGAGCACTCTGCTAGGATTGAAAGAGGAGAGGTGCCTGAGGGCACACCATCAAGTCCTCCGTCGGACATCGACCGCGAGGATGTCTGGTTAGCCGGCCGCATGACAAAGACGGGATCTTTTAAAGTTGATGCCACTCGCGAAGTGGTAGATAAGATTGTAAGTAAATAATTAACTTGATTTCAATTGATATTTGTATAGATATTTGCAACACTTTTCACTTGCACGTTTTTTCATTTTTTTCATTGTAGATGGATCTTAAAGCACAATCCTCCCAGGGCGCATTCGTCCCTTCCCGGGCGGCGGGGGCGTCTTGATGATTGCTCTAGGCAAGAAAGACCATCTTGGTCGGGTTCTCGGTGTTCCTGGGAACGTGACCATCAAAGAATATTATGGCAAGTCTGCTTCACGAAAGCGGGTGGTTGATGAAGCATCAATTTTGGCTGACATTACTCAGCACCTCATGTCCAACCCAGCTATTACAACACATCTGATGCAAGGCTTAATATCCAACCCAGAATTAAAGCAGGCGCTTGACAGAGAGCTTTCCTCCGTCGGTACATCCCAGGACACCGCAGGGCATGCCAACCCTTCACATGTGAGCACAAAAGAGAGTTTTAGTAGGGCACATGTGGAGGACGATGAGTTGGCAGCTAGGGAGCGGGAGTTCGAAGTCCAACGCCATGAGCATGAGTTGGAAATGAAAAGGCTTGAGCTTGAGTTGGAGTCCAAACGACGTGAGATCGAAATGTTAACAAAGGTATGTATTCATTATTAATGTCCAAATTAGTCAAATAATTACTTGTGTTTTTTTTAATTATCAACAACTTATCTAATTTATTTTTCCTCAACTGAAGGCCAAGTCGACATCGGTGTCCTGTCACCTATCACTCGTTTGTTCTCACTGGGTGAGGATTATGCGTTTGAGATTTTTGAATGTCCATTGGAGCACGATGGATGGGTGGCACGCCCAGATCAATGGAGGATATTTACCTTCTGTGGTGACGATCTCGGGAACGCCTGCAGAAATAACGTCTAGTTGAACAACAATGTTTTCAGTCTCTGGTGCACGTAAGTTAATTTTAATTTTATAACTTATTTATTTTTGGTATTTTTCCATTTAATAATTTATTTTAATTTCAATATATATATATTATGTAATTAACATCCACACCTTTTCATATCTTAGGTATCTTCATCGTCTTCAGGTTGATAAGGGCGTTGCATCAGTTTACGGCTTCTTAGATCCGTCAGTCCTTCTGCCCAAATTCTTTGTTGGCGATGCATTGAGTAAATACATAGGGAACTTGTTGGGAGACAATCGAAAAGAATTATATCTGGCTCCCTACTGTATGAATGACCATTGGCAGTTGTTGGTACTTCACCCGTCTAGGCATACTGTCATATTCTTCTGCTCTCTCCACAAAGATCCGCCACCGAAGGTGGTGGAAGCTGTAAATAAGTAAGTAACTAATCTTAAATTTAATTTAAGTTTTAATATCAGTTGTTTTTAGTTTATTACACACATGATATATGAATTTGTTAATTGATCGACATGATTATTTGTTTATGATAGCGCGGCAAGGCGAGTAGCATAAGTTGCGCCAACGGGAGAAGTAGGACTTCTAAGGCTAAAGCAAATCATGTATGGAACATCCTCAAGGTTTGGTAGTTTATTTATCAAATAATTAATATTATAATTACTAATTTATATGTATATTCAATTGACGTTGAAATTAATTTTGTTGGTAGTCTCGATTTCAAATTGACGGGTGGTCGTGCGGCTATTATATGATGCTTCATATGCTGAACATAGTCTCCACATCTATTACGGATGGATGGATTAAGGTAATATTTAAACAACTTGTTAAATTATATATTATAGTTTTGAAGATGACTTGCATTGATGTTATTGTTATTATTTGAACGTGTGTAGGCATTTAACGACCAATCTCCTATTCAAGAAGATGAGTTAAGAGACTTGAGGATGCGCTTATTTGAATTCTTCTTCAAGTATGCGGCTGAAAAAGGAATTGACAAGATACCTCCGCAATACTTAGATAAATAGTTTTTTTGTTAGACTTTAGAAACTAATTAATAACATGTATATATATATCCTTAGATTGGTAGTTTTGTTTTTTAGACATTGGAACTAAAATTTATTTATATATATACATGGGTTTTGGTTTTAAGTCCCCCCATTGTTCCATTTTTCCTTTGCAATTCTGTAATGTGTTGATATTCTGTGTTACTGGGATATTTACTGAATGCAGGGATAGCTGAGGGGAGTGATATTTTAAAACTGAATTTAAAAAAACAAATCTATTAACGTCAGCTGTATCAAACAACTGAAGTTAATAATATTTTATAAAATATACAGTACACTATTAACGTCAGTTGTAATAAACAACTGACGTTAAAATTAAACCTTTAACGTCAGTTCTTTATAACAACTGACGTTAGTTTTAACAAAATTAACGTCCGTTGTCTTAAAGAAACGACGTTAATAGTTTTATGTTTAACGTCGGTTGTTTAAAAAACTGACGTTAATTTTTACAAAATTAATGTCAGTTTTGTTAAAGAACTGACCTTAATAGTTTTATATTTAACGTCAGTTCTCAACTGACGTTAAAATATTAACTATTAACGTCAGCTGTATTTACGTCAGTCAGTATTCTGACGTAAAAAATCAATTTTAACTGACGTAAAAAGCACTTATTGCACTAGTGAGTTATTTAAGAAGAGGCATTAAGTTATTTATTAAAAAAATATTAAATTAAATTCTTAAATGAAATGATCAAAATGAATTGCTTTTTGGAGGGAAAAAATGGCCAGCAAATACTATAATATATAATATATTAGTAAAATAATGAATTACAAATAGGTTTTTAAATTATATTAAAATATAATTACTTCTAGTAATTCATCTATAAAAATGTTTTCATATAAAATATTCATTTTCATATCTGAAGTGTAATTTTTTATACACGTTTATTTCAATCATCTCCAATTAATACATCCAATTTGAAATTTGAAAAACCATTGGAAGTTAAAGATACTATTTAAGATGAGGCATTAACTTATTTATTAACAAATATATTAAATTAAATTTTTAAATGAAATGACCAAAATGGTTTGCTTTCTAAAGGGAAAAAATGACTTAGTGAATACTACTTTATAATATATATATATATATATATATATATATATATATATATATATATATATATATATATATATCTGTGTGTGTGTAATTTTTTCTACATGTATTAACCCATTAGAGCAACAAAAAACAAATAAATTGTTTCCTTATTTAAATAATCTCCAATTAACACATGTAATTTGAAATTTGAAAAAAAATTAGGAAGTTGAAAGATGCTATTTTAAATGAGGCATTAACTTATTTATTAAAAAACATATTAAATTCAATTCTTAAATGAAATGACCAAAATGGGCTGCTTTCTGGAGTGGGAAAATGCCATAGTGAATACTACTTTATATATAAATATATTATAGGAACTATAGTATTTTGCCCAAAATCCAAACAGACATGTGAGCATTCAAACCCTCCAAAATCAATTTTTTCCCCAATTCGCTTCCAAATCCAATAACATCAAGAATCCTGTGTTTGGAAGTTTCACTTTGCTACTGCTGGGCTTTGAGGTACCATTTGTAACATTCGTGCTTTTATGACTTTGTTAAACGTATAATGATGAAGTTTAAGACTTGGATTAGATGTTTAATATGTTGGTTAAGGTGTAGGAATCTTTGCATGGAATTTACGCGATCAACCGGTGTGGAATAGAACGTTAACGCAACCTAGGATTTTCTAGTATCGCTAAGGACGCTCGAGAGTGCATAATAAATAATTTAGATTTAAGGGAGAATTTAGGCATATTTGGAGGCTTGAGATTGTTCCTTAAGTATAGGAGAGTCTATATCTCAAATTTGTGGACAATCGGAGATCAAATGGACTCAGAATACAACGAATTGTAAAATTAGGGTTTCTGGTCAATGGTCAACGCTCAAGCGTGACCTATTCCACGCTCAAGCGTGGAGGTAAACCAGACAAGCTCTGGCGTTGACTCCACGTGGCAAGCTCTGATTGATTGCATGCGCGGTGGCGGTTACCTAACCACCCTCAAGTGTGGAGGATCCCACACTCAAACGTGACCCATCCCACGCTCAAGCGTGGCGTGGTAGCTTGGCAAAAAATAAAAAGGGCAGAGGGTGAAACATTTCACCCTTATGTAAAAATACAGCAGAGAAAGAAAGAGAGTTAGAGAGAGGTAGAGGGAGAGAGTTAGAGAGAGAGAGCTTCAGGCGTAGTTTCCGACTTAACCGATCATTTCGACGCAATTCCAAGTATGTCATCATGATCGTGGCAACGACGTCTTCTAAACCCTAGCTTCCTTTTCTTCTCTAAGCTATTGTAATCTATACCCTCTTTATGTCGAAATGCCGTCGGTGACCGTATTAGGATTATCTTTCAACCCGCCTATCGGTTTTCAATTCCGACTTCAGATTAGGGTTACCTGTAACGTATACTTCATAATGATGTATTCAGTTGAATTTTGTGAGGCATAGGGATCCTTGTTCTGTGCAAGGCAGCAGCTAGGAGAGTTAAGAGAAGGTTCATTCGTTGCTTCTGGTTTAGCTTACGACATATCAAGTGAGAGAAAGAAGCCATCTAAAGTCGGAAATGGCTAAGTAGCATTTTATTCAATAATGGCGTAGGGCGACCTAAACCCTACTAGTGAGCGAGTAACGAACAATATCTATATCACATTGGGAACTACCTAGTGGTACTAATGATGATATAGAGATTGTACGTTTATTGCCTTTAGGTTAAATTTATGATACTCGCGGTTGCATGATTTTAGCTATTAAACTACTCACTGTGTGTTATTTGGTTTAATATGCTATGTTTGGACTGATTGAGTTTATTTGACTATCTGGCTATTTATATGATTAATGCTTGATATGATAACATGATTGGTGGGCTCTAGGTATTGATATATGATGATTTTATGGTGATGTATGTTGGGGATATATGACACATGTTTTAGAAGTGTCTAACCTAATTAATAAATATTGTATTATGATGAGATTAATGATGTAATATTATGGAGGTATTTTATAAGATAGTGATGAGAGGTTAAGGCACTAGGGTATGACTTTATATATGTCGGCGAGATTCATTCATTTGCATGTTGTGGATTATATCTATGTGTTGGGAACGTACGAGGTCCGGAGTCCTCGCGGGACCGTCCCAACCTAGATTTTGGTTGTGCAGCTATAGCTTCATTGCGATGCATGAGCACCCTTGAGAGCGAACCAGGGTGTGCACCGGAGCGAGATGTGCAGCTATAGTGTCATTGCTTTGCATGAGCATTCTCACCGCGGATGAGGATGTGCACCGGGATTTGGGGACGCATTGCTTGGACGACTGACTAAGCAGGTGAGGGATGTGTGAAAGTGTTGGTGGTGGCCATGTTAGCATACATAATCATTTGCATAAGTGTGAAAGGTAGAGGAAGATAATATATCTCGAGGATGCTTGTATATATTATCATACATGTCTGTGTGCTTTTATTGAGTAAATGTTACATACCCTTTTCCTTGTTTTGATGCTAGATAGTTTCTTATCTCTTTTCTTTTCTATTGCATTTTTCTTTCTATCGTGATACTTACAGACCCTGATATTACGGATAGCGCATTGGGAGCATCCGTGGATGGAGGCTACGGCGGGGTTCCCCTTGACGGGGACTTTTGAATTAGAGTTTGTTGATGAGAACGGGTGGCTATCGGACCCAGTCACTCGTTTCGCGGTTTATACGGGTCTTGTGTCGGTGACTACAGGCCTAGGGAATGGAGCACCCTTCGGTTGGGTCGGGACATTTAGAGTTGTTAGACTTTCCCATTCCCTATTGGTTTTCCGGCAACATCGATTCTGCCGATGCCCGAGGTTATGCATGTACCAGTTCCTATGCCCGTAGACGTTCCAGTACCAGTACCTAACCATGCACCAGTACCTGACGATCAGGTTGTACCTGATGTTGATCATCTGCTAGAACCAGAGATTCCGGAGGTTCTCGATGTGAGACCAGCTCCATCTGAGTCCTCTCAGTTGTCCTCTAGGAGCAGTTTGGCGTACCGACGTTTATTCCAGCAAAACCCTGGGAGGAGCTCTTCTAGCAGCAGTAGAGGAGCGTCGAGACCATCCAGGCTCAGGAGGCAGAGGTGAAAGTATGGGTAGCAGTAGTCGTACCTGATAGGTTCGACTAATGTGTATCTTACTAGATGTACATAGATGTCTGGTGAGGTCTTTTTATGTATTTTGAGAGGGGACTGGGAGTAGAGTGACAGCGAGGCAACCTTTGTTTAGACCCTTTTGATGTATTTTCTTATCTTCTCAGGTTTATACTTAAATGGGATCCTACTAATGGGATTCCCTTTTTATTACCTTATGACCGTACTTATGTGATACCATATCTATGTATGTATGTATATGTGTGTGTATATATATATATATATATATATATATATATATATATATATATATGTGTGATGTTATGTTTATAATTGAATGGTTGTTTTGAAATAGACAACCATAAACACAAAAAGGGGGGTTGAATTGTGTTTATCAGAAATTAAAATAAAGTTAAAAACTTTTCGCACACAGAAGTTAGGTTCAGACAAGTGTGAAAAACACTACACAGACAGGTGACCTGTCTGGTGTGATTTTAACAGAAAAACACACAAGCACACATCTTGAAAACAAGTTTGATATTCACATTTTAACCCTTTTAGTTAAATAAGAGATAATATAATCAAAGCAACTAAAGTGTTTAAGAGGAGAGAGAGATAAACACATTTATTTATCCTGGTATATGATGAGTGTGATTTCACCTCATTTTCCATGTACATTTCTGCATGCATTTGCATATAGTTAGGCCATTTTAGTGTTTATTTTGTTTAGTTTTTCCTTTGGAACGGATAAGGTGGTATTGTGTGTTGTTTTGCAGATATTCATGATTAAATGCCCAAGAATTAGCAAGTATGAAGCTTGGATGACTTAGAGCTTTGAAAGATAAGAAATTGAGCCAAGCAGAGAGTATCACGGCCTGGCGTGATGGCCCTCACTACCGTGAGGAGAGCGATGAGCTGAGGAAAGAATTGAGCCAAAAGTCAGAAGCTGTCACGGCCTAGCCGTGATGGCTATCACGGCCGTGACGTGTCAGCCGTGCCAGATCTCCAAAAGTCAGAGACGATCACGGCCTAGCCGTGATGGATATTACGGCCGTGATGAATCAGTTGGAAAAGTCAGAGACGATCACGGCCTAGCCGTGATGTCTATCACGGCCGTGACTTGTTTGTTGGAAAAGTCAGAAAGAATCACGGCCTAGCCGTGATGAGTATCACGGCCGTGATGAATCAGTAAATGAAGCGGTGCCAAGTCAGAAACCATCACGGCCTGGCCGTGATGGCTATCACGGCCGTGACCGGCCACGAGTACTAGAAAAACTGAGCAGAACAGAAGAAGATTATTCAGAAAACCCTAAAGAAAGATCCTCTGCTGCTGTGGCTGTGTGCATCATTCCATGGAGCTCTCCCCTTTGTTCATCTCTGTAATTATTCCTTTTGTTTTACTTTCAATTATGTGTAGCTAAACTCCCCTTTTGTTGGGGTTAGACTATTGTTATCTGAACTTGGTTGTAATATGACTTGAGATTAATACAGTTTCCTTCTTCTTTATGAGTATATAATTCTATGCTTAATGCTTTCCTAGGCTTGATCATCTTAGGAATGATTAGTTGCTTTAATAGACAATTGAAAGGTTGATGTTAAAGTATGCTCATGAATTATATGCCAAGTAGTCCAAGAATCTAGACATAGGTGTTGGCTACTTGCAATCTTATGAATCTTGTTCTTAATGCAATTTCTCTTATTAATCCACCTAAGACATTAGGGTTTAATTTGGGATTTTAGGCTCAATGCACCTAAGACATTAGGCTTGAGTATATTAGAAAAGATTCGATTGTCATAAGGGGAGTAGGAACTGTGTTAGTTATCATTTCATAACAACCAAGGGAGGATTAGCTTAGTTTAACCCCAGCAATTCTATCTCATTGTTATTCATCTTTCTGTTTTCACATCAACTGTTTGAGAAAAATCCAAAAAGAACAAAAATATTTTCTTCTTGTTTGTTTGCAAGATGTTAGAACAACCTTCAATAAAAAATTCGATCGCCTAGATAGTAGTCAAATTTGCGAAGTGGTAATTGTCCACGATCCCTGAGAACGATATCCGGTCTTACCGTTTTTATTACTTGCAACGAACCGATACACTTGCCGAGTACGTGTCAGTATACCCTTTAACACTAGGGCTACATCCAGTCCTTGACAGCACCAAGTTTTCTCCACTATAACTGATCAGGTTACAGACTCCAAGTATTCTTTGTACACCTAGCCTCTTCAGGCTCCAAGAGAAGTATTCTTTACTCATCTAGCCTCTTCAGGCTCACTCAGGTTTGTTTGAGAGAAGATTGTAGTCAATACAATTTGCAAATCTTTCACTAACACTCAGAAGAGTGAATTAAATGAAAGCTTAGAAAGACTGCGTAATAACTTCAAATGATTGAACAACATAGATTGAAAGAATGAATAAATGAATGCGCAGAGTAATGACTCTTTAATGCTGTGTGTTCTCTTTCTTCATCTTCAATGACTTTTGTATTTATAGCCTTCAAGCATTTAAGATTCGTTAGAGACATTCCTTCAAATGTTGGCTTCAAGGAGAACTCCATTAAATGCAATAAAGTCGTTCTGGGCAGCCATTAATACAATAGGAACGTTGGTTGTACTATAACAAGGAAGATCAGGGCTTTATACATCATGCAGTAGCCAAATCCGATCTCCTATGTTGCTTGTGAGAATGACCTTCTGACTTTCTTGATAAGCGTGAGAGAGAAAGCTTCAGAGTTTTCTGTATGAAGGAACAACTTTCAAAAGCTCTTTGTACTTGTGTTCCTCATCAAATGACCACAAATGAGTGTGAGAGCTTTTTAGAGACAAGTTGAATCTTCAATGCAGTTAGTCAACATCCTTGTCAGTAGACAGGTTGACTTTTGCTTCTCCAGGCAGGTGGTCTTCTATGTGGGCAGACATATGAGAAAGTAAATTCTTACTATTGTGATCTGCACACTGGATAGACAGGTTAACAACAAATATGAAGGTTAATTAAATCATTAAAAAATGTTTAGTTTTCATCAAACTTAGGGAAATGCACATCAGACATTTTAGAGACTTAACATTCTCCCCCTTTTTGATGATGACAAACATTCAGATGATTTAATGAACCTTATAAAATATCAATAGAAAAGTCATACAAGATTCAGACAAGTTGAAATTTTCTTATCCAGAAAGGTTGTGTAGACAGGTGCACTTAGGTTCAATTCATATTAGGAATTCTTAAGGCACATTATCAAAATGAAATATCAGCTCAGAGTGCATTTAACTTTTTAAATTTTTAACTTTGAGTTATCTGTTCAGCAATAAAGATCAGTTATGCAGCTCAAACAAGTCAATTTTAATCATGTTAATCATCTTAATCCTCTTTAATTTCTCCCTCTTTTGTAACAACAAAAAGGAAACAATAATGCAGATAAGCATAAGACGGTAAAGATAGAAGATAAAACTATATTTTATTCATCATAAGCTTTGTACAAGGCAGATCCTAAAAACAAAAACTATTGAGACTGACTAAAATGTAAAAACGGAGATTCAACTCTTTTTTCTAACAAGCCTAGCATGCCTTTCTTCATCTAGTTGTCTTATAGTTTCTTCTAGCTGAGCTTGAAGCAGATTAAAGCTAAATACATCCACCATTTGAGTAGTGGGGGCTCCTGCGGTCAAGCTAGTTGATACAGAAGACAAGTTTGAATGCCAGGGCAAGGCCAAAACTGGGGGTGCCTTGGGCACAGAAAAAGGTGAAGAGAGACAAGGGAAGACACACTGATGAAGGGTTCTATAATAAAAGAAAGGAAGAAAAGCAAGTTTAAACAAAGGTCTATAATAAAAGAAAGGAAGACACACTGATGAAGGGTTCTATAATAAAAGAAAGGAAGAAAAGCAAGTTTAAACAAAGGTCTGATTCTGACATAGTCGGTATCAGAAGATGAAAAGATAGAAGACAATCTTTCAGATAGAGACAGACGAGTGACTCTAATCTGAATAGGAGGGGGAATAGGTTTTTAGGAAAGAACAGAAAGAGGTAGGGATAACAAAGAATCTATGTAAGAAAAGAAAGAGTTGGAATTTGTAACTAACATAAAGAAATACCTAGACACAGAAGGTAACATTACAACAAAGGCAGGGTAGTGAGTTCCTTCCAATGTTCTAATGAAGATGACTATAGGGGGATAGAAGAAAATCTCCCTACAAGGGTTATGAGGTGGAGGAGAGGGAATGATAGACAGGTTTGAGAAGCTTGAAGTCATGAGAGATTACACTGACACAAAAAGACTTGATGATATGCCAGCTTGTTATTTGGGAGTTGTATCCCTGTGAACTACTGTGTACTGACATATATCAGACACTACATCATAAGATGATGTTTGGGTTTGATGAGAAGAGACAAGTGAAGGAGGTGGAGACACATGTGAAAGGGGTTGGAAAGACAAAGGTGGTGGAGAGGAGACGGGTAGATTAAGGATACCTTGTTGGGAGGGAGAAGATGGTGCAGGAGAGGTGGATGGAAGGACCACTTGGTTTTCTAACATCCTTAGCTGCTTCCTTGGCAGATAAGGGTTAAGGGGGTCAATCCCAGGATAGACAATTGTCTGTGTCCCAACAGACAGGTCTTCAGCAGTTGCAGCAACAACTTCAACCTCTGCAGCTTTAGCTTCTGCAGGCACTTATACCCTTTCAGCAATTGCCACAATAGTAGGCACTGGGTATCCAGTCCTTTTCTTTCTGGGAATAGGTCCCAAAATGAGAGTCTTCTTCTCCTTGGGCTTCTCTAAGGGGCTTGTTTTCTGCTTCCCCCGAGTAGTTGCTTCCTCTTTGCTAGGTGCAGACTCAACTTGTCTGGCCTTAGCAAAGGTCTTCACAAGCCTTCTCTTCTTGCTTGGCTGAGCTGACTCAGCTTCTGAAGTCTCAGCCTCCTTATACTTCCTCTTGGGAGACAACTTTTTCAGATTGAACCTCAAAGGTTCAACTGTCTCGCCAGTTTCAGTAGAAACAAAGGGTTTCTCCAAAGCAGGCCTTTGGTCCTGTCTGGCCATTTTTCCAGCAGGTTTCCAGATCTTTTCAGAGATAGGGATCTCTGGTTCATCACTGGAGACCACTGGTTCCTTCATCTTCTGCTCGGCAGCAGGCTTGTTGTTGTTGTTGTTGTTGTTGTCGTCGTCGTCGTCGTCATCGTCGTCATCGTCGTCGTCGTCATCATCGTCATCGTCGTCGTCATCGTCATCATCATTGTTGTTGTTGTTGTTGTTGTCGTTGTCGTTGTCGTTGTCGTTGTTGTTGTCGTTGTTGTTGTCGTTGTTGTTGTCGTTGTCGTTGTTGTTGTTGTCGTTGTTGTTGTTGTTGTTGTTGTTGTCGTCGTCGTCGTCGTTGTTGTTGTTGTTGTTGTTATGTTCATCATAGACATATTCTTCCTGTCTATGGGAAAGAACATATTGACAAATTCTCCATCACCAGGAACAAATAGCTTGTTCCTGAAGAGCATTGTCAGCAACATCCCATAGGGGAAAGTCTGCGTGTTAGTCCTCTTGATCAAGGACTCTAGTTAGAGAAAGATCAGATCATCGATGTCTACCTTGATCTTGTGAATCAAGTGGTACAGGGCAAACCTGTCCATCTTGGTTACATTGTCCCTTGAGCCTTTCCTAGGCATCACGCACTCCAGCAGCAGCTTGTGCATAAACCTGCACTTCACAACCATGTTCACAGGCTTCAGGTTTTCTGGGTTGGGGACACCATATAGAGTGATGTTCACATTGTCTGTTCGAACTTGATCTTCCTATTCAGGTCTGTAACCTGCTCCAATCCTTGGGCATTTGGTGACAAGTTCCAAAGAACTTATGGGAACGAAGATCGTGGTGTCAAGCACATGAGCACGAAAGCTTTTTGTACCATCAACAGGACTGGTGAGAACAACTGCACTTGTCCAGAAGTCTCCGACCAGCTTTGGATGAACCAACTCCTTTATATCAAAGAAGGAGGTCCACTTGGAGTATTCCAACTCCTCTATGACATCCATGCCTCACTTCTTCATCTGTTGAAGATCCACAGTCTTCCCAGCTAAGATTTTCTCAACATTAGAGAGTCTCATGTTGTATTTCTCTGTAATTTCTCTAGAAGAGAGATTCTTTGAGGGTGCCATTGTAGAAAGAAGAGATTTCTAGGGTTTGGAAAGCTTAGAAGGGTTTGGCAGAGAGAGAGAGACGAAGACGAAGAGATTCAAGAGTTTTGAAAGCATAAAGGTTCAACCTTTATGACTATTTGCCTTTTATAGTCATAAAGTCAGGAGAGAGTAAGAAAACATTTTTAATTTTAAAACGACACGAATTACATGGGGAACTAAAACGCCCACTTTAGACATAATGAAAATATGGTTTCGAGATTAAAAACTGTCGTGCACATGATTAGCTTCGGATTAATAAATGGTATTAAACAATTAATAACCATTTTAACAAAAACTGTTGAGTTCAAGCAATATGACTCAGCAGGGTCAGACAGGTATCATAGACAGGTGATATAAAAACATAAGACATGTAGCATATACAGGTTAATCATCAAACATGTCATTCAACAATGCAATGCATGTTTAGATTGTCTCTAATAAATATGAACCTATCTTCAGCTAAAGGTTTAGTGAAAATATTAGCCCATTGATTTTCATTTTTAACAAACTTAATATCAAAGGTACCTTTCTGAACATAATCCCTTATAAAGTGATGTTTGCTTTCAATATGCTTAGCCTTAGAATGCTTAATTGGATTTTTAGTTAAGCATATGGCACTATAATTATCACATCACACAGATATATTATACTCATAAATAGAGTAATCATCAAGTTGATGTTTTACCCATAAGAGTTGAGAGCAACAACTAGCAGTTGAGATGTATTCTGCTTCAGCAGTAGACAAGGCAATAGTTGTCTGCCTTTTGCTTGACCAGGAGACTAATAGCTTGTTTGGGAAAGATTAATTCTTTCCCGTTCAGCTGTTTTTATTCAGTTGTTTTGTCAAATAATCATTCTGTTTGGGTACAAAGATGAATTTTTAAAAAAGCTTTTTTTTTCCACTTATTTCAGCTGTTTTGTTTAAGCTGCTTCACTCAACTGTTTTTAAAAAAGCCTTTTTTTACACTACGCAACCACTTTCACTTTCCGTTCTTACCCTGCCCTGCGTCAACCACTTTGCACTTTATATGTTACGCCTCCACTTGCTTTTATAGATATGTAGGTGCAACATATTTTTTTTTAAGGTAGTAGGTTCAACATATCTAATTAACATATTTAGTTATTTATTTAATTAATATTCATTATTTATTTACATTATTTTTTGTTAATTTTTTAAATTAAATATTTCAACAAGTTTTAATGTTAAAAAGAATCAAATATTATTAAATTATATAAATAACTTCATACCCTTTTTCGTAATTTACTATATAAAAGTGATTATTTTTACACCACCCAAATAAAGTTAAAAACTTTTCGCACACAGAAGCTAGGTTCAGACAAGTGTGAAAAATACTGCACAGACAGGTGACCTGTCTGATGTGATTTTAACAGAAAAACACACGAGCACACAACTTGAAAACAAGTTTGATATTCACACTTTAACCCCTTTAGTTAAATAGCAGATAATATAATCAAAGCAACTAAAAAGTTTAAAGGAAGAGGGAGATAAACACAACTATTTATCTTGGTTCACCCTTTAACACTAGGGCTACTCCCAGTCCTTGGCAGCACCAAGTTTTCTCGACTATAACTGATCAGGTTACTGACTCCAAGTATTCTTTGCACACCTAGCTTTTTCAGGCTCCAAGAGAAGTATTCTTTGCTCACCTAGCCTCTTCAGGCTCACTCAGGTTTGTTTGAGAGAAGATTGTATTTAATGCAATTTGCAAGTCTTTCACTAACACTCGGAAGAGTGAATTAAATGTAAGCTTAGAAAGACTGCGTAATAACTTCAAATGATTGAAGAATATAGATTGAAAGAATGAAGAAATGAATGCGCAAAGTAATGGCTTTTTAATGCTGTGTGTTCTCTTTCTTCATCTTCATTGACTTCTGTATTTATAGCCTTCAAGCATTTAAGATCCGTTAGAGACATTTCTTCAAATTTTGGCTTTAAGCAGAACTCCATTAAATGCAATAGAGTCGTTCTAGGCAGCCATTAATGCAATAGGAACGTTGGTTGTACTCTAACAAGGAAGATCAGGGCTTTATGCATCGTGCAGTAGCCAAATCAGAGTTGTGCAGAATGCTTTTGTACTTTGCAGAGCACATTTCCCTTTTAGTGTAATAACCAGGAGTACTAGGGAATAAAGCATGTTGGAAACATTCTTTAACTGGACTTTGTTTCTGATCTCCTAGGTTGCTTGTGAGAATGACCTTCTGACTTTCTTGATAAGCATGAGAGAGAAAGCTTCAGAGTCTTTTGTATGTAGGGGCAGCTTTCAAAAGCTCTTTGTACTTGTGTTAATCATCGAAGGGCCACAGACGAGTGTGAGAGGTTTGCAGAGACAAGTTGAATCTTCAATGCAGATAGTCAACATCCTAGTAAGTAGACAGGTTGACTTTTGCTTCTCCAGATAGGTGGTCTTCTATGTGGGCAGACATGTGAGAAAATGAATTCTTACTATTGTGATCTGCACACTGGATAGACTGGTTAGCAACCAATATAAAGGTTAATTAAATCATTAACAAATGTTTAGTTTCATCAAAACTTAGGAAATGCGCATCAGACATTTTAGAGACTTAACATGTTTTACTTAAGGTTTTTATTTCTTCGCTGTTTTATATATCCGCTTAACGTTATTATCATGATTAAGTTTTGAATTAAATATATATTTCTTTAATGGGACATCAGGGTGTCTCTCCATTTTGTAACACCTCGATTTTCGTATAAGGGATCATGTTATTATGGATGCCTAGTTGTTGTTGTTGTTATTATTATTACTACTACTACTATTAATTTAATGAAGTTCGTATTGTTATTTATATAATTGATAATGTAATTGTGATTAGTGTTGTAGTATTTTTATGCTTATACATATATATGTATGCACACATTATTACATATGATGATATGTATATTAATATATGATTATTTGAATTAATATGAGATTGTGTCTCTTAATGTGTGATCTTATATGAATATATGATTTTGTTTGTGATTTTATATGTTAATATATGATATGTGATTTTATTAATAATAAGTGATTAAGAAATATATTATGAGATATCGTGTGATTTAGTATTTAAAACGAGATAGTGTATCTCCTAGATTTTAGTCCATCAATCAATCAGATTTGAGTCCTTATTAATATAGGATAATCATCTTTTTGATTATCTCTTAAGATCTTATCATAATCTCCTAAGGATCCAATCTAGAAATAACTACCAAATCTGTCACTAAACTTTCATCAAACTTTTGACAATCTTAGAGTTCGATTTAGGATTTGATCGTTACACATTAATTTATAGATATTTCTCTGATCTTTCTAACAACACCAAGAACGCCTCAATCGGAAACTTTTAGCTAAAGTTATGGTCAAAATACCGATCTATATACAGTTTGGACTGAAATAGGAGCCCGTTATGTCCTAACTTGTATTTATACCATTTTTCACATTGTTAACCTCAGAATAGATCCCTCTCTTCATCTTTCTTAGTTTTCCCTTGAACCCCTTTAAGTTCTTGGAGTTTGTGAGTCTGTTTGGGAGAGAAGTTACGCGTGTTAGCATCGTTTAAGGTAACGTAGTTATCCCTCCTTAATCTTCTTTTCCCTTTCTTTTGAATTGTGGATTAATTAGTTGTTCTCTTCCCTTCTTGTTTGACCAAGGCTTGAGGAACTCGTCGAGCCGCTCGAGGGAACGTGTCTAGTTTGCCAACGTTATCGTTTCGGGAATCTCCATACCAGGTATAGGGAGAAGGAATAATATTGACATGTAGGCGTTGGGGGTAGCGTAAGATGAAGGTTAACCCATGACCCTGTCATATGTTGTTGCTTATTTGATGTTAATTGATATATGTATAATATGATTCTAATGTTAATGACATGCTTTAATTATTGTACTGTTTGATGTTAATTGTTGATGATGTATGATTGGATGTTATTGATATGCCCAATTGAGTATGATGTTTTATGATACCATGAATGTTCATGATGATGTTGATGCTATTATGATGATGATGATGATGATGATGTTGTTGTTGTTATGATAATGATGATGATGTGGTTCTCTGAATGAGCGTTGATTGTTGTAGATGTTAATGCCAACATGATGTTAATAAGACTCTATAACCAATTAACAGGGCTTATTAATATTGTTAAGACCTTAGAAGAGATGTTAACAAAGATGAATGTATTTAAGGGATGTTTTCCCAGTTTGTTCATAAGACATGAATATAGTATGAGAGGCAAGGTTATGTTCATAGGGCTTAGTCAAAGACCCTAGGATTGATTAGTGAGTGTTTTAGGGACGTTAGTATTGAAGCTGGAAGTAAAAGACATGGGAACAATCAAAGATAATGAAACTGATGATTGATGGTGTACCTTAAACCAATAGGTTTGATCCTTAAATGCCCTAGGAAACATAGTGAGGGTTGTTTAACCCTTCTGCCCAGAAATAGTACGGCAACGCTCCATTGAGCACGGCCGTGCTTGACTTAACAGTCAGCACGCCCGTGCTGAGGGGAAAGCACGCTCATGCTTCCCTGTAAAGATCAGAACACATAAATGGTAACAAGGGGTGTTTCACCCCAAACGCTTCTAATAATGAAGAAGACACCAAACCAAGTAAAGACAAGCTAGATAACTTAAAGATAATAATGTACCTTGGTAGCCGAGTGGCCAAGGGGGCCTTGATGCTTAATGGTCAAGGTGTTGAGCTCTGGTGCCTATGGGACAGAGTGTTAATAACTAAAGTGAAAAGATGTTGTTCTATATCTTGGTAGCCGAGTGGCCAAGGGGGCCTCGATAGCCGAGTGGTCGAGGTGTTGAGCTCTGGTGCTTATTGGCCAGAGTGTTGTTGTTTTGTACCTTAGTAGCCGAGTGACCAAGGGGGCCTTGATGCGTAATGTCAAGGTGTTGTTAATTAAAAGATATTGGACCTTGGTAGCCGAGTGACCAAGGGGGCCTTGATGCTTAATGGTCAAGGTGTTGAGCTCTGGTGCTTTTTGACTAGAGTGTAAGTGAAAAGATTATGTGATAAAAGATTAAAGACTAAAGATGAAAGATAATGTTGATGATGATGATGAACTTGGGTAGTCGAGTGACCCAAGCAGAGGTGGTGATTGTTGGTTGTGCGTTGTGTTGCTCATTCATGCATTGGAGTAGTGGAGTAGCGTTGCATCGCATAACATACCTTGTTTATATGATGCATGTTCATCTTGCTAACTACTTCTATACCATTATGTTGATATATATGTTTCTTACTCCCCGTCTTTTGTTGTTCGTTGTATGTATCTTTTTGGATATGTAGAGGATGGTGAGCGTCTTGCTGAGCAGTGACTCTGAGGAGCCGCTACTCATAGTTTAGTTTATGTTTAGTTTTAGTTTGTTTATCCGAGTTGTTTTATCGGATTGGTTATACCAGCTCTATAATGTGACATCAGGGTTGGGTTCATTATATGTTTCCTGTTATGTTTCTTTTATACAATGTTTTAGTTTTTCCGCGTTAAAGTTATGTTACAATGCGGCAGCCTCTGCCCGGTTTTTATTATTATTATATAATATGCATGTGTTCTCTTTCTTTAATATCTTTTACGTTTTATAAATACATGTGGGGTAGAGGGTATCACACATTTGCTCTTTGCCAATGCCAATTTCAATTCCATCTCAGCTTCCACAATCCTCCTCTCCAGATCTCTAAAAAAAATATATACACATATATTTGCATACAAAACAATATCTGTCAAACAAACAAATAAAATATCATAAATCACCAGACAACAGTACAACATAAATCAGGTCAATATTTTTTAGAATTGGGAAGAACTTACTGAACCTTAGAACCATTAGCTTATCTTCCACCATAAGAACCTTAGTCGTCGAGCGTCCAAAAAAAAAAAAAACAGTTAATATAAGCTCATACACTAAAAATGACTCTCCTTCAAATTAAATTATATAACTCAATATAACTCACTAATAAATTTCATCAATTTTGATCCCTTTCTTCATTGCAGCATATATATGGCATGAAGCGATCAGGGTTAGGAACTCGGAAGCTATACTTCAATTGGTCTTAGTCATAGTCCAACTCCTTCACTTGTCCACAACCCCAACCAGAGTAACCATATTATGGAGAGCGTGCTTCTTTTTTAAAGGAATCTTGGAACTTTCGCCCTAATGACATTGCCTCTCCAACTGATTTCATCCGCAACATGAAAAGTCGTTGAAAAAGTAAATATAATGTAAAAACCAACTTTGTACCAAAAAATAGTCAAAAGATAACAAATTCAACATAAAATAGATAAAGTTTAAAGCATCAAAATTACAGGCACGGCAGTAAATTTGATCAAGCATATACCTTCGAGCAGTGAATATACCCATGTTTTGTCCTTGAATCTACTAACATTCAACAATATAAAAAGATAAGTGTTAGGCACACTAATTTTTGCCAAAAAAAAAAATTGTTCAAGCAAATTCACATACCATTCCTTGACCAAAATTTACTTGTCATCTTCTAAATGTTGACTCAAAAACCCACTGATACATATTACAACAGGCAAGTAAATTATGTCTTCTACTATTCTCAGAAACAAACTCACACCCCATGTGATAAAGTGATGGTTGGGGAGGATCAGGAAATCATCCCAAAATAATCAAAATATATACTCACACTGTCGCATTTTGAAAAACTCACACAATACCTGACCAAATGACATATAATTGGTTTAAAAGGAAGATTAAGGAAATTAAAAGGGCCAATTGAATTAAAATGGAATCTCTACAAAATAATGTAACTGTTAAATTTTTAACTGTTAACTTTTTTTGTTTATAATGTAACTGTTAACTTTTTATTAGAATAATGTAAAAATTTACAAAATTATAGTTTTAATATAATCCTATAAATAATTGACAGATACAATATATGACTATAATATTCATATTTAATGTTTATTCATTAAAAAAATTAAAAAATTAACACCTGTTATCAAAAAAATGTAATGGATGCATATTTGTTCTATAGAGATGTCTCAACTTGTTTGGTCTTCTTTTTTTTTAGTTCCTTTTCATTTTTCTTTAAAAACTTACAAAATTATAGTTTTAATATAATCCTGTAAATAATTGACAGATACACTATATGACTATAATATTCATATTTAATGTTTATTCATTTAAAAAATTAAAAACTTAATATAATCATGTAAATAATTGACAGATACACTTTATGACTATAATATTCATATTTAATGTTTATTCATTAAAAAAATAAAAAAAAAAATCACATTTGTTATCAGAAAAATGTTACGGATGCATTTGTTCTATATAGATGCCTCAACTTGTTTGGTCTTCTTTTTTTTTTAGTTCTTTTTCAGTTTTCTTTAAAAACTTGCAAAATTATAGTTTTAATATAATCCTGTAAATAATTGACATATACGCTATATGACTATAATATTCATAATTAATGTTTATTCATTAAAAAATGTAAAACTTTTCACATTTGTTATCCAAAAAATGTAACTGATGCATTTGTTCTATATAGATGCCTCCACTTGTTTGGTCTCAATTTAAATTTGCATTATCATTGTTGTGTTGGTAGCTCTCGAAAACAAACACCCCACCGTGGAAAGAGAAATCACGGCAATCGAACCATGAACTTGCGAAAAAATTAAAGAAACGACGGTGCAGCATGGCAAGAGAGATGGAAATGGAAATCACGATTCTAGCTTAAACGAAGAACAATTGCAGCAAAAACGGTGCCGCTCACCAGGACGACGACAATGAGTTAACCGAAACGCTGTAAGACTTGTTTGTGACTCGTCAGTCTCTGGCGAAACCTTTCCCTTCAATTGTATCGGGTAAGAGAAAAAGGTGAATTTACAGAATGACGGTTAGGGCAGTGTGAGTGGGTGAGAGTGTAATATTTCTTTTCGTACTTTCAATAGTTACCAGGCGGTGGCCGGTGGCGAACGAGGATCGGAGAAGGACGGCGGCGACGTGCTGTAAGTGTTACATTCAGAAGCGACAATCATTTAAGTATGAATTAATTAAAATAGAAAATATTCAAATCTAAAAATAAGTCATGGGTGCGTTTGATTTGCAAAAAGTATCAGGACAACACAAGACAGGACAGACAGTACAGCACAGGACAAATCCTTGAGTTACAGGATAATTCTTTGTCTTGTATATTGTTTGATGGATAATGGACAGCACAAACAAAATAATATTAAATTTACCGGAATACCATTTATAATATATATTATTTAATATATAAATATACAATATATAATTTAGTATAATTATGTATAGAGAGAGGAGAGAGAAAGAGATAAAGAGGTGAGGGGGAGAGAGAGCAAGGAGAGAGAGAGGAGAGAGGAGAGAGGGGAGAGAGAGAGGAGGGAGGGAGAGAGATAGAGGGGAGAGAGAGAGAGGAGAGAGATGTAAGGATAATTTTTATGCTGTCCAGTCCCCTGAATTTTTGCAAATCAAACGCACCCTATGTATAACTCAGGTCATGTTGTCTATTGTCTAAGGTCCCAAACCTACAAAAAAAAAAAATAGGGTGCTGTCTAAGGTGAAGTACCAGTAGGTGCCTAACAATGAGGGACCTATTTTACCTGTAGTAGTAGGTTTTCCAATTTTTAATTTTTAATTTTTGTTTTCTTTTATTTTTGAAATTTCATTTTTACCCCTCTGTTATGCCCCTTCCCACTCCTCGGTCCCCTTTCACATTCAACCCACCACCCCAGATTTGATTAGTACGTGCCATGGTTCTGGTGACTGCGAGGAAGGATGACGGGGAAGGATGGCGGACTCATCGACGACGTGGTGCCGTATCATGGCTCTGATGGTGAGGAGCTTAGATCTCGACTCCATCCCCATCATCCCCTTCCTGTTCCCCAAACACGCACAACCCGCCATCGTACCAGAACCTCGAGCAGAACTTGCCGCCCTCCGCGAGACTCACGACTCACTGCGGCACGCCTGAAAGGCAACGTTGCAAGAGGTAATGCAACTCATTCTCTTCCTCTCTCTCTCCCTCTCTCTCTCTCATCATGACCGAATCCTGATGACGGTGCGGTGGTTCTTGCGGTGGTTTCAAATTGGAGAATAGTATTTTTCTCTCTTGTATATTCAAAGAATTGGTACAAGGAATATATAGCCAATGATTACGGAAAGTTAAGGCTATCATTCAGCTATTGTGCCTACAAAAAAGGGAAAGAAAATATCCTAATTTATAGTTTCCTATTTTACATAAGAATTAGAATCCCTTAAATTAAGCAAATAATATCTCAACACTCCCCCTCAAGTTGGTGCGTAGATATCACACATGCCCAACTTGCTCACAGTCTTCGAGAAAATTTGACTTGAAACTGCTTTGGTTAGAATATCAGCCAATTGATCATCTGATCGAATCCCAGGTAATTCTAATACATTCTCATCTAATTTTTCTTTGATGAAGAATCTGTCTACTTCAACATGTTTGGTACGATCATGTTGAATCGGGTTATGAGTTATGTCACATGCAGCCTTATTGTCACAATATAGTCGAATTGGTTGCTCAAGTGGATAATCCAAATCTGATAGGAGAAGTCTTAGCCATAATCCTTCACATAACCCAAGTGCCATTCCTCTAAATTCAGCCTCTGCGCTTGAGCGTGCAACAACATTCTGCTTTTTGCTTCTCCAAGTAACAAGGTTACCTCCTACAAAAGTGAAGTAGCCTGAAGTAGATCTCCTGTCATCTATAGATCCAGCCCAATCAGGATCAGTATATACACTAACACCTTGATTATTTTCATTCTTTGTGAACATAATTCCCTTCCCTGGAGCAGATTTTAAATATCTCAAAATGCGCATAACAACATTCATATGTTGTTCTCCGGGATTGTGCATGAATTGGCTCACAACACTCAAGGCATAGGCGAGATCTGGCCTTGTGTGTGCTAGATACATTAGCCTTCCTACAAGCCTCTGGTATCTCCCTTTATCAATCAGAACATGATTTGGTTCAACAAATAATTTCAATCCTTCTTCAACAGGTGTATTAGTTGGTTGACAAGCTGACATACCAGTCTCCTCTAACAAATCTAAAGTATATTTTCTCTGAGACAAGAAAATTCCTTTAGTTGATCTAGACACTTCAATCCCAAGGAAAAATTTTAAGGGGCCGAGGTCTTTCATTTCAAATTCCTTAGACAAGTAGCTTTGGAGAGCTTTTCTTTCTTCCATATCATTCCCAGTAACTACCATGTCATCAACATATACAATAAGTGCAGTGATTTTACCTTTTTGTTTTTTTAAGAATAAAGTGTGGTCTGCATTACTTTGACTATAACCAAATGCTTTCATAGATTTTGTGAACCTACCAAACCATGCTCTTGGAGATTGCTTTAGTCCATACAATGATTTCTTTAATCTACACACCTTTTTATCATATGCTTTTGGTATGTTGCACCCCGGAGGAAGGTCCATGTAGACTTCTTCAGACAATTCGCCATGAAGAAAGGCATTCTTCACATCAAATTGTTGTAAGGGCCAATTCAAGTTTGCTGCTAGAGATAGCAAAACTCGAATTGTATTGACTTTAGCTACTGGTGCAAATGTCTCTGTATAATCAACCCCATAGGTTTGGGTATATCCCTTAGCCACCAATCTTTCTTTAAAAGGCTCTATCGTACCATCTGCTTTGTATTTAACTGTATAAACCCATCGACATCCAACTATTTTCTTTCCTGTTGGACAGTCAACGAGTTCCCAAGTATTATTTTTTCTAAGGACTTCATCTCTTCATTCATAGCTGCTATCCACCTTGGGTCCATTAAGGCTTCCTGCACACTATTAGGAACAAATACAGTAGATAATTGATTGGCAAATGACTGATTTGATTCTGACAAACGATGGTTAGACACATGATGGTACATTGGATATCTAACTTTATCGGAAATTTCAGGTTCATAGGTGGGCTTAGGAATACCTCTGTTGTGTCGTGGGGGTAGCTGTTTTCTGGATGATTCAGGCACAAAATTAGGATCATCCTCAGCCGACGATTGGTTTGGTACTACAATTTCTTGGGGTGCTTCATGTTCCTCATAGGAGAGTGGACCAATTACTTCCATTTCTTGACTTTCTTGTGATGCTGTGATGTCTTCAGAGGATAGTGGGCCCATAATTTCCATTTCAGGTTCCTCATCACTACCAATATTACCACCCATTTCTTCACACAATTCTATTTTCTCATGTACATGATCATCACTTAGGGTCAGAACTTCCTTTTGATGCTCCCCCTGAAGGTCTGACTCAGAAAGAAAGTACATTGAGTTTTCATGGAAAAAAACATCCAATGTAACAAAGATTCGTTGACTTGGAGGATGATAGCATTGATATCCCTTTTGATGGGCAGCATATCCTAGAAAGACACATCGCAGTGCACGAGGAGCTAGCTTGCTACGCTGATGTTTATGGAGGTGAACATGTGCTACACAACCAAATACACGAGGAGACAAGTTTGGGACAGCTGGTGCAATAACTGCTTCAGTAAGGACTTGTAATGGTGTTTGAAAATCATTAGCGCTAGAAGGAACCCGATTAATCAAATATACTGCAGAGATAAGTGCTTCCCCCCAATAAGACAATGGCATATGAGCTTCTATCAATAAGGCACGAACAACTTCCAACAAATGACGATTTTTTCGTTCAGCTACTCCATTTTGTTGAGGTGTGTCGGGGCAAGTAGTTTGGTGAACAATTCCTTTTTCTTCCAAATATTTCCGAAACTTAGAACTTAAATATTCACCTCCATTGTCACTACGTAGAACTCGCACCTTTACATTGTATTGAGTACATATCATTTTATGGAACCTTTGAAACAACAAATTTACTTCACTTTTGGACTTCATCAAACACACCCAGGTCATTCTGGTGCAATCATCGATAAAGGTAACAAACCAACGTGATCCACCTAAGGTAGTCACCTTGGATGGACCCCAAACATCAGAGTGTATAATCATAAAAGGAATTGAACTTTTATTCATACTTAATGGAAATGAAACACGGTGACTTTTTTCAAGTTCACAAACATCACATTTAAAATCTTGATACATCAAATTTTGCAAATAATGTAGGAAGTAATTTTCTAAGGTATCCAAAGGAAGCATGTCCCAAACGTCGATGCCATAGCCAAATCTCAGATTTCCTTCCTTTTTCTTCAAGGCTGTCCACTGTCAATGCCTGTTGTAATTGAGTTGAGCTATATGACTCCAAATTCAGGTAATATAGCCTCCCTTGTCTAGTACCATAACCAATCGTCTGCTTCGTTTGAATATCCTTAAACACACAATATTCAGGCCAGAAAATCACAACACAAGATAAAGCAGTGGTAATTTGAGAAACTGACAAAAGATTATAATCTAAAGACGGGACAACTAAAACAGAATTTAAGTTCAAGTTCTCAGTGAGGGATAAGGACCCTTCCCCAGTGACAGGTGCAAATGAACCATTAGCGGTGGAAATAAATTTTTGTGAGGAGGGTATAAGAGATGAAATGTGTCTAGAATCAAATGTCATATGATCTGTTGCTCCAGAATCAATTATCCATGTATTATTGGATATAGGTGCAGCAGAGTTTAAAGCCTTACCACCATTACCTCCTGTTGTTATCAAAGCTGAAGATTTTCCAGCAACGTCTTCATGACTAGTCTTTGTTTCGACAACTGCAGCAGCGGAAATTTTGTTTGAGTGCTTCTTTCTTGAATCACGATTATGATCCCACCATTCCGGATACCCCACAAGTTCGAAACAACGGTCTCTTGTATGACCAGATTGATCACAATGGGAACACTTAAGGGTAGATTTGGAGTGATTATTCCTCGTTCTATCTTGTTGTTTTTGAGAAGACCCATTTTGATTTGATCTGTTCCTACTCATCATGGCTGAAGCTTCAGTCCTTTCAAGTTCTCCATTCATTGTTGTTTGTCGAACAAACTCACGGTGGACCATTGAGTAACATTCTTCTAACTCGGGAACATGATCCTTCCTCAGAATTTCACCACGGATCTGTTCAAACTCACCATCCAAACCAGCAAGGAAAATATGCACCCTTTGTCGTTGAACTGACTTGTGATAAGCAGCAACATCCTTCTCACATTCCATGATCACTTTATCACGATGATCCAGTTCACTGAAAATTTCAATCAATTCTCCATAATAGACAGAAAGTGATCTCGCATTCTGTCTGGAAGAGAAAGCCCTTTGATTCAATGTGAAAACTTGTAGTTCATCTGCTCCATCATAAAAGGCCTTTGATAGAGCTTTCCAAATATCACGAGCATTTTTTAGGCGAATATATCGCTTCATAATATCTGGGGACATAGACATTAACAGTCATCGTTTAACTTTCTGGTTGTCAGTGTACCACTTCTCGTATCCATCATCCTTTTCGGTGGGCAGTTGTGTATTACCACGAACAAAAGAAAGCTTCTCCTTTTCAGCAAGATGCATCTCCATAATCTGAGACCACATATCATAATTTGTTTCATTGAGTACGATCCCTGCATTGAAGGATGAACTCTCTGACTGAACAATAATTGGGGCAGACTTAGTCTTGGAGGCTTCAGGATCCTGTCTTGGCATTTCAAAACCACCAGAATCAGATTTGCCCATGGTGCTAGGTCAGAACCCGCTCTTGATACCAAGTTTCAAATTGGAGAATAGTATTTTTCTCTCTTGTATATTCAAAGAATTGGTACAAGGAATATATAGCCAATGATTACAGAAAGTTAAGGCTATCATTCAGCTATTGTGCCTACAAAAAAGGGAAAGAAAATATCCTAATTTATAGTTTCCTATTTTACATAAGAATTAGAATCCCTTAAATTAAGCAAAGAATATCTCAACATGGTGGTCCTTTGGCCATGTTTCTGATGTCTCAGTGAGTTCGATTCAGACAAACAAAGTTCTAGATGGCGGTGTGATGGTCCTTTGGTCATGTTTCCTCGCCACTCTTCGTTCTCGTTCATTCCTCTATTCTCAACGTGTTGTTAGATCTAAAGATGCTGCAAGATCTTATGATGCTAAATTAAGGAGGATTCAACCCAGATCCAACCTCCCTACCCCCATCCATCCGCCCTGCCGCTGGCTCTCAGTCCCACCGGAGAAGACAACCATCAACGAAGGAAACTCGTCTCACAAGGAAAGGGTATTTCTGGTTCATGATAATTTGTAGGTCACTTGTTGCATAGGTATTTGGTAAACTTTTTTTGTTTGAACATACAAATCTACACCATCAAATAAAATAGTAATATATCGGATGGCTAAGAGTAGTGCTTCACTGGTGTGGTACCTACTAAGGTACTTCACCTTAGATAACACATATACTTCATTCTAAATTTAAATTTGAATATTAAAAAGGTGACATTAATGGCGGTTTCTACTGTGAGGGAGTTATTAAGTCCCTCGTCGGTGAGGGACCAACAATAACCATTGGATTTATTATTTTAAAATTTGGGTGGCTAGGTTCAATTTGTGGTTACCTACTTTTCTCATTCCCTTAACATTTAACGATTTGACCCCAATATTTTCTTAATTAGTCACATATATAACAACCATTTAATCTTATTTTCGCATTTTCCTTAATCTGAATATTCAATATAGTTTTGCCCTGCACTTTTGCTACTTCTTCTCGGCAGCTTCTACTCGCCACTCTCTATGTTCCTCACCGATATGTTGGTTTTAATCCTCTACAGATGTTATTTCATTTTGATTCTTTGGATATTTTCTTTCATTGTAATTCCCTTTTAGAAATATTAAATTTCACTTTAAAGTTTTTTTTATGGTTAATTTCATTCCCCGACAGCTGCATCAACTTCCATTTCAGTCTCGTAGTTCTTCCCCCTTTTTGTGGTTCCTCATCACCTCTGTTCCCCACAAATGGACTCTCCATCCAAGACCAGTATATTTCATTTCCTACACAATATCAAATACCAAATCTGGGAATCTATTAGCTTCACAAATAGGATATAATAACCAGGATTAGTAGAGCTGTCAATACGACCCATATCCCCAAACCCACCCCATTTGACCCCTACACAACCCACTTATTTTACAGCCCCCTTCTAAGTGGGTTACTTTTAGCCCTGACCCATGAATTTTGTTTTTTTGAGGATTAGGGCTGAGGCTTTTATGGGTTGGCCTACTATCTATTATTTTCCATCAATTAATAATGCAACAACGCGTCTGTAGAACAAAGGTGAAGAAAAGGCCGAAACCAGGAGTGAGTGGTGCAAGGATCGGAAGATTTTATTGACTAGATCCATCAGTCAATCATGAACATGGTGACGTGATCATCTTTTCGTAGCCGTCCGATCATAGCACCTTACACGATAATAATTGATCACACAACATAATAAAACAACCACAAAACATAGGTGTGGTGAAGACGTGATACTGAAGTTTTTTTTAGTAAATGAAAAGTACTGAAGTTTGCGGTGTTATGCGATGCTATTATATATATATATATATATATATATATATATATATATATATATATATATGACTAAACCTCCAATTTGGTTCATGAGAAAAACACTCGGGTCTGAAATAGTCCCTATCCAAAATAAATTATCAATATAATCTTTAAGAATGTAATTACCGGGATATGTTGGTCCCTCCTATGGTTGACCACCTTTGACTTCGGTTTCCAACTAATGTGGTGCCCGTTTTTGTTGAGTTGTCAGTTACACTGTCCTACTAAAATTCCAGCATGGAAAATAATATAAAAATAATTTCTCAGGGACTCTTCATCATCCTTCCCTCTCCCTCATCATTAACACCCTCCTCCACCACCTCCCTCCTCTACTCCTCCATCGTCCTCCTCTACTTCACCATCACCTCCCTCCTCTACTTCACCACCACCCCTGTCAAGTGTCACTTATACTTCTGTTGTTTTCACCACCGAGTCACGCTCAATCACTCGGTCTCTGACTCAGTCTCCGCCGTGTCCAATCAAGCAATGCAGAGGGACTCATCGTCAGACGAAGAAGACGATCGCCACAACCTCATCGAACACAACGAGAGAAAACCCCCAACTCCTCCTCCTCCTCCTTCTCCCACCTTCCACATCAAAGATTTCACTTCACGATTCCAACGTTTTAATTTCAAATTCAAGTTCCAAAAGAGGTACCTTTTCGTCATTCTCCCTCTCTTCATACTCATCTTCTTCTACTTCACCCCCGATTCCACCCACTCCCTTTTCTCCATCCCTAACCTCTCCTCTCTCCGATTCAATTCCAGTTCCCTCCAAGACCTAACCAGAGAATCCAAATTGCAAGCCCTTTATCTATTACGCAAACAACAATTAGGGCTTCTCCGCGTTTGGAACTCAAACCTTAATTCCAATTCCACTAACGAAGATCTTAAATCCGTGTTGTTCAATCAGATTTCCCTCAATTGAGAAATTCAACAGGTTCTGCTCAATCCGCATAGGACTGGCGGCAGCAACTTGATGAACCTGAATTTGAATTTGGGAATGTTAGTGTTGACTATGATAGGTGTAGAACTATGGATCAGAATATGTTGCATAGAAGAAGAACAATTGAGTGGAAACCTAAATTTACAGTGAGAGCAGTGCCACCGCTAACAAGGTACACAAGTGGGGATTAGGGATCTAATCTAAGAGAATTAAATGAGAAAGAAAAAGGGTGAGATTTTAGATTAGGTTTTGAATTTACAGAAACACAATTTTGAAACCAGAAGTAGGACAGTGTAACTGACAACTCAGGATTTAGTAGATACACACTATATCTAATAGGAGATCACAAAAGAGCCCTTATAAGTATATGCTATTCTCCATCAAACCAAGTAAAGAAAATAAAGACATATACATATAAGTAACGAGCAGTCGAGAACCATACCAAAAACTCATGGCTCTCAGTAGCCAGATCAAAAACTGACAAGACTCGCTACCCCAGAACTATACCTATAGCTCGTCAAGCTAATGAAAACCATTGGGGAGATCGTGATGATCAACCCCACCTACAGCAGATGTATCTGATGAAGATACCTCCGCTCCCGCTCCCTCGTCGGAAGAATCATCATCATCAACAGCAGGAGGGTGGAACTCAAGATCGTCCTCAAAGTACTCATCTGGGTCCTCCTCGACCTCATCCAAAACTACCTCAACAAGAGGTATTGCTGGTCCTGCTCTTTGAAGCGGAATCGACTGAGGTGGCAAATCAAGTAACCCGTGCTCAGCCAAGTACTGTAAGTATAGCCATACCGGAGGTAGAGATACCTCAACAGTCTCGACAACATGCGTCATTCACTGTGGTCCTTCCTCTACTATGCCAACAACCTCTCTACTAGGGCCATGATAGTTGGCGCTGAGTGCCCCAGGGTTAATCTCCCAGGCACCACCAAAATGAGCGCGATCAAACATGATCGACCGAAGCCTCGAATGTGCCAGAGGCATATCCGGGTCCATCTAATCTCAGACGTAAAGATATATGCACAAGTAGAGAAACCACAAATAAAACATGCAAGAGTGAGAAACCAATATATGGATTTTACTCGACAACTACATGCTAGACACCACATAAAACACATACACATATATCAACACAAACATTCATAAGCAAATAGTTTATCAATGGGTTCAACACCCCAAACGTCATCATGTGAAAAACTAAGCATGAACACTTCATATTCGTCATCTAAATTCGCACATAATCTCATGAGATATCCCAACACATGGTGAGTTGATCAGGCTCAATTGCCATCCCATGGCATAAAGGCACGCAGGCATAACCCATTGCACACTGACCACACCCAGGGCATCAGTGATAAAACCGTAAATGGGGTTTCATTGTCCAACCCGGGCACAATGAAGAAAATCGTAGCATGAAATACCTGACGCCGCAAGGTAATCACACATAGAACCGTGGGCACGTCTGCCAAATGCATGCAACACTTTGCTCATAACACTTTTCTTTGTGTTCAATCTTTATTTGCTGAAACTCAAAATGGCTTACGACTCACATAGTTTTAACATCTTTAAAACTTTCATTAAAACACAGGACCTCACACTCTGAGTGCTCAATCACGACACCTCTCGACCGATGCACCAGTCATAGGTTCGTGGTAATAGAAAACATCTTAAATGTTTAAACACAGTATACACCACGTATATAGTAGACACCAAGTCTACAAGACCTCAAAGTCCATAGGACCCCAAGTCCATAACAACAAAGAACCTTAGTACCGCGACGTCTCGGTTACTAAGTTCAAACCACTTTCAACACGGTTGAATTAATTTTGCTTTCGAAAAATCTTTTCAAATGGGAAATTCTTCAATAAAATCTTTAAATAATAAAACTTAGTTTTCACAAAGGTGAGTCACTTGAGGTTTTAAACTTACTTAAAATACGTAATGCCGTTTCAAAATACTTGCCGTCGACACTTTTCCAAATTTGTCGTCAATTATCACTTTTAAAGCCTTTTAAGACAAAACTTAGCTTTTTCTACTTAAATAATTTTATAAAATCATAATTAACTTATTTTCAACAATTAATTGCATAAAATAATTTTTTATAATATTACGGAATTTCTTACGTAAAAATTAGCATTACAAAAATATTTTCACGGTTTCGCTCTCATTGTGACTCATAATTCACTCTTACAGTAATAAATAATTAAAATAACGATATTTTCCAAAATTCCTTATTTTTCCCAAATAAAAATTTCCATTAATATTATATACCAATATTTTACCGTTAAAACATTGAATATAATTTATGAAGCTTCTTAAAGCTTTTATCCAATTAATTTAATTGGGCACTGACCACTGTCAGGCTTCTCAAACAACAACCAACAATAATATCACAGAGATATACCTAGGCAGACCATGCATCACAACAACATAATATAATTGCAAATAAACAATTAAACGCAATTAAACCAACACAGATACAAATACCATAACTTAAACAACTTAAATAAATACTAACAAACAAATAATTAAACACAGGATAGCATATAGCCATCGAATATATCCCTCGGGTAATCCCCTCTTACCTATTGAAGAATTTTCTATGAATTAAATGAATTTCGTTGGAAGTTCGGATATCACGTACACAATCACAAACCACTATCCTTCAATAAATCACAAGTCAACCAATCAAAATCAAGCAAATAAATCACCTAATCCTCTATGATAGGTCATGGCCTCCATTAGGTTTAGTGACTAAAATTTCTAAATTTGCTTAAGTTATTGGATTAATGATCCTAAGCACTTAAGTCTTTAAAACACATGATTAACAACAAAGATTAGAACAAAAACTTCCAATCCCTCAAATGCCTATTTTCGGCCATGGTGAGTGCATGAGGTTAGGGATTTTAGTTTGACAAAACAACTTGGATTCAACAAGCATATATACTAACAAGATAATATACATGATCATTGATGAAAAACATGAACAAAAACTTTCCTCCCAACATCCCTATAGGTTCGGCCCTAACAAGATAAGGGGGGGGGGGGGGGGGGGGGGTTTTGGTTTTCAATATACTCTTGGATTATGATAGAAGAGATAATAATAGGAACATATAAATTGGTTTCACATTTTTATGATTTTTCTATGATTTATCAAAGTTAAGAACAACTAAGATGAACATGAAAAATAAAGCTTTGAATCATGAAATGATTTGAAGAAACAATAGCTTAAAGATGATGAGGAACATGAATCACCTCTTGGAATTTGAAAATGGGCAAGTAATCACCAACTTGCTTCACAAATGGAGCTTTCTTGTGTGAGAAGAGACTTAGAACAATGGAGAACTTTGTGGAACTTTTGAGAAAGTGTGAGAATGATCTTGAATGAGCTTGACTCTTCAAGCTTCTAGGCAGCCATGGCAAGCATGGGCCTTGCACCATTTTTGGGCCAAGAAAGCCCAAGTCCAAATGACTTTGTACATGAAAATAGCTTATGGCATAAAATCATGACATAGGAAACTTAGGTAATTAAAATGGCATCATGAAAATTAATCTTTGGTCATGAAATTTTGGCTCTAGGCCGCAACCCTTAATGGGTTTGGATGACAAGAATTTGGCCCATTTCACTTAGTGTATCATGAAAATTAGTTTAGGGACCAAAATGTAATTAATAGAAAGTTTAGGGGTCAAAATGCAATTATCAAAAATTGCTAACATAACCCTAAGCCACATTAAACCTCTCACATGGATGACTTAGACCTAAGAGAATATAGGATTTATCCACTTATCGAGTCCCGAAACTCCCGTAATCAGCTCCGTCGTTCGCCCGATTGAGTATTTTGTCCGTAAAACGTATATTATTTCACTTTTTTATGAAAAAATTCTAAAAATACACTATCGTAGGAAATAAAATAAAACTCTTACGTTTTTCGTTCATGAATTAAATTAGGTCTTTTGAGCAGTATAATTATACTGTCAAAGGAATTCGCGGGCCGGGTTTCGCCTGACTTTCCAACCTAAATTTTAATCGTAGCTTTCTACATTCAAGTAGAATTGAGTGGAAAACTTCGTTTATTTAAAATAATTTTCTAAAACTTAAATAATCATATAAACATATTTATGTTATTTAAAACAGTGAAAAACAGGGTGTTACATTACTACCCTACTAAAAAAAAATAATTCATCCTCGAAATTACGTACCTGTAAACAAATCAGGATACTGTAACTTCATTTTCTCTTCCACTTCCCACGTTGCTTCTCCAGTCACGTCATCCCAAATAACCTTGACCAATGAGATTTGTTTACCTCTGAGCTGCTTTGTCATCTTATCCGCGATTCGTACAGGTAAAGTCTCATAAGACAAGTTTTATTTTAGTTGTACTAAATCAGGTTCAATTACTTGAGATGGATCAGGAATATACTTCCTTAATTGTGTAACATGAAAAAATCATGAAGATTGGATAGAAAAGGTGGTAAAGAAATTTTATAGGATACTGGACCTACTCGACGAAGAATTTGGTAAGGTCCAATGAATTTAGGAGTGAGTTTAATGGAATTAATTACCCTGCCAACCCCAGTCGTTGGCGTGACTCTCAAAAACACATGCTCACCTTTCACAACTCAAGAGGTCGTCGTCTCTTGTCAGCATAACTTTTCTGTCGACTCTGAGTTGTCCACATTTTCTCTTGAATCATTTTCACCTTTTCCATCGTTTGTTGCACGATATCTGGTCCTACCATTAAACTTGCACCATCCCGGTACCAACATAAAGGCGTTCTGCACCGTCGACCATACAAAGCTTCATAGGGTGCCATTCCTATGCTCGAGTGAAAACTATTATTGTAAGTGAATTCTATCAATGATAGATATTCATCCCAACTTCTAGCATTTTCTAGCACACAGGCTCTCAACAAATCTTCAAGAGACTGAATAGTCCTCTCTGATTGTCCATCCGTTTGAGGGTGATACGTAGAACTTAATCCGAGTTTCGTTCCCAACGAATCTTGCAGACTTTGCCAAAATCTTGACGTAAATTTCGGATCGTGATCTGAGATAATACTCGAAGGTACTCCATGTAATCTAACAATTTCATCGATGTATAACTGGGTTAGTCTTTCCAGTGGGTATTTCATATTAATTGGTAAAAAGTGAGCTGATTTAGTCAGTTGATCAACTATTACCCATATAGAGTCATACCCTTTCTGAGTATTTGGCAAACCTGACACGAAATCCATCGCAATACTATCCTATTTCCATTCTGGAATGTCTAAGGATTGTAGCATTCCTGGTGGTCTTTGATGTTCTACTTTAACCTTTTGACAAGTTAAACATGCAGCTACAAACTCCATTACATCTTTCTTCATGTCATACCACCAATACAATTTCTTGAGATCTTGATGCATCTTAGTAGCTCCCGGATGTAAACTTAACTTACTCCTATGAGCTTCTTCAAGAATTAACTTTCTTAGCTCGGCATCGTTCGGTACGCAAATCCTTTCACCAAACCTTAAGATTCCATCATTTCCTTCTTTAAATTCCGACACAGCTCCCTATCGCACTAATTCTTATTCTCCTTGTAGGTACTGATCACTTTCTTGTTTCTCTTTAATCTGTTCCATCAGTCCATTTGAAACAGTAATCATACCTAAACACAATTTTCCTGGCAATGTCTTAATCGTCAATCGCATATCTCGGAATTTCTCCAATAATTGTTGCTCTTTAACCATCATTACCGATATATGCATTGATTTCCTGCTCAAAGCATCTGCTACTACGTTTGCTTTTCCAGGGTGATACTGCAATTGGAAATCGTAATCCTTTAGAAATTCCAACCAATGCCTCTGCCTCATGTTAAGCTCCTTTTGATCAAATAGGTATTTCAAACTTTTATGGTAACTGAAAACATTAAAAGTCGCTCCATACAAATAATGTCTCCAGATTTTTAAAGCGAATACCACTGCTGCTAGCTCCAAGTCATGTGTAGGATAGTTCCTTTTATGAATCTTCAACTGTCTTGAAGCATAAGCTACGACTTTTCGGTCTTGCATCAATACACATCCTAACCCTTGATGTGAAGCATCACAATAAACCTCAAAAGGTTCATGAGGATCAGGTAGTATCAACACAGGTGAAGTAGTCAACCTCCATTTTAACTCTTGAAAACTTCCTTCACATGCTTCAGTCCATATAAACACTTGATCCTTTCGAGTTAATTGGGTAAGGGGTCCTACTATTTTGGAAAATCTCTCACACGAATCTCGATTACCGTCTTAGGCCTTTCCCATTGTAAAACAGTCTCAACTTTTGACGGATCGACGACAATTCCTTCACTTGAGATTATGTGTCCTAAAAATTGAACTTGGTCTAACCAAAATTCACACTTTTCAGGTTTTGCGTAAAGCTATTTCTCCTTTAAAATTTGGAGAACCACACTGAGATGTTCTTCATGTTTTTCTTTACTGGGAGAATAGATTAGAATATCGTCTATAAAAACAACGACAAACTGATCTAAGTAAGGACGAAAAATCATATTCATGTAATCCATGAATATAGCTGGAGCATTCGTAACTCCGAATGGCATCACAAGGTACTCGTAATGCCCGTAACGTGTTCGAAATGCTGTTTTAAGAACATCCTCCGCCTTCACGCGAATCTGATGATAGCCCGAACGTAAATCTATCTTTGAGAAAATGGCTGCTCCACGTAACTGATCCATTAAGTCATTTATTCTTGGAAACGGATACTTATTCTTAATCGTCACTTTATTCAACTGACGAAAATCTACGCATAAACGAGAAGTTGTCTTTCTTTTTCACTAATAAAACCGGAGCTCCCCAAGGCGATACGCTGGGTCTAATGAATTCCTTTCTCATCAGTTCCACTAGTTGTCCTTTTAAATCCTCAAGTTCTGATGGCAACATTCGATATGGTGCTATGGATATTGGTCCAGTGCCTGGAACCAGATCAATCGCGAACTCAATCTCCCGAACAGGTGGTAATCCAGGTACATCTTCAGGAAAAACTTCCAGAAACTCATTGACAAGGGGTATACACTGCAAGTCTAACTCGCTCTTAACGTCTAAGGAAAATAATAGCATGTATCCTTGCGCTCCCTATTTTAAAGAAGCGTTTACTTGATTAGCAATTAAAAATCCAGAAATCTCATCCGTAGGAAAAACTAGAGTTTTATGAGCACAGTCAATCAAGATATGGTTAGAAGACAGCCAATCCATGCCTAAAATTACATCTAACTGTATTAAAGGCAAACAGATCAGGTTAACAAGAAAATGTTTATCCTGAATAATGATAGGACAATTAAAGCAAATAGAAGTGACTAAAACTGGCTTAGGAGTAGGAGTTGAAACAATAAGATCACACGACAAAGAAAAAACAGGCAATTTCAGCAGTTTCACACAATCCATCGAGATAAAAGAATGCGTCGCACCCGAATCAAAAAGTACAGTTAAAAGATTACCGTTTATGTCACACTTACCCTGTATGAGATCATCAGAGTTTGAAGCCTCAGCTCCACTCATCATATAAACTTTCCCCTTAGTCGTCGGTTTATTTATTCTGGAGTTATTGACAGTCAGTCCACGTTTTGGTGCATTGCAGTCCTTCGCCATGTGTCCCACTTGATCACAATTAAAACATTTTACTCCCCGCACTAGGCAAGCATCCAACATGTACCTCGTATCTCCACAATTAAAGCATCGCTTGATCTGGCCTTGATTCTAATTCATTTGGGCTCCATTCCCCGATGCATCAAAATTCGAACGGTATTGTTGTCGATTCTGGTTATTTCCCTGTGGACGGAAATAAGGTTTCTTCTGATTCTGTTTCCCTTTCCAGTTCTGATTCTGGTTCTTGAAATGAGAGGGTTCACCAACATTCCCCTTATTATCCTTTCCTTTCCTCATTTGTGCTAGCTTACGACTCATTTCCACTAAAGCTTGAAAATTACGAAGTTGTATAGGTAAAACAGACTCCTTAATTTCAAATCGCGGTCCAGCTTCAAACCTTTCACACTTCCAGCTTTCATTCGGTTGAGCTTGAAAGAAACGGAAGTATTTGGCAAGCGATTCAAACTTCGCTGCATACTCCCCTACAGATAACTCTCGCTGTTGTAACCCCAGAAATTGTTGTTCTTTCTCGATATGCTCTCCGAAAAATACTTGTCCATGAATGCAGTTCGAAAAATGTTCCAGGTAATGTCCTGATGATCAGCTTCTAACAGTTGTCTGGCACCTTTCCACCAGTACTCTGCATCTCCTATCACTAGGAAAGCAGCATAGGTAACCCTAACTTCTGCCGGCGTGACCACCAACTCGAAGATTTTCTCCAGCTCCTGGATCCACAAATCAGTCTTCTCATGATCAGCATTTAGACCAAACTGTGAAGGATTTTGACTTCGAAACGTAATCAAAGCCTTGCCTTCCGCAGCTTGCAGATTCTGGGCATTCATAGATGCAGTTTGATTTGCAATCACCGCAATGCTTGAACTGCATAATCCACTCCTTCTTCATACTCTTCGTTCATGTTACCACGACCACCTCTACGACCTCTTCCACGACCGCATTCACGTTCACGTCCCCGTCCACGTCCAGCTTCTGGTTTGACAACTGGTTCCATAACTGATCTACAAGCCACAATCAGTTAAACCAAAACCAGAAACTGAAACGTAAACTCATTCATTACCACACATTACTTCTAAGAAGTAATTAAAACAAGTCTAAGTCAGAGATCACACAACATAGACATAACAGACCTATTTCCCTACATTCCCGATATACTCGACCAACTCCGATACCACAAATGCGACACCCCTTCTAGGGTCATCACATAGTTACCCAAAAGCGAAAAATTAAATTATTAATTGCTGGTTACTTTCGTAAAATATACTTTAAAGTAAATGTCTCATTACGAAAATAGTGCTGAATTATTTTTTTCAAACATCGAACCATCGTGAATGTAAACAAATGTATATATATATATGCATCATCATTTAAATACACACTATATCTAATAGGAGATCACAAAAGAGCCCTCATAAGTATAGGCTATTGTCCATCAAACTAAGTGAAGAAAATAAAGACATATACATATAAATAACGAGCAGTCCAGAACCATACCAAAAACTCATGGCTCTCAGTAGCCAGATCAAAAACTGACAAGACTCGCTACCCAGAACTATACCTATAGCTGGTCAAGCTAATGAAAACCATTGGGGAGATCATGATGATCAACCCCACCTACAACAGATGTATCTAATGAAGATACCTACGCTCCCGCTCCCTCGTCGGAAGAATCATCATCATCAACAGCAGGGGGGTGGAACTCAAGATCGTCCTCAAAGTACTCATCTGGGTCCTCCTCGACCTCATCCAAAACTACCTCAACAAAAGGTACTACTGGTCCTGCTCTTTGAAGGGGGATCGGCTGAGGTGGCAAATCAAGTAACCCGTGCTTAGCCAAGTACTATAAGTATAGCCATACCGGAGGTAGCGATACCTCAACAGTCTCCACAACATGCATCCTTCGCTGTGGTCCTTCCTCTACTGTTCCAACAACCTCTCTACTACGGCCATGATAGGTGGCGCTGAGTGCCCCAGGGTTTATCTCCAAGGCACTGCCAAAATGAGCGCGATCAAACATGATCGATCAAAGCCTCGAATGTGCCAGAGCCATATCCGGGTCCATCTAATCTCAGATGTAAAGATATATGTACAAGTAGAGAAACCACAAATAAAACATGCAAGAGTGAGAAACCAATATATGGATTTTACTCGACAACTACATGCTAGACACCACATAAAACACATACACATATATCAACACAAACATTCATAAGCAAATAGTTTATCAATGGGTTTAACACCCCAAACATCATCATGTGAAAAACTATGCATGAACACTTCATATTCGTCATCTAAATTCGCACCTAATGTCATGAGATATCCCAACACATGGTGAGTTGATCGGCTCAATTGCCATCCCATGGCATAAAGGCACGCAGGCATAACCCATTGCACACTGTCCACACCCAGGGAATCAATGATAAAACCGTAAATGGGGTTTCATTGTCCAACCTAGGCACAATGAAGAAAATCGTAGCATGAAATACCTGACGCCGCAAGGTAATCACACATAGAACCGTGGGCACGTATGCCAAATGAATGCAAAACACTTTGCTCATAACACTTTTCTTTGTGTTCAATCTTTCTTTGTCGAAGCTCAAAATGGGTTACGACTCACATAGTTTTAACATCTTTAAAACTTTCATTAAAACACAAGACCTCACAGTCCGAGGGCTCAATCACGACACCTCTCGACCGATGCACCAGTCATAGATTCTTGGTAATAGAAAACATCTTAAATGTTTAAACACAGTATACACCACGAGTACAGTAGACACCAAGTCTACAGGACCTCAAAGTCCATAGGACCCCAAGTCCATAACAACAAAGAACCCTAGTACCCCGACGTCTCGATTACGTACTAAGTTCAACACCACTTTCAACACGGTTGAATTAATTTTACTTTTGGAAAATCTTTTCAAATGGGAAATTCTTCAATAAAATCTTTAAATAATACAACTTAGTTTTCACAAAGGTGAGTCACTTGAGGTTTTAAACTTACTTAATATACGTACCGTCGTTTCAAAATACTTGTCGTCGACACTTTTCCAAATTTGCCGTCAATTATCACTTTTAAAGCCTTTTAAGCCAAAACTTAGCTTTTTCCACTTAAATAATTTTATAAAATCATAATTAACTTATTTTCAACAATTAATTGCATAAAATAACTTTTTATAATATTACGGAATTTCTTACGTAAAAATTAAGAGTACAAAAATATTTTCACGATTTCGCTCTCACTGTGACTCATAATTCACTCTTAGTGTAATAAATCATTAAAATAATGATATTTTCCAAAATTCCTTATTTTTCCCAAATAAAAATTTCCATTAATATTATATACCAATATTTTACCGTTAAAACATTGAATATAATTTATGAAGCTTCTTAAAGCTTTAATCCAATTAATTTAATTGGGCACTGACCACTGTCAGGCTTCTCAAACAACAACCAACAATAATATCACAGAGTTATTCCCTGGCAGATCATGCATCACAACAACATAATATAATTGCAGATAAACAATTAAACGCAATTAAACCAACATAGATACAAATACCATAACTTAAACAACTTAAAAAATACTAACAGACAAATAATTACTGACAAACACAAGATAGCATATAGCCATCGAATATATCCCTCACGTCATCCCCTCTTACCTCTTGAAGAATTTTCTGTGAATTAAATGAATTTTGTCGGAAGTCCGGATATCACGTACACAATCACAAACCACTATCCTTCAATAAATCACAAGTCAACCAATAAAAATCAAGCAAATAAATCACCTAATCCTCTATGATAGGTCATGGCCTCCATTAGGTTTAGTGGCTAAAATTTCTAAATTTGCTTAAGTTATTGGATTAATGATCCTAAGCACTTAAGTCTTTAAAACACATGATTAACAACAAAGATTAGAACAAAAACTTCCAATCCCTCAAATGCCTATTTTCGGCCATGGTGAGTGCATGAGGTTAGGGATTTTAGTTTGACAAAACAACTTGGATTCAACAAGCATATATACTAACAAGATAATATACATGATCATTGATGAAAAACATGAACAAACACTTTCCTCCCAACATCCCTATAGGTTCGGCCCTAACAAGATAAAGGGGGAGGAAATTTTGGTTTTCAATATACTCTTGGATTATGATAGAAGAGATAATAATAGGAACATATAAATTGGTTTCACATTTTTATGATTTTTCTATGATTTATCAAAGTTAAGAACAACTAAGATGAACATGAAAAATAAAGCTTTGAATCATGAAATGATTTGAAGAAACAATATCTTAAAGATGATGAGCAACATGAATCACCTCTTGGAATTTGAAAATGGGCAAGTAATCACCAACTTGTTTCACAAATGGAGCTTTCTTGTGTGAGAAGAGACTTAGAACAATGGTGAACTTTGTGGAACTTTTGAGAAAGTGTGAGAATGATCTTGAATGAGCTTGACTCTTCAAGCTTATAGGCACCATGGCAAGCATGGGCCTTGCACCATTTTTGGGCCAAGAAAGCCCAAGTCCAAATGACTTTGTACATGAAAATAGCTTATGGCATAAAATCATGACATAGGAAACTTAGGTAATTAAAATGGCATCATGAAAATTAATCTTTGGTCATGACATTTGGGCTCTAGGCCGCAACCCTTAATGGGGTTGGATGACAAGAATTTGGCCCATTTCACTTAGTGTATCATGAAAATTAGTTTATGGACCAAAATGTAATTAATAGAAAGTTTAGGGGTCAAAATGCAATTATCAAAAATTGCTAACATAACCCTAAGCCACATTAAACCTCTCATATGGATGACTTAGACCAAAGAGAATATAGGGTTTATCCACTTATCGAGTCCCGAAACTCCCGTAATCAGCTCCGTTGTTCGCCCGATTGAGTATTTCGTCCGTAAAATGTATATTATTTCACTTTTTATGAAAAAATTCTAAAAATACACTATCGTAGGAAATAAAATAAAAATCTTAAGTTTTTCGTTCACGAATTAAAATTAGGTCTTTTGGGTAGTATAATTATACTGTCAAAGGAATTCGCGAGCCGGGTTTCGCCTGACTTTCCAACCTAAATTTTAATCGTAGCTTTCTACATTCAAGTGGAATTGAGTGATAAACTCTGTTTATTTAAAATAATTCTCTAAAAATTAAATAATCATATAAACATATTTCTGTTATTTAAAACAGTGAAAAACAGGGTGTTACACCAAGCCTTTGTAGACCACTTTTTGTCACTATTACATGGTCACAGATGCGCGCGAGGCAGGCTTGCTTCTTTCATCTTTCTAGAATGCCACCTCAACCTTCGAGAGAGAAGAACATAGATGCATTACAGGGGGTTATATTGTAAAAATCATATTTATAAATGTCTACCATTAACACTTTACATTTATGCAAAGCACACCATGTTTACCTACTATTGCCTATTTTTTGCTCCCTCGCCAGTGAGGGACTTAGTAACTCCCTCACCGTAGAAGTCACCGAAATTAATAATGATGTTTGTCATTTTATAAATGAGAAGATTTATAAAAGATTTAAATACTTTTAAGAGATATAAATTAATTTAATATATAGGCGTGAATATTTTTTTAAAAAAAATTTGTCCTGAAAAGAAAATGAAAATTATATGAAAATAAGTTAATAATTAGTAGGGAAGGCGATGGGTAGGATCTGAGGTATTATAGTACTCATCCCCACACTTGTGTTTTGAAAAATGATTGTACTCAGACCTATACATGCATGGGTAGAAACTTCGATATTTGAATTATTACTCATTGGGTACCTAAGTATTCATACCCGCACTCATTAGTCATTCCCAGCATTTTAATGAACTATGAGAAATCAATAAAAGAACTTTCATTAAAATAATCGTTGTGATCATTGGGAACACTTTCAAGTTGTGTGGAAGTAATAGAAATAATGTGATAAGAGCTGCTTTCAGATTCCTTTGAATGAGTCAGTCCACGTGAGGGTGTGCATCCCTTCCTTGGAGGTGATGTTACTCAATTTTTGACATCCCTTGCTGAAAGTGATATTACTCATTATTCGATATCCCTTCCCATAAGGTGATATTTCTCATTATCCGATATCCTTTCCCAGAATGTGATATTTCTCATTAATCGATACCACTTCTAGTAGATGATATTACTTATCATCAAACAATGGTGGCCCTGAGCACGATTTGGTGGTGCGACCGCACAGGGCACCATTTTTTAGGGGGCACCAATTTTTTTTACTTAGTATATATACTAATGTATATATTAAAATAAAATTATATAGTTAAATTTTTTACCCGAGGGCCAAATCATTTTATAAAATTCAGGCCCAAAACTTGACAAGTCTGGTAAGTAGGAGTAGGAATAGGCCGACTTGTTTATAATTAATATTATATTTTAATTAATAAATGTATAATATACAATATAAAAATTTATTATAAAATTAATATATTATTATTGAATTCTAAAAAAATTGAAACTCTGTGTGTGACCATTCTCATATTCCTTCTTTCGTTCGAATTAGAAAACAGAAACCCTTTGTTTTGTCCCTCATTCTACGTTACTGATTGACTAGGTATCTTGGTAGGCACTTCTTGTCATTAGGGATGGCAATGGGTAGGGTTTGGGTAGGGTACTATAGTACCCGTCCCCATACCCGCGTTTGAAAAAATTACCCGTACCCGGACCCGTACCCTCGTGGGTAGCAACTTTAGTACCCTTACCCATACCCTCTGGGTACCTAAGTATCTGTACTCGCAACCGTTACCCACACTTTAACAGTGAAAAACAATAAATAACAAAAGAAAGTTATAACAATTAAAAATGATTCAAAGGTCTTTTAAATCTACTAATAAATATTACAAATCAAAATATTTAAATAAAAAAAATATCCAAAAAGGAATTATAGATGCAACTAGTTTAGAAAGTTAAGAATCTTTAGATTAATTTTGGTTTTAAATTTTGTATTATAGTTAAAATTATATATATCAGTAATATAAATAAAAAAATAAATAATTATATATACATATACATATGTGCGGGTATGGTGCGGGGTAGGTACCAAAGTACCCATACCCGCACCTGCACCAATTCAAATTTGCGGGTAATTACCCGGACCCGGACCCTTACCCATTGTACGGGTAATTACCCTACCCATTATGGGCAATTTTTGCGGATACCCGATGGGTAGGGTACAAATTGCCATCCCTACTCGTCATCATATTACATTCATTATTGTTCTGATGGAGAAGAACAAGATATGAGTTGGCTTGTTTATTCAAATGAAGGTTTTAATGATTGGAATCAAACTACTATTTTTGATATAATCTACAGTAATTTGATACTGTAATATTTTCATTTTATTCGTTAATATTTTGTTTCACTTGAGGTTGCGTAACTCCTTGATTTTTTCGCTGCTTTCAAATGTCGGTAATAAATATATAAATGCTTATATTTTTATCCGAGACTCAAAATGATTTTGGGCAAACCACTGTCATTTTCATGTCATGCTTTATATCATAGGGTTACGATGAAATTTTGGGTTGAAAATTCAGACGGAACCCAGTATGCGTTTTCACTGACAGTAAAAGTTTACTGCTCAGAAAACCTAATTTTAATTCGTGAACGAGATGAATAATTTTTTATCTTATTTTCTATGATATTGGAAGTTTTGAAAATTTTATCGTAAAAATATAATATTATATTTGCTGCGGGCGAAAACGTCGAGATATCTCTAGGAAAACCCGAGTCAGATGAACCAGGGGGTCAGCAACGGAGCTGAGATGATTGATGTAACTGAGATGACAAGCATTTATGACGATCCTATCCGAGTCATAATGGCTATAATGGCACATTAATGACATTAAATATTTTGGCATGGAAAAGACCATTTTACCCTTAAGTTGTCATGTGAATTACAAGCTTTGCCATTGTGATTTTGGACCAAATTGCCCAAAAACCCATGGCTCCCCCTTCACTTAACCACACTTAGGCAAAAATTTCTCATTTTCATGTCATCTTTCTTAAGAACAAAAGCTTTTTCTCTTAAGAACTTCAAGAACACCATAGATAGAACTTAGTGATTTTGTGAAGAATATCATCAATTTCATCACTCTTTTTCATCATCAAGAGGTGATTTTTTCTCTCCTTGATCATTTAACTCTTTCTCTTCATAAATTTTATGAGTTTATGCCTTTAATCATCATGTTCATCAATTTCTTCAAAGTTCATGAAGCTTTCTTCAAAAATTCATAAGAAATTGTAGAAAAATCCTTTTGACTTGAAACCAATTTCTATTAACTCATCTTGATGCCTATATTCATCATCTAGAAGCATGAAATCCAAAGAAATTTTTTCCTTATTTTTATAAGCAAGGCCGAACCTATGTAGTTTAAGTGTTCATGGGTTTTGTTTCAACTTTAAGTCATGATTCATGATTTCATCTCTTAAGATCATGATAGCTATTGTATATAAGTGATTAGAAAACCAAAAATCAAATCCTAGCCTATTTTATTCAAAAGGGTCGAAATCCTAACTTTGGTTGTTGGATGAATCTTTGATTCAAGGTTGTCTTGTGACACTTAAATCCAACTCTATGCTATGTATACTTGTTAAATCCAAGAGTTGAGAAATTTTAAAAGTCCTAGCCTATTGATTTTGACAGGGTCGAAACCCTAGTTCATGGAGCTAGATGAGTTTCATTCAAAGTTCTTAGTTCATGATCTTGGATTAAGTGCTTAATCATGTTTAGGTTGCTTAAGGATCATAAATCCATAAGTTAGAAAAATTTTAACTTTCCTAACCTAGAAATTTAGAAAAGGCCGAACCCTAACCCTCTTGAATAAGTGTGTTTTTGTTTGATTTTGATTTATTTTGGTTGCAATTCATTATGAAGGAACCAATCGGATTGAGTTGATCTAAGCCGACGGAGGAAACCTGATCAAAATCGGAAGGTTATTTGAGAACGTTAGTTTGAATCTCCGAGAGGTAAGGGTTCCTATGATTGAAACTGTTGGTTGTTAATTATTGATTTGATTATGTGCTTAGTTGATTATTTGTGATATGTTGATTTACATGATTATAATTGAATTGTTAAATTATAATTGTGATGCATGCCATAATTTGGATATATGTCATGCTATATTGTGGTGAAATTATCTACTGTTGAGTGATGGATTAAGAAACCTGACATTGATCAGTGTTTAAATTAATTTGAGGATAAAAGCTTAATAAGCTTAAATAATTAATCAAAGTGATTAATTTGTGGGATTTTGATAAAATCCCACAATTTTCCACAGACGCTAGTTTTTCCAAAATAAATTCAATTTTATTATAAAATGTTATTTAAAGTAATTAAGTTCTGAAAATAACATAATATAGCCGTCAAAACAATTACTTATGACAGAAAAGTCATTTAAGTTATAAAAAGTTTTTTTTATGAAATTTTTTGAGAAAAATGTTTTATTTTATTATTATAAATTTTATTTATAAAGGACTTTTTAAGTTGACGTTTATTGAGAACGATTTTTAGGAATGAAGTAAATGGAAAGAAAAGAAATTATCTGTGACTTTCACGTTTTATCAATGTTTTTAACAGAAAAGAATTTCTGTAACAGAATTTTTATTCAGTGAAATTATTCCGTTAAACTTGGATAAGTTTTTCGGAGGTTTGGTTTTGTATTTGTTTTTCACTGAGCGAAATGTTTTGAAAAGGATAAACGAACCTAGTGACCGAGACGTCGGGGTTCTAGTGTTCTGTGGACACGTAGATCAGGGATCTGTGTCATTGGACCGAGTGTCCTGCAAAAGTTTTGTGGACTGTGTGTCCTAAATTTGATGTGGAAAGTGTGAGTTCCATATCCGCAAGCCTAAGACTGGTGTATCAGTTTAGGGCTTTGCGATTGAGCACTCAGACTATGTGTCATGTGTTGAGTTTAAAACACTTGGACTGTGTGTCCTGTGTTTGTTTAAAGTGAAAAGTCTTAAAATAAAATTAAGCATGGTCATGAGCTTTGGGCTTTGACAAGGAAATATTATTACGACAAAGAAAACGAAACGAGAATAAAAGTTTTTCTCATGCATTTTTGGCAGACGTGCTATGTGTTTTGATCATTGAGTCCTGAGTGGATCAATGTATCTTTTATGGAATATGTTTCCATTTGATCATTGGGGTTCTGAGTGAGCCAATGTATCTTTACTGGACTTTGTTTCCAATTTAATGCGATAACTATTGAGGTTCTGAGAGATACAATAGGTTATGGACAATAAACTCCATTGATCGCAGTAACTATTGTGTTCTGTGTGGACCAATGAGTTACATTTTTGAACAATAACCTTGGTGTACTGAGTGATGACCAGTGTGTTATGTGTTCTTTTGGACATTGTTTTATTACGTTTTTACAATGGGCAATGTAAAGAGCTTGATCTTCTCAAAACGAAACAAAAAGTTGTGGGATCTCCGGAGATTAGGTATCAAAATAGAGCCTGAATATTGAAGTGTCATGCATTTTTATAAAATGACGATGACTGTTGGGTATGAAACCCTTTGGATAAAATTATTCTACTGTTTAGAAAAATTTTGTATGCTGTGAATATCTAGTATATGTTGTTTTGTGGGTCGTGCAAACGGTTGTCTTATCAAAACTCATATATTGGTATCTCACCCTTGTATATCCGTTTGTTGTTTCATCTTCTATGTGGAATATATATATATATATATATATATATATATATATATATATATATATATATATATATATATATATATTTGCATTCAGATGGATCCGGACGCAGTGGATCCGAACTACTTGGGGGTCCAAGCCCTGATGTTTGACAACACTGATCAAGGGAACGCCTGGGTGATCAACCGAGGGGCTCGGAGTGTTACTTGCACTGGTCCTATGAGGACACTCCGAGGAACTGTAGCAGACGGACCACAGCAGCTCATTCATAGTAGGGAGACGATCGAGGTTTCACTACCTCCCATTTGGATGATCCTACAACATTTGATACGACACGGGGACTTAGAGCATCAACAACCTCCGCACGTTCAGCCTTTACAGCAGGTACCCCGGGAGTCACCTCCTGGGCCTATGGTCTTACTCTCGGAGGAGGCACAGGTGGAGATGGAGGAGGATCCTGAGGAGGATCCGATGGTTGATCCGGATTATGTTCCTCTGGAGTAGTCCCGGATATCGGAGAGGGGGCTGTCGCGACCGTCCCGTCCGGGAGCCGCGAAAAATAAAATTAAACAGAGGAGTCGCAACCATTATTTTATTTAGGAAAAACATTGGAAAAACCATTTATTTTAAGGAAACAAGTCTTTTTTTTTAAAAAAAAAAGAGAGATTTGAGTTCGGGAGTCGGTTACGAGTAGGGAAGGTGTTAGCACCCTACATCGCCCGTTTAAAAAATGGTACCTCAAGTTAATTGTGCAAAAAAAAATTTAATAACCTTTGAAAATATTTATTTTTCCCCACTTTTAAAATAATAATAAAAATATAAACACAATAAAATTAAAATTAAATTTTGGCTTGACAGAATGATTGATTCTGCTTCTACGTATTCCCGGGTACAATGGGAAACTCAAAGCCACGTAGTTCTTATAGAAAAAAGATTTGATTTGTTGGTGGATTTTAATTTTAGGTAAAGGTTTGATTTATTTTTTTGGAAAAGGGATTTTATTTTAAAATTAGTTCACTCATGCACATGGTCCAAGATAGCAGTGCTGCACGAGAAACCCTTACAATTCATACGACACTTAAGGATGAATATTTATACATCAACATCGTAGATTGTTGCGTGAATTCAAAAGATATTTCTGTAGAATTAAATCGGATGAAATTGGTTAAAGGTAAAAATTGAAAACATTTTATTATTTTTATAAAAGATAATTCACTCTCGTACAGGGTTAAAGATAGCAAAGCTATACGATGAATCCTTACAATTCATATGACACTTGAGGATGAAAAATCGTACATCAATGTCATAGATTGTTGCGTGAATTAATAAATGTTTTTATTTATTGAAATTTTATTAGAGATACTTAAAAGTATTCATTTATTTATTTATTTTTGTAAAAAATAAACTTTGTCAAAATAGAATATAAAAATCATTTTTATTTATAAAATGAGAGAACTCACTCTTGCACAGGGTTAAAGATAGGGAAACTATAGGATAAACCCTTACAATTTTTACAACACTTGAGGATGAAAAATCGTACATCAACGTTGTAAATTATTGCGTGAATTCAAACAAGCCAGTTTAGTTTCAAAACATTTTTTAGGAGATCTTTATCTGAAACAAGGAACCAAAAAAAAGAAGAAGATATTTAGTTTTTTTTTTGCTGGTTTAGTTTGGCCCAAATCAATAAACCCAAACAAAAAATAAAAATAATATATATATATATATATATATATATATATATATATATATATATTTATATATATATATATATATATATATATATATCTTAAGCCCAAAGCAAGCACCAATCATATAAAATAAAATTTAGATTCAGGCCTGACTGAAAAGGAGCCCAATATTTTTTTTTTGACATACCACTCATGTTAAAAGCTTGGCCCAAAAACTCATCTACTAACCCAAGGTACACTAAGCCCACCAGTCAACACATATCAATAATTAAAACAAAAATAAAATAAACTCAGCCCAAACTAAAAGAAAGAGCAAATTAAATTTTAAAAATATATATATATATATATATATATATATATATATATATATATATATATATATATATATATTACATAACAAATAAAAGAAAAGAAAGCATCAGAGAAGCCTCTAGCTTCTTTCCATCGTTACCAGTCTGAGCACAAGGGGGACAAGGGCGGCTGAGGAGATCGATCGGCGACGGGATCACGGCGGATGGCGGCGAGCGGCGCTAGACGGTGCGGTAGGGGCTGGTGATTCGTGGTGGTAGCGCGCTGGGGGCAGAGTCCACGAGCAGAGCGGATCTGGGGATGATGCAGGGGCTTGCGTGGTGGCATGCGACGGACTACGGGCGGCGTTCCGCGCCAGACGTGGCTGAGTGAGCGGTTGTCATGGGCGGATCCAGTGATGGGGTTTGAGGCGGAGGAAGGTGGACAGAGCAGTGGAGATGATGGGCGGAGTGGATCTGTGTGTTGTGTCTGGTTCGTGGCTGTGACGGCGAGGGGTGATCAGAGATAGGGAAGCAGAAAACACGAACGGCGTCTTCGCGCGGCGGCAACCCGTAGCTACGATGCGTTCGAGGTGGTGGTGATCTGAGGTGATTCGTGTGTTGATCTGTGGTGGTCCGAGGCAGAGCTCGAGGTGGAGACGGGTGTGGCCCGGAGGTGTGGTTGTGGCAGAGATGACGACTGTGGTGCTGGGCAATAGCGGCAACGGCGGCGTCGCGAAGAACAGGGGGGCAGAAGCTCTCTTTTTCATTTTATTTGTTTTCTTTTTTTCTTTTTGTTCCTGAGTATTTGGACTTGAGTTAATTGTGATTTGGAATAGAATGGGGATTAAGCATTGGTAGAGAAGATGATGCGTTTGAGATGGTAGATAGTTGGTGTAGTGGTTGTCATGGAAGAAACGTATTGGGTTTATTGGGTTAGAGAGGAGAGTGTTGAGTATTTTTCTACTATTCCCCCCTTCTACCAGATGATGCTTCTGTTTATATATTAACCATATGGAATGATAGTGCCAAAATTTGTTATTGATATGTAGACAAAAAAATGCAGAGAGTGGTACATTTTGTGGGGAGAAAATTAGCCTTTGCTCCACCACCTTGCTTGGTTGTTGCAGATGCAGGGTTGGTACCTCCTTGTTTTGGAAAAAAGCATAAGAGAACAAAAGAAAGGGAAAAAATAAAGCTGGCACGTACCTGAAATGAAAAAAACAGATAACGTTGGGGAGGGGGAATGGAAAAGTTCCAAATTTATTATTATTATTATTATTATTATTATTATTATTATTATTATTATTTATCTATTTTTTTAAATAAAAAATAAAAAGAGAAAAAGGAAAAGAGAATCATAAAGACCCCCTTTTTTTTGGGGGGTTTGGATTATGGGCCAACAAGGTATTTGTAACAATAAAATGAAAATGGGCTGCACTAATCCTATAATGGGCCAAGAACAAAAAGCACATTTTTCCGTTTTGCAAAGTTTTTATCTATTTATCATCATTCGTTTTTTATTTATTATTTTTTACAACATTAATTAAATTAAAAAAAAAACATCCGGACAAAATTAGGTGTTCACAGCTGCCCCTCTTTACTTGTTTCTTATTAGATAGCCTGTTATCGTTATAAGAAACGAGTAAAGATATGAACTCTAATTTTGGCCGGGGTTCACTGACAAGAAAAGGATTCATAATTAAAAGAGCTTACGGGGTGGATTGTCCGTAGAAGCTCGAACAGAAAGATAAAAAGCTTGCGGAGTCGGTTGTCCGTTGAAGCTTGAAAAGAAAGGTTAAAAGCTTACGGAGTCGGTTGTCCGTTGAAGCTTGAAAGGAAAGGTAAAAAAGCTTTCGGAGTCGGCTATCCGCTGAAGTTTGAAAACAAAATGATTAAAAGCTTGCGGAGTTGGTTATCCGCTGAAGCTTGAAGGGAAAAAACGTTAAAAGCTTACGGAGTCGGGTATCCACTGAATCTTGACAGAAAAGATAGAAAGCTTGCGGAGTCGATTTTCCGCTGAAGCGTGACATAAAAGGTTAAAAGCTTACAGAGTCGGTTATCCGCTGAAGCTTAACAGAAAAGATAGAAAGCTTGCGGAGTCGATTATCCGCTGAAGCATGACAGAAAAAAATGGTTAAAAGCTTGCGGAGTCGGTTATCCCCTGAAGTTTTAAAGAAAAGATAGAAAGCTTGTGGAGTTGATTATCCGCTTCAGCTTGCGGAGTCGGTTATCCGCTGAAACTTAACAGACAATATGAAAATCTTATGATGCCTGTGCAATTTACAGGGCTTTGTGCTCATAAAGGATAAACAATTGTAATGCAATAAGGTAATGCATGATGCTAGAAATGTTCTATATGCTTGATGAAAACCTCAGATGATTTCAATGCAACACAAAGAAAACCTGTAATACATTAATATTTCTTTTATTTTTTATTTTTTATTTTTTTTATTTTTTATTTTTATTTTTTATCATCGTTATCATCCTCGACCCCTTAAAGCATTGATCACAGACAAGTTCTGAGATGAACTAAAACAAGTCATATCTTCATGGAGAATAAGGTCAGGCACTTTTGAAAGGGTATGCTTCCTTTGCAATGATTGTCCCAATGGTTGATTTTATTGTTCTTTCCCTTCTATAATGCCTCTTGTCAGTAGACCACGGTACCCTTTGTTGGGAGACCATCTTGTCCTTTACGGCCTTTTGAGACTTTCAAAAAAATTCTAAATGCTTTTGAAGACATCAATACATGTTTCACATTTCAGTATATACTTATCATGATGAATGCACACACACAATTGACAAAAGTTAAGAGAAAGAGATAAGAGTAAAAAGAATTGGGAGTCAATGTCATTATATTTGGATTGAAAAGGTATACAAATCTGATATTACAATGGAGTATGGAATTGTAAAAAGGTTGTGGAGTGGAATCACATCTCCTCAAGTGACAACTCTTTCCATGACTAGTGTTAGTATCCCTTATACCATCTCGACTGCTCACTAATCAACATCTGAGAATGCTATCTGCCCCAGTCTTCATGCATCTAGCCCACTGATTGGCCCAATTCATCGGCTTGACGACACTTCCATTGTTATGTTTTTTCTTTTTAACCCTGACTTTTGCCTAGGCTGCCTTTTTCAGGTTTTCAGTCTATCGGGCTGCTCTAACTTTTGCCTAGACCGTCTTTTCATATTTTCAGTCTAGCGAGCTTTTCCTTTTCTTTTTCATTTTTATTCTTTTTTTTTGGGAAGTACGTTCAAGCATAGTACTTTTTAACTGCATCCGAGTTTACAGGGAGTGGAAGATCTTCCCCATCCATCCTAGTGAGAACTAAAGCTCCTCCCGAGAAGGCTTTTTTCACAACGTAAGGTCCTTCGTAGTTCGGGGTCCACTTCCCTCGATGATCCTTTTGGATTGGTAGGATCTTTTTGAGCACTAGATCACCCTCCCGAAACTACCGGGGGCATTAAGCTCTCATCAACCTTTTCTGGTACAATTGGCCGTGACACAATGCTGCTAATCTCTTCTCTTCAATAAGGTTCAATTGGTAGAGTCGATCTTGGACCCACTCTGCTTCTTCCAATTTTGCCTCTCTCAATACCCTTAATGAGGGGATCTCTACTTCAATCGGGAGTACTGCTTCCATCCCATAAACTAAATAATACCGAGTTTCCCCTGTCGAGGTGCGAATAGAGGTACGGTAGCAGTGCAAAGCAAAAGGAAACATCTCATGCCAATCCTTATACGTCACAACCATCCTTTGAACAATCTTTTTGATATTCTTATTAGCGGCCTCGACTGCCCCGTTCATCTTTGGGCGGTACGGGGAGGAATTGTGATGCTTTATCTTGAAGTCTTCGTAAATCTCCTCATCATCTTCTTGTTCAAGTTGGTCGCATTATCAATGATAATCTCACTTGGCAACCCATAACGACAAATTAACTCTCTTTTGACAAATTTGATCATGACATTCCCGGTCACATTGGCATATGATGCAGCCTCAACCCACTTTGTGAAATAATCGATGGCAACAAGAATGAAGCGATGCCCATTTGAGGCCTTTGGTTCGATTGGCCAGATCACATCCATTCCCCATATTGAGAACGACCAGGGTGCCGACATGACATTCAGGGAAGTTGGTGGCGCATGGACCTTATCAGCATATATCTGACATTTATGGCACTTCTTCGCATAATTAAAGCAATCAGCCTCCATTGTCAACCAGTATTGGCCAGCCCTCAGGATTTTTCTTGCCATTGCATGACCGCTCGCGTGAGCCCCAAAAGATCATACGTGTACATCTTCAATTATCTGTTTAGCTTCTTTCGTATCAACGTATCTTAACAACACCATATCATGACTTCTTTTGTAGAGAATCCATCTATCTAAATAGAAACCCATTGCAAGTCTTCTTAGAGTTCTTTTGTCATTTTCTGAAGCGTCCGGAGGGTATTCCCTTCTTTGGATGAAGCATTTGATGTCATGGTACGATGGTTTTTGATCAGGGTCTTCCTCTATCACTTGACAATATGTAGGATGATCACGACTTTCCATTTTGATGAGTGGTAGGCTCCTCTCGTCACTTACTTTAAACATTGAGGTCAAGGTAGACAACGCATCCGCTAATTAGTTATCTTCTCGAGGAATGTGATGAAATGTGACTTCCTCAAACTGCTGGCTCAAACCTTTGATGTAATCATGATACAGGATTAACTTGGCATCCCGGGTTTCCCATTCCCCTTTTAACTGGTGGATGACTAATGCAGAGTCTCCATATACCTCCAGTACTCTTGCTTTGGATTCTATTGCTGCCAGGATCCCTAGTGCACAAGCTTCATATTCGGCTATGTTGTTCGTACAATCGAAGCAAAGTCTCGCAGTGACATGGAAATAATCATTTTCCGGTGCGATTAAGATTGCCCCGATTCCATGCCCCAATGCATTAGAAGCTCCATCAAATAACAAAGTCCATTTTTCTTTTTCTGGTGACTTCTCGCGATCAAACAAAGCCATTATATCTTCATCTGGGAAATCACATTGCATCGATCCATAATCTTCTACTGGCTGATTGGCTAGATATTCTGCAAGAGCGCTACCTTTTACTGCTTTTTGGGTGACATAGACAATGTCATATTATGATAACAGGACTTGCCAGCGAGCAATTCTTCCAGTCAGAGCAGGCTTATCAAAGATATACTTGATTGGATCCATCTTGGACACCAACCACGTACTGTAACACAACATGTAGTGTCTTAAACGGCGAGCCGCCCATGCCAAAGCACAGCAAGTGCGTTCTAGCAGCGAGTAGTTGGCTTCACAGCTGGTGAACTTTTTACTCAGATAATAGATGGCATGTTCTTTTCTTCCCGACTCATTGTGTTGCCCCAGTACACAACCCATTGATTCATCTAGCACAGTCAAATACATGATGAGAGGTCTTCCCGAAACTGGGGGAACCAATAATGGAGGCTCTTGTAGGTATTGTTTGATCTTCTCAAAGGCCTTTTGACAATCTTCATTCCATGTTACTGCCTGATTTTTGCGTAGCAATTTAAAGATTGGTTCACATGTCGCGGTTAGTTGGGAGATGAACCTGGCAATGTAGTTCAATCTTCCTAAAAACCCAAGAAACTTCTTTCTCCATTCGAGGTGCTGGCATCTCGATGATTGCTCGAACTTTTTCAGGATCAACCTCTATTCCTCTTTAACTAACAATGAACCCTAGAAGCTTGCCTGATTTTACTCCAAAAGTGCATTTGGCGGGATTCAGTCAAAGCTTAAACTTCCTTAACCGCTCAAAAAGTTTCTACAGATTATCAACATGGTCGTCTTCGGATCTGGACTTGGCGATCATATCATCTACATAAACTTCTATATCCTTATGCATCATGTCATGGAACAAAGCCACCATAGCTCGCCGGTATGTTGCCCCAGCATTTTTCAAGCCAAATGGCATAACCTTGTAGCAAAAGGTTCCCCATAAAGTGACAAATGCGGTCTTCTCCATATCTTCAGGTGCCATCTTGATCTGATTATATCCCGAGAATCCACCCATGAAAGATAATAATGCATGTTGGGCAGTATTATCTACAAGAACATCAATGTGAGGCAGAGGAAAGTCATCTTTGGGGCTAGCTCTGTTCAGATCTCGATAGTCAACACACATTCGAACCTTTCCATCTTTCTTGGGAACAGGAACAATATTAGCGACCCATTGAGGGTACTTTACAACTTCTAGGAAACCTGCATCCAGTTGCTTCTTGACCTCCTCCTTGATCCTTAAGGACATTTCCGCTTTCATCCTTTGTAGCTTCTGCTTTACTGGAGGACACTCCGTTTTAATGGCAGTTTGTGTTATGCTACACTGGGGTCTAACCCTGGCATGTCTTGGTACGACCATGCGAAAACATCTTTATAATCCATCAACAACTTGATCATCCTACTTCGCTCCTTTTCTTCCAGGGAAAGGCCAATCTTGACCTCTTTTTTATCATATTCGGTTCCCAAATTGATTAGTTCACTCGGCTCTTCATGGGATCGAATTTCCCTCGCTTCTTGTTCTACCAACCTCAATAGTTCAGGAGGAACTTCCCTGTCATCATCAACAACCTCATCAGCGTGATCAATAGGATAGTCAAAATTGTATGTTGAGTTATTAACACTGTCATTTTCAAGAAAGTCACTTTTAGATCTGCATTTTGGTAGTTATCAGGGAAAGATGAATGAATAAAGGTTAAAGATGGGAAACTGCATTTATTGGTGAGGAACGATGAATAAAAGTGAAAGTAAAAATAAGAGGGATAAGAACATAAAGATATTGAATGCATGCATTTATTGATAAGTCATACTGAAACGGAAACAAGTACGCCCATTACAACAAAAATCCTAAAGCCTTGGGCAGAGCTAAAGGATAAGCATTACATAGTTGCTTTGAAAAAAACTCTATGATCCTGGGGAACTCAATGACCTCCCAATTGTTGAGCTCTGTATCCGGAGGGCATGGATACACCAGATTGACACCATGATCGGCGGGATAATCATCTTCAACAGCTGTTACTTGGTCCAGGAATGCGAACCCTACACTTCGGAAGCTCTGTCGAATGTCATAGATGGGAACCCTTTCAGCCTTGTATTCACGATTTTCCAGCCGAGCCAACCTCTTTCTTTTCTTCTCTTCTATAACCCTCATCTTGTTGGCCTTGGTGGGTTTGTATCCCAACCCAAACCTGTCCTTGTTCTTGGTGAGCATGAGGATGCCAGCGATACCTTGGCTATACTTCCCCAAACCGCTTCCAGGTCGGTATCCTCCTTCGAGCATAACCTTAGCCATCATAATGGACGCTTTAGATGACTGAGGTTTCAAGAGTGGAGCACCATCCCTAACATAAGTGGCATTGGAAATTTCAAGCGATTGGAAAGCGGTCTCGAGAGCTTCTTCGACAGCTTCAATGTAAGAGGTTGTTGATAGCTTACTTACTAACATATCCTCCTCTCCAGAAACAATTATCAACTTACTATCGACAATGAACTTCACCTTCTGGTGCAATGTGGAAGGTACAGCTCCAGACGAATAGATCCATGGTCGTCCTAGGAGACAACTGTAAGTTGGTATGATGTCCATTACTTGGAAGAGTATTTCAAAGGTGCAAGGGCCAATCTGAATTGGCAAATCAATTTCTCCCATGACTTCCCTTCGGGTGCCATCGAAAGCTCTTATAATCATTGTGCTTGGCTTCATATGAGTTCCATCGAAAGGCAACTTTGCCAGTGTTGACTTTGGCATTACATTCAAAGAAGAACCATTATCAATGAGAACCCTAGCCATGACATGGTCTCGACACTTCACAGAGATGTGTAACGCCTTGTTGTGCCCTATTCCTTCAGCTGGAATTCCATCATCAGTGAAAGCGATATAATTATCAGCAACGATGTTACCCACGATGTTATCGAGCTTATCAATTGTGATGTCATGAGAGACATGAGCTTGATTCAACACCTTCATCGGTACTCTCCTATGTGGCTCATAATTCATCAATAAAGACAAAAGAGATATCCGAGCTGGAGTTCGATTCAATTGATCCACAACCCTGTATTCACTGTGCTTGATGAACTTCAGGAATTCGCCGACTTCTTCATCAGATACCTCGTCTTTTGTATCCTTTTCATCCAGATTTCCTTCCACCTTCTATTTCCTCTTGCGATCTTTTTCTTCCATTTTTGTTCCCTCCCTTCGCAATACCTCTGGAGTATAAATGCGACCACTCCTAGTCATTCCACCAGTTCCCGAAATATTGGTAACCACAGTGGTCCCATTGGAAGGACTTTGTTGAACCTGCCTATCATATTTCTATGGTACCGCTTTGGTGTCCTTGTAAGGGAAAGGACCTGGGACTTGGATGATAATTAGTGTCGGCCCACTCGAAACCGGCATAGGTTCCTTCTCCGTATAGTGGATCACCACTGGCTTTGGAGTGACTTGCTCAGAAACCGGTTGAGGATTAATCATAACAGTAAAATGAGTTATCTTAACTGGAGTTGGGGAAATTGTAGATTCAGCGACCATGTTAATGCCACACTCATTCGATTCACAACCAATTAGGATAATCTTCATATCTATTAACTGTTGCACAACCCGTTGAAATTCTGCACAGTCTTCAATTGAATGCCCCATATTCCCATCGAAGTCACACCTTATCTCTTCATCGAGAGTCTTCTCTTCAACAATTGAGGTTTGCACCAATCCATGTTTTTGCATCTCTCTTAAAATAACTCTCATGGAAGTTCTGACATCAGCCACTTGGCTCTTAAGAGTAGGTTCCATAAAGCTATCAATGGCATTGACTCCCAAACCCCCATGATTTGGCATAAGACCTTATGCCCCCTTCGGAGCATCTTTCTGAAAGCTCAACCATCTAGCATTAATAAGATCTTGTACCTTAAACTTGAAAGCCCTGCAGTTCTCAGTGGAATGACCTATGGTCCCCCGCATGATACTCACATTTAGCATTTGGGTCAAACCACTTCGGATAAGGAGGGTCCAATGGCTTCATTGGGATAGTAGTCAACACAGATTTGTTTATAAGCTGATGCAGTAGCTCGGTGTAGGTCATGGGTATCGGGTCAAAATGTACTGGCTTTTTTTTGAGTTATGAGGTGGTCTTGTCTGGCTTGTGTTTGGGTTTGTGTTTAGGGGTTGAACAATTTGAGGTGTCATGGCAGGATGTGCTTGAGGCTGAGAGGGGTATGATGGTCGGTAGGGTATCATCGACTGGGGATTTGGAAATTGTGAGGTAGCGGCGATGTATGGCTAGTCGGCTTGGTGATATGGAGATGGTTGGTAATACGGGGTGTACTGGGCTTGGAAGGCGGGTCTTTGGTTCGGTCTCCATTGGTTCGGTTTCTTTTGTTCAAAGGTTACTGCATGTGCTTCTCCCTTCTTCCTTTTCACAAATGGGGCTTTCTTTGGGCCGTTCGCTACTAAAGACTCGGTGATCTTGCCATTCCTCGGTCCACTTTCAATTCTCTCACCGATGATGACCATATCAGAAAATTTTGATGACACACTCCCAATCATTCTATCATAAAAGGGCGACTGGAGCGTATCAATGAACATTGCCACAATTTCTTTCTCAGCTAATGGAGGCTCTACCTGACCAGCCAATTCCCTCCATCGTTGTGCATACTCTTTGAAAGTCTTGGTGTCCCTTTTTGACATATTTTGGAGTTGCATCCTATCGGGAGCCATGTCAATATTGTACTCGTATTGCTTCAGGAATGCATCTGCTATATCTTTGAAGGATCGGATGTGGGCCCGTTCAAGATACGTGTACCAATTTGAAGCTGCCCCGGTTAAAATGTCCTGGAAGAAGTGAATCAAGAGCTTATCATCTTGAGCATATGATGCCATCTTCCTTACATACATGGTCAAATGGTTTTTGGGACAAGTGGTTCCCCGATATTTGTCAAAATCGGGCA